>JBAPLJ010001678.1:1200000-1800000 GCA_037832345.1 Rhizophora mangle | reverse complement strand
ACCCGGATGGAATTATGGAAAAGTTCAGGCACGTACCATGTCGCACATGGCGCCTATGGTCAACAATTAACTCATGGCTTTCAGGAAGAATAACTGGAACTTTGACGTACCAAGATCAAGAAACTACCCAATTGTGGCAAGACAGCATGAAATCATCGGCCCCGAGGCTTCTATTCCAGTAGGGATACCAGAGAGATATGACACTGACATAGTCAACGACAGTGCGTTTTAGGATACCTTTGTCTTTGGTGACAGGATCGTACAGGAAAGTGCGCATCATCACCACACTTGAGGGAAGGATATTTTGTTCAGAATGATATATATATCATACAAATTTCATTTTCATTATGATAGCCAAAAGAATCTATTGATAAAATTGATGGGCGTGGATGTAAAAGCTGATCTGAGCATGCCGAGAAAGAGAGGAAGGATCGCCTCAAAGGGATGGAATCTCATCTCAGTGGAAGCAATCGATGATGGGTATTTGGGTGAGGACAGGTTGGTGTCCATGAACATCTTCTTTTGCCTTTGCTTTGTCCCAGAGCAAAACGTAGGACCTTTGTTTCTCTATGTGAACCAAAACAGACCTATCCGTTTGCTTTGACCCCTACCGAGGACATGCAATTAAATGGGGTTGATTTTCAATCAAATTGGTGGTCACGTAGTCACTTCACAGTGTCATAGTGATATAGGAAGTTTCTTGGACAGCAACTAGTAGGCCATACACTAAAAAAATGATTTTCAGGAGTTGTTGCATCTTCAATTCCAAACATGATTGCTGTCATTTTGGTATCATTTATATTGTTATAATCTGTATTTGTCTTTATTAAAATTTTTATTTTGCTATCCTCAATTTCTTTTACTTGAAATTTTTATCTATTTATTTATTTTTTGAGTGTGTTCGGATTACTTGCAATTCCTGATTCCATCATTGTTTTGTAATATCATTCCTACTTCATCTATTCTCATATTCTTCTGCTTTAATTTAAAAGAAAATGCATTTTCTTATCTTTGTCCTTTCTTTCCTCCTTAAACAATATTTCGGGTATTTTACTCAATGGGAGCCTCTGCCAAGACATGGTGAGCATGGAAATCAATTGACTACTGCACGAAAAAAAATACAAGTGGGGCATTGGGGGAGGGGGTGGTGGGGAATAAAATGCAAAATTGAAAGGCTGTGGACATTCAAATGTCTCGGGCCGCAGGGAACAAACAAATAAAACCAGAAAGGTTTGGATAATTGGGTTGATTAGCCGAAAAGTCGAGTTCGGCCATGCCCATTGTGAAACTAACAAGTGAGTGTGCAAAACTATTTAGAATTGGACCCATTTTGACTGGCACACCTCGCTCAACACGGGCAAATTATCCAAAATCATGTTCACTTGCACACAAATCACGAATTCTCTATTTCAAAAGCTTCACTTCGAGCTCTCTCAAAGGATCGGTGGTAGAAAAAAAAAAATAAAATAAAAAATATATATATATATACAGTCTCATTGGTATTCATCCTGAACCTGTAGGGAGAGTTACCAATTTGATCTCCCATAAGAAGCTCTTCAAGATTCCACCTTGGGATGTGCTATAAGGAAAACTCCATAGTGGCTGAAGTGGAGCTCCGTCTCAATCGAAGAAAGAGAGTTGATTTTGACAAATGTGGGATCCCCATTTGAAGGCGTGTGCAGATAGCTTGCAGGCAGGCAAATGGAAAGACCTACAGGCATCCTCATCTTTGACGCAAACACCACAATAAAAAAAATAAATAAATAAAGAAATTTTTAAGAAAAAGGACACTGAATCAACGAAAAAATCTACAAACAAGGAATTTAATTTACTTTAGTACATAAGCTTCTGCAATAGATTCCACGACTAAGTGAAGCAATGTATCAAAATCTTGCATAAAAACGCTATTCGTGCACGCCTATAGAATAGATTCATGAAAGACACACATTCACATCAGAAACGGCAAGTGATAAGGATTGAGCAGCATTTGAACCCCGTTAGTCTCATCTTGGATTTGACTAGCGAATTAACTACAAATGGTTTAAATGGGCTTGAAAATTGGGCTAGCTGAAGCCCACTTGCAGAACAAAAACGTGTGGTTGGGGGAGGGGAGGAGCCGGGGGTGGGGTGCATCTGCAATGCTGCCGACACTGGATCAAGATCAAAAAACGTAGGAATGGTAGGCGGGTCAGCGTGATCCGTGGTAGGAAAAATGGTGGAAGTCCGTGGAAACAAAAGGTTCTACGAGATCTTGCATGCATCGAACTATTCAAACCTCATGATCTTAAATCTCGACAATACCAAGCACATATAAATTTTCAATTCTATCCTCTGTTTGTAAGGAGTCTGATCACGATCATGACCATTGTCAATGTCTTTCCTTCAATTTTTTGAAACTCTTTTATCTAGTTATTTTTCTAGGATGAATTTTAAAAAGAAGGAAATTACTTACACGGAGGAGTTCATGCAAAACCAAGTACTGAAGTTGTCTTTTATTGGAAATTTAAGAGAAGTACGACAATAACGATAACAAAGGCTTAAAAAGGCGAGGACGAAATAAAAGATAATTGAAATTTCCCTGACCTCATGTTTGTGGGGATTTTATTTGCCTTATTGGAATTAAGTAAAGGGTACATCCCTGGCCGTCTAAGCTAATTTTTCTGTGTGTATGTTGAATATGGTCACAAGGATGGAGCAAGGGGGAGGATAAGGGTCATAGACGACACATTGAGGAATGCAGCTGCTCCCATGGAAGTAAGCCAATGGCGGGTTGGGCTCTTCTTTCTTCTCATCTTTCTTCTTATCTTTCTTCTCTTCAACAGGGGTCACAGTCACAAGCTCTGCGTAACTCATCTTGTGCCTAAGCCAGCAAAATGGCTTTGCCAACTTCTTCCTTGTAAAGAAAACCGGACCGACAAACACTCCGATTGAGATCGGAGTAGCACTGCGAAGGAACAACTCTCTCTCAATAAAGAAGAAGAAAACTTTTTAGGGGAATACAAAAGGGTGTTTCAGAAGAAAATGATAAGGTTACTGAAAAAAGTTAAAGATAAGGTTTAAAAAAATAAAAAATAGAAACGAAAGTTTAAAAGACACCAAAAAAAAGTATCACTTTAAATCTCAACACTCCCCGTTAAAGTGATGTTCGCTTAATTAATCCTAATTTTGATCGCAAGTCTTCAAATGGACCTTTCGGAAGTGATTTCGTAAATATATCGGCAATATTATCTTCACTCCTTACTGCGACCATGTCAATAATCCCGTCAAGCACCTTTTCACGAATAAAGTGATACTCGAGCTCAATATATTTCGTTCTTGCGTGGAAAACAGGATTAGAAGTAAGCTTGATAGCACTTAGATTATCTCCATGAACGGGAACCGGTTATCAATAGGCATATGCAAATCCTCAAAAAGTCGGCAAAGCCAGATACATTCTTGAGCTGCATGAGCGGATGCTTTGTACTCCCCTTCGGTTGTCGATAATGACACAGAGCCTTGTTTTTTTACTGCACCATGAGATACTTGCAGTTCCGCAGAGAAAAACAAAACCAGAAATCGATCTTCGATCATCCAAGTCGCCGCCAAAATCAGCATCCGCAAATCCTCGCAAAGAAAATTCTGTATTCTTTTTATAAAACAAACCCACATCAAGAGTAGTATTAACGTACTTTAGGATCTTCTTAGCTTCCTCAAGGTGTGGCTTCCTCGGCTCTTGCATATATCGGCTGACCACACCAACCGAAAAGGCAATGTCCGGCTTTGTTATTGTCAAGTAGATTAGACTTCCCACAAGTGCACGGAAATGACGAGGATCTGATAAACGCGTTCCTTCATCACGACAAAGTCTCGCGCTCACGTCAAGCAGTGTACACCGTTTTTTTCCGTCGATCATCTTGAACTTCTCGACAAGTCGTTTGGCATAGCTGAGCTGAGACACAAAAATTCCATTATCCAAGTTCTCAATTTGCAACCCGAGAATGTTGCTCAGCTCTCTTAGCTTCTTCATATCAAAACGCAATGAAAGCTCATCCTGAAGTCGGGAGATTTCCACATAATTGCTGCCCGTCAAGATTATGTCGTCGACATATAAGAGAACGATCACCATCAGCCCTTGACGTTTCTTGATGAAGAGACTTGAATCCGATTCAGAAGCCACATAGCCGCAAAAAAGTAAGTACTCCGCAATTTTCCCGTACCATGCACGCGGGGCTTGCTTCAATCCATAGAGAGCTTTCTTCAACTTACACACGAGATTTGGACGATCCTCAACCACAAACCCGGGTGGCTGGTCCATATAGATAGGGCAATCAAGCTCTCCATATAAGAAGGCATTCTTAACATCAAGCTGCCATAATTTCCAGCCAAAACAAGCCGCCAATGCTAAGACGACACGTACCGAAGTCATCTTTGCCACAGGACTAAACGTTTCTTCGTAGTCTCCCCGTATTTTTGCGAGAAGCCTCGTGCAACCAGCCTTGCCTTGTACCGGTCTATGCTCCCATCCATCTTTCTTTTGATTCGAAAGACCCATTTACACGAAACAGGTTGCACATCGGGAGGCTTCGAAACCAAATCCTAAGTCTGATTTGTTTGCAAAGCATCCATCTCTTCTTTCATTGCGGCTTCCCATTCTTTAACTCCTCTAGCTTCATCATAGGAGGAAGGTTCTTCATCATCGACTGGATTTGCCAAGAAGCAGGAAAAGGTCGTCACAAAGTTGTCATCTCTAAACCGAGAGGGCTTGACGATATTCCTCCTTGGACATTGACTTCTTGTTTCCTCTTCGGGAGAGTCATCTCGAGGAGAAATGAAACTCCCCCTTTCCCCATGATCTTCCTTTGACGAACCTTCTAACGAGTGTGACAATGGCAAGGTTATTGTATCACTCTCTTCCACACCAGCATCCTTATAGTAGTAAGGAGAAATCTCATCAAAGACTACATCACGAGATACGACATATTTAAATGTTACGGGATCCAAACACCGCCAGCCCTTTCTTCCCTCGTCGTAACTGATGAAAATACACTTCACAGCCTTAGTGTTTAGCTTGCTTCTTCGAGAATCAGGAACATGAACATAGCAAATAGAGCCAAAGACATGAAAGTACTTCACGTTTGGCTTGCCATTAAAGAGCATCTTGAAAGGCGATTTAAAATTAATCGGACTAAGCGGCACCCGATTGATCACATAAGCTGCACATCTCATACCCTCCACCGATAGCTCCTTCGGCAAGTTCTTCATATGCAGCCAACTCTTGCACGTTTCCACAAGATGTCGGATCTTTCGCTCCGTTATCCCATTTTGTTGCGGCGTCTACGGACATGAAAACTCTCTTTTAATACCGTTCTTTCGGCAATAAGAGAGGAACTCATTAGAACAAAACTCTCCTCCGTTGTCTGTCCGTAGAACTCGAATTTTTCTGCACAACTCCCCTTCCACGGTTTCTTTAAACTCGAGAAACCTTGAGAATACCTTTGACTTGTGTTTCACAAAGTAAACCCACGTGAACTGCGTATAATCGTCCACAAACAGTAGCATATAGGTGTATCCCGAGTAAGAAGCTGTCCGAGTTGGACCCATCAGGTCGCTATGAATTCGTTCCTAACATGCCCAACCTTTCGGCATCTATAGCATTTGAATGTTTTCTTAGGCACGTTTGAATGTTCCAATGCTGCCCCATCTGTTCTTCCTTTTCCTCTATAAGCACCCCCCTTCTTCACAAACAAGGCGCTCGTAGATTCTTCTTTGATGTTGGTTCTGGCCATTTGTATAGCCAACGACTCTTGAAACGATAAGAGATTTTCCAGCTCTTCAAGAGATGGTTGTTGCGTCCATCCTTGAATCGAAGTGATGAAAGGCGTGTACTCCGGTAGAAGACCTCGAATGATGTACCTCTTCGTCCGAGCCTCCGAGATCCGCTCTTCAGGATTCAATAGCAAAATCTCCGAACACAGGTTCTTAACTTTGAGAAAGTACTCCGAGATAGGACCAGTTTGTTTCGCAGCCGCCAACTCATTCTCGAGCATCTGCAAACGAGCCTCGTTCCTTTTGTTGAATAAACGATCGAGCGTTTGCCAGATCTTACGAGCAGACCCACAGCTGATTATATGCTCGAACAATCCGTGAGAGATAAACCTCTTCAACACAAACTCCGCCTTTGCATTCAACTGCTTCCACTTCTTTAATGCCTCTACATTCGCAGCAACGTTCTCTGGAGCCACAACACCACCATCCACAACGACATCCCACAGATCTTCTCCAACCAAGTACGATTCCATACAGGTTTTCCAGGTCCGATAGTTGGACTGATTCAACAGTTCCAAACCAAGTCCCACCACACGACCCGTACCTTCCATATCGAGAGAGAGAGAGACAGAGAGAGACAACCTTCCTCACAAGCGTAACCGGAGCTCTGATACCATGTAGAGAAAACCGGGACCAACCAAACACTCCGATTGAGATCGGAGAACCACCGTGAAGGAACAACTCTCTCTCAATAAGGAAGAAAAAAACATTTTAGGGGAATACAAAAGGGTGTTTCAGAAGAAGATGATAAGGTTACTGAAAAAAGTTAAAGATAAGGTTTAAAAAAAAAATAAAATAGAAACGGAAGTTTAAAAGACACCAAAAAAGAGCATCACTCCGGTTACGCTCGTGAGGAAGGTTGTCTCTCTCTGTCGACTTAATGAATTCGGCAGGTGAACAAGCGGCTGAAAAAATAACTCGGAAGACGTGCTTAGCGGCTGAGGGAGCATCTCATAGAAAACAACCGATCAACAAGGATTGGATTGTTGATTCAGGCTGTGGTTATCACATTACTGGAAACGATTCAATATTCTCCTCATCTCATGTTCACAGCAGCGGAAGTGGGATTGTTACTGCGGATAACACGGTTCATAAAATTCAGTAGGAAGGAACCGTTATAATTGGCGACGACTACGGGAAGTCAATTAAGCTTAATAGCATGTACCACGTACCCGGATTACGAAAAAATTTATTTTCTATAGCAAATGCGGTAAATACTAGAAATTTTGTTCTGTTGGGACCAAAAAATGTCAAGTTCCTTCGGAACATTAAGGAGAGGATAAGGGTCATAGACGACACATTGAGGAATGCAGCTGCTCCCATGGAAGTAAGCCAATGGCGGGTTGGGCTCTTCTTTCTTCTCATCTTTCTTCTTATCTTTCTTCTCTTCAACAGGGGTCACAGTCACAAGCTCTGCGTAACTCATCTTGTGCCTAAGCCAGCTTTGCCAACTTCTTCCTTACCAGAGTCATCAGTCTGACTGCATCTACTTCATCTCCTATCACCTCTATCTCGGTCTTATCGTTTCCTGCCAAAGCCACTGATTCAACTCCTGCGTACAATTAGTGTTACTACGACAAATTAAGCAGAAATAACTGCACGAAATAAGAAAAAAGAAGCATTTAATTAGACTACCTCGAAAGCCAGCAATCATTTTCAGGACCTTGTTTCGTGACTTCTGGTTTGTCATCCCTGATACCCTGATGACTATCTTTTTCTGCACCAGGAAGTGAGAAAAAAAAAAAAAAACACAAACACAGGCACAAAATTTTAATGTTGTAGCTTGTACATTTTTCGTGCAATCTAGGAAAGTAGAAATTAACATGAATGATTTCTTGTCTTTTACTCCTCAATTTCTTATTTTCGTACGTAAATATGTACCTTCATCGTCTCCGCTTGTCAGAGAGGTCTTTGTGAGGAAGAAACGTTTAATTTGTGATGGCTGACAGCGTTACATATATGCTTATAAACAACTTTATATGCCTAAATCTCTCTGGCATGTGCTAGAGGCAATGGCTGACATTTTTTTTGGGTAGGGTTGGGGAGATGGGTGGGTTCCAGGGGGCAATTAGGCGTATGATTGGGGGTGGTTTTGACGTAGTATAGAAATTTATTTTATTAATTTTAATTATAATTTTAATGTAAAATTATAAATAAATTATATTTTTAAAAAATTAATTATAATAATTATTTAGTCTAGTGGTAGATAAACTTTGCCGTTTCTTGAGACCTTAGATTTAAAGTCTAAACATGTTAAATTATTTATTTTCTATATCCCTCGTACACTTTGTCGCCTGATCCGCCACTTTGTGATGTATGTATTTGCAGCCAACGAGATCGGCAGGGAATCCGGTTAACAAAGGAAAGTAATTAAGGTGACGAAAATAAGCAGTGTAAGTGCTGAAAATTCCTGATTCCATCATTGTTTTGGAATATCATTCCTACTTCATCTATTCTCATATTCTTCTGCTTTAATTTGAAAGCCAGTGCATTTTCTTATCTTTCTCCTTTCCTTCCTCCTTAACAATAGTTCGGGTATTTTACCGAGTGCAAGCCTCTGCCAAGACATGGTCAGCATGGAAATCAATTGACTACTGCACAAAAAAAAAAAAAAAAGTGGGGGTGTTGGGGAGGGGTAGTGGAGAATAAAAAGCAAAATTGAAAGGCGGTGGACTTTCAAATATCTCGGGCCGCAGGGAACAAACAAATAAACGAGAAAGGTTTGGATAATTGGGTTGATTAGCCCAAAAGTCGAGTTGGGCCAGGCCCATTGTGAAACTATCAAGTGAGTGTGCAAAACATGGACTGTATTTAGAGTTGGGCCCATTTTGATTGGCACACCTCACTCAACACGGGCAAATTATCCAAAATCATGTTCACATGGTACACAAATCACGATTCTCTATTTCAAGAGCTTCACTTCGAGCTCGCTCAAAGGAGCAGTGGTACAAATATAAATCTATATATAGTCTCATTGGTACTCATCCTGAACCTTTAGGGAGAGTTACCAATTTGATCTCCCATAAGAAGTGCAATAAGGAAAACTCCATAGTAGCTGAAGTGGAGCTCCGTTTCAATAGAAAAAAGAGAATTGATTTTGACAAATGTTGGATCCCCATTTGAATGCGTGTGCATATAGCTTCCAGGGAGGCAAATGTAAAGACCTACAGTCGATAGGAATCCTCATCTTTGACCCAAACACCACAATAAAAAAAATAATAAATAAATAATTTTTTTTTTTTTTTAAAAAAGGACACTAAATCAACGAGAAAATCTACAAACAAGAATTTAATTTACTTTATTACATATAAACCTCTGCAATAGATTCCACTAAGCGAAACAATGTATAAAAACGCTATTGGTGCACGCCTATAGAATAGATCCCATTAAAGACACACATTCACATCAGAAACGGCAACTGATAAGGATTGAGCGCGATTTGAACCCCGTCGGTCTCATCTTGGATTTGACTAGCGAATTGACTACAAATGGTTTAAATGGGCATGACAATTGGGCTAGCTGAAGCACACTGCAGAACAAAAACGTGTGGTCACGGGTCGAGGAGGAGCCGGGGGTGGGGTGCATTGCTGCCTACACTGGATCAAGATCAAAAAACGAAGGAATGGTAGGCGGGTGAGCCTGATCCGTTGTCGGAATAATGGTTAAAGTCCATGGAAAACAAAAGGTTCTACCACAGGGTATAGAGATCTGCATGCATCGAACTATTCAAACCTCGTGATCTTAAATCTCGACAATACCAAGCACAGATAAATTTTCAGTTCTACCCTTTGTTTGTTTGTAAGGAGTCTGATCAAGATCAAGACTATTGTCAATGTCTTTCCTTCAATTTTTTGAAACTCTTTCATCTAGTTATTGTTCTAGGATGAATTTTAAAAAGAAGGAAATTACTTCCAAGGAGAAGTTCACGCAAAACCAAGTACTGAAGTTGTCTTTTATTAGAAATTTAAGAGAAGTACGACAATAACAATAACAAAGGCTTAAAAAGGCGAGGACGAAATAAAATATAATTGAAAATTCCCTGACCTCATGTTCTTGGGGATTTTACTTGCTAACTAAAGGGTACATCCTTGTGCCGTCTAAGCTAATTGTTTCGTGTGTAAGTCGTATATGGTCACAGGATGGACCAAGGGGGAGGATAAGGGTCATAGACGACACATTGAGGACTGCAGCTGCTCCCATGGAAATAAGCCAATGGCGGGTTGGGCTCTTCTTTCTTCTCATCTTTCTTCTCTTCAACAGGGGTCACAGTCACCAGCTCTACGTAACTCATCTTGTGCCTAAGCCAGCAAAATGGCCTTGCCAACTTCGTCCTTACCAGGTTCGCCAGTTTGACTGCATCTACTTCATCTCCTATCGCCTCTATCTCGGTCTTATCGTTCCCTGCCAAAGCCGCTGATTCAACTCCTGCGTACAATAAGTGTTACAATCAATCACCAAAAAATCCTTCGACAAATCAAGCAGAAATATCTGCACGAAATAAGAAAAAAGAAGTATTGAATTAGACTACCTCGAAAGCCAGCAATCATTTTCAGGACCTTGTTTCGTGACATCTTCTTTGTCATCCCTGATACCCTGATGACTATCTTTTGCTGCACCAGGAAGTGAGAAACAAAAAAAAAAAAAACACATGCACAATTTGAATGTCGTAGCTTGTACTTTTTTCGTGCAATCAAGGAAAGTAGAAATTAAAATTAACATGAATGATTTCTTGTCTTTTACTCCTCAATTTCGTATTTCCGTACGTAAATACGTACCTTCATAGTCTCCGCTTGTCAGAGATGTGGAAGAGAAACCTCTAATTTGTGTTGGCTGGAGCAGAACAGTTGAAGAATTCAGTTTTACAGAGCTTTCTAGTCTTGAAAATTGAAGCACATAAAAGTGTGAGACAACGCGTCTTTTTATAAGCTGAAAAGCTAAACCCAGTCGCCGATTCTCTAGACCCGTATTCTTAAAAAAGGACTAGATTGACCGATTCAACCAGAAAATTTGGTCATGTTCAATCCGGTCATACTTACAAACAGGAAGGTAAATGAACCGATTAATAAACCCCAAAAAAAAAAAAACCGGCTGATTTCACCCTAAACCGGCGAACCGGGACCGGATTTTCAGTTCGGTTAATTAGGATCTAGTGACGTGGCACGTTTTAATGAAGCCACGTCAACTTAAAATTTTTAAAAATGTAATTTAAAAAGAGATGGAACAGATTTCCAATTTTCAACATGCTTTTTCTAAAGACGTTTCGAATTTGCTGACCGTCTATCACAAATTCTTTTCCCTTTCCTAGAAACTTCCCTTATTAAATGGCCAGTTTAGAATGCGCCAATTTTTTTTTTTTAATTATAAATTTGAAATGTTCTTATCATATTTACTTATTTATATATTAAATAAAAATCATATTTTAATTAAGTGATATTTACATAAAATAAAAAAATAATATAATAAAATTTATATAATATAAAATTACAAAATAAATTATACTAAAAAAATAAAAAAAATAACAAATACTTTGATAAAAAATATATAATATTGTATATTATATTATATTTTGTATTTATTACCTAATTTAAATTTTATTTCTTTTAAAAATATTTTTTATTTAAAAAAACTGTATAAATTATTTTAAAATAAAAATATATAAATTAAAATATAATTTATACTAAAATTATATAAATTAAATTACTTATATCTACTATTATATTAATTAATTAATTATTTTATTTTTATCATATCTTAAATTATAAAATAAATAATTAAATTTATCAATAATAACATTGTAATATATATAATAATTATATTTTATAAATTATTGAATTTTATATAATGTGTATATACATAATTTTACATTTTCAAAATTTAAAATCGATTTAATCAGTTTAATTTTCAATTAAATTAATTAAAATAATTACACTTTAATTTTTCTCTTTCTCTCTTTTCTTTAATTTTTTTTATTATAATTTTATCTTTGATCTGCTTGTCAACCTCTCTAAACTTGACCTAAGTGTACGAGACCGTTGCGTTTTCCACGTGAATTCGAGGAATCTTCGTGGATTATCACTCACCTATTCCCACGACATATTTTCAATAAGGCCCCCACAATTGACCAATATACGAATTTTATAAATTAAGACAAATAATATATATTTAATTGATTTAAAAATTATAAAAAATGTTTTATACATAATATACGAATTTTATTGCGTGATTTGAAACATTATTATACACTTTTCAAATTTACAAATTTCTGTACCTAATTGCCTGCCGAACTTGTGTCGGTAGCCTGTATCCGTACCGTTGACTTGGGACCTTACCATTGACTCGGGAGTCGGCTAATTACGAAGGACTTGCGTTGCTTCCTTCCAGTAAGAAGGATGTGACGTGAATACGAATTTTCAGACTTAACGGCCTTTCTCGTCTCTTTCGAAAGTTTCTCATCATTTCTCTTCTTACTTTTTTTCCGGTTTATATCTTGAAAGTTTCTAATCGGGAAACCAAGCTTTCCAAATGTTGTTCAATTAATTGGATTAGTCTTTGCTGTATCAAAAAAAAAAAAAAAAAAAAAAAAAAAAATCAATTTAAATAGTTACATGTCACAAAAATCCTCTGTTACTCAATTTAAAGTCAAAATTCTTACAAGATACACTTCAAAAATCACAAATTTTCAATTGGTCAAAATTAAACCGAATAATAATGTGCCAGAGGAAAACTTATTTCCGCAAGCTGTTATTGTCAATTCTAGTATACCGTCAAAAACTGACAAGTCAAAGCTACTCGTTATTAATAAATTAAATTAAATTAAATTAACAAGTAAAATTGTGTAAATTACAGTATTTTAATTTATTAATAATAAATTTATCTTATAATAAACATAATTTTAATTTACTATAAACTATCGTATTATTAGATCCTAAATGTATTAATAAATAAAATAAATCGTACGATTTCATAAATAATCCAAAAAAAAGGGTGCCCAAAAATAAATTAGTGCTAACCAAAGGCACTAAGCACAATGTTTTATCACACCACAGAGATTTAACAGATAATTTCAGCCAGAAGCCACAGTTTGAAGGACTGTACCATGGGAGTTTTAGAATAGGGAAATATTTTATAGATTTAATTTTATCAATATAAATAAACATAAAATACTTTTATAATATATAGAAAGTACTTTACATTATATGAATAATATTATATAATATATTGAAGATATATAGTAAAATAGTATAAAATTATAAAATTTTTTTATACTGTATAAAAAATTAAGAGTGTAACATAAAATATTTTTTTATATAATATAAAATTCTTTATCTTTTTACTATTGAAATACTTTTGTTTTTTCGGTTGCACTAATTCAACACGCATTTGCCGATGGATTGAGATGGTTCCGTTCTATGCTCTGCCGCGGCCATTTCATTGGGATTCTTATTGTAAATTAAGAATCAGGCCTTGGTCCGACGTTTTATATAAAGCCTGCGTGCCTTTCCAATCCAGAGAAAACAGGCTCCGATACGTTTCCCTCACCGGATAAAATAATATTCTGCTAAAATTCGGACACACACAAATATAATAAAAATTTAAAGTATTAAACTGTTTGTATTTATAAGATATTTGACGTAAAATTCATATTAAGTAAATGAAATTAACATCATAATTGTTATTAAAAACAACTTATCATACAAATATTATTTTGACCGAAATAAATAATTTTTATTATTGTTAACACTGTTCTTTTAACAGGTGACCAGACCAAAAGAAAAACGAAGTTAATAACTTCGCCCAAATCAAGAATTTAATTGTCAATCCGAACATTCAATCTCCGAAGCCAGATTGAATGGAGTATCATGCTGAATACATCAAATCTCATGGGAGGATCAAAATGTTTCTGTACTTCATTCTCAAATACCCATCTTCACATATCCCCATCAATATTTTCTTTCAGATTTGGAATTTCACTAACGGAAACCTGAATGGAAAACGGGTCCCAGACAAGACACATCCCTGAAAGGTGGGACGTAATGCTGTGATATCAATCAACACCGGAACGCACTCCGCGTAGATTGCTTCCACGGCTCTTGGACTACCAACTTCATGCCCACTTTGGGCAAATGCAAAAATTGCTCTTCTTGATCATATCAGTGTATGATGGGTCCTCAGGAAGCTTCTCATAAACCTGTACGTCTTTGTCCTTCTCCTTCCAATCCTGGAAAAGGGCCGGTCTGATTTTACCGTGTAGCTGACCCGCAAAGAATGCCTAGCACTGTACGCCTATCCGGCGGCAAGCGGGTCGTGAGGTCCGTGAGTTCGCCTGTTTGTAGATGAATTTCAGGGAAAGATGCATCCTTCTTTGGGTTGAATCGCTCGGAGGTGTTTGCATTGCATAGGACCCGGATGGAATTATGGAAAAGTTCAGGCACGTACCATGTCGCCCTTGGCGCCTATGGTCAACAATTAACTCATGGCTTTCAGGAAGAATAACTGGAACTTTGACGTACCAAGATCAAGAAACTACCCAATTGTGGCAAGACAGCATGAAATCATCGGCCCCGAGGCTTCTATTCCAGTAGGGATACCAGAGAGATATGACACTGACATAGTCAACGACAGTGCGTTTTAGGATACCTTTGTCTTTGGTGACAGGATCGTACAGGAAAGTGCGCATCATCACCACACTTGAGGGAAGGATATTTTGTTCAGAATGATATATATATCATACAAATTTCATTTTCATTATGATAGCCAAAAGAATCTATTGATAAAATTGATGGGCGTGGATGTAAAAGCTGATCTGAGCATGCCGAGAAAGAGAGGAAGGATCGCCTCAAAGGGATGGAATCTCATCTCAGTGGAAGCAATCGATGATGGGTATTTGGGTGAGGACAGGTTGGTGTCCATGAACATCTTCTTTTGCCTTTGCTTTGTCCCAGAGCAAAACGTAGGACCTTTGTTTCTCTATGTGAACCAAAACAGACCTATCCGTTTGCTTTGACCCCTACCGAGGACATGCAATTAAATGGGGTTGATTTTCAATCAAATTGGTGGTCACGTAGTCACTTCACAGTGTCATAGTGATATAGGAAGTTTCTTGGACAGCAACTAGTAGGCCATACACTAAAAAAATGATTTTCAGGAGTTGTTGCATCTTCAATTCCAAACATGATTGCTGTCATTTTGGTATCATTTATATTGTTATAATCTGTATTTGTCTTTATTAAAATTTTTATTTTGCTATCCTCAATTTCTTTTACTTGAAATTTTTATCTATTTATTTATTTTTTGAGTGTGTTCGGATTACTTGCAATTCCTGATTCCATCATTGTTTTGTAATATCATTCCTACTTCATCTATTCTCATATTCTTCTGCTTTAATTTAAAAGAAAATGCATTTTCTTATCTTTGTCCTTTCTTTCCTCCTTAAACAATATTTCGGGTATTTTACTCAATGGGAGCCTCTGCCAAGACATGGTGAGCATGGAAATCAATTGACTACTGCACGAAAAAAAATACAAGTGGGGCATTGGGGGAGGGGGTGGTGGGGAATAAAATGCAAAATTGAAAGGCTGTGGACATTCAAATGTCTCGGGCCGCAGGGAACAAACAAATAAACCAGAAAGGTTTGGATAATTGGGTTGATTAGCCGAAAAGTCGAGTTCGGCCATGCCCATTGTGAAACTAACAAGTGAGTGTGCAAAACTATTTAGAATTGGACCCATTTTGACTGGCACACCTCGCTCAACACGGGCAAATTATCCAAAATCATGTTCACTTGCACACAAATCACGAATTCTCTATTTCAAAAGCTTCACTTCGAGCTCTCTCAAAGGATCGGTGGTAGAAAAAAAAAAATAAAATAAAAAATATATATATATATACAGTCTCATTGGTATTCATCCTGAACCTGTAGGGAGAGTTACCAATTTGATCTCCCATAAGAAGCTCTTCAAGATTCCACCTTGGGATGTGCAATAAGGAAAACTCCATAGTGGCTGAAGTGGAGCTCCGTCTCAATCGAAGAAAGAGAGTTGATTTTGACAAATGTGGGATCCCCATTTGAAGGCGTGTGCAGATAGCTTGCAGGCAGGCAAATGGAAAGACCTACAGGCATCCTCATCTTTGACGCAAACACCACAATAAAAAAAATAAATAAATAAAGAAATTTTTAAGAAAAAGGACACTGAATCAACGAAAAAATCTACAAACAAGGAATTTAATTTACTTTAGTACATAAGCTTCTGCAATAGATTCCACGACTAAGTGAAGCAATGTATCAAAATCTTGCATAAAAACGCTATTCGTGCACGCCTATAGAATAGATTCCATGAAAGACACACATTCACATCAGAAACGGCAAGTGATAAGGATTGAGCAGCATTTGAACCCCGTTAGTCTCATCTTGGATTTGACTAGCGAATTAACTACAAATGGTTTAAATGGGCTTGAAAATTGGGCTAGCTGAAGCCCACTTGCAGAACAAAAACGTGTGGTTGGGGGGGGAGGAGCCGGGGGTGGGGTGCATCTGCAATGCTGCCGACACTGGATCAAGATCAAAAAACGTAGGAATGGTAGGCGGGTCAGCGTGATCCGTGGTAGGAAAAATGGTGGAAGTCCGTGGAAACAAAAGGTTCTACGAGATCTTGCATGCATCGAACTATTCAAACCTCATGATCTTAAATCTCGACAATACCAAGCACATATAAATTTTCAATTCTATCCTCTGTTTGTAAGGAGTCTGATCACGATCATGACCATTGTCAATGTCTTTCCTTCAATTTTTTGAAACTCTTTTATCTAGTTATTTTTCTAGGATGAATTTTAAAAAGAAGGAAATTACTTACACGGAGGAGTTCATGCAAAACCAAGTACTGAAGTTGTCTTTTATTGGAAATTTAAGAGAAGTACGACAATAACGATAACAAAGGCTTAAAAAGGCGAGGACGAAATAAAAGATAATTGAAATTTCCCTGACCTCATGTTTGTGGGGATTTTATTTGCCTTATTGGAATTAAGTAAAGGGTACATCCCTGGCCGTCTAAGCTAATTTTTCTGTGTGTATGTTGAATATGGTCACAAGGATGGAGCAAGGGGGAGGATAAGGGTCATAGACGACACATCGAGGAATGCAGCTGCTCCCATGGAAGTAAGCCAATGGCGGGTTGGGCTCTTCTTTCTTCTCATCTTTCTTCTTATCTTTCTTCTCTTCAACAGGGGTCACAGTCACAAGCTCTGCGTAACTCATCTTGTGCCTAAGCCAGCAAAATGGCTTTGCCAACTTCTTCCTTGTAAAGAAAACCGGACCGACAAACACTCCGATTGAGATCGGAGTAGCACCGTGAAGGAACAACTCTCTCTCAATAAAGAAGAAGAAAACTTTTTAGGGGAATACAAAAGGGTGTTTCAGAAGAAAATAATAAGGTTACTGAAAAAAGTTAAAGATAAGGTTTAAAAAAATAAAAAATAGAAACAGAAGTTTAAAAGACACCAAAAAAAAAGTATCACTTTAAATCTCAACACTCTCCCTTAAAGTGATGTTCGCTTAATTAATCCTAATTTTGATCGCAAGTCTTCAAATGGACCCTTCGGAAGTGACTTCGTAAATATATCAGCAATATTATCTTCACTCCTTACTGCGACCATGTCAATAATCCCGTCAAGCAACTTTTCACGAACAAAGTGATACTCGAGCTCAATATATTTCGTTCTTGCATGGAAAACAGGATTAGAAGTAAGCTTGATAGCACTTAGATTATCTCCATGAACGGGAACCGGTTTATCAATAGGCATATGCAAATCTTCAAAAAGTCGGCAAAGCCAGATACATTCTTGAGCTGCATGAGCGGATGCTTTGTACTCCCCTTCAGTTGTCGATAATGACACAGAGCCTTGTTTTTTTGCTGCACCATGAGATACTTGCAGTTCCGCAGAGAAAAACAAAACCAGAAATCGATCTTCGATCATCCAAGTCGCCGCCAAAATCAGCATCCGCAAATCCTCGCAAAGAAAATTCTGTATTCTTTTTATAAAACATCAAGAGAGTAGTATTAACGTACTTTAGGATCTTCTTAGCTTCCTCAAGGTGTGGCTTCCTCGGCTCTTGCATATATCGGCTGACCACACCAACCGAAAAGGCAATGTCCGGCTTTGTTATTGTCAAGTAGATTAGACTTCCCACAAGTGCACGGAAATGACGAGGATCTGATAAACGCGTTCCTTCATCACGACAAAGTCTCGCGCTCACGTCAAGCGGTGTGTACACCGTTTTTTTTTCCGTCGATCATCTTGAACTTCTCGACAAGTCGTTTGGCATAGCTGAGCTGAGACACAAAAAAATTCCATTATCCAAGTTCTCAATTTGCAACCCGAGAATGTTGCTCAGCTCTCTTAGCTTCTTCATATCAAAACGCAATGAAAGCTCATCCTGAAGTCGGGAGATTTCCACATAATTGCTGCCCGTCAAGATTATTTCGTCGTCGACATATAAGAGAACGATCACCATCAGCCCTTGACGTTTCTTGATGAAGAGACTTGAATCCGATTCAGAAGCCACATAGCCGCAAAAAAGTAAGTACTCCGCAATTTTCCCGTACCATGCACGCGGGGCTTGCTTCAATCCATAGAGAGCTTTCTTCAACTTACACACGAGATTTGGACGATCCTCAACCACAAACCCGGGTGGCTGGTCCATATAGATAGGGCAATCAAGCTCTCCATATAAGAAGGCATTCTTAACATCAAGCTGCCATAATTTCCAGCCAAAACAAGCCGCCAATGCTAAGACGACACGTACCGAAGTCATCTTTGCCACAGGACTAAACGTTTTTTCGTAGTCTTCCTCGTATTTTTGCGAGAAGCCTCGTGCAACCAGCCTTGCCTTGTACCGGTCTATGCTCCCATCCATCTTTCTTTTGATTCGAAAGACCCATTTACACGAAACAGGTTGCACATCGGGAGGCTTCGAAACCAAATCCTAAGTCTGATTTGTTTGCAAAGCATCCATCTCTTCTTTCATTGCGGCTTCCCATTCTTTAACTCCTCTAGCTTCATCATAGGAGGAAGGTTCTTCATCATCGACTGGATTTGCCAAGAAGCAGGAAAAGGTCGTCACAAAGTTGTCATCTCTAAACCGAGAGGGCTTGACGATATTCCTCCTTGGACATTGACTTCTTGTTTCCTCTTCGGGAGAGTCATCTCGAGGAGAAATGAAACTCCCCCTTTCCCCATGATCTTCCTTTGACGAACCTTCTAACGAGTGTGACAATGGCAAGGTTATTGTATCACTCTCTTCCACACCAGCATCCTTAGAGTAGTAAGGAGAAATCTCATCAAAGACTACATCACGAGATACGACATATTTAAATGTTGCGGGATCCAAACACCGCCAGCCCTTTCTTCCCTCGTCGTAACTGATGAAAATACACTTCACAGCCTTAGCGTTCAGCTTGCTTCTTCGAGAATCAGGAACATGAACATAGCAAATAGAGCCAAAGACATGAAAGTACTTCACGTTTGGCTTGACATTAAAGAGCATCTTGAGAGGCGATTTAAAATTAATCGGACTAAGCGGCACCCGATTGATCACATAAGCTGCACATCTCATACCCTCCGCCCATAGCTCCTTTGGCAAGTTCTTCATATGCAGCCAACTCTTGCACGTTTCCACAAGATGTCGGATCTTTCGCTCCGCTATCCCATTTTGTTGCGGCGTCTCCGGACATGAAAACTCTCTTTTAATACCGTTCTTCCGGCAATAAGAGAGGAACTCATTAGAACAAAACTCTCCTCCGTTGTTTGTCTGTAGAACTCGAATTTTTCTGCACAACTCCCCTTCCACGGTTTCTTTAAACTCGAGAAACCTTGAGAATACCTTTGACTTGTGTTTCACGAAGTAAACCCACGTGAACTGCGTATAATCGTCCACAAACAGTAGCATATAGGTGTATCCCGAGTAAGAAGCTGTCCGAGTTGGACCCATCAGGTCGCTATGAATTCGTTCCAACGGGGCTTTACACCTCGAACTCGAGTTGTCGAAAGGAAGCTTATGAGCGTTTCCAAATTGACAGCCTTGACAGACACCTTCATCCTCTAATTTTAACACTTCGGACAACCCATCAACTAATTTCTTTTGAGCCATAACCTTTAGCTTAGCCATGTTAAGAAGACCAAGTCTCGCATGCCACAATGATGTCGTGTTATTGCTACTCATCTTCTCAATATAAGAATTCGATGCAGATAAAACAAATAGATCATTCACCCGCGTACCTGTGTGAACGACATTCGCCTTAATCTCCTTAATGTTCCGAAGGAACTTGACATCTTTTGGTCCGAAGAGAACAAAATTTCCAGCATCCACCGCATTCGCCACAGAGAATAAATTTTTCCGTATCCCGGGTACGTGGTACACGCTATTAAGCTTAATTGACTTCCCGTGGTCGTGGCCGATTATAACGGTTCCTTCCTGCTGAATTTTATGAACCGTGTTATCCGTAGTAACAATCTCACTTCCGCTACTGTGAACATGAGATGAGGAGAATATTGAATCGTCTCCAGTAATGTGATGACCACAGCCCGAATCAACAATCCAATCCTTGTTGATCGGTTGTTTTTTGCGAGATGCTCCCTCAGCCGCTAAGCACGTCTCCCGAGTTATTTTTTCAACCGCTTGTTCACCTACCGAATTCATTAAGTCGACATGAAAACAAGCATTCCAATCTTCCCCCGGTTGCTGGTCGAACTTCTCGCCACCGTCAGAAGAACTCACGAAATTTCCAGCCTTAAGTTTAACTCGGCAATTTTTCCTAACATGCCCAACCTTTCGGCATCTATAGCATTTGAATGTTTTCTTAGGCACGTTTGAATGTTTCAATGCTGCCCCATCTGTTCTTCCTTTTCCTCTATAAGCACCCCCCTTCTTCACAAACAAGGCGCTCGTAGATTCTTCTTTGATGTTGGTTCTGGCCATTTGTATAGCCAACGACTCTTGAAACGATAAGAAATTTTCCAGCTCTTCAAGAGATGGTTGTTGCGTCCATCCTTGAATCGAAGTGATGAAAGGCGTGTACTCCGGTAGAAGACCTCGAATGATGTACCTCTTCGTCCGAGCCTCCGAGATCCGCTCTTCAGGATTCAATAGCAAAATCTCCGAACACAGGTTCTTAACTTTGAGAAAGTACTCCGAGATAGGACCAGTTTGTTTCGCAGCCGCCAACTCATTCTCGAGCATTTGCAAACGAGCCTCGTTCCTTTTGTTGAATAAACGATCGAGCGTTTGCCAGATCTTACGAGCAGACCCACAGCTGATTATATGCTCGAACAATCCGTGAGAGATAAACCTCTTCAACACAAACTCCGCCTTTGCATTCAACTGCTTCCACTTCTTTAATGCCTCTACATTCGCAGCAACGTTCTCTGGAGCCACAACACCACCATCCACAACGACATCCCACAGATCTTCTCCAACCAAGTACGATTCCATACAGGTTTTCCAGGTCCGATAGTTAGACTGATTCAACAGTTCCAAACCAAGTCCCACCACACGACCCGTACCTTCCATATCGAGAGAGAGAGAGACAGAGAGAGACAACCTTCCTCACAAGCGTAACCGGAGCTCTGATACCATGTAGAGAAAACCGGGACCGACAAACACTCCGATTGAGATCGGAGAACCACCGTGAAGGAACAACTCTCTCTCAATAAGGAAGAAAAAAACATTTTAGGGGAATACAAAAGGGTGTTTCAGAAGAAGATGATAAGGTTACTGAAAAAAGTTAAAGATAAGGTTTAAAAAAAAAATAAAAAATAGAAACGGAAGTTTAAAAGACACCAAAAAAGAGCATCACTCCGGTTACGCTTGTGAGGAAGGTTGTCTCTCTCTCTGTCGACTTAATGAATTCGGCAGGTGAACAAGCGGCTGAAAAAATAACTCGGAAGACGTGCTTAGCGGCTGAGGGAGCATCTCATAGAAAACAACCGATCAATAAGGATTGGATTGTTGATTCAGGCTGTGGTTATCACATTACTGGAGACGATTCAATATTCTCCTCATCTCATGTTCACAGCAGCGGAAGTGGGATTGTTACTGCGGATAACACGGTTCATAAAATTCAGTAGGAAGGAACCGTTATAATTGGCGACGACTACGGGAAGTCAATTAAGCTTAATAGCATGTACCACGTACCCGGATTACGAAAAAATTTATTTTCTATAGCAAATGCGGTAAATACTAGAAATTTTGTTCTGTTGGGACAAAAAATGTCAAGTTCCTTCGGAACATTAAGGAGAGGATAAGGGTCATAGACGACACATTGAGGAATGCAGCTGCTCCCATGGAAGTAAGCCAATGGCGGGTTGGGCTCTTCTTTCTTCTCATCTTTCTTCTTATCTTTCTTCTCTTCAACAGGGGTCACAGTCACAAGCTCTGCGTAACTCATCTTGTGCCTAAGCCAGCTTTGCCAACTTCTTCCTTACCAGAGTCATCAGTCTGACTGCATCTACTTCATCTCCTATCACCTCTATCTCGGTCTTATCGTTTCCTGCCAAAGCCACTGATTCAACTCCTGCGTACAATTAGTGTTACTACGACAAATTAAGCAGAAATAACTGCACGAAATAAGAAAAAAGAAGCATTTAATTAGACTACCTCGAAAGCCAGCAATCATTTTCAGGACCTTGTTTCGTGACTTCTGGTTTGTCATCCCTGATACCCTGATGACTATCTTTTTCTGCACCAGGAAGTGAGAAAAAAAAAAAAAAACACAAACACAGGCACAAAATTTTAATGTTGTAGCTTGTACATTTTTCGTGCAATCTAGGAAAGTAGAAATTAACATGAATGATTTCTTGTCTTTTACTCCTCAATTTCTTATTTTCGTACGTAAATATGTACCTTCATCGTCTCCGCTTGTCAGAGAGGTCTTTGTGAGGAAGAAACGTTTAATTTGTGATGGCTGACAGCGTTACATATATGCTTATAAACAACTTTATATGCCTAAATCTCTCTGGCATGTGCTAGAGGCAATGGCTGACATTTTTTTTGGGTAGGGTTGGGGAGATGGGTGGGTTCCAGGGGGCAATTAGGCGTATGATTGGGGGTGGTTTTGACGTAGTATAGAAATTTATTTTATTAATTTTAATTATAATTTTAATGTAAAATTATAAATAAATTATATTTTTAAAAAATTAATTATAATAATTATTTAGTCTAGTGGTAGATAAACTTTGCCGTTTCTTGAGACCTTAGATTTAAAGTCTAAACATGTTAAATTATTTATTTTCTATATCCCTCGTACACTTTGTCGCCTGATCCGCCACTTTGTGATGTATGTATTTGCAGCCAACGAGATCGGCAGGGAATCCGGTTAACAAAGGAAAGTAATTAAGGTGACGAAAATAAGCAGTGTAAGTGCTGAAAATTCCTGATTCCATCATTGTTTTGGAATATCATTCCTAGTTCATCTATTCTCATATTCTTCTGCTTTAATTTGAAAGCCAGTGCATTTTCTAATCTTTCTCCTTTCCTTCCTCCTTAACAATAGTTCGGGTATTTTACCGAGTGCAAGCCTCTGCCAAGACATGGTCAGCATGGAAATCAATTGACTACTGCACAAAAAAAAAAAAAAGGTGGGGGTGTGGGGAGGGGTGGTGGAGAATAAAAAGCAAAATTGAAAGGCGGTGGACTTTCAAATATCTCGGGCCGCAGGGAACAAACAAATAAACGAGAAAGGTTTGGATAATTGGGTTGATTAGCCCAAAAGTCGAGTTGGGCCAGGCCCATTGTGAAACTATCGAGTGAGTGTGCAAAACATGGACTGTATTTAGAGTTGGGCCCATTTTGATTGGCACACCTCACTCAACACGGGCAAATTATCCAAAATCATGTTCACATGGTACACAAATCACGATTCTCTATTTCAAGAGCTTCACTTCGAGCTCGCTCAAAGGAGCAGTGGTACAAATATAAATCTATATATAGTCTCATTGGTACTCATCCTGAACCTTTAGGGAGAGTTACCAATTTGATCTCCCATAAGAAGTGCAATAAGGAAAACTCCATAGTAGCTGAAGTGGAGCTCCGTTTCAATAGAAAAAAGAGAATTGATTTTGACAAATGTTGGATCCCCATTTGAATGCGTGTGCATATAGCTTCCAGGGAGGCAAATGTAAAGACCTACAGTCGATAGGAATCCTCATCTTTGACCCAAACACCACAATAAAAATAAATAAATAAATAATTTTTTTTTTTTAAAAAAAGGACACTAAATCAACGAGAAAATCTACAAACAAGAATTTAATTTACTTTATTACATAAACCTCTGCAATAGATTCCACTAAGCGAAACAATGTATAAAAACGCTATTGGTGCACGCCTATAGAATAGATCCCATTAAAGACACACATTCACATCAGAAACGGCAACTGATAAGGATTGAGCGCGATTTGAACCCCGTCGGTCTCATCTTGGATTTGACTAGCGAATTGACTACAAATGGTTTAAATGGGCATGACAATTGGGCTAGCTGAAGCACACTGCAGAACAAAAACGTGTGGTCACGGGTCGAGGAGGAGCCGGGGGTGGGGTGCATTGCTGCCTACACTGGATCAAGATCAAAAAACGAAGGAATGGTAGGCGGGTGAGCCTGATCCGTTGTCGGAATAATGGTTAAAGTCCATGGAAAACAAAAGGTTCTACCACAGGGTATAGAGATCTGCATGCATCGAACTATTCAAACCTCGTGATCTTAAATCTCGACAATACCAAGCACAGATAAATTTTCAGTTCTACCCTTTGTTTGTTTGTAAGGAGTCTGATCAAGATCAAGACTATTGTCAATGTCTTTCCTTCAATTTTTTGAAACTCTTTCATCTAGTTATTGTTCTAGGATGAATTTTAAAAAGAAGGAAATTACTTCCAAGGAGAAGTTCACGCAAAACCAAGTACTGAAGTTGTCTTTTATTAGAAATTTAAGAGAAGTACGACAATAACAATAACAAAGGCTTAAAAAGGCGAAGAGGAAATAAAATATAATTGAAAATTCCCTGACCTCATGTTCTTGGGGATTTTACTTGCTAACTAAAGGGTACATCCTTGTGCCGTCTAAGCTAATTGTTTCGTGTGTAAGTCGTATATGGTCACAGGATGGACCAAGGGGGAGGATAAGGGTCATAGACGACACATTGAGGAATGCAGCTGCTCCCATGGAAGTAAGCCAATGGCGGGTTGGGCTCTTCTTTCTTCTCTTCTTTCTTCTTCCACAGGGGTCACAGTCACCAGCTCTACGTAACTCATCTTGTGCCTAAGCCAGCAAAATGGCTTTGCCAACTTCGTCCTTACCAGGTTCGCCAGTTTGACTGCATCTACTTCATCTCCTATCGCCTCTATCTCGGTCTTATCGTTCCCTGCCAAAGCCGCTGATTCAACTCCTGCGTACAATAAGTGTTACAATCAATCACCAAAAAATCCTTCGACAAATCAAGCAGAAATATCTGCACGAAATAAGAAAAAAGAAGTATTGAATTAGACTACCTCGAAAGCCAGCAATCATTTTCAGGACCTTGTTTCGTGACATCTTCTTTGTCATCCCTGATACCCTGATGACTATCTTTTGCTGCACCAGGAAGTGAGAAACAAAAAAAAAAAAACACATGCACAATTTGAATGTCGTAGCTTGTACTTTTTTCGTGCAATCAAGGAAAGTAGAAATTAAAATTAACATGAATGATTTCTTGTCTTTTACTCCTCAATTTCGTATTTCCGTACGTAAATACGTACCTTCATAGTCTCCGCTTGTCAGAGATGTGGAAGAAACCTCTAATTTGTGTTGGCTGGAGCAGAACAGTTGAAGAATTCAGTTTTACAGAGCTTTCTAGTCTTGAAAATTGAAGCACATAAAAGTGTGAGACAACGCGTCTTTTTATAAGCTGAAAAGCTAAACCCAGTCGCCGATTCTCTAGACCCGTATTCTTAAAAAAGGACTAGATTGACCGATTCAACCAGAAAATTTGGTCATGTTCAATCCGGTCATACTTACAAACAGGAAGGTAAATGAACCGATTAATAAACCCCAAAAAAAAAACCGGCTGATTTCACCCTAAACCGGCGAACCGGGACCGGATTTTCAGTTCGGTTAATTAGGATCTAGTGACGTGGCACGTTTTAATGAAGCCACGTCAACTTAAAATTTTAAAAATGTAATTTAAAAAGAGATGGAACAGATTTCCAATTTTCAACATGCTTTTTCTAAAGACGTTTCGAATTTGCTGACCGTCTATCACAAATTCTTTTCCCTTTCCTAGAAACTTCCCTTATTAAATGGCCAGTTTAGAATGCGCCAATTTTTTTTTATTAATTATAAATTTGAAATGTTCTTATCATATTTACTTATTTATATATTAAATAAAAATCATATTTTAATTAAGTGATATTTACATAAAATAAAAAAATAATATAATAAATTTATATAATATAAAATTACAAAATAAATTATACTAAAAAAATAAAAATAACAAATACTTTGATAAAAAATATATAATATTGTATATTATATTATATTTTGTATTTATTACCTAATTTAAATTTTATTTCTTTTAAAAATATTTTTTATTTAAAAAAACTGTATAAATTATTTTAAAAAAAAAAATATATAAATTAAAATATAATTTATACTAAAATTATATAAATTAAATTACTTATATCTACTATTATATTAATTAATTAATTAATTATTTTATTTTTATCATATCTTAAATTATAAAATAAATAATTAAATTTATCAATAATAACATTGTAATATATATAATAATTATATTTTATAAATTATTGAATTTTATATAATGTGTATATACATAATTTTACATTTTCAAAATTTAAAATCGATTTAATCAGTTTAATTTTCAATTAAATTAATTAAAATAATTACACTTTAATTTTTCTCTTTCTCTCTTTTCTTTTTAATTTTTTTATTATAATTTTTATCTTTGATCTGCTTGTCAACCTCTCTAAACTTGACCTAAGTGTACGAGACCGTTGCGTTTTCCACGTGAATTCGAGGAATCTTCGTGGATTATCACTCACCTATTCCCACGACATATTTTCAATAAGGCCCCCACAATTGACCAATATACGAATTTTATAAATTAAGACAAATAATATATATTTAATTGATTTAAAAATTATAAAAAATGTTTTATACATAATATACGAATTTTATTGCGTGATTTGAAACATTATTATACACTTTTCAAATTTACAAATTTCTGTACCTAATTGCCTGCCGAACTTGTGTCGGTAGCCTGTATCCGTACCGTTGACTTGGGACCTTACCATTGACTCGGGAGTCGGCTAATTACGAAGGACTTGCGTTGCTTCCTTCCAGTAAGAAGGATGTGACGTGAATACGAATTTTCAGACTTAACGGCCTTTCTCGTCTCTTTCGAAAGTTTCTCATCATTTCTCTTCTTACTTTTTTTCCGGTTTATATCTTGAAAGTTTCTAATCGGGAAACCAAGCTTTCCAAATGTTGTTCAATTAATTGGATTAGTCTTTGCTGTATCAAAAAAAAAAATATAATAAAATAAAAAATAAATTCAATTTAAATAGTTACATGTCACAAAAATCCTCTGTTACTCAATTTAAAGTCAAAATTCTTACAAGATACACTTCAAAAATCACAAATTTTCAATTGGTCAAAATTAAACCGAATAATAATGTGCTAGAGGAAAACTTATTTCCGCAAGCTGTTATTGTCAATTCTAGTATACCGTCAAAAACTGACAAGTCAAAGCTACTCGTTATTAATAAATTAAATTAAATTAAATTAACAAGTAAAATTGTGTAAACTACAGTATTTTAATTTATTAATAATAAATTTATTTTATAATAAACATAATTTTAATTTACTATAAACTATCGTATTATTAGATCCTAAATGTATTAATAAATAAAATAAATCGTACGATCTCATAAATAATCCAAAAAAAAGGGTGCCCAAAAATAAATTAGTGCTAACCAAAGGCACTAAGCACAATGTTTTATCACACCACAGAGATTTAACAGATAATTTCAGCCAGAAGCCACAGTTTGAAGGACTGTACCATGGGAGTTTTAGAATAGGGAAATATTTTATAGATTTAATTTTATCAATATAAATAAACATAAAATACTTTTATAATATATAGAAAGTACTTTACATTATATGAGTAATATTATATAATGTATTGAAGATATATAGTAAAATAGTATAAAATTATAAAATTTTTTTATACTGTATAAAAAATTAAGAGTGTAACATAAAATATTTTTTTATATAATATAAAATTCTTTATCTTTTTACTATTGAAATACTTTTGTTTTTTCGGTTGCACTAATTCAACACGCATTTGCCGATGGATTGAGATGGTTCCGTTCTATGCTCTGCTGCGGCCATTTCATTGGGATTCTTATTGTAAATTAAGAATCAGGCCTTGGTCCGACGTTTTATATAAAGCCTGCGTGCCTTTCCAATCCAGAGAAAACAGGCTCCGATACGTTTCCCTCACCGGATAAAATAATATTCTGCTAAAATTCGGACACACACAAATATTTTGGGACGTTGATTTTATGAGCCCGGTACGCATGGCACTCACCAACTCAACGCTCCAGATACTTTCGGGTTTATGCCCAATTTAGACAGAATAAACACTACAATAATACTAAATATCAAAAAAAAAAAAAAATCTCAATAAAAATTTAGAGTATTAAACTGCTTGTATTTATAAAATATTTGATGAAAAATAAATAAAAATTAACATTATTTTAATTGTTATTAAGAATAACTTATCATACAAAGACTGAAATAAATAATTTTTATTATTCCAGACATTGTTGCTTAAAAGGTGATCAGACCAAAAATAATGCTGCACAAACGAAGTTAATAACTTCGCCCAAATCAAGAATCTAATTGTCAATCCGAACATTCAATCTCCGAAGCCAGATTGAATGGAGTATCATGCTGAATACATCAAATCTCATGGGAGGATCATTTATGACAAAATGTTTCTGTACCTGCCTCACCCGCTCCTTCATTCTCAAATACTCATCTTCAGATATCCCCCTCAATATTTTCTTCAGATTTGGAATTTCACGAACCGAAACCTGAATGGAAAACGAGTCCCAGACAAGAACATCACTGAAAGGTGGGACGTAATGCTGTGATATCAACACCGGAACGCACTCCGCGTAGATTGCTTCCACCACTCTTGGACTAGCAACTTCATGCCCACTTGGGCAAATGCAAAACTTGCTCCTCTTGATCATATCAGTGTATGATAGGCCCTCAGGAAGCTTCTCATAAACCTGTACGTCTTTGTCCTTTTCCTTCCAATGCTGGAAAAGGGCTGGTCTGATTTTACCATGTGATTGACCCGCAAAGAATGCTAGCACTGTACGCTTATCCGGCGGCAAGCTGCTCGTGAGGTCCGACAGTTCGCCTGTTTGTAGATGTATTTCAGGGAAAGATGCATCCTTCTTTGGATTGAATCGCTCGGAGGTGTTTGCATTGCATAGTACCCGGATGGAATTATGGAAAAGTTCAGGCACGTACCATGTCACCCATGGCGCCTATGATCAATAACTAGCTCATGTTTTCAGGAAGAATAACTGGAACTTTGACGTACCAAGATCAAGAAATTACCCAATTGTGGCAAGACAGCATGAAATGATCGGCCCCGAGGCTTCTATTCCAGTAGGGATACTTGTGAGATATGACACCGACATAGTCAACGACAGTGCGTTTTAGGACACCTTTGTCCTTGGTGACAGGATCGTACAGGAAAGTGCGCATCATCACCACGCTTAAGGGAAGGAAATAAACGTGGGCTTGATCGGGATCGTAAGTCCGGAAATGGGCATTGGTTTCCATCAACGTAAAGAATAGCCCTTCCATGGAGAAAATGTATTTGCATGGGCCGTAGTGAAATAAAGGTGGCTCCCCCTCTTCGTAGACAAAGATTTTGAACAAATTCTCCATCAATACGTAACTCCTGGAGACAAATGAAAAGAATAAGATTAAAAAAAAAAGAAAATACAAAAGGTTTCATCTATCACAACACATGTAAAAATTGGTATTTAAAAAAAGAAAAAAGAAAAAATGGAGCAAAAGGAACCCTTAATTTTAACTGTTTCAATCATAGATCCTAAATGTAAGGCAGCTGGTCTGCTTAATTCTCGACTACGCAATAAGATAGGAAATTGTCTAAGAGAATTTACTGATGTTTAGGAAAAAATATTGGCGGTTAGATGTCTTCTATTGCCAAAATTTTTAGATTGGAAGACAGTAGAAAAGCCAACCAGGAACATGGAAAAATATGCATTCCTATGTGCTCGACAGTGATCAAATAAATCAAAACCCATAAGGCAAGAGTTACTGGACTTGGTACCTGTAAAATAAGCAAGCATTCCGGTAAATGTCTCCTCGTGGAATAAAGTCCGCATCTTGTATGGCTGCTGTGCAATTGGGTTTCAGTGATGCTCCTTTTATCAAAGCCCTGGCCATGGCAAGATCTGCTTCAAGCCTCTCTAGCTTTGTGTCTCTTTTCTGAAGAGGGTTATCCTTAAGATGCACATCCGGATTCATTGTTATGTTCTGCTGATTGTCATCCTGCATACACAACAGGAAGCTCGTTTAGGGTGGTTAACACTATAATTAGAACAAAATAAGAAAGCAATATTAAAAAAAAAAAAAAAAAGGAACAAAAACAATAGGAAAGAAAGAAAAATACTAGGCTGCTTGCAGAAGAGGCGATCCCAGCATTGTTAGTCCGTGCTAAAAAAGACCGAGATGATCCTATGGAAACCACGGCTACAATCACCACAGAAACTAAAGCAAAAGAAGATAAACAACAGATGACCACCTCTGAATGTGTTCTGTTCAGTTGCCTCATCTCTTCCACTTCTCCCTCCCTCTCTCTCTCCCAGATGAAATATCACTAAATATAACAAAAATAAGGCATATCCACATTTTATGTCAATCGAACTTGTGAACCTCTCATCATAGATATCCCCTAAAAAAAGAAGCAATATGGGGATACTACAAGCATGCTATTTATGGCGAATTAAGCATTTATATATCGCAAGGCTATTAACCTCATTAAGCCTAAGTTCACTACATTCTATGTAATACCCGAAAGAACTGCAATCGTCAACCCTTCCCTTACGAAGAATCCAACAGGAGAATGCAGAAAAGGCCATTCATGTTTATAAATAGTGTTGAGGGTGTATAACAATCCATGTCTCAATTTGCCTGTAAAATATACAATTTACTCCTTGTTTTATAAATTCAGTACTTGGGGATGGAATCTCACTTAATTTTTTTTTTTTAATCAAGTTCACTTAATTTTTTTCTCCCATATTTAATATTACATTAGATTTAATCTACTAAATTAAAAAAAAATCCTGAAGTTATGTGATTCGATTGATTTTTTTTTATTATTGGTAATATTGATTTATTACGAGGATTCGAGAGACGTGCCCATGGAATGGAAGTTTGGGTCCCTTCATTTACAATACTGGGCCCTGCTTAGTTTTGACTCGTACCCAAAGAAGAACTTGGCCCAAATACAAGGCCCTGTGAAGAGAGAAACCCAATTTTATTATTTTCTAGTTCCAGTGATCGATTACTGTTCCAATCAAATTTTGTAGGTGAAGAGATAGAGCTAACAGGAGCTAATGGCCCTCGGAATGAAGTGTTTGATTGGTTCATTGAGCCATTATTAATCATGAAAGAGAAAATGAAGAAGCTCCAATTAGATGAAAATGAAGAAATCTGCCTGAGAAGACTAGTTCTATGTTGCAGCATTGAAAAACCTGAGGATTGGAATGACACTGGATTTCCATCCAATGTCTCTGTTAGAAGAGCTCAATTGCAGGCCATGATAAGAAGGTAAATTGTTCATCTAATGAAATACTACTAGTTAAGCTCTTTAGTTTAGAAACCAAGTCTTCTATTGTATGCATAACTAATTAAATAGCGAACGCCGGATCAAACCAGTTGCGTTTTTCTTCGGTTTTTTTGGTTGTTTATAGTGGATGTTGTGGGGTTCATCTGCATTAGAATGGTCCGATATAACAGGAGTCGATTCCATTATCTTTTAAACTGCGTGCTGAAGCCTAAATGGTATTCGAAATATAAATAGTTTACTTGAACATTCATTTTGCATTATTACACTGTGACAAACTGTCCTGGATGCCAACATATTGACGTCGCTTCAGGAATTTGGTAAAGGTGTTGCGTGTAGTGGCAATTCAAGCTGGTGCTTCAGATAAACGTATTGGAGGAATATAGATTCCAAGAACGTTGCCAGGAGCTCGATTGAGGGGGAGAATAGGGAAGACAAGGAAGAATCTGAAATTAAAGCAGGGCTCGAGGACTTTGGCAGCATGGATGTGGTGTAGTTTGATTCAGTTCTTTGTAAAAATAACAAAAGAAGAAATTTACAATCATGTTAGAATTTAATCTTCACATAAATAGAATCTTATATTCGAAATTAATCCGTACCTCGATGTCACAATGTGATCTTATTTTTTGTGGAGAGTCCTTGAAAATTGCAATGGGACAAGTAACTCCTACGTTGTGGGATTACAAATGGGGAAGGGTAGGATTATGATTATAATAAATTATTATGAATATAGTAAGTTGAAAATATCGTCACATTATTATAAAAAAATTCTAACGAACCATTCTCGGATGTTAGGCGGCATCTGTCGTATTCGAGTTTCTTCAAGTGGGGCAAGACCATAACGAACCAAATTGCCGAGGGTGATGTGCTGATTAGTAAAAATTAAGGGGGGCCAAAGTGGAAAAAATAATCTTTATATAGCGGATGAATGTTTCTCTACTCCTTAAGTTTCGGGGCAGCTTTTCCATTACGGCCTCTGGCTGGAGAGATTACCTCCATCGACCAACAAACTTTCCATGTACAGTCCCCAATTCTCTTTTGTTCAGAACGGCCAAAAGACAGAAAAGAAGAGCGAAAGAAAGGGAATCTCTTGGGAGCATTTTCTTGCAAATCCTTTATCCTTCATTGTGCGCTCAGATTCTGTTTGCGGTCTTACGTGATCAATAGCCAACGTTCTGGTGGTTCGGCTTCATTCCTTGCACTCAATCAAATATCCAGGCTTTGTAATCATTTCAGTTTCCCTTCAGGATTTCTCATCCAATTCCTTTAGAAGGTAGCATGTAACCCTTTGAGTTCATGTTACGATCAATTACGGATTCCTGGCAATCCGAAAAGTTCAGGAACATTGATTAGGGCTAAAAGGGCCATATCAGATGGTTTTTGTAGAATCAAGGTTACAATTTTTTCTCCCATTGCATACCCGTGAAATCCTGTACAGCTTCCCTGCAATTTAGAAGAAATGATGTCCTTTCAACATCCACTCAGGGCCTTCTCCGTGGCATCTCGGCCCTCACCTTCAGCAGAGAAAATAATAGATGATCCTCTTACAACAAATAAAACGCCTCAGAGCACGGTCACATGCGTATATCAGACTCATATTGCAGGCTACTGGCGAAACGTGACCGTCTTGTGGTGCAGGAACCTCATGAACCACTCGTTTAGCCTCATCATCAACAGCCTTGAAGGTGAGGTTTATTACAGCTTCAAAGTTGACCTTAAGCCTTGGTATTTTTGGACGAAAAAAGGGAGCAAGTCTTTCGATCTTGAAGGGTGCCAAATAGATATCTACTGGGATCTCCGTTCTGCTAAATACACAGGCAGCCCTGAGCCATATAGCGATTACTATGTTGCCATGGTTTCCGAGGAAGAGGTTGTATTGCTATTGGGAGACTACAAGAAAAAGGCTTACAAGAGAACAAAAGCAAGACCGGCTCTTGTTGACGGCATCCTGTTTTACAAGAAAGAGAACGTTTTCGCCAAGAAAACATTCACCAGCAGAGCAAGATTCGACGAAAAGGGCCAAGAACATGACATAGTTGTGGAAAGCTCGACGACGGGGCCTCAAGACCCCGAAATGTGGATTAGCATAGACGGAATAGTGGTGATTCATGTAAAGAACCTGCAGTGGAAATTCAGAGGGAACCAAACCGTCACGGTGAACAAGCAACCGGTGCAAGTATTCTGGGATGTCCATGACTGGTTGTTTAATAGCCCTGGAGCAGGCCATGGCTTCTTCGTTTTCAAACCAGGGGCACATGAATCAGAAGATGATAAAGATGGCAGCGGACACGGCGCCCACAGTGATACAAGTGATGGAAGTAGGTACTTTTCCACCAGGAGTTTTGCAACAACAAATGATTTCTGCCTTTATCTTTATGCTTGGAAGATGGAATGAGGCCCCTGGATTCTCTTGGCAATGGCTGTGTATCAATAATTAGCATGGATTTACAATTGAATCTTTTTACTAGCAGAATTTCAACTGTAAAGGCTACCAGGACCCTCTCACTGATCTAATACCATTTGATTTTTCATTTTTTCTTTTTATTTTAAGCCAAATCCTTTGAATTGATGTTAAAATTTCACGAGTCATGTTCAATGGAATTGCCTTACATGCCAACCCTTTTAGTAACAAATAACATATATTAATCTTCCATGGTGTTCCAAGGAATCTCAAATCATACAGAAACGTAAAAGAACAATGGCATAAAGAAAAGAAACAAAATTTCAAGTAATAACAAAAGACATTCAGTCAACTTCCAACACATTTTAGTATCGAAGATGTAAGAGTTGAAGAAAGAAACTTTGTTCCTGTAGAACGCAAAGGCTGGGGGGGTCGTCCTCCTGCGAACCATGCCTGGGCCGTTTCCTGCATTTATTTCTCCTACACTCCCTTCCTTTTCCCATTATTACCATAATTTATTGGAAAACTTTTAGAAGCCAAAAACCAAAAAAAAACAAAAATGTTGATTATATTTAAATGCCAAAAAGAAAACAAAAAATTAGATTAAATTTTATTTTTGAGTGTAAAATGATTATCGAGAATGGAGCCCAAGAAATGTTTTTCTGACTTTATATTTAGGAATAATTAGATTAAATAGTGTCGAGGTTTGCATCATTGAAAAAAAAAATTTCCGTCCGTTGAAGTTTCATTTGAGGGATTAAAATGTCCCAAATAAATAAATAATATATATATACACACTAAAATTTTATTTATTTATTTATTTTTAATAAACTGCCTAAAGGGAGGACTTAAAAAAGAAAATCCGAATAGGAAAGGGAAACCCGAGAAAAATAGTTTTTTTTTTCAAAAAAAAAGAAAACAAGGCTAATAAGAAAGGGAAATAAAACGGAAATGCCGGGGGTGGAATCGGAATAGCATAAATTTCAAAAGCGGAAATGGATTGTTGAAGATGCTGGTTTAAATTCAAATTAAACAGAGTCCGCTCCAGTGGTCTCTCCCGCACAGAAAGGGAGCAAAAACACCGACTAGATTTTCCGGCTTCTCTCCGATTCCGATGCATTTCAAGCCCTAAAAAGATGGAAGAAAGACTCTCTCCAATTCCACCAAAGATGGAAGCCGACGACGACCCCTGCGTCTCCGAGACCGATGAGGAAACCATGGCTCTCAAGAAGAAGCGGTCGCGGCGCGTGAGCTTTGCCGACCGCGAGATCACTTCTGTCCACATCTTCAATCGCGACGAGGACTCTGAGACACCTCCCGAACACTCCGCCAAGAACCGTGAATCCGATAATGCCCTCGGTGCGGACAATGAGGTTCTAGGGTTTTTCGGGGGTCTTGCCGACGGCGACGATTCAAAAGAAATGTCGCCGACGGGGTACGGCGAAGAGGAAGAAGACGACGAGGAGATTGTTGATGGCAGGAAGTCGTTCTTGAGGCCCATTGAATCTCCTTCTCCAGGGAGTAGTAACTTTGGATCCGCTACTTCCAATGACGGTGCGTTTCTTTGGCGCTTGCTCAATTTATCGTACATTTGTTCCATTCTCGACTTAACGGGATTGTGTCACTGTTGTTCACAAATATGGTAGTGCTTGTTCAGAACAAACGTATAGAAGAAAAGTTGTCTATCGGCATGTTAAGCGGGCCCTTAATATTTCTTGTTCTACTAACGGATATTCTAATGGAAGTTGACGAGTAGATTCGTAAAAGGCCTCATTGGAACTTTTGATGCTGTATATGAATGGCATATTCATTCTTATGGTTTTTGGGATGGAAGAATTTGAAAAGGATGTAGTTGTCTCTCCATTCAATAACTGAATTTGGGATCCAAGTAACAAAACTCTATTTTTGCATCAATCCTCGGTAACAAAACTCTATTCTTGCATCAATCCTCGGTGACCAAGCAGATCCTTTCTTTTTCTTCTCTTCTCCAAGATATGCTGTATCATGTGAAGTTGTTGGTGATGTATCTGGAGAATTATGTCACAAAAGCAAAACCAACTATTCTTTACCTTTTTCACATAACTTAAAATTATTTGGATTCCATTTGGAGGACTCTTAATGTTTGCCATCTGTTTCTTTATGCAGAAGACAACTTTTTTGGCCCAGTATCAGCCAGTTTTATTAGGCCTGGACGGTTATCTGATTCTGCTGCCTCAGATGATAATCATGATATGACAATGGATTCAACAGCATTTTCTATGCATTACCAAAGTCTTGCAAAGTCAGAATCAGGTGGGGACCTTAAGACCCCACCAAAGGGTTGCCTTGCATTTGAAGAGAAAACACCTTGCCGCATGGCCACTCCTTCTGAGCCAGGGAGTTTTATGGTACTATCAAAAGATAAGAAACCAGTTTCAGAGTATCCCTTTCCTGTTGACAAAGTTAGTAATGGCAGAGATTCAAATGCCATGAGTCTTGTGGGAGAAAGTGGGTGCAGCTATGACTATGGGAGATTACCTCCTGAATTGGAAGCACTGTTAGCAGAAGGCAGCAAAACTTTGCATGCTGCCACTTTTTCACCTTCAACACATTCCAAAACATTGAGTAAGAGTGAGGTTGCTATGCTTGATGGGAATGGGAGCAACTATATGGATCAAATGGATATCAGAGATAAAATAGGCAATGATAGTACACTTGACAATGAGGCAAATGACTTTTCTGTGACCATCACTGACTCCTCTTATAGCAGAGATGAAGATTTGGCAGCTAAAGCACCTATTGACCATGAAACCACTGATCATTTGAGCAAAAAAGTACTTCCTAATGAGATGAGAAAAGTAAGATTCTTGTTCTAGATTAGTGTGTATTTGAGTAACAAGCTAGGGGTGCACTCCAATATTTAATTACTTGGATTAGTTTATCCCTTTAATTCTCCTTAAGTTTTTATTACACTTCCTCGTTACAATTGTTGTGATCAAACAGCTTCCACACATGACAGATGGAAATTTGTTCAAAATCATTACCTTTCTGTGCTTTGTATTGTAGCTTGAACTGTTCAGGATCACATTTGTGCCACTAGTTCTGTTGCAGTATTCATTGACAAGAAAGACACATAACATATATCCAACTTGTTGATCACATTTACCTTTTAATAAACCTTTTCTGAATTTTTTGTTCTATCTTTGCTTCAATTGCAGGTGAATAATGACCAGAATAGAGCTGTTATCAAGGCAAGCACACTGGATGCCGAATTTCCTTCTTTAAGTGGTAATACACTAACTGATATGCATCATAGAGTTGCCCAGTTAGACCCACATGCAGAGTATGCATCTGGACAATATCCAAATGAGGTCCAGGTAGATTCTCCTTTGGTCAGAAGAAATAAGGATATTGATCAGAACTCTGGTCAGCAACAAGGATCTCCATTAGCTGGTTCCATATCGATATTATCTTCTAAGCATTCACAATTATTTTTAGATACTGCTAAATCCAACAGACCATCATCCTATATAACCCCTTCCCCAAAACAACCAATATCCCTTTTAGACAAGGAAAATATAAAGAGTGGCAGCATTGCTTTGTCTGCCAATAAAAGCAATTCTAGGTTCAAGATTTTTGAGCCTTCTCCTCTTGCATCTTCTCTAAAAGAGGGAATTGAAAAATCAAGGCTCAGATTATCAGAGTTCATTTCTTCAGCAACTCCTTCCTTTGGTACTGGTTTGGAAATAAGCAGCTACAACATCAAGAGAAAGAATGTGGAAGCACCCATCACCAATTTTGAAAAAGATTCAGCTAGTGCTTATATGAAGAGCAGAAATCAAAAAGGGAGAATCTACAATCATATTGATGATGTTGGGACCCTAAAGAACATCACTGGTTTGAGGAAAAATGAAGGAACCATCAGCCTTGCAGAGCACGGGGAACCTCCAATGCACATATCTGCATGTGATCTTTTTAAGGAGAGATCCAATCTGATATTACCAAAAATTCTTTCACCTCTACAGTTCAATGGGTCAAATAACAAAGTGAGGAAGCATGTTTTGATGTCTGAGGAATCCATTGAAGACATATTTATCATTCCTGGATGTGATCCTCCATTGTTGGAGAGCAAACTGGAGGATGAGACCAATACTGAATCAACCAGTATGCCCAATAACTTCAATTCTCCTGCAGTGAACCGGTTGGATCAAAAGTTATCATCAACAGAATATCAGGGCAGTATCTATGCGGACCTGAACCAGCAGTCTCAGAATGATGAAGTTGTCAGCATTGGCTTAGGAGAGAAAACAAATGCAGTAGGTAGTGTTAAAGACCATAATGGTTCCACTTTGATGAGTGAAAGACTGAAATTTGTAATTGATGATAGCAGAGTGCATTCTAGGCCACCCCACCTTGAGAACAAGCAAGTTCACCTTGCTGTTTCACATGCATCAGAAACATTATTGCAAAACTTTCAAACATCTTCAGGGGAGAGGAATACTATGGATATTGACTCTGAAAGATTGAGGAATGTCTTTAGTGCGATGCCCCAAATTCATAATGAAGAGGAACTTCTCAGGGCAGGAAATGCTTCTCCCCACAATCACAGCCTTAATGAGCCATCACTTAAGGTCATCTGACTCTCTCTCTCTCTCTCTCACATTCTTCAGTTTTGTGCACTGAAATTTCTAGCCTATTTGTTAGCATTAATAACTGGTATCCTTTGGACAATCATGAAATTTGACTCTTCAACTCTGCTTTGTTGGTTAAGTCAGAGCCTCTTTGAGAATGAAGTAACTCAGAGTCCCATTGCTGAGGAGCTAACTCAGAAGTCCTCAATGAAAGAGCAATGGAATGTTCCCAATGACCACAATGCACAACTCCTGGTAGGAAAAGGTATGGTATCTCCCACCTCCAAGCTTGGTGGACATGCCAATGTTGACAATCATGTGGGACTCAATTATGCATGTAAAGGTATAGAGAAATCTTCTGGACAGAAAAGAAGAATTGAAGAGCCAGTTGGGGATGCAGATCATGCTGAAATTGACGAGATTAAAAAGAGCCGACAAATTCTTGAAAGTCAGGGTTCTGATTTGGAGATCATGGTGGAATGCTCTAATGGAAGTGATAACGGAAGTCTCATCAATAGACATGATGCAGGATTGAAACATTGGAGTAATGTATGGACATTTATGCTGACCTTTTAAATTAGCTTGGTGTGATGGTAATGTCTTCTAGTAGGAAATCTGCAAATGTTTAAATTTTAATCTTTAGCAGACATGCTTTATTCTCTTATGTTAAAGTTATCATCACTCTGCAGGGCTTGGCTTTCTGACTTCATTTTTCACTTTGCAGATTTTACCAAAGCTCTCAGCAGATACAAAAGAGTTGCTTTTGCCATTTGTTGATAAGCTACACATAAGAGCGGTACATAACTTTTGTTTTCCATGTTATTTTCATGAACTTACCATGTAGAATAGGAAGCTGGTTGTGCTTTTTTCATAGTTACTTTTCTGTCAGTATCATCATTTTTTCTTTCTTCCCTTGTTCTTCTCAGTTTACCTATGTATTACTTTTGTAGATTGGTACACTGGAAGAATTTGTGGCTCATCTGCAGAAGATTATGATGTATGAGATGCTTTGTTCTCAAATTCAGTCTCAGGTTTGCTGAATAACCAAGCAAATTGGTCATGAGAGTTGTTACATCTCTGCATTTCTTCTTGGTTTTGCTGAAAAAATTATATCTTTTAACTGTTTTCCTGCAAACACTGATTAGAATGCTTTTGCAGAGAATGTGTGATCACTCTAGCATTAATAGGCAAGAAAGGTAGTTGCTCACCTTTTTTTTTTTTATTATTGGATTATTGATGTATGTCTTGCTAATTCTTATTGATGAAGTTGTTTAGCCTAAGAGGCAATGTTATTTGATGCTGTTGCAGACTAGCTGAAACAAGATCATTGCTCAATAAGTTGGTGTTTGAAAAGGCAAGAATGCATTTCATGTCTATGAGGCAAGAGAAATTGCTGGTATGTTATTGTTCTTTTTACTCCTTCATTCTTCATATGTGCATTTTCATTGACCTGCCATAATTTTAATGCAGAAAAGACATCAACAGCTGAACTCTGCAATTCGGGGATTTCAGAAATTGAAGTCAAAAAATGCTTTGTATCTGTCAGCGTCTGGTAAAACAGTCAATGCAGCTGATGCTGACTGTTGCATAGTTAATTTTGGGAGCAAAAATGAGGTTTTCATATTTATCTTTGGTGTGCATCTGTTACATATATTTATTAATTGTTTTTGTTTCTGTTATGGATGCTTTATTCATGCGTAAAATAAAAAGAGAACTTTTAAAGAAGGATTCTCTGCTGAAAGAATAAGCATGGTGCTATCGAGGAGAGTTTTGTCTTAGAATTGCACAATTCAAAGTTCCACACTCAAGAAATGTTCCCTGAGTGACCTGGTTAATTAATACATCAAAATGATGTTGAAATTCTCATGAACATGGAACATATGGAATTTCCATCTTGGTTTCTGACTCTCCATTGGTCTGAAAGTTCATGATGCTACTGTGAGCAAGGGCTCAATAACATTAGAAATGCATTAATACCTTGTGAGGACAGGGCTTGGTTTCAGTTGTTCTGTTTAATGCATTTTAATTGATTAGGGGGTTAAATATAGATCACCACTGTTTTAAGCCTATGTTAATTTGTCAACTAAGATACTGGAATGCCATTGGTAGTGTGAGCTATATGACATAATTTCTTTCTTATAGTTATGGATAAAATTGAAAATTCATTAAAAGAAGTCAGATCTGTAGTGTAACATCCACGACTGAACTCCAGAGTCTAGATTTTGTTTTTCTCAGAATGATGTGGGGTTTACTCTGTTAGAATATTTAATTTACCCTGCCATTTATTGCGCATTCATATATACTTGATTAGGCAGATTCTGCTAATGAACCTTATCAAGCTATATCTGAGTTTATGAATGACATGCATACTTAATGTCCTACCAGGTTTCCAGTGATAAAGTGGCTGCAATGAGGCATGAGCTTGAAGTTTTAGATAAGAAGATAAAGAACCTGACCAAATATTTCCACAATTGCTGCAAAATGAAGGGAGAACCAAGCTGTTCTGAAACTATTGTACTTCTTAATAATCATCTGCAGAAGAGAAATTCTTGTAGGTTCATACAAGAGCATTTGCAGGTACTCTTATGTTGATTCTTTTCCTCAGACGAATCTAATGTCTTATGTCACTGAGAAACATTGGGGTTTATCTTTTCCCCAGATTTGGGAAGTTGATGATTTGGGGAGTAAGCATGGCCAACTCAATATTGTTCTCAACTACCAAGGCTTATTTTGCCAAAGGTTGCTTCTTTATTATTTTCTTTTGCTTCTTTATTGTCTTTGTTCTCTTATCTCCGGTTGAGACAGAATTGCCCATCAGAATGTATCTCATATATTCTTCTGTTTTGATGACAAGTAGTTTCAAGGTAACTGCTGTTCCTGCTCCTAGAATAATTGTTTCAAACGAGCTGAATGCTAGGGATATTATGAAGGTAATGCAGATAAGGCAGGTTTCTGTTTCTGTTCAAGTCCATTTCATGTATGCAAGTCTAAAATTCTGTTTGTCTTGTTCATTAGCACTTCCCTAATGTTGATGCTTTCACGGCATTTACTTATGTCCTCAAAGCTGAAACCAGTAAGAAGTATCTTGGTTCCAGAATATTGGCTCAAGAGACACAGGTAAAATTTCATCTTTTTGGCTTTTGATTCTTCTTTTCCCAAATTCTTGTTGTAGCCACTGCAGATGTATGTGTCACAGCCTAAAGATTCAAGTGACTTGCACAAAGCCATTGCAAGTGGACAATTGTTCCATGCTAAAGCTTCCAATTGAAGTACCAACAGAATTTTGTGTATCTGCTTCCTGGACCAATTCTCTCACCCTCTCTCTCTCTCTCTACACATGTTTGTTGATCCATGTGTCTCATATGATTTGCAATTTTTTTGGAAGCATGGCTGGATCGAGCTCTAGTCATTGAGAGCCTAGACATCCATCTTGAAGCTCCTGGGTTTTTTTTTTTTTTTTTTTTTTTTTAAAGGTGGGGGGAAGGTGGTGATGAGATTTGTGGAAAAATGGAAGTTATCCCTATTGCATTGCTCATGACCCATTGGGCCTCTTGATGGACCTAAAAAAAACTGGATTCTTTGATATTATTTTTGATTGCTTTCAGTCTAAAGTTTTGCTTTTTGCAGATTACCAGCTCACTTCTACATAATCTGCTAGATGTGGTAGAGGAAGTACTATTGGCACGGGTAGAAATAAAAAGTCTAGTAGATGCAACTTTTCATTCTTCATCTGGTATGATATAAAGCTTTTTTGATCCCTTTTCTTTTCTTTTTTTGCTATTTATGTAACCTTGGTTCTGTTCATTATAATCATGACATTGGTTGAAGGTAATATCATGATTTTCACTGCAGAGGGGTTAATCATTGTCAGTTGGTCAAAAAACCAGTAACATGAGGGTTTCCTTGTTTTTGCTTGTCATTTTATACAGCAGAATTAGAATACATACACACATATATATACATATATACATGTGTGTGTGTGTGTCATTGTTGTTGCTGTGTGTGTGTGTGTGTGTATCCTTCAGTTGTTGGTACATTTCCAAGCTAAAATCATTTCCATAATTAGTGTAAGATGATGGAGTGACATTTTGATTCTGTCTCCCTTTTATAAGCAGCTTAATGTCTGATACATGGTTTTCAGAAGTTCAGATTGAAGATTTTATTCCATGGAGGTGTTCTATTTTCAATGCTCTAAACTTTTCTGTGTTCAATGACTTGCATACAATAAGGTGACCGGTTTACGGTTTAATAGCTTAAGGAGGCAAATGAGCTGCCCAATTGACACCTTATAGACACTTCCTGTCAACATTTTCAACATACAGATTTATGGTTTGCAACTAACATTCAGCCATATGGTTTTGTCATGTGCAGCAGAGAAACTTGATTTGCAGCTTTGTTTTGTTTGTTTTAATGGTGGTAAGATGGTGAAAGTGACTCTTGATATGACATGTTTGAAATGGTAAGTGCTTCTCAACTTGTTATTTTCATCACCTCCAAAGATTTTGCAAATTTAATGCCCTCCATTACTTGTAGAATGATTGTCAATTAATCAAGTGTTGCATCTTGGTACTGCACAGTTGCTCCAAGTTATACCTGCTTTGACGGGCCCTAGGAGGCCCAATCTGGATACACTTGCCTTTTCCCTCTCAATGTATTAGCTGCTTCTGATACTCAAAACTCAGGCACAGTTGTTTTTTAGAGCTTAAGAGTAACCATCACAGTGTGTATTGGCTACTCAAAAGATTTGCATGTGATGATGCCATGATTTATGGTCTTAGGGATGCCTGCATCAATTTTTGTCTATATATCAAGCCCACAACATAATTGACACTATAAATATTGTGCAGGTTAATTTAGTGCAAACCCTTCTTCTGAGAGTTATAAACTAGTTTGACATGACTCTGGAATTTAACCTAGAAATTTTGTTGGACTGGTCAGATGCTAATGCAACTAAATTGTAATAGTTATAAGCAAGCTCAAAAATTTGACCTTGAGCCTTAAGTGATTACTATTGGAATTGTTGATCTTTCACTTTCATTCCTTAGCTAAGCTTTTTTTTTCCATGTCCATCAAATGATTGCATTATCTAAGAGTTTGATTTCTAAATCAGGGGAATTTATCCTTCAGAAATCATTCCGTGCCTGATACAAGAGTCCACTGGGGCACAAAAGTTTCGTTCTGGGTTGCAATCAGCTGCAATAAAAGCTGCAGTTGATGGCCTTACAGGTGGTTATCCAAGGATCATAAGGCTTAGCAAGTGTGTTTCCCAGGCGGTGCAGTCCTTAAGCACATGAATGGTTCTTGGAGATGAGTTATCCTTTGGATTTGTGGCATCTTGTTCAGTTTGATAGACTGCTAAGGCAGGTGCAATCACCGGTTCATTGTTTGCTTACCATCCAAATGTGGCAAAATTTATCGCTTGCGGGATGCATTCTCTGTGCAATGCTATGTTTGGGTTCCCTAATCTCAAAGCACGAAGGTTCTTTCAGTTAAAAGTTCCTTAAACACAATATCATCTGGCAACTAGCGGTTTCATTATTGCATTCTAGAAGCTGGAAGACTCTCAGGGTCGTCCTGGAAACTTTAAAGGCAATTAGTGCAAAAATGTCTAACTTCAGGTAGAGAGGATGGAGTGAAAATTGAGGCATTCATGGCAAGATATGGAAAAGTAAGAGACTAGCAGAGAGAAGATTGACTTTAAAAAAGGAAGAAGACTGTGTGGGTGGTTTCAGCATCACTGTGCCCCAACTTTGAGTCTTGGGACCGCTTGTGATGTATGTATACGGCGGACCATTTACTGTCTGGCTGATCTTAAGCATTTACTCAGGAAACTGAAGGATATATTTGTGTATGTTTGCATCCAGGTTGTGTACTTGTCGGATCAAATCAAATTTCCTCCAGGAATATGCGAAATTTATTATTCTAGTGGGGACCTGACCAACACTACGTGCCACGTCCTTCACCAGAAAACAGGGTTGCCAAATTCTGATGGGCTGCAATGCATCTTTCATTTCTTTTCTATATAGGTCACTTGCGCCTAACAAGTACATGTTGAACTGTATGAACGAAAGCCCCAAAACTTGCGGGTACAAGCCGAAGGTATGTATGCAATTAAGACACATCTAACCTAGATGGGACGTGTCTTTTAGTAGATGTTTCAATATTTAAATATTTTCATTTTTATTTTTAGATAATAAAATATAAATTTAAAATAGATACGTAAAATTTATGCAAACGAAAAGAGATTATTTTATCATGTAACTTACAATTTTGTGAACAAAGATGAGAATAGCTTTTGTTTCGGTTTGTCTTCGGTCGGTAAATTCTGATTGGTCTTGACGGCATGATGCAGACGTCCAAAAAGGGTTTACCAAGCGTGTGAGTTTTCCCTGACTCTGGCTGCTTGTTTCGAGGTCTAGGGTAACCTACAAAATCTGACCTTTGACCGACCGAATTTAGGAGCGCAGACCAAGAATGATCCTTGCCGGTGTTGTGGACCACGGGAAGATGGGCTGTCAATCATTAACAAGATGGGGAAGGGCATTTTGGGTTTTCTCGAACAAAGAATGAAAAAATGTAGGGAACTTTTCGTGGGGCAGGATTTCACACGTCTTTTCTTCGTCTAATCAAGTGGGTTCACTAGATGGGGAATTGCCTGATCTGAACGAATAGTTCTTTGGTGCTTTTATGCCCCCCTTGGCACTGTCAGGTACACAGATACAAAGCCAAATTCTCTCCCCTCTTGATCGCCGAGCATCGCTTCCCTCGGAAGCACGCCTTGGTGTAGCAATTAAGATTTCAAAGCAACTCTCCATTATAGTTGCCTCACCCGCACGAAGAGGTTTCTACTCTGCAAGAGTTTGAATTAAAAAACGCAGGCTTTGACACTTCCTTTTCGATGGCCGCCAAAGATTCACACCGAGAGAGACGAGCGAAACCTAATGATAATATCGAAAGCGAAACATGCTAACAATTGATGTAAATCTTTATAATGAAATTTTTAATTTTTTTAAATTTTTATTTAAATTTTATATTTATAAATTTATTATAATTTTTTTAAGACAAATAACGATTAAATAATCAATAAATTTTATTTAATAAATATATAATTCTTAATAATTTTAATTATTTTTCACTTAAATTAATAAATTAAAATAAATTTTAAAAATATAATATTTAAATTAAAATATTAAAAAATTTAATATTTAATTAAAAAATTTTTTAAAAAAAATTATTATATATCCCACAAAAAGCAGACGATCGCGAAACATTAACATCGCAAACATGAATGACCAATCCAAGAGCTTTCTCCTTTGTCAATTGAGGAGGCCCATTACATTAAATTATGCACTACATAATTTTTGTCTTTTTTTCTCGAATTACAATATAAAATCTCCAAGAATATTGACAAAAATCGTTAATCACCGGTAACACTAAATCAATTAAAAAATGAAGACCAAAAAGGTGAAAAAAGAAAAAACTAAAAAAAAAAAAAAAAAAAAGCGAAAAGGCCTAACTTTTTTTTTTGAATAAAAAAAGAAAACCTTTTACACTGCTTTTCACAATAAATGAGAAAACGATAGGGCCCCACTTTTGTCCCCCCACAAGTATCCCCTTTTTGCACTTTTCTCTCTCTCACTTTTCATTTTTATAAAAATCAAAAACTAATTAACGTCACGTTTTCTATACCCGCGCATTACATTTACACGCACGCCCACCCATCGTCCAATTCTTATCTTCCCCACTCCCCCTCTCTCTCTCTCTCTCTCTCTCTCTCTCTCTCTCTCTCTCTCTCTCTCTCAGCTGAATTGTTTTATTATCCTTTTTATTTTTTATTATTATTATTTTTTTATCTCTAATCTGTCGTCGAAGAGAGAGAAATAGATTTGAGAAACGAAACCTCTGTCTGCAGTACTACGGCTTCTTTTCCTTGTGCAGCTTTTTTCTCTACTTTTTTTGTTTTTCTTTTTATTTAAAAATTGGTGGGCTTATAAATATTATATTATTGGTTTTTGATACAGAAGCCGATCTTGTTTTTATCATACGGTAATTTTCTTTGTTCTTTTGTGTGTTTTGTTAAATTTGTTTTGTTTATATTTCTTTCTTTATTTTGGTTGGTTTCTGGTTAGGCGTGTGAGCTTCGGGATTGGATCCTTATCGTTTTGCTGATGCACGTCTTTTGGTATTTGAAGCTGCTCTTATTATTATTATTATGATTATTATTTTAAAAAGAAAATTAGGAGTATGAATTTCGTGATTTCCTTTTTTTTTTTTTTTTTTTTTTTTTTTTTCTGTTTTCTCCTTGGGGTCTTACTCTGTTAACGCATGAATTGGATTTTCTGTGTCTGTACATGCACAAAAGTCAAACAGTAATCATTCATATGAGAAAATATACTCTCAACTCTCGCTGCTGGATTTTTCTATATTTTATTTTATTTTGTCGAAATTTTCTGTTAAGTGTTTGAGGAGACTTTGAAATAATTATCTCCTTGTTTTTTGGGCAGGGGGGAGGGGTGGGGGATGGTATTGATTAGTGTCATAGATTATTATTCTTGTGATTTTTGGGAAATCCAAGATGAATAATCTATTAGTTCTTTCTGCCACATGCCTTTTTTTGTTTTTTGGTTTTTTTATTTAATGATTGTTGCATGATAAAAAGTTTGAATGAGTAGTGCTTAACCAAAACAGTCTGCTAAGCATTTTGAATGACATTCCACTTATCTCGTTGAAGGACATGCTAAACTTTCTATTTATGTTATTAAGCTGGAAAATTTGAACTTAGTTTCTATCTGGCATTTTGCTTGAAGGTTGGGAAAAGCCCAGAGTGGAAGGTTGAAGAAGCTTAGCTTTTGCTGTCTGATGCTCTAGTTGGTTTATAGGTTTGTCTTGTGTTGGAGAGGATTTGATCTGGTTCGAGTGGGAAAAGTGAGCTTCAAACATGGGTTATATTTGTGATTTTTGTGGGGATCAGAGGTCCATGGTCTATTGTCGGTCAGATGCTGCATGCTTATGTCTATCTTGTGACCGGAATGTCCACTCCGCCAATGCTTTGTCCAAACGCCATTCCCGAACCCTCATGTGCGAAAGCTGCAATTCGCAACCTGCAGTGATTCGGTGTGTCGAAGAAAGAGTCTCTCTTTGTCAAAATTGCGATTGGATGGGCCATGGAAATGATACATCAGCTGCAATGCATCAGAGACAAACAATCAGTTGTTATTCTGGTTGCCCATCAGCTGCTGAGCTCTCTGCATTATGGTCATTTGTGTTAGATGCCCCCTCTGCTGGTGAATCTGCTTGTGAGAAGGAGTTGGGCTTGATGAGCATTGCAGGAAATGGCGACAAAAGCAAATGGGTTCCTTCAGATGGTTCAATTAGCCAAAATGTTTCTGGTACCAATGGGGTTAATGATGCACAGCAAATGGGTAAATCAAGTGTTTGGGTTGGCACTTCATCAATACCTGAATTGAGCTCTGTGCCAAACAGTCTAGACCATCCCCTTGGTTCTGCAAATACTGCTTTGCCAAAGGTATGTGCTGGTATGGAATTGTTTATTACTTGAAAGCGTAATTGCAAGTTTCTTTAGGAAGTCTTACTGTGTACGGTTTATGAACAGCAGAGTGACTAGAATTGTTGTACTCCTGTCATTCAATTTCTTCCGCTCTTAGTTTCTGAACATGGCCGGACATTTTTTAAAGTTTATCTTTGCACTTCTTATGAATGTCACAACTCAATGTGGTTTGTATGCAGTTATGTTGTCCTGGAACCAAAGTTGCACCACGTGAAGAAGACATCTATGAGGACTTTAATATGGATGAAGTAGATTTAAATCTGGAAAACTATGAAGAACTTTTCGGGATTGCCCTCAACAGTTCAGAGGAGCTTTTTGAGAATGGTGGGATCGATAGCTTGTTTGGGACCAAGGACATGTCTGGTGCTGATTCCAACTGTCAGGGTGCAGTTGCAGCTGAGGTTTTTATCTTTTACATTTCATTGTGACTCTTATTATCATGGTTTATGCTGCCTATTATCTTGGGCAGCATGCATTCATTTGTTTTGCTGCCAGTGCTTCTTTGTCTTGTGCTGTGAGTGGTATGTTAATTGCTCGGATCTAGGAGTTTTAAAATCCCATTGTCACAAATATGAAGCATTCCATTTTTTGTTTAACTTTATCCCTACTGGAAAAGAAATGATATTGTATAAGTTCCAGTTTCCCTTGTGATTTGTAGTTTAAGGATGACCCAATAAAATACTTGTAACAGGTTAGTCTGACTAACTACAAAAGTGTGGCTTGTCATGCCCCATTAATTTTGAGCGAAGCGTCTTATGCATCATTAACAATTGTGGAAAATTCTAGCATGTCACTAACTGCTTTTGCTGTGCCATGCATACAATGCTTCCATGGTATGGACGAGAGAGAGAGAGAGAGAGAGAGAGAGAGAGAGAGAGAGAACTATTTTTCTATCATCTCAGATATTCTTGGTTGCCAGTGTGACTTGCGAAAATGTAATTTTGTGTTGCCACAGCCATGATATCAGTGTAAGGGGAAAGTTTCTGGCACTTACTCACGTGGCATTATGTTCATAACTTCTCTTCAGAATACAGCTCTCATAGTATTGCCTGTCAATACAAAGCTTTCCTGCTGATAGGTTTTTTTGATCTTATACTTGAGTACTTATATGTTCTCTAGTGCTCGTCAGTTGGACTGGTCAATGCAGTGCAGCCAGCATGCAGCAATGCAGCATCTGCCAACTCCATTATGAGTGCTAAAACTGAACCAATCCTTTGCCTTACGGCAAGGCAAGCCCAATCAAACCTCTCATTTTCTGGCCATACTGGAGAGTGTAGCGCTGCAGATTATCAAGATTGTGGCGCTTCTTCAATGCTTTTCATGGGAGAGCCTCCGTGGTGTCCTCCATGCCCTGAGACTTGTTTTTCGTCAGCTAACCGAAGTGATGCTGTAATGCGCTACAAGGAAAAAAAGAAGACACGGAAGTGAGCATACTAGCATTATGATTTAATGCATATTCTTTTGGGTTAAACACCAATGCCATAATCTTCCCCTTGTGCCTATAGGTTGCATTTGGATTACGAAATTCATTTATTGGGCAATGGAATTAGTGAATTTGAAATACTTTAACAAACTACATACAGTTACATGAATTAGATGTGTTCATCACTTGAATATAAGTAGGGAACCTTATCTTCTGACTGATATGTTTTGCATCTTACATAACTTTTGAAAGTCTGACTTGTTCTTCCACTAAAACTATTTTTGTTTACCTTCATGAAATTATATAGTTGTTTTTGGACATATGCATTGGGAAATCTGGCTGCAATTTCTGCATCTTAATTCAACTCCAGTTTTATTTGTCTTCCTGGCATACTGTGCTACTCAAGGAACTTGTATGGTTTAACCACAAGCTTTTTTGGTAATAGGTTTGAGAAGAAAGTGAGGTATGCCTCTCGGAAAGCTAGGGCTGATGTTAGAAAGCGTGTGAAGGGGCGATTTGTCAAAGCTGGTGATGCTTACGATTATGATCCATTGACTCAAACAAGAAGCTACTGAGAGTACAATTTTTAACCATGTGTTTAGTAAAGGAAAGAAACGGATGTTTAAGTGGATAGAATCAAATTATTGTTGCCTGAAGATTGGCCAAAATTGATCCCATTGATTTCATTGTGCAGCTGTGGGCAGTATGCCCTACAGGGTTCTGGGAAGGCTGACACAAAAAGAGCTGCTTCTGATGCTTCACAGTTGAAAGGTGCAGAAAAGATACCAACACTAATGGTTTCAAGACATCATCAAAAGGACCAGATAGAATTTTCCAGGATAAAAGTTCATCCCGTATCATTTTCCTTCTCCACTTCCACGAGCAAGTTCGCCACTCCAGCTCTTTTCTAAGGAAAGAAGAATACTATTTACTTATCCTGGTCCAGCAATAGAAATGCTCAATGATCATATTTTTGCTATGACTTCATGCTTGCTCAGTTACATAAGTCAGCTCATGTGGCATTGGTGGGCCCCTAAACTCACATTTGGGTCTTCAGCTTGAGATCTTCCATTTCTCTTTCCTCTTGTTTCATTTGACTTGTACAGCAAAAGGATATATAACACATTGGTATGTAATCCAGGGTGTTATGTGTCTGGCCCCAAACAGTGGTCGGTCAGACTAGCACTCCCCAGCTTTTTTCTTCCCCTTTCCTATGGGCATGTATATTACAGGATGATCATGTATGCCGGTCAGAGGCTAGGTTGTAGTAATATAATATCAAAGACGTTTTTGTTATCAGAACGTGGCAGAATATGTATGTTCAGCATTTTTTTTATTTTATTTTTTTATCGGGGGTGGGACATCAATGATTCGCCCTCGCCAACTTGCCGGTGTTGCGGGACGGCCATGTCTGGTTATTGAGCTGCTGTCTCTGATAGCTTGGGGGGATGGAATGGATGACTTTTATCATAACTGAGAATCATTCGAGACATTTGGCTAAACGTGGAACCGTTAAAGTTCTGATGATCAAAATGATATCTACAGAGCGGTGCTTCAAGGTGATGCGTTTGATTCAACCAAACAATGCAAAGGTTTGGGCGGAAGCCTAAATGTTATGTACTATTTACGTTTGGGCTAAATCAACGCAAGCATGGTAGTTTGGACAATGCCAATGAATGGAGGCTATTTGGGCCTCTTAATCGCTCCAAAGCTGGTTTGCCCCCCAATCTGAAAAATCCAATAGAAAATGACGTCGTTTCACTTCAAGCCCAAATAGCTTTAATTTGGGACCCAGAACCAAAATCCAATTCGTAAAAGTCGTCATGTCCCACCAGGCTACCACCGATGCTTGGTAGTAAACAAGAATTAGTATTAAGGGTTTGGGCCTAAGCCGAGATGCGAGTTACCTGAGGCTTGCATTTTTAGATTATTTCCGTTTGGGCCAATCAAGCCCACTTATTCACCTTAGGTCTTTCCGCTATTTTAAATTCAAAAGCTGATTTCAAATTCTAAAATCCTTTGGTAGAGCTCGACGTCCTTTAGGATAAGACTTTGATATGTTGTCAAAGCATTATTTACATTGTCTTCACCTCCAATTCTTCACTGAAGAGGTGAACGATGTATTGTCAAGTCAAGGGTGAGGGGAGCTTGGTCTGAAAATTACAGGAGGACGCTTTCATTGAACCCATGTCCGTAGCAATTGTAGGAAGTTGTATAATAGCTTTCATCCGGACATTCTAATGAATAAGGGTAGCATTCATTGTCATAAGGAAATGGCCAAAACTCGGCCTCATTCTCGTTCTCCTTACAACCTTTAAGACCCTTATCCAGTGATTCCCAAGAATTCAAAGTGATTGATTAGCTATTTCTCTAACTTCGAGCTGCCATCCATCTTTTGAATTTGAGGTTTCCATTTAACAATCAGAAAGGAAGCAAACCTGCCACGACATCATTGTGACCGTGTTCTAAATCTGTGACATGAATTTAGCTAATGGACAGATTGCTCATATTTTTCAATCATCATCAGAACCGCTATCTTCAGACATCCTCCCAATTTCATCCACTGCAACTGTCTCCTGCATTCATATCACAGAGAAGCGTGTGTTGGGAGCAGATAAAAAAAATTTAAACCACCCTCTCACATCAAGATATGCAAGCAGTAAATGGGTTGCTGAAGTGAGACTTAAAAAATATGGTATACAGGGAAATCTTACTGGCATTTTGTCCCAGTCCTTCAATTTGGAACTTGTTAACATGTAGTTATCATGCAAAGGAGCCCAAGACGGCCCTTCACCATTTGTTGGTGTTGAAGATGTATTAGCCTGCACATAATAAAGTAACAAGTTTGTCAACCAGTGGAACCCCAAAACAAAAATGATATGAATTTATGACCAGGAGTGGACTTTAGACCCAATTGCACAATTTAAGATCAATGATCAAATAACCAGCATATGGTTTCATAAGTTGATTATAAAACACTTGTTTTATGCAGACACAAAATTATAAGAGAAATAAGAGCACCAACTTGAAATGGAAAAAAATTATGTTAGCAAATTTAAGTTGACAAGGCATCACGGGGAGCCAGAATTTGCAGCCATAGTTCTTTGATGCATGGCGTAGTGCAACTGAAAAGCAGAAAGAGAAACCAACCTTGGCAGCAGCATCAGCCACCGGTGTCCTGCCTAACTCTGAAAAGAAGGCTTCCTTTTTCCTTTTGTTTATCACTGTCAAGACCCAGACAACAATTAATCAAAATCAATAAAGGCTAAGCCAGCATATGAAAAGATTCAATTAAATGATTGCATGCTGTGGATCAACCTATAGACAATAAATTCAAAATTTGGTATAGCACAGTATAATATCATAAAAACATGACTAACAGAAAATTTAGGAGTCCAAGATTATAAGAAGTGGCTCAATGGCTATAGCATTAACTGAGATAAAGAGAACAAATCAAAGATATGGGAATTCATCAAGCATCACTGTAAGTCCCAATTCAATTTCACACACAACTTGAATCATAGTTCATATCCAAAGCAGAACTCAGAAATAATATAGACAGTCACCAGTTGCAGTCAATGAGTATACCTTTTGCATCTTTTGACCTTGAAGGATTCAATCCTCTCTGTGCATGTTGTGCCTTGTTTACCTGTACCAATTACAAACAACAGCAGCTTAACATCAGTGGCATGGCAGCAAGGGCAAATGGGAAGAAATATTATGGATATCAAATCAAACAGGACATTAAAAATCTTCCAAAGCAACTTACAGCATTAAATAGCTTGACCACTGAAACACCAGCAACACATTCAGCAAACATGAATCATGTTAATATGGAATATAACAAGTTCAAAATGTTAAAAAGAGTACTGTTACCATGTAATAAAATAGAAAATAGTTTTAATACCTCCTTTTGTAGCAACACTTATCAAAAATTTTTCATGGGAGTCTAAAAAATTGGCAGGCTTCGAATGCCCCTTTTCTCCAACCTATCATGCCAAAAGAACAGGTATCAACATACATCTAATTGCAGAAGTGGGAACATAATAACCGCATGTGAACCGCAGAGCACAGGAATAATACAAGGATCAACTGGTTCAAAGTATGCTTAAGATTAACTAGAAACTGAGATACCAATTGCTTCTCCTTCTTCGCCTCTCCCTTGACCTTCTTCTCTGCTTCCTCCTCGGCAAGCTTTTCTGCCAGAAGTTTCTTGTGCCCCGATAACACCGGTCCCTGAAAATCAAACCAATTTACACAATCATCGTCTAATTCCAATCAAAACGAAACAATTTTTTTTTTTTTTAAAAAAAAGACCCATAAGTCGAATCAATGGAGCTAACTCACCAATGCATCATCAGATACAGTCTTCTTCATAATACTCCTAAAAGCAATCCCAAACGCTCTACAACCCTCATTAAGCTTTGTAATTCCAGGCTGAATTTCATCATCTTCTTCTTCTTCATTTTCAGACCCATGAATCTCAACGCCATCATCATCCTTTCCAGCATCCTCCTCTTCACTAATCCCATCATCATCACCACCACCATAAACATCCTTTTCATCATCAGAATCAGAATTGTATTCACGCGCCTTCTTACGAAGAAATTTCTTTAATTTGGGGTCAATTTTGACTCTTTCTGGCATACCCTGAGACGGTTTCTGCTTCTTCTTGGCCCTGCTCCCTTTCTTCTGCCCCGTTTTCCTCTTTCTTGTGGTGGGTTTTACAGGTTCTGGCACATGAGTTTCCTCCGCCATTGCCTTTACCTCAATATTTCAAAACTATTTGCAATTAGGACAAATGGGAACTCGTCGTTCCTTGTGTCTTGTAATAAGGGGTGCGATTACTAGGATTTTGCCTTAGCAATTGACCGTGGTGGTGCAGGTGCGGTGTTTCTAACTCGTCCTGAACACAAACTGAAAATAGGGTTTATCTAAAGATTGCAAAACCCTAATGTCATTTCCTTTTTTTTTTTTTTATCTACTCCTGCTTTTGCTTTCATTTTCTTATTATTTTAAAAAATATTTTACATCTTTTAAAAATATAATAAATTTTGATTTTACAAAAATTCAATTATTGCGGTAAGAAAGACACACCCAGTACACGGTCAACACATTTTAATTTTTTAAAAAACATATTGACATTATCTATTAAAAATATTTTAATAATTAAACTCTTAAATTTTTATCTTAAAATTTTCCATAATTAATATTGAGAAGAAATATAAGATTTATAAAAATAAAAAATTTATTTTTTTATAACTAATTATTTAATATATTTTTTAATTAAAAAATATTGATATTGTAAAAAAAAAACATATTTTTATATTTTTAACAATGCGTTATATATAACGCAATTGTCTTAGTAGTTTTGGATAAGACCCACTTTCAATTAGTGCGATTCTACAAGAAGAGAGCAAGCGGCAAGCAAGGCCAAGAGGGAAAGTGACTGATGAACTGCACCGTAGCCAAAAGACGGACTAATGTCGAGCTGCCAAATGTCCGGAGATTAGCGTACGATCAACTCGTCTTTCACATCAAGAGAGGAAACGGTGAGACGGAAACGTGAACTTGCAGCGGTCCATCCAACCAATGCTCGACACACACTCGATTGCCAGGTGAAGTTCATGTGATCATTTCCGCCGTTGGTAAATCTACCAAATACCGCGTAACTCATTCCGGATTCAACGAACCAGATTCCAACTGGCCCCACAGATTCTCGCTCCCCTTCTGGATTCAGCAAGCGACACCGGAAACGACACGCGTGCGCTCCTTTGCCTTTACCCAAAATTGAGAAATCGTACAGCGAGAAAGATTATACAAAACACCTAAATCTTTCTTATGATGTGACTCATACCAGTTAAAATGACTTAAACGACAATTTTATATATCTCAAATCTAAATTATTATTACCAAAAATAAGAATTTAATTGATAATTTGACATATATTTATTATTATTAATTAATTAATTATAATATTAAATTTTAAATTTATTAATATAAAAAAATTGTTTAATTTTAATATAATTTAAATAACATAAATGGGTGTCGATCTCAATTCATTTCATTGACAGAGAAAAGGAAAATGGAATTATTGGATGGAAAGTGAGAGTTTGGAAGAAAACAGGGAAGGCACGTTCTGAAAAAGAGAGTATTCGTTAAAAAAAAAATTGGAAAATGATAGAAACTTAAAAAAATTTGTCCATTAGTGTCTTTTTTTTTTTTTTTAATTTCCTTTTACCAAAAAAAAAAAAAGAGAGAGAGAGAGAGAGAGTCCATAATGTCGCCATGACTTACCATTTTAGAGCCCTCTACATAACAAAGTCTGGTATTTGGACTCTCTCTCTCTCTCTCTCTCTCTCTCTTTTCCCCTTTCTCTCTCTCACACCCACAGACCCTGTGCATGAAAATGTTGACTTTACTTTATTTATATAAGCTCACTTTTAGAATCAATTAAAAAAAAAAAAAAAGAGAATGTTAAAATGGAAATGGGAGTGTTAAGACAGAGAGATGGAAGCCCAAATAATTCATCAGAGATCGATAGGGACAAGACCTAATGTGTGTGCCACCATGAGCTCCATACACACCATTTTTGAAGCACTCCTCGCCCCTCGCCACCTGGACGATTCTGCTGATAGATTGTGGGGGTGGGGGAAGGGGGGGGCACCGCTACACTCCACGGCTTTAATTTCCACTCTCCTGCCGATTGACGCTGACACGTGGTGCCCTATCCTACGTGATAAGGCTCGTTTTGGTAGGTATACCATAGAAATTTAGTCTAATCTAATAATATTCAACATCCCTTTTTTCATTCCACTCTTGAAAAAATTAAAAAATTATTATATTAATTTTCTAAATCATGTCAATACTTAAAAATTTTATTATAAATATCATTTTTAATGTACAAATTAATTATTCACTTATTCTATTAAAAATACTAAAATCAAATAATTTATCTTTACATTACAGATTACATAATATACTTAAATTATGAAATTGCAACAACAAGGGAAATTGACTTGAGATTAGAGGGTGCTCCCGTTTCTTAAATGAAGCCGTTGGATTAATCAATCAGATAAAATCCACGTAATAATATCTCTTATAAACATTGAGACGTGCGTGGCATTTTAACCAAATAGGTTTTTTATTTTATTTTTTTTTATTTTTTTTGGCGTACAGACGCAAATAATTGAGAAAAACAGACTTTGGCATGTTCGGCCCTTTGCCAAAAAGGCAGGAAAGAAGAAGAATAAAGAATATCTCGCTGGCATTGAGTTCTTGGAAAGATGACAGCGACAATGGCAAAGTGCAAATGCGATACAATGCATTTGTTCACGGGGTCGGGATTAATTACATATTAGAAATTAGAGTTTAAATATAAATTAAATATTATTTAATGTGGTTTTTACGAGATTAAAAATATATATAATCGATTATATGAATACTTAAATTTTTTTAAATATGACAATGCCAGAGATACTGTGCACAAGAAGTAAGTATCGTGGGATGTTTTTTAATCATATTTTGGTTAATAATTATACTCCATAATTTAAGCATTAATGAAAGTGTCTTTGTAAAACAACCCCTAAATAAAAAATTAATTAATTAATTAATTGTATGTAATCCTGCCGATTGACCTAATGCGTCTTTGTCCGGTCAAGTGATCATAAAATAAACTTATTGACTCGTTTGGACCTCCCCCCGCCCTTGATTTGCTGCTTGATTCAGCAGATCACGTGCTGATGCTTCTCAAATAAATAAAAATTTACTATTAATCTACCCTGGTGTTTGCTTATTAATCTTTAGAAATTAAAGCTCAGCCAAATGTCAATTCTTACAAGTCAAGTCTTAAAATTTAATTCAAATGTTTAATGGGGTTGTACTTTCTAAATTAATTGTGCGATTCACATCATAAAAAAAAAAGAAAAAACAAGTATGTCTAAGAAATAATTTTTTAAACTTGATACGATGTGCCAACTAGTTTCCTGTTTGGTCTTGCCATTCAAATTTTGCAGTTACCTTTCAGTTTCAACTAGCGGAGTGTTGGGATGTTTGGTTCAATTTTTTAAGTCTCGGAACCCCAACTGATAAATCAAAAAAAATAAAAAATCCAATTCTGAGATATTTTCAGATATAATAACTACTGATTATTAATTGAAAGACTAAAAACACCCCTAAGAATGTCATTCAAATTTTTTAGGGAATTCCTAGACTAGTTAGGATAGGAAGTTAAAGGGCAAACCTTAACCTTAGCGATATTAATAACAATAATTAATAATGATTAACAGTAATAAGTAATATAATAATAATAATAATAATAATTAGTAGCTGACCTTAAGTCGAGGCAAGAGTGTGAGCTTAAGATGAGTAATTTTAGTTTATTATAGTAATCCATACATGGCTTGTACCTTGTAGGATACCCATGAAAACAAAAAAAGAAAATCACCAGAAAGAGAAAAAGGGAGGGGGGAACGGGAAATTCCAAAACTCGACAGGATTACTGCACAAAAGAGGATTACGAGAGTAAAAAGAGAGCAGAATCCGTAAAACACGGAATCCTAACGTGGGTTAGGTCCTCTATGACAAAACCTAATAAGAGGGAAAAAAAAAAAAAAACAAACAAAAGGACATGGGAAACAGGGGTTTGGTTTGGCGTATGTACGATGGTTTTGCTTGGTCATTGGTGGGTGTTTCAGTTCTGGGTGAGTTTCCTATATATAAACCAGAAAAGAGAGGCAAAAGCATCGCCCATTACCTTTCTTCCGCTCATGGAACTCCGTAGAACCCGTCAATCTGAGAAAAAAGGCATCAGCTCAACTTGATAATCCCATAAATTTTTTTTTTCTAGTTTTTGGGTCATCCACATAAATTTTCGTTCTTTTGCTCTTTATCTTTGATGCCTTTATTCTGTGTGTCTCATCTCTCTTTCTACCTCTTAGAACTAAAAAACTTGGAACTTCAAACTTCAGAGAGTCACCTTCGGCTGCTGTAATTCTCTTTTTATCGCTCAAGGTTCCGTTTTTGAGATTGCTTCTCTCCTTTTGCTTCCTTTTTCTTTTGTGGGTTTTCATTGGAATGTTGCTGGAAGGATAGGAAAAGAAAGACCATTTCTTTTGAATTGTAGTAAAAGAAAGCTAGATCTTGCATCACCCTTTCATTCATTTTTTATTGGTTATTTTGATTTAATTAATTCCTTGACACGATTGAATGATTGGATTTGGATACTCCGCATGTTGTTTCTTTTATGTTGAGTTATTGGGCTTCGAGTTTTCACTAAATGGGAGATATGAAGTTTGAGACTGAAAAAAAATAAAAAAGGAAAAAAAACGACTCAAGGGGTCGTAGTTTGCATAATTGCATTGATCTTTGTGAACCATAAAGATTTTAGCCATGGATAATTTTTCTGATTTGTGGGTTATACCCCCTTGATATGAATTAAGGTTGTTTGCGAGACTAGCCTCCGTTTCCGTTTATCGGTGAGGCCTGTCCTTTTTTTTTTTTTCTTTTTTTTGTGGTTTTTTGCCTAGCTGGAGTGGGGAGGGGGCGTTTTCTATGAGTAAGGACAGATAAATCTAGTGATTAACGAGTATTTATCTAGCTATTTCACGAATGTTAATATCCATTTTTGTGTTGTGGATCTTTGGCAGGTCTTTCTTTTTGGCTGCTTTTATAGAAGTTGGACTCTTCGCTGGATCATATTTTAAATATTCACCTGTAAATCAGAAAGGTAATCATCATATTTTTGTTTGATTCTGTTAATTGTTCTTCATTATGAATCAATCTTGTTTTGGAAATTTTGTATGTGAACTATAAGCTTTAATATATTTGTTCATTTAATGGGATAAGTTAGTATTCTAACTTTCCCTTTAATGCATTGCAGATCACGTACAAAAGACAAAAGGGGGAACTTGTCCAGTCCGTCCAATTTAGCTCTTCTGAGATTGACCTAAAGCCAGCAATTTAGTCAGAACACGTTGTGGTTGTGTTTCTGGAACCATTCTATTTTTAGTTTGGGCTGAGCCATATCTTTTTACAAGTTCTACTTAGTTTAACTTCAATTTTAATTCAAAAGAATGGGTCTGTCAAGTCTTCCAGCACCATCTGAAGGGATGCTATGCGTGCTTTTGGTAAACACTGCTTTATCAATCTCAATTGTTAAAGGAATACTCCGTTCAATTCTTCGTGTTGTTGGTATTCGTCTGGCATCACCATCACCATCTTCTTCACCCTCGTCAGATTACTCAGAGGATCATACTGAACCACTTGAGCCTCGTTTGACTCCCTCTGGGGGTTGCATTGAGGATTACATTGAGGAGTTCCGGAGCAGGACTCCAGTAACCCGGTTTGACAACGTGTGTAGCTGTGAACAGCCAGAACACGAATGCTCTGTTTGCCTGACTCAGTTTGAGCCAGAATCTGAGATAAATCGCTTGGCCTGTGGACATGTCTTTCATAAAGTGTGCTTGGAGAAGTGGTTGGATTATTGGAACATTACTTGCCCTCTATGCAGGACTCCCTTGATCCCTGAGGAGGATTCCTGTTGCTTTTGGTGAGCGTGGATTCCCAGTTTGCTAGTTAGAGAGAATCTGTGTATACAGCATGTAGTGTACAGCTATATTCTTATTTGGGTTCATTAGCCAGAGGAATGGTGCTGTATGCTTGTGTTCTGCACAAGATATAGCAGTACGATAACTTGATGAGTGCTTAAGAGACCAGAAGTGTTATTGTACATATTTGAAGTTTATGATATTCTGAGCATTGATCAGGATTTGTTCTCCAACTTCTTTCACAATTCTTGTGGCCTATTCTTCTTGCTTCCCCCCCTCCCCCCCTTTTTTTCTCTTTTCTGGTTGGCCTTTTCCAGCTGCAAAATGCCATATGTACCATGGTAATTGTGTATGTCTTTACTACCTTAAACCTGCTGGTAGGTTGATCATCTTTTTAGGAGGTAAGCCACCTTCTTCCTCCTTCAGGGATATACTAGAGACATCAAAGTTCATGTACTGAGATCTTCTGGATATCACTTCTCCAATATTGGAGCTACATCCAGATCTTGGGGCTACCCAACATCCTCTACTGTTTGCCATGGCACCCCAAACAGTCACGCCTGTTGATTTCCTTGAAGTGTACTCAAGAGGGGCGTGTTGATGTGGCATTTTAACTCTCTTTCGTCTCGTAACACGTATGCTCCGATATAACCTATGCTAACAGGGACTCTTTCATCCATTGGAATTTTCAAATTATGGCATAATGTCAAGATGCTCAATTGCTGCCCTTTTATTCATCATCTCAATAAGCAAAATGGGGGAATGTTTATTTACTTGGACACTCCTTTTCTCAATAGCAATACAAAGTGCGTAAACCGATGGACTAACATGGAAAGGTACCGGGAATCAGTGAAAACAGCTTTTGCACTGCTAATGCGTAATGCAAAAAAGCACAGAAGACTTTACTTACAGCTCTCGGTAGGAGAGTTAATTTTTCTGAAATGTTAGACATCCATTCTTTATTTTTTCATTGGTAACGTCCTAAAATTTTCAAACTAAAGTACTTTTTTTTTTTCTTTTATTTATTGGGAAACCCAAAATAAAAACTCGAAAATTTAAGTATAGAAGTTAAAACTCGAAGATTTAAGTATAAAAAATTAAATCCTTTAAGAACTGAAGTGTGCTAAATAACAGTCAAACTGAGATCTTGAAATCTGGTTCAGTGGTGGGAACAGTCGGGTGGTACATGATCCGAAGATCTCCTCAGTTCCCTAGAACGTGCATGCTTATGGGCCTAGATGGTCCGGTCGGGCCCATTCCACGACACAAGCACAGAGCTCTTTTCATCCATTTGACCCACAACTCACTCTTGCGCTCGGTTTTATCCATTGTTGTTGTTGTTCTCTTTCTTCTGCTTCTTTCCACCCAGTTTCCCACTAAGGAGCAGAGCAGTATCAACCAGTTGCTCGCAATCTCAATCCGGCCTCCTCCTCCTCCTCCAAGTTCTTTCTCGAATGACGGAAATGCCATTGTTGTCTGTCCCAATTTTCCAGTTCAAGACCGTCCGTCCCTAATGCTTTCCTTGTTCCATTGTCCCTGCGCCGTTGAACTTTCCCCAAGAAAGAGGGTTATGGGCGGCCTTTCCCGCACTCGGCCTCCGCCCCACCATCACGACTGCCGCGACCTCCGCCGCCGACGCCTTCTCACGCCTTCCATCCCTTCTTCACTTCTCGGACGCCAGAGATTCTTGTCGCCGTAAGATTTATGTATATGCTTGGCGCGTTCTTGTTCTTCACTAGCGTTTTCTTGTTGAGTTTCTTGAACTTCCTTTTAAGTTTCTTGGGTTTTATTCACAGTTTCTTGGAATTTCGTTTTCAGTTTCTTGAATTTTTTGTTTTTTTGGTTCAGGTTCTCAGAAACTGGGGTTGTAACTTACTTGGGTTTTCTTTTCCAGTAGCTTGGAAATTGAGTTTATTAAATTTTTACAGTTTTCTTGTGTAATTCATTGGGTTATTAATTCAGTTTCTAGAGTTCTTCTTGTCCTTCCAGTTTCCGAAAATTTTCTTTTTGAATTTCTTGGATTTTTTTTTCAGTTTCTTGGGTTTTCACGTTCAGCTTCTTAGAAACTGGGGTTTTCTCAGTGCCTTGCTTCCCTTATTTGGTTTCTTGGCAACTAGGATCGTTCAATTTCAATCTTGGGTTTTAACCAGAATCTTGATTGGACTCGTGGTTTAATAGAGGTGATGTGTACGGAGATGTTTGAAACTGTTGTGCTGTGTTGCAAAGATTGATAATTTTAATATCCATGGCGTAGGTAAATTACCTGAACGATTTAGAATTATGAATTGCTCTCTCTCTATCTCTCTGAACGCTTGCCATTAATTATAGCAGGTACATATTCCATCACACACCTCTGAGGAATGACTTAAGATTTGTACTGTGCATGCAGGGGGAGTTGTTCTTCTCTATTGAGCCCTGTAATGTCGGCAAAGAAAGGTGATTTCTTAGCCGCCCCATTGTAGTGTTAGTTGACCTTATTCTGAATATTCACGTGATGCTTCAATGACAGATGGTTGCATTTCTTGTTCTGTATGTTCAGGTTTCTCTTATTTCATTAATCCTCTGTTTCGCATTCTCTCTCTCTCTTGCTCTCTTGCCTAGTTAAAGTGTACTTCTTTCATCATTTGTGCTGCATTCTGTTCAAATATTATACTTGTCAACAATATATGACAATTTGTATCGGCTGTTTGAATTTTTATCCTTTACTTTTGCTCCCATTTTAATGTTAGAATAATTGCTCATTGTAGCTTTCTTGTGTGTGCTGCTTTGACAATCTAATGAAGAAGAATAATCAGTACGGGGTCCAATTATGAACAAAGTGTCTTTGTCTTTTTTTCATAATCAAACAGATTTTTTCAAGCAAAATAAAATCTTAGAAAGATGCCAGAAGCACTAAATTTTTATATTGCTGCATGAAAAATGAAAAATCTATCAGGAATCTTTTGTTAAGGGGACTATTAGTCATATGTTTGAATTTCTCTTCGACACAAAAATTCTGCTAACGTGCAAATCTTCTTTGGTAAGACACTTATCTTGTATATTTTTTCAATTTCTTTGCTTCTTTTAAGAACAATCTGTCTAATATTGTTATTTCTTTGTTACTGATGAACGGGCTCTGTTTTCTTTCTAGGTGTGTTGTTTGGTATGATCATTTGAGCAATTATTTTCCCATACTTTGGAATAGCTGACAGCCTAGCACATTCTGATTTCTCAGGCCCTTCAAATACTACTATTTCTAAGGCATCGTGTGAGGTGGTTTGGACTGTAGAAGCTGATTTGGCACCTGGTCAACATCTCTATCTTACTGGGGATCCATTTGTCTTAGGCAGCTGGCAGCCAGAGAGGGCCATCCAAATGAGTCCATCTGATCATGGAAACACTTGGAAAGCTGATGTTGAGGTAATCTTTGCATCTGGGAAGCATGAGTATTGTGGTTACTTGGAGATGACAATTCTCTAAAAGCTACAATAGGATACAGCCAACATTTGCTAGAGATGCATATGCCCTGATACATTTCATGTTCTAAAATGTCGAATGTTCTTTGAACTGTATTTCACTGAAGTTATTATCTAACTTTTTTTCTTGTTAGCCAAGACATGTCTGAAGTTTTTTAAAGCTTTGTAGCTTACTAGACACATGCACACACACACACATATATACACATGAATGCATATACTTACAGATATGTATGCATATATACCGTATTTACCTTCGTGTACTAAAGAAGTAAATATGTGTGGCATTGAATGCTTTTAACTCGTGTCTAGGGGTATTTGAGACACATAGTTCATGTTTTCTGTCTCCAAAAGTTTTGTTACAAGCATCTGCATATAAAATACGAGGTATTGATATCAAATATAGTTTTTTAGGTATGTCATGAATTCATCACCCTAATGTAAGTATTCTTGCTATCCATTATACTTTTGGACTTAGATAAGTGTGAAGTGCTGTAAATTTGTCACATTACATTGCACAAATTCATCCAATGAAAGTGTTTTTGTTGTTCATTATGTTGTGGTCACTCTCTCTTTTCTTCCTTTCCCATCTCCCTTTTTGTGGTTACACATGCACACACACTTGAACATGTGCAGATGCACACTTTTGGATGGGTAGGGATGACACTATTTTAAGTGGTTATGTCCCTTACCGGGGGTTTTGTTACATGATTGGTGCTCATTTTCTCTCATCGAGCAATGCTGTCTGTCTTGATTGAGCTCACTAGAGGTTCAAAGATACCCAATCTCTTTATGTTTGGATGCTGGTTGCTTTATGAACAGCTTAGCTTTTTATCATGTGGAGAAAAAGCAAAGCTGTTTGTCAGACTTTGCCAGCATTTGAATTTTTATTTTGTGAGGGAATTTCTAACCAATGATTCTTGCTTTTAGATGAAACATTTATTTGAGCATACATTCTTACGGTATGCTGATGAATTTGAAAGCAAACACTTTATCAGCTGCCAAATTGATATTCATGGTAGATTTTGATTACACTTTTGTGCTTGGCAGCTGCCTTATAATGTGAATTTCAAGTATAATTATTTCACAACAGAAGAAACACAGCTTTTGCATGGCATTGTTTGGAGAACTGGACCTGAATTTTCTTTATCTGTACCTCAAAGAGTCAAACAAGATAGGAAAATAATGGTGAGGGATTCATGGATGAAATGTGATTGTCAATCATTTCCTCCTCATGTATGGGGTTCATGGATAGAGGAGGCATATCTATCAGAGCTACCTTTGAATTCTGTTCTGGCCAGAGGTAATATCCCCCTCATAGATCTCCTGTGCAACCTCTAATTTCCGGAGGTCCCTTTAAAACGTTTCTAAACACTCAAATGCTTTCAGTGCTTTGACAGATGAACTTGAGAATGTGAAACAAGTTGAAATGGATACAGAAGAGCCGAAGCCATTTCTCAATGATCTCAAAGTAGAGAATAAATCATGCTTTAATGACAAGGAAGATATAGCTGGTGACAGACATGATAGGCCAGTCTCTTTTTTCTCTGAAGAAGACCAACCTGTCGAAGAACCTTGGTTACTGTTACCATCTATCTTTCTTGTGACTAAGGAGAAAATGATGCCTCAGTCCAAAAATAATGAGCACTGTGAAGTTGAAGACAAGAAGTTTCCCACAGAGGATGATTCCATTTCTACCATCATACTAATGAATTCTTCAATATGTACCATGCAAAGAGTTGCTGTCATGGAAAATGGGAAATTGGTTGAATTACTACTAGAACCAGTTAAAAACAATGTGCAGTGTGATAGTGTATATCTTGGGGTGGTCACAAAGCTTGTACCCCATATGGGTGGAGCATTTGTAAATATTGGTGGTGCAAGACCCTCTCTTATGGAGATAAAGCAAAATAGGGAACCATATATGTTTCCTCCATTTCGTCAGATGACAAGGGAAAAAAAGGAAGTCAACAGTTCAGTTTTTGATGCCATTGAAGAGATTCCGGTTGCCCACACAAATGAGCACACATCAGATGATGTTGAAGTAACCAATGATGTTGCAGAATTCATATCTCGGGATGATTTGATGCCTTTTATGCATGATGATCATGAGGAGCATGAAGTTGATGATGACTATGATTTTTGGAAGGCAAAGAAAGCATCAATGGTAGCGTGGTTGATTATGGTGAAACTGCAGCTGATTTTGAGCACTTCTTGGATGGCAGAGAACATCATCAGCAAGATGAATCTACAAATAGTTCTCTTCATGTGAAAACAGAAGTGGCCAATAATGATTTGATGTCTCATCCTCGAGATATGAAGGATGCTAAGCATATTCTGAACAATGCAAACAAGTGGGCCCAGGTTTGCAGGGGCACTAAAATTATTGTCCAAGTTGTCAAAGAGGGATTGGGTTCAAAAGGTCCTCAACTGACTGCTTTTCCCAAACTGAGAAGCAGATTCTGGGTATGTTCCATGTAACCACCAACAATACTCCCATCACTTTGTTTCATTTATTTATTTTTTGTATTTGAACCTGATCTGTCTGGTGTTTGTTTGTCTGAACCATTTGATCTGGCTTGCAGATATTGATAACACGTTATGACAAAATTGGAGTGTCCAAGAAAATATCTGGAGTTGAGCGTACACGCCTGAAAGTTATAGCAAAATCTCTGCAGCCCCCAGGTTTTGGTTTAACTGTAAGGACTGTTGCAGCAGGCCATTCTTTAGAGGAATTGCAGAAGGACTTGGAAGGTTTACTTTCAACTTGGAAATGTATAACAGAACATGCAAAATCTGCTTCTCTGGCTGCAGATGAAGGTGTGGAAGGAGCTGTCCCTGTTATCTTGCACAGAGCAATGGGCCAAACACTCACAGTTGTTCAGGATTATTTTAATGACAAGGTAGCCCAATTGTAACTCCTTCACACATAATGATCTTTCCCCATGCTGATATCTACTGTATATGTGATTCAAGAAATAGTTTCATGTGTAGATTTCTTTCTGTACTGCAACTTCTGCAGGTTGGGAAATTGGTAGTTGACTCACCAAGAACTTACCATGAGGTATGCCATTGACTATATCTACAGGGAACTTTGTTGCTGATGAGGAATCTGACTGTCTTCTAGGATCTGTACATGAATTTGTGTGCATTCTTGTGTGTGAGTGCTTCTTTGTGATTTCATTTTTCCCTATGAGGCTGAGTGGGGCAGTGACTTCATTTGGAATTTCAGATAACTACCCCTAAATGGAGATGTTTGTGCTGTAGTGTGGAAGTATCAAATAACTATGTCACCTAATATGTGACTTTTAGTTTTCAGCAATATGTTTTGAGTCTGATGGAAATTTAATTTATCAGTTGGACCTGCTATCTTTATCATGATAAGCTATTGATGTATATCTAATGTATGAGTTTATGCATCTTAATTTTCCTTATATTGGTATGTAAACTGCCACCTGTTTTACAGGTGACAAACTATCTTCAGGAAATTGCTCCTGCTCTTTGTAACCGAGTTGAGTTGTATGATAAAAAAAAACCTCTTTTTGATGAATTCAACGTTGAGGAAGAGATAAACAGTATCCTAAGTAAAAGGTAAATGCCATTTATTTTGAATAGGTGTATTAGATATTTGTTCTTAAACATTCTTTGCAGACCCTGTTTGAATAGGTTACCCATGCATTTGTAAGAACAAGGGTGTGATGACCATGAGGCAGGCCTTCAAGCATGGGGAGTACTTTTATGCTAGGATAAGGAAATTACCAACCAATCTTTGATATTTTAATAATGAAAAATTATTTGCACACTAGTTACTTTTAAATAAAGCAACAGAAAAAAAAAAAAAAAAAAAATATGCACAACCATATGGTTCTCAAGGTTCTTTGACATGTGGCTGGGGTCCAATATGTGCTGTGCATGTTTATAGTGTGTTTTTAAGATTTGTTAACATGAGCAATGGTCTGATTGCCCTTCTCTTTTGCTAAATTCAAATACATTTCTTGCCTTGCAGGGTTCCACTTGCTAATGGAGGGTCTCTTGTCATTGAACAAACAGAGGCTTTAGTTTCCATAGATGTGAATGGAGGACATGTAATGTTTGGTCAGGGAACTTCTCAAGAGAAAGCTATTCTAGAAGTCAACCTTGCTGCTGCAGAACAAGTATGTTAGATGCTGGTTCAAATCACCAGTTCATAGAAACATGATCTAGTTGTTACTGCTGATTATTTCTGCATTAGTACAGATTAATTACCACAGAAATAAATGGATCATGTATCCTGAAATTTCTACTTTTTGCTATAGTATTATCAAAAGTCTGTTTTCTAGTTAAAATTGCAAAAATCTTGTCATTTCCAAATTAAATTTTCATTGGTAATGGTTTTTTTTTTTTTTTTTCATAATAGTTGATGACAACTTTTTGCATTTGTTGTCACTTTTATAAACATCAAAATATTGAATATTTTGCAAAGTGTTTGGAATGAGTGGTTACCCAAGGAAAGCATAAGGAAAATATATAGCTTTTATGTAATGTCTCTGTGAATGTGAAACATTTGGTTAACTATTTGTCTATTCCATCAAGGCTTTGATGTACTAGCTGCTAAGTAGAAAATTCTGTGTTTCAGATTGCAAGAGAGTTACGACTGCGGGATATTGGTGGTATTATTGTAGTGGACTTCATAGATATGGCTGATGAATGTAAGTTACAAACTCTCTCTCTCTCTCTCTCTCTCTCTCCCCCCCTCACTTTGACCATTAGAGACCTTTCTGTCTCTCTCCTCTCTCTCTACCCAACCCAAAAAATTCCTGCCCTCATGTCCCTACATGAACCTTTTTTTAATCAAAATACCTGCCATTGAGTCTAGGTTGATGCATCTCTCCCTCGCATTTCATGCATGCATTTGTGGACAATCTCTCTTTTTTGGTCTCCCTTGTAAATTGAATTCCTGGGAATCTGGGGTGAAAAACTAATAAAATGCATTGGTTTACAAGATGACAATATTTAAGATCAGCAGAGAATCCATGCAAGAGTCTAGCTTTCTCTGCGATATAGCCTGCTGGAGATTTTTCCGCTACTCTGGAGTCTTGGCTTTCTTTTCTGGAAAGGTTATTCACTTATTAGATGGTTGTCATCTGTCCCTTTTCAGTTCTTTTACTTGGGGTTTATCATTTTGGTATTAGGATTCATACCAAGGAGGTGTATCTTTATTTGTTTGATGAGAATATATTTGCCAAGTGTCTGAGTTCTCCTAGATCATGTACTTCTTCCTAGCCTTTTGTAATCAAATTGTTTAATTGATAATAGATAGAGTGAGTTGCCGCATTGATACCTCATGATTGGTCTTGTGTCTTGTATTTGGCTAATTTGTTCATTGCTTTTCCACTAGAGTCGGGTGTCTTTCTTGTTGGGATCATTTTTCAATATAAAATCACCTTATGACATCATTGTTTTGGTGCCATATTTTTCAGCAAATAAGAGATTGGTTTATGAACAAATGAAGAGATCTGTTGAGAGAGACAGGTCAACGGTGAAGGTCTCTGAATTGTCAAAGCATGGCCTAATGGAAATCACAAGAAAGAGGGTCTGTGTCCTACTGTGAATGTTTCTCTTTTCTTTACTTCTTTTTCCATATTTTAATAAGAAACTGGACGATACAAGCAAAAGGTTGTACATGACTTTGGATGAGGACTAGGTATGTTTATCTGTTTTTGTGGTGACTTGAACTAAGAGCAGCATTGACCTTAAGTAGAGCAGTGTGAAATTTCCATAACAGGAGAGGTTGATGCATTATAATTTGCACATCTGATGATGTTTGGCCCACTGCTAGACTTGTTCTAATTATAGCAATATTTGATAATGGAAGCATTTTGGACAGGTTCGACCCAGTGTGACATTCATGATTAGTGAACCATGCACATGTTGTCATGCTACTGGAAGAGTTGAAGCCTTAGAGACCTCCTTTTCAAAGATTGAACAAGAAATTTGTCGATTACTTGTAAGTAGAGTTTCCTACCAAACTGCTTGCTATTAGTGACCACATTATGCTAAAAGATCCCCATTGTGCCACGGTATGGTATCCATCTTTTGTACAGCAGTGACAAGGTGGGATTAAAGATCCTAAATTAATTATTTCTGTGGAATATGTTGATTGCCTGTGAGTAAGATTTTTGGTATGAAAGAACACTTTCTTTAATCAAGCTCCATTACTAGAAGTCACAATGCATTGGGGTGTAGCAGCTGGTCCATAGCTTGCACTGGTGGAGTGGCCTATGTTCAAGATGCAGGATCAGCCACTAGCAATGTCAATAGAAATTGTTGTATAAGATTGGACCCAAACTTGTAACTAGGAACTAGACCAAAAATGGCATGCTATTCTGCTTCTGATGTTTTCCCTTTTTCCCCCTCATTAGGCAGGGGTGGACCAGACGGCATACCTTGAAAATCCCAAGGCCTGGCCAAGATTTATATTGAGGGTTGACCATCATATGTGTAACTATTTAACTTCCGGTAAAAAGACAAGGCTTGCAATCTTGAGCAGCTCACTTAAAGTTTGGCTACTTCTAAAGGTATTTCATTTTAAAAGTATCATTTATATTTATCATGCCTGCTTTTGCACAAGTGAATGGATGACAGGAGCTCTACAATTTATAGATGGTTTCACTAGTGAAAGCATGATAGCAGATTTGAGTTTGTCATTCCACCAGCGTTATGGGAAATAACCAGCATAATGACCTAATTGAATATTGCATAATGAATATAATGAGCACAGGAGGCTGCATGCTAGGAATTTGCTGTAGATCCTAGACAGAAGTAAGCAAGTGGCTTTGTTGATCAACCCCTTATTTTCTGTGCAAAAAGAGAGAATAGATTTAGGTTAATGCCCAAGCAAGATCCCCGTTATGATGTGCTATACCCTTTTGCATGTGTTTTTTGGCTTGTTGAAAACATGGGAACCATGTTTGTAGTTTGTTCATAACCAACAAAGAGACAGTTTAAGGTTCATTTTTTTTGTTGGGAATGTTTCCCAACTTCAAGGTAGATTATGAGTAGGAAATGATTGTTTCTTTTAGGATACAAATACTTATTGGTGGTAATATTTGTTTCTTCCTCTCTGTGTTTTCCTGTCACTTGCAATACTAGTCACTGATAGCCAGAGCTACAACTTTTCAGGTTGCCAGAGGTTTCACCAGAGGAGCATTTGAGTTGAAACTATTTACGGATGATAAGGTGAACAAGAAACAGCATCAAGCAGGTATATCAGTGCTTCAACAAACAGAGGCTAGAACAGTGAACTCTGGGAGAAAAGTGACCCTTGTTCCTGTCAAAAAGAGAAAGGCCAGTGGAAAGTGATTTTCCCCTCAAATTTTCCGTCTGCTATGCAAGCAATCCAATTGCTTTTAAGGGCATCGAAACAGGAAGATGGAGGGAGGCCTATTTTCTGTTTTCATTTCAATGCGCTTGTGTGGCTGACCCTGGAATGTAGATTATTTATCGCGAAGCGCCAATGGATGTCATCTTATCTTAACCACTGTTTAGAAGGTAGCCACATTACGAGGTCCATTGCTATGCCAATCATACAGCTCGACATTGTTTGAACGTGCTTGTGTGGCTGACCCTGGAATGTAGATTATTTATCGCGAAGCGCCAATGGATGTCATCTTATCTTAACCACTGTTTAGAAGGTAGCCACATTACGAGGTCCATTGCTATGCCAATCATACAGCTCGACATTGTTTGAACGTGCGGGCTACAATGCGATCAAGAAACCCAAAAAACTTGATTCCTGCCTGCAGGCTTTTTCCCTCTTCCGTCCTTTTTGTAGGGTAAATGAACTGAAAAATGTCTCTTGTGACTTTTCATGAGTGTTTGTGGGAGAATAAGTTGCAGTCATCGATCCATACACCAGAGATCATTACGATCAGTGATGAGCATGCTTGAAACTGAACATACATGGAATGTTATGGTCTAACATCATCCGAGAACATCTCCTTGAGAAAAAGTTTTAGCACCCAATGTTGATCGTTTCCATGATTCACGCACGGTAACTTCAGGCGATGACATTTGAGCATTACCACAGGGAATTTAGGAAAACCGCCGGAATTTGAACTACATGATTGAGAGCAAAACCCGAACCACCATTTTTAGGAGATAAAGGCACAAGTGGCTGAAAAGTAGAGAACCCGAGATGGCCAATTTTCATCTTTCATTAGGTAACAAATGCTTGTTATGAAAAATACTGAAACAATAACCCCACTGAGGGAACACTTGTTGCCGCTAGCCAACACTGTTCTACAAGTACAAAAACTCGAGTAAAAAATTAAAAGTTCCTCCAAGCAACGAAATTAATGGCGAAGATTACATGTGGGTACTATCCCAATTTGGTAACAGAAACATGGATACTCGTGTGTAAGGATTAACTGGCAGCAATGTTGCAGGTTCCAATACCATCTTTGCAATCGTTGGTGAGATCATTGAATGTTTCAATTTGCTTCTTCCCCCTCAGGAAAACTTCAGTGTCCACAGAAGCCCTCATATAGCCATCAAATTCAACCGGGACCCCTTTGTTAAGTTTTGTTGTTTCTGAGTACCATTCACTGTTTTCATCCCAAAGATCCCTGTATTCGTCAAGAAAATGGGTGGTATACTTTTGCTTCAAAGGGTTGAAAAAAGATGTATCAGGTTCATTAGTCGCAATGTAGACATTTCTTCCATCCTCGATCTTGTTAGCCAATGTTGTGAGGAGCATGTCAGGAGAAGTATCTGCTGCAAGATTGGGCCAGAGTTCCTTGTTCTTTGCCTTCTCCCCTCTCTCTACATGAACTGTATCATAATCCCAATTCAATCTGGATGCAATTGCTGACACAATATCCATCAATCTCCTTGATTTCCATACTAAGTGCCACGGCCGTTGAACAACAGACTCTGTTTCTCCTTCACACACTCTATACCAGTAATTATCAGGCTCAACAGATCCAAACTTCCTCATGATCAAAGCATCTCTCACCTCTCTAAGCTTCATAGGTGTGACCCTAATGTCCTCTACGAGATAAAGGCTTAAGCCATCCTTTTTCTGCCACTTACCCCAGTCATCCCAAAACTGAGTCTGATCCAACACTGATGCTGCTTCCTTCAAATGCTCAAAATCAAAATAGAACCTGAAATCCTTCCCCTCCTCATCCTGATTCGAAGAACTGTACATTGAATTCAAACAAACATTCAAGTCCATAATTAATGTTCGATTCAGATATTGTGCTTCACCAAGTGCACACAAGAAACTCCACAAGTAGTGATTCATGCTCTTGCATCTATCACCACCACCACTGTAAACCAGATATTTCCCATGACTAAAGGAGTTTTCTGACTCAACCACCGGAAGAGAATCGTTCACAACTTCCCCAACAACAGGCAGCAATGGCAAAGCCGCTTCTTGCTTTGCGTCTACTTTCTCAAGTCCAGGTTTCTCATTCTTCTTCTTCTTCTTCCTTGCATTCACACCTGAATGGTAATCCCCTATCCGCTCAACAGTGAGGGAACAATTCTCAGACCTAGCTATCACAAACCGCCTGTAATCCTTGTAAAATGCAGCAGTCTTCCCTTCCTTAGGCCTAAACCGCCATGCCATATCACATGTATTATCTTTATCCCCAGGAACTGCTTTGCCAAACCGATAAAAATGTATATCTTTGAACTGCTCTATTGCCTTTGACATCATTAAATGAAAAACTTCGAGGTCTTTGCAATCTATAGGACCATCACAAATTTCTATGGTCACTTCACGAGTACTACCCCCATCATGACCATTATTGTCCTTTGTGGACTCCACATCAGTAATGTTGAGAAAAGTAGCGAATGCAGTCTGATTGGGGGCCATGAAGTCCTCGCCGGTTTTCACCACCGTGTTATCAGACTTAAAAGTGGCATTAGAAGATGATGTGAGGAATGTGGTGATTTTTGTTGATGGGTGAAAAAGTGGATCCTCAGGCTCATATGTAGCCGCAATAAAAGTGAAAATTAGGACTCCTAGCACAAAGAGCGTGAAGCAGAGATTGCCTATCATGGCCAATGCATTTTGGCCTAGGTGCTCAGGCCTGAAACTTCCGTTTCTGGACAGCCTAGACCGACCAAACATTCTTGCACCCTTTGTCTTTCACCCAGAAGAGCTCTCAAAATTAACACAAACCTATCAACTATTGCAATAAAAATCAAAAGACCCAGATGACCAAAACGCAAAACCAAGCCAAAGAAAATGAGAATTAGAGGGAGATAATGTGGTTCTTGATCTGGAAACGAAATGGGTTTGTGGATCTTAAAGAACTGAACTTTGAGTAAACCGAAACAACAAATCACCCTCACCAAGAAAAAAATGCATATTGAGATCTACAAGGGATAAATTCTAAGAGTTCAAAGAGACTCTGATCGAAAGAATGTAAATTTAACTCACCTTTAAACTTGGGGTATATGTGAGTTGAGATCAAGCAAAACCAGTCAAGAGAATCCCTCCGTGTTTGTCTGTGTGTGTAGGGAGAGACAGAGCAAGCTGTGGCCTGTGGCTTTGCCGAAGGTTGAGAGAGCGTGTTTCTATCGGGCTCTTGGTCAAGAAAGTCTATCCATCATTGGATGTGAATGTGAAGTCAAATCGTATCCGTATGGTAACGATGAATTTTATTACACAACCGTGAGCCCTTGAACGCAGTGGCCGTACTTCTTCGAGATGATGCCACGTTGATTATCACACCACGTGTGATCTCTTTATTGGTGGTGATCCCCATGTGCGCTGATTTTTTTTTTCTTTTTTTAGTCTTTGATGGGACAAGTTTGTTAATGAGAAGAAATTAGATGGGCTGGAAGTTAAATGCATGGACACCACCAAGTTTTTTTTTTTTTTTTTTTTTTTAACATTGATGTAAAAAACCTAATTTTTTACAAGTAAAAATGTTTTGTTAAATATATTATAACTTTTAATTGCTTGAAAAAGGGGTCATCTTGTGTATAAATTAGCTGCTGCTAAGGGTGACTTGTTTTATTTACAACTGGGGACACACCGACAATGGCAAAGATGCAAACGACTTTTTGCTTGAAGCCACAAGGGACGTTTGCTGTATGTTTCTTCTTGAGGACCCAAAATAAAGCATTATTACCATTTAGGCAGTGGAATTTCCGAGACCTAAACAAGCACATTCATCTTTGTAAACAAATAAGGTATCGTTTCTACTGTTTTTCAATTCTTCAAATTTTTTTTTTTTTTGGGGGGAGGGGGGGTTGGATTTGAGAGGAAGGCAGAGAGCTGAAAGAGAGTTGCATTTGTAGAGGGGGAAGGGAAAGGAGGAACATTGGTTTATCTGACATTAGTTACCTTGAGGACTAAGGAAATTGAAGTTCCTTGGCCTTGAACACAATATGAGCCATCGAAGAACAGCCTCCAGTTTGTCAGATTAGATAGCTTCAAATGCTTGTATTATGAATTATAGAAAAACCAAGAATGCACTCATGTTATTGCAGCCACCACAAGGCTTGTGGAAAGATCACGGTCGCTAGTGACCTCAGCATCCCAAAATTTCTTGGACAAAAAGCAAAATGATCAGCATAACAATGTTAGATTTCCTGAATTCTAGATTGAAGAAATACATACGTAAACATATGTACATGACCAAGATCATGATGTACAGCACATCTTTGAGGTCACAATATCAATTCAAAAGAGTAGCTTCACCTTCACCATAGTTAAATCCAATTCAGTTTAATGCTATGCGTGGAACAAATTTCTTCCATGGTGAAAACAACCATGTGCTAGAGATTTAATCAACCAAATAAAACATAGATTCAGATTAAACTCTAGCCCAAGAGTTTCATTTGTGAGCCACATAAATCATGTAGATTGAACCTCTGCAGATGCACACGATGCAGCCTGATGCTGGATACAGTTCATGCTATGCTCCATGCTTCTTTGAACCATGTCTTTGAACAACCTCTTGGCAGTTTCAGCAGCTCTTTCTGAGCCATCCACTCATGCAGCAATGTCATAAACAATTTTCTCCAACACTGAAGATGCCAACCCCTTCTCCTAGGGAGTATCTCGGAGCAAGTCTAAGAGCATTCGAGCTCTCTCCTGAGCTTCAAAAGTCCCCTCTACTGTCAGTCGTAGAAGGCCTGGGATTGCACCTTCATTAAGAATGAGCTCCCTATACTTATCTCGGCAACTCTGGCACAAAGTGAGTAAAGCTCCAACTGCATGTTCTGTACTGACAAGTGATCCATCTTCAACAGTCTCCACTAGAGTTAAAATCCCACCATCTGAGTCTGTGATTGCAACTCGGCCCTCTTCAGAGTGCGAAAGGATTTCAAGTAGTGCTGTAGCTTTCTCAGCAAACTTGGAATTCTTCTTGCATTCTTTGAGAAGATCGATAAGAGGTAAAACTGCTTTAGCATCCAAAATTGGATGAGAATTATCAGCACATGTGGAGAGATTGTGTAGAGCTGTGACAGCATCAACTTTTCCTTGAACACTCCCACAGCTGAGGATCTGAACTAGAAAGGTTGCAGCTCCTGAAGTTGAGATAGTTGGTTTATTAGGTTCAGCAGCTGAAAGCGTTAAAATAGCAGCAGCAGCAAGTTCCCTCAGTGAACCATTTTGTAACTTGAGAAGTTCAACTAGAGGGGGGATGGCTCCAGCAGCTACTATCTTGACCTTGTTCCTGGTGTAAACAGCAAAAATACAAAAAGACCAAATGAGAAAATTTTATGGCATAGCCTCACAATTCACTTAAGAAAGGACAGTATGTGAAAGCCTAAGAGGATTACACCTCATATCTGCGACCAATAAGTAGAACAATAAGCAGATTAACAGTTTTTGTGACAAATTATCCACATAATTGTATCATATTTCCCTCTTTGGAAAATAACACATAATGCAAAAGGGCAAAAACAGAAATTGTGTCTACTGCAGTGATGCAGTTCAAGGAGACAAAATACATTAAATCATGCTAGTAAAGGAATACGCATGATTGGGAATGCTTCCTAAGAAATTGTTTACAATTCGTCCATCACTCTCTATGTTATCAGCATATACTGTTTCGTTAAGATTACAGTGCAGCTTATACACTGCAAACAAATTGCGTAACTTTTGGCAAAGGCCAATAAAAGGAGAAATCAACAAAAATCTCCTCGCACACCGACTCCGTGAACAGCATATGAACGGACTAAATAAAAACTGAGAATAGGATGGAAAGCAGAAATATATTTTCTCCGCCATATTAATGGACAAAACATTCCGAACTTCGAAAAATAAGAAACCCCAATAGCCATCCAAGGAAACCAATTGGCCATGATATTCTTGACCGTTTAATGCCCAGTTCTAGACAAACTATGTCTGACCCAATTCATAACACAACCTGAAGTAGAACCCAAATTTCGGCCTTCTCCCACGTCCGACGAGGCTTCTCTCTCTCTCTCTCTGTGTTCTCCCCACAAAGAATAATAAAAAGGGAGAAGAAAAGCATAAACAGGAATCACAGAGTACCCATGTAAAAATGGAAGCTTTACCGATTTGTCAGTTCCCAAAGTCCACTCCTTTCATCTTCACAGAGTAAAATTTGAGCAATTTGAATCGAAAACAGCAATCAAACAGACGATTTTGAACTTTGAAAGCAATAAAAAGGATACCGTTCATTTCTGACAGCGAGATTGAGGAGAGCAAGGAGGGAGGCCTCCTGGGCATCGACGTTTGGAGAGAGAAGCATCAGAACGAGGGGTTGAATGACTCCGGCAGCAGCGAACTTGGAGCGAGTCTTGCCGGAGAACGATTTCCTGACGAGCTTTCTAATGCCTCTGGCGGCTTCTATTTGGGCATGGAGATCTCCGTTACTCAGCTTGTCCGCTAGTTCCACTATTTGGATTTGCTTTCTCAGGTTCCACGCCTCCTCCTCCTCCCCGTCTCTTCCTCCTATCACCGTCACTTTCCCAGTCGCCGTCGCCGGCAGCGGCGCTGTCTTCTCATTCTCTGCCTCCTCCTCCGCTTCCTCATCCTCTCCCATTCTCTATCTCTCCTTACGCGCGCGTGCGAGAAAGGTTGGCCTTTTTCTTCCTTTACGTTTATCTTCTTCATAATATCATCTCATATGCTTCCTTCCTCCTTTTTTTTCTTTTTTTTTTAATTGATTTATTTTTTGGTTGCTGACAGTACATAAATCTAAAATGTTTTATCTATCTTTTATTTTCTTGGGAAATTAAAACAATTTTAATTAGCGTAAACTAAATTAGTTGTCACGGATCATCCTTCCCTTCCCTTTTTTTCAACTATTTTCTTGTATTTATCACTTTATGATTATTCTTTCAGGGATTTTATGCTGACAAGACATGATAACGAATCTCCTACGAATACTAATCAATTAAATGCGACAAAAAAAAAAAAATGTTGGGTGCATTCCAATCTAGACAAATAATAAGACAATTATCATTATTTTAGTGTTTTTATTTTATTTTTTTTCTTTTTCTTGTCACCACAATCTTTAAAGATAGACTGTGAAACGACATTTTGAAACCAATAATATTTTCAGTTGAAGCTAATGATGCCTTCCCACTAGAGACAGTAGAGATGTGAAGTTTGAAAACAGCCTTAGAACTAACAAATGTCCTAATAGATTTGAAGTTTTAGAACACTCCTTGCTTAATTTAACAGTATTCGAGTTATTCTTTATATATATATATATATATATATATATATATAATAATAATATTTTTTTTTTTTTTTAAAAATTTATTATGCCTTGTATATCTAAATATTGAGTTTTGATCTGCTTTCCTGGCATTAGAATTATGATTGTAGATGATGTTAAAAAATACCCTCGTCCATTATTAAATTAGTGTTTATGGGTGAAAGAGAAATTGAGGTGGGTCCAATGGCAGCAGAAGAAAAGAACAGAACATTGGTTCACAGTGTGCCAGCGCAAGGCAGGGAGGCTGCCAGCCCTTACAAGTCTGGAGTCTGGTGTCTGGAGTCTTGAGAGCTCAGCTCCACGAGAGTTGGCATTGGAGGCCCAACTGCTCCATATTGGCTTTTAGCGCAAGGTCTTGATTCCAAGGGTAATCCTGCCGTACACTGATGGCAACGAATGGAATTAAAATTCCAACCATTGTCACGGTCTTAATCTGTACCACGACGGCAATGATAGCAAGACAAGAATAGTTTGTTTTTGGACTCAAACGTGCTGCACTGGAAAGCTCGTCTGGATTAGTCTGTACCGAGACACGCGAATTTGGACATTGCTTTTCCCAAACATGGACCAGAATAATTTGTTGTTATGGTAAGTTCTAACACGCCAGCTTGGACGCAAGAAATTGTTTCGCATGGTGGATTTATATTACTTAGTAACATGAGCTTGTGCCAGATGCATGTGCTTGCTTGTTGCATGCGCCATAAATCAAACTTCAATCATTTGATGGATTCATTTTTAACCCCGGAATGGTAAAGCTATGAAAATTGCTTGGATTACCTGCAATATGTTGTGCCAGTACATGTGCGAGCTGGTTTAAATCCATTATCGGGCCAGAGGAATATTCCTTGCACGAGTCAGTTTCCGGAGGGATAAGGTGGTGTTGTTAATGCTGGTATCTTCTCTCAGAGGGCGTTAATTAAGTACAATATAGATGTATTATGCCGATCTGCTCATTGGCAAAACGAGACCAGATCCGCAATACTTGCTTTTCAACAGATGATCTGTTCCCAGTAACACAAAATTGATGCCAGCTTAGAATTGGTTTTGCAAGAAGCTGAAAGGAGAAATTGAAAAAAAGGGGAAAGTTAAACAGTGGGAGAGAACAAACGGTGACTTCAGCTTGACAAACGTGAAGGCTCCGTGCCCCATTATTCACATTAATTTTGAAGTAAGCGATGGCTGCCATGGCACAGCATTCTTTGGCCTTTTCTCTTCTCTGATTTGGTCCGCGAACTGAAGCTCTTTCGCGACTTTTCTTCCAACTTAGCATTCCTGTACAGGGTGGACGCTCCAGCCTTGTAACGGAGATCATTGCCAACAAAACGAACATGTTTTTTTGACACAACGGGTTTTTTCCTTGCTTCTTCTACTACTGAAAGAACTTATAACAAATTATATTTTCAGCATACAATAAACTTTTCTAATAATATATACTTCAAATAATAAGACTCTTAGTATATAATAAATATTAGTTTAAAACGAATAAAAATGATTAAATTTTTAATATAAAATATAATTTTTTGAGATATATTTATTTTTTTCAACCAAGGAATACTTTCCTTGCTTGAGACACTGATATCTTGACCAATTTGTAGCGACGCTGAATGATTGCTGGGAACGTCCTCATCATTCTTGTTGTTGTTAAGAACATCCATGTTAACCGAGAGAGACGGGACTTTATCGGGTTTCTTATTTCTCCTGCGGAGCTTTCTGATCGTATGGTGCGGAACGAGAAAGAATGGCTGTCCTGGAAGAAGGATTTTCTCTGGGCGGACAACTGAATTCCAGGGCTGCCTGAAAACCTCGGGCCTACCTAGCACATAAGTAGGGTACTTCTCTAGGATCCTGCAGGCCTGCGGTGGGATTTAATAGCATTCGGTGATCCCACCGGGCCGGACAATTTTCAAGGCCAGGGAGGCATCCTGCATTGATCGTTGAGGGCCAACAGTGGTTGTTGGCTTGGAATTGGGGTGCCTACAAAAAGGTGAAAGTTTGAGGACTTGTGGTTTGTTAGACTGACAAATCTGTAGAAAGTCGATGTAAAAAAAACGCTATATACAACACCCCCTTTTTTTTTAGAAATATATAAACCAAATTTTATTGTTGTTGGATCAATGAATTCGAGGCAAGAGTGCAGTGCAATATGGCCGACTTAGAGTTCATAAGAAGGAGGCAAGTCCAGCAGAGGCATCTGTTTTCTGGTTTGTTGTACTTCGGCCTTCTTCTGTTTTTTTTTTTTTTTTCTTTGCGTGGGGAGGTTGGGGGGGGGGGGGCGCCTGTTGTAGTTCAGCCTTTGTTGGCATGATTTTCTATAGTAAATCCAAAGCAGCCGACTGGGGTTGGCTTTGTGGAATTGCACGAGCCGATTAAGGCTGGCCCTTGAGGAGCATTGGGCATTTAACATTTTTTTTTTCCCTGCATAAAAAATGCAGACATCCGTTCGACATGCCTCGCGAATTGCTTTGCGGGATGGTATCATGTTTTGGTCAGCCTGCCAAGTAGCTTCATCCGTGAAAACCAAAGCGAGCTTGCGGACATTGCAATTCCACTATGAATTTTAGAAACTTCATCTTCAAGTCCCTTGATGAGAACTTAAAACCTCTCTTTTTAGAGATTTTAAGTTATAATTTTCGGAAGAATTATAAAATTTATGCCAAAAATAGAGAGCAACTTATAACTCCATGAATGAACTTCTTTACAATAGAACGAGATACACACACACACACACACACACACACACACACACACACACACACACATATACATATGAGATTAGAAACAAACACTACCCATCAGCTACAAATAAATAAGCAGAGAACTTAAAAACTTATTACGAACAAGTGATTGTTTAGTAAACCACATCTCTTATAAAATTTGCAACTGCCAGCTCAGAAATTGAAATGATGTCAAGAAATGAAAGGAAAAGAGGAAATGGAGGGAAAAGGGAGATGCATACCTCAATCCCACTCACCAAGAGTAACATAGAGAAACTTATTTCAGTCACAATTTAGGTGGATTAACTTTTAAGTTCTAACCCAGGAATTACATTCTTCTAGAATCATTCATCAAATGATGTCTGCCAACTAGAAGGATTGAAATGTTTCAATTTTTGCATATACCAAATACAATTGTTACTCAGTACAGCCTTTTCTCGCTATCAAAATTCACTTTACAGGTAAGACTGAGGAAAGACTAGAAAAAAGGACAGGAAAATTCTCCACCAACCTATGTCTTACCCTTCAAAGTCCTAAAATAAACCTCGACTTGGGAAAGAATGGAACAATTTCTCACCGATGACTGTAAAACCTAAGCGAGTTCAGTCACTACTTGGACAAAAATGAGGAAAAGACTTCAGATGATGGAAAGGAAAATGAGTAACACCACATGGCAGCAGCAAGAGAACGACTCCGTGCATGCCTACATCAACTAACTTAAGATGGTCAAGATCAGTTATAGTCGAACTGCAATAGCTATGCCCCGAAGGCCAGACAAGCAGACGGTACTATTGGCAAATTTCAACCTCCTGTTATAAATTTACATCCTCAAACCAGCCAATTTGTCTCTTCTTCCTTTTCCCCTTCCATCCAAATTCATTGTTCCCAAAAAGTATACCCGATTTGGACTTTGTTTCCTTGGATTAGAAAATGAACAAAGTTTATCCTTTAGTAATTGCTTGGCCAATTAATCTGTTGATGCTGTGGCTGCTGGTAAACACTGGCTGCAGATCCCACCATATCAACAGCACCAGCCATTGCCTGAGACTGTTGCAGAAGAGGGTGAACTGCTGTCGGTGCTGTTGCTGCTTGTGCAGGGTGATAGACACTGGCAAAGGTGCCATGGCCAGCCTGCGTTGGGGCAAAAGTCACATGCTGACCTTGAGGAGGAAGGTTGTAGAAGGAACCTGGTGGCAAGCTAGACACATCTCGACCAGGAGCAGTTATCCACACAGCCGAACCCTCACTCTGTAGAAAAAGCAAATCCATTGTTGTTATTGACAAATATCATTTCCTGCAGCTAAAAAGGGACAAGCAAAGTACTGCATGACAGATCATAATGGAGTGCTGAAAACCCAGGATAAAACTTTTGAATACAAGTCATTGTATAAACAGCATTGACAATGCATCTCTAGCATCTTGAACTGGTAGTTGATAGAAGAAGAAGAATGTTATTTCTTTATCCACACCCAACAAATGTTGTTGAATAGGTCAAACAAGAAAGGATCTAGATTCCTGTCATGCGGAACCAAAACAGCAAGAGCCAATAAGAGCAACAACAATGCCCAGATGAGAATAAAATGTCTTACCTTGGGTAATTCATTGTCACAACCAAGACTATTGCCAGAACACATGTTACAAAACATCATGCCATATCATGACAAGTTCAAAACCCTAACTGAAACCATGATGGCAAAATGCACAGGAGAAAGAAAATTGGAGAAATGGCTGCCACCATGTCTCAGGTTTCTATCAAATTAGATAAGAACATGTTATCTTGGATCTAATAGCCAATTGCAAGCATCTCCACATCAGCGACAGCAATCACACATCCAGACCCACAAAAATGTAGTACCACCACACCAAAAGTCCCTTTTGGGTCACAGTTACTGCCAGTTTACTATCACCCATCTTCCACTGCCAATTACTTTCATCACATGCAAGAAACCTCAAAAAGCAGACAATAATATCAGGGAACCAGGAAAAAAGAAAAATCAAACTGCAAAGAAAACCACACAAGCCAAAAGCCTGAAATATTGCTTTTGGGATCTGATTTTGACATTTCCATACAGAATTGTAAGGGTCATTTTCAAAGAAATATGAAAGAAATAAAAAAAAAAAAATCATAGGCCTACCTGTTGCCCAGTGATGTAAACATTGTTTTCTTTGAATTGGGATGCACCAAGATCCTCATTAGATGTTGAATTTCCTCCTGCCGATGCTGATGTGAGATTATAACGAGCTGGAGAAGATCCATAAGGACCATAGCTATTTGGCATTCCAATATGGGTTGTATTTCCAGTATTAGTTTCAGGTTTGAATTGGGGAAGAGAATACTTGACCCCTGTACCAGCTGCAACAGGTGGGGCTGGGTATGTGGCAGCTTGCGGATGCTGGGGAAATGCACCGTTGCCTAAAAATTGGTGCATCCCAGGAGGTGGAACATAGAATGGGGAGAAGAAATGGCCATAAGAAATGTAATTTGGGGGATAATGGGGTATGTGCAACCCAGCTGGTGGACGAAAGATGGGGACTGGTTGGTGAGTCACAGCCATGGAATTTTGCATGAGACCAGCAGTTTGATTCACAAGTGGGGTAGGACCTGCTGCAGATAGAACTAAAGAATTCCCAGCCTGCAATAAACATGTACAAGGGGATTCCTTAGTCAAGAATGCATAGAAACTTTTTCACTAGTTTCAAAATTTCAGGAGAAAACTCTCCAAGGATACCCACTATATTGGGAGTGTGCAATGCATAATTTAAAGTCCACAAAATGGGGTCTTAAACTAAACACAGTGTCATCACCATGATCAGACAGTAAAAGGGCTATAATTTAAACAAAGTCCTAAGCTGCTTACTAAATTGAACAACGACCAAAAGCAGTTAAATGATCAAAACCTCTTGTGGAGACTGGGAAGTATGTGGAGGCAATATAGCAACATTCCCATTGTACTTGGCGGCAACTCCAGTTGAAGGGAAGGGGGAAACACGACCATCACTCTCGGATCCAGAACGGTAAAATTGTGCATAATAACTTGCAGGATCAAAAGGCTGCTGGACCTAGACAAAGAAACCATCAAATGACCACCAGCAAACAGTCTAAAAACAGAACACAAGCTGATTCCATCAATGAAGAGCCATAGTTCATACAAATGCCTGTGGAGTAATAATTATGCCAGCAACATCATCAACAGAATTACAAGCAAAGATTTGTTGACCATAGAATTCAAAATTACAGTAACAAGAAAATTGTGAAAACAAGTACAAACGGGGCATGATGATCAAGCTGGAAAGATGATTGCTATATAGATGAATGACTGCAGCAAAGAAATTAAATAACATAAATAATGGACATAGATTTCAAAGCTTACTACAAAGCTAGGAAGGCGAGAAACATCATGTGCTGGAGACTCTGAGTTTTCAAATGGCGCAACCTGACTACCCAACATTGGAGGTACAAAACCAGAGCTGTAACTTGGAGAAGTATGGACCACTGAGTATTGATGGCCTCCAGACGTCTCCTGCTTGGACTCATTGCATTCCAGTATTGGATTGGATGAGACATCACCCTCGGCTGCTAAATTTCCAGGTAATTGCGATGCTGATTGTGGATGATCAGGATAAGCTTCCTCCTCAGCAGTCACCAATGCATTTTGATTGCTGTATTCCAAGACATGATGTGATGCTTATGTATTATAATGGCACAGAAAGAAGAAACGGGTGATACTCTGAATGTTACTTGTGATAAAACTACATTACATAGATTTGACTCCATTTTTTAGTGGAAAAAAGGAAAAATAAAATTTAATGACTTCAGACCATGATACCAATTATAACATCCAATGCTACAGCCGCTGGACCAAAAATGCCTAAACACATACCTTGCAGCCTGATCCACCACACTCTCTTCAATAACTTGAGAAGTTTCAGATAGAGGTGTAGAACTCTTGTCACTCTCTGGGCCATTACCATAGCTAGATGGTAACCCAAAAGTAGCATCAAAACTTCCAAAACTCAGCTTGGTTCTTTCAGATTCAGGGACATGGATATGGTTTGGGATAATAACATGTTGACGTGGTGGAAGATGCAACTCCTCCAGCTTCTTCTGCAGCTTAGAAGTTGACTCTTCTGAATCAAGAACACTTGATGCAGGCCTTGACTCTGCACTGGCTTCTGTAACCTTAGGAACATCACATGAACCTGCTGTTACAGACCCCTGAGGAATATTAGTGCTTGTTGTCTTTGGTTTCCACTCCTTATTCAGTCCAACTGTCAGAAAAAGGGAACATTCATTGTTTGGATCCCAAGCAAGTAAAACAAGATAGATTACTATTAACTAACTTAAGCATGGACAAAAACCTGACATGCTACAAAAATCTAGCCTTCAATTTATTATTATTATTATTACTATTATTATTTTGCTTTTCAATTGCATCTCAATTCTATATTTAATTCTTTGTCCTTATCAGGTCCAGGATACTTCTTAGCTCTATAGCAGAAAACAAACATGTAATATCAAGCAGACTTGATCTTAGAATCTTGCAACCCAAACTCCAAAGCAACAATATGCTCTGCTAACATTAGATATTGCAGCTTCACTTCACGATTCAGTCAACTGCAATTTAGCTCTATTTCAATATATCATTTGAAGACAACTTTGGGGAAAAATCTCCATTCCAAAGGTAAGAATAAAATAGGCAAAGAGGAAATAACCGGAAGAAGTAGTACAGTAGCAGAGATTAAATCCATTTATCAAATAAAATTGTTTGTTCACTTAGGACCTCCTTTTAAAGTTCAGCTTTAGATTTTTTAGAAAAAATAATAATAATAATTAAACAATAAAAGGAAATTACAGCAATCTCAAGAAAATTAGCTGAAATCAAACCCAATTATGGACTAAAATTGGGATTCTAAGACCAATATTTAGTTCTTGACTTGGTACTTAAAGCTTCACCGTTAGTAGAGTTATGTCACGCAAGCACATCAATAACCACACAATGTTAGAAGAGCAATTCATTACAATTTAATGCAAAAGCAAATATTCATTCCTACCTTTTTGGGGGCCCACTATCTGTTGTGACCTGCTACTGTAGTTAGAAGAAGGCCTACTACTGGAAGAGCCACCATGACCTGATGTAGATGAGGGTCGTGAAGAATCAGTCCCACCACCTTGGGGCTTGCTTGCCATCTTCCCTTGTGCCATGGTACCGCCCATCTCCTGAGCTGCAGTTAGCCGCCGATGAATTATGAATTACAGTAAAAAAAATAAAAAATGAATAAATTGAAACGCCATTCTTGAAAGTCCTCACCTGATCTCTCAGCAGCAATAACTGGATCCAATTCACCAGCAGTGTGATGACTTCCCACTTCTCGTTTAATTGTACCCACTGCACCATGGACCCGCAAATCATTAGATGGCACTAGTACAGGATCCGATGTCGAGAAACAAATTGCTGATGAAGCTGCTGGAGTGATATGCTGAGTTACTGGAACCTGGCATGGGCTCCCCATGTGCGTCTCCTTTTCCAAATGGCATGGTGGGAGTTGTGTCGGCATCAACAGGGGGGGCAACCCCTCCTAGCATGCCAGTACTAGTAGGGGATGAATTCACTTCATGTTGTTTCACAGCACTGCCTTCAGGTAAAACTGCAGCTTGCATCTCACAAGTAGCTGCAAAAGCTTCATTGGGGGAACCATTGGGAACAATAGCAGCAGAGCTGGAAGAAAATTAAAGTAATTATGGTGCACACCATAACCTCCTACATGCAATGTAATAAAAGCTAAAGGGATTTGAAAATTATAGTCACCTTGCAGAAAGTGGCGTTTCTTTACTTTTCTCAAGGAAGGCTGGCAGAGAAGGACCAGCACCCTTCTCTGGCATTTGATTTGTACCATTGTCCTTTCCAGGGCCAGAATTCTTACCACCATTTGCATCTAATCAAAGCTCACAATCAACAAATTAGCTCAATAGATATAGTGGCCCTTAGTCATAAGACAAAATCCTTACTGTCAAATGTTCACCAGGTCAATCAAGTGCTTTCATGTTATGGACCACAACAGTTCCAGCAGCAGAAGTTTAACCCAATGCTGTTAAGAGCTCAATGTACAAAATCTTGGCCCTTAGGCACAAGGTGCAAACGTACTTGGGCATAGTCAAGTGCACATATTTGAAATCAACATCTTCTTGTAGCTCACAGAAGTCATTCAAGAGGCATAACAAGGATAAGAGTTTGCAAGCAGTGCAATTGGCTACATTATTAGTACACTACCAGAGACATAGATCTATTCACAAAGTTCGTAGGTTTTATAAGGATGATATTTTTCTGCACATCCCATCATAAGGAACACCTTTGGGATCAAATCTGAGTTGCACAATAAGTGAACCAAGCAACTGCCACTTGCCTTTCAAGCCTTTCAGCCTAGATAACATTGCAAGGACACTACAACATGGTATGTGCACATAAGTTTTTCCATATGATGTCTACAAATATCATTCAGTCAAGCTCCTATGCATTTCATTCAATATTTGTGTTCCAATTTGCTCAAGTGTGAATCATGCACCTAAAGGTCTAAGTAGCAACATGCAGCTTAATCTCTCATGTTAATGTGGCTAACCAAGTCGTCAAAGCCACATTGATCCTAACCCTGCAGGCAATTTTTCAACAATACTGGTTCAGAAAAATCTCACACAGTGGTATAGCCTCTTAATAAAATGAATTTCATATGCAAGTGTACACAAATATGGCCAATAAAAGAACACAGGTAAATGCAGCAGAATAACTGTACTTATCAAAAGATGGGAGCACCATAGCAATTGTAATCCTAGGTAAGCTGTCTCTTAGTAGGAATTCTTTACCATTTGATGCATGACGAGGAGAAAAACTTGCCCTACCGCTCCTATTCCCCCGCACTTGTGTGCCAGGTCTCCATCGAGATTCTCCAGACTCCTTGTTATTCATGTTCTGCAATAATCCAATTTTACTAGTTGATGCAATATTAAAATTCAATGTTCATGGAAAATATATCAATATGAAAGTGAAATACTGCCATGTTAACAGAACACAACATAGAGGTTAAAACAATGCCCAGGGCCCCGCGGGGGGGGGGGGGGGGCAGGGGCGGAAGTCAAGCATTGAACTCAAAGCAGCTGATATGCGTAAAACAGGTATATTAGTATGGCCATTGGATGAAGCACTGCGGATAGACTGCCCAACTAAGCAAGATGGATGCAAGGCCCATGAGATTATTGCAATAATCTCATCACACGTGAGAACAATAAAAGAGGCTTGGAATGCAGTCTAGGATCAAACAAAGAATGACTTACCTCTTTTTTCCTGTCCCGTTTTCTTTTGACTTCATGAAATGTATCTACCAACGCAAAATAAACACTAATTACTTCTCAATTTCAAAAAAAAAAAAAAAAATACACACACAGAAAGAAAATAAAATTGTAGGTGCATAATCAACTCAATGCAAGTCTACAACCAAGCAATGATGCAAAAAGCGAAAAAAACCCTACTTATCAACCAAATGATTATAATCCAAAGGATCACAGGAAACACCAAAAAAGAGTTTTTCGAATGTAATTCTACAGAAGAAGAAAAAAAAAATGTGAGAGCAAAGGTTTTAATTCAAAAAATATTAAGCAGTCACCGACTCACTAACAGCAAAATCTAAATTTACCCCACAAGTCAAAAAAAAATTTTTTTTTAAAAAAAGTAGCAGAAAAAGCAAAAGGAGGAATAAACATTATAGGGAAAACCCATCAAAGCAAATCAAAAACCCCAATCAAATCGAACCCCCCAAAAAAGTATACGAAAATGGTATAATCAACGATCAAAACAACTCCGCAAACCCCATAAACAATGAGCTTCAAGAAGAAGCTAACAATAACGACAACGAGAGAAAAGATGATCAAGATTAAGAAAAGCATCCCCTTAGGGGAAAGGGGGGGCTGCTTACCCTGGAAGCGAAGCTTTTGAAAGGCTTCATTGGGATCCATCGAACACTCCTCGAGTATTGCGTAGATTTCTTCTTCGCTGTGACTGTTCTTGATCTCCTTTAAGGTTTGGATCATCTTCCTCGTATCGCTCGAAATCGAAAGCTTGGACCCACCACCGCTCATCTTCACTCCCCAGCAACTCCCCCCACCCCTTTCCCTTCCTTACAATAAAATACTTCAGCTGGAAATAAATAAATATGAATATAAATATAAATATATATATCGAGAGACAAGGAGGGAGGCGGGAGCGAGAAAGGTATTATGCGGATGATTGATCGAAAGATAATTGAGATACTTTAGAAAGTGAGAGACTTGCAAGAAGAGTGATTGCTTTTGTTGATGGGTTTTTTGTATTTTTATTTTTTAATTGATTTACGTGTGAAATGTAGAAGACAGAAACAAGAAGAAAGAAAGAGATAGACAGATAGAGAGAAAGAGAAAGAGAAAGAGAAAGAGAGAGAGAGAGAGAGATAGAGAGAAGGTGGGAAGGCAGCAGAGCAATATGTTTGTGATTTATGTGCAGGGCTCCTTTGGTTTTTCATCTCTTGTTTTTTCCTTTTTGGCCAAACCAAAAAAAAAAAAAAAAATAAGAGTTAGAAAGAAAGATGGACACCGACTCAGATATCAGTCATGATTGACTCCATCGTAACTAATGATTATAATTAATTTATTTTATCTCTCTACATAATAAAAATTAATATATATATATATTTTCTGTATTTAGTAAGAGAAAATAAAAATATTTAATACTTATTTTTCTGTGTTGTTTTCTTAGTTAATAAGTTTTTAAAAATATAACAGTGATTCATATTTGCTGTGATGTGGCAAATGCAAATGCTTTGGCACATGGCATGTGTTAGGTATCTTTGCCTTTGTGGGTTTTTAACAATTAAAATAAAATTTTCTCAAAGTGAATTTTTATAATTAAATATTTCATAATTCTATTAGCCATTGTGACTCGATTCCTTAATTAGAGTAAAGGAAGAAAATGAACTCAACAGTAAAATTTAAGACAATAGATGGCTTAATTATCAAGTCCATTTACATTAATTTAAAGCCACGTTTCGATGTGGCACCATGACAACTATTATCTTCCTTCTCATTGGTCACTCGGTTTTGATAGCCACTTCGCAGTTTCCTGCACGTGTCAGACCTACCTGGAGTCTCGTGGACTTGGACTTTGCTGGTCTGCCGTAAATCGGTTTACTGAAAATGATTTATTGGAATTGTCAATTACTCATAAATAATAAATAATAAATAAAAGGGTGGCTATTTTGTCTGCAACGGAGATGTAAGAAACAGAGATGTGTGAATGCCTCTTCCGTTTAACTTCTCTTTGTCTGCAACGCGAGAAGATACGGTAAGAAAGGGCGGTTATTTTATTCATGTTACCTAACTTCCTTTTATGGGATGTTCCTGTTACGTGAGTTGCCACCGTTGTTCAAAACATCCAATCGACAGCCCTGTTCACGACCATTGACCGGCGGCTGGGCATAAAATGACACCGGGGCTTTTGAGCGTAGACCCGCAAGGAAAGAAACCGATCTGGTTGAATACACCCCACTTTTTAAGTTTCACAAATTACAAATTTATTTATTTATTTATTTGTAATGGTATATATTGCATAAAAGTAGAATTTATATTTTATTCATAATTTTAATTCAATGAATTTTGTGGAAAGAAACGTGGCATAATTCAATATATAAACAAAGATCTGAGCTTTCCAAGGGCGCCGTTCATTAAATAGAATCGTACGCGGGCGTGAGCCCCGGCCTGCCCGTGTAGGAATTTACATCTTTACAAGTCGAGCGACTCAATAATGTAAGAATTTATTATTCGTGTTGGATGTTTGGTAACAAAGCATCTGCACATTTCCCGACAAAAGTTGAATGCTTGTTGTTGTGATTGGAAAAAATTACAATATAATTATTTATTTTCTTAGAATTTTATTAATACTAAATTAATGAACTCGTCTTATAAAATTATTAAATAAAAATATTTAACAAATATCTTAACTTAATTTATATATATAATATATCTCTTTCTCGTATAAAAAAAGGGCAATGTGAGTATTTTTTAGCGCAAAAAGTAGTATAAATTAATAAGACAAAAGTTCTACGTAAATAATTTTTTTTTTATACGAAAATAACATGGATGATATAATAAATGAAGAAGGTGAAATTGGATCAAATATTTTATTTTATATAGTAATTTTCCAAAATTAGAAAAAAACCCTTTTTTTAGCTATGTATATTCCTCTGACGCCGTTAACCGCCAATTTCTTTCTCCCTTGTTCCCTTAAACCATGCGTGAACGGATCCACGAATTGTTAAAGATTTCTGGTTTCGATCTCCCGAAGCTCTGATTAAAGCGTGTCTGATCGGTTCCAGGAGAGGAGACCACCACTCTGATGTCCGTGCAAGCCCTGGGTTAGCTCTTTCTTCTCACCTCTGTGTCTTTATCAAAATTTCTCTAATTGGTTTTTGTGTTTGGATCTCGGATTTGCGGGGTTCTGATGTGCTTTTTGTTTGTTTGTTTGCTTGCTTGCTCTTTTTTTTTTTTTTTGTTCTTTGGTGCAGAAAGATCTTCATCGGAGGCTTGGCTAAAGACACGACTCTGACTCTGGGTGAGCTCTCTTCACAAGTAATTTTTTATAATGTAGTTTGGTTCAGGACTATTTCTTGTTGTTTTGTCTTTGTTATTGCTGATGGGTTTTTGCTTGGTTGGAGCTGGTGATATGTCTCTTTTTTTTTTTTTTTGGTTTTTGCTGGGAGGGAGAAGTACGGAAATGTTGCTATCCGTTTCTATTGATACGGTACATAGATCACACTAAGCGCAGGTTACTTCGAAGGTGTAGCCACCAGTGACACAGATCAAGGCCGGTTATTCGGTCCATCAGGTAATCAAAGACAAGATCATAGGGCGAGGGGTGTTTTGCTTGGAGAATCATCAGTTTATGTGTATCATGTAGTCCATTTTGCTTTCAGAGGGTTGTTAATGGCTACCTTTGATAAGCAGGGTATTGGCAATGAGACGCCAATGTGAGATTCAAGTTCTTGCTTACAGGATAATTTTAGAGTAAATGTACATTCGTGCTTTCGTGTAGGTATTTGTATTCCTGGTTTTTGTTATTCTGATTACATTGAGATATTGGTGAAAAATCTGATCTGGTTTAAGGGGTTTGAATGTTCGCTTGCGACTTCCATGTTTCTGCGATTGGAAAAGCAAAGACAAAGACTTTAATGCTTCTGTTACTCATTTGCTAAAGTATGTATGCTTACTTGGGTGTGTATCCTTTGCAAACAATCTGATAGAAAACTAACGCATATATAAAATAGAAAGATTAAACAATCCCCCTCTCCTCTCCCCCACAACCACCCCCCAAAAAAAAGAACCCAAAAAATAAGAAACTGGGGACTCCTCGTTGAAGAGGTCTATTAAATGACGGGGAAGAGCTAGATTTTTTATTTTTTTTAACATCTTTTTGATCGAAGCTCATGGTTAGGTTTAAATTTTAACCAAAGTTGATGATTGTTCTTTCTTGTTAATTGAATTTTGCTCCGGCATTTAGTTGGAAACAAGACAGTGGCAATTAAAGATTAATCTCAAATTATCGGATTAGGTATAGAAGATGTGGATTAATTATATATATATATAGAGGGATGTTATAAATAAATAAAATTGATTATAAAAAAAAGTTATTTTAATGTATTTTTGTGATTATTATGTTTTCCAATTAAATGTAACTGTGAAGTAATTTCCTTTTTAAAAAATAATTAAAAAAAAAACGAATTTCTTGGATTTTCTACACAAAACATCAAGTGATCTTTTAAGTAATTCATCTTACTGGGTAACGTGTATAATTTTATCTTGGTCTTTGTAACGGAGGGGGGAAGCTTCTATTTTTCACTATTTTTTGCGATTCCGCCGTTTCAATCTCTTCCCAAACCCAAACCCTCGACGGTGGACATTTCCCTCCGTTTTGTTTTTTTTGGGGTGATCATCAAATGTACGGAATTGGGAAAACACTGTTGTTGAGTCGAACAACAACAAGAAGACAGCTGCAGACGCTGTCGGGAGACGCTCCGACGGAAAATTTGAAGAGAAGGATTGCCCAGTTGAAGAAGGCGAGGAAAAAGAAAAACCCCAGAAAGGACGATTTATTGGTCGAAGTCCCCGAATCCCAATCTTGGCTTGACACACCCACAATGCCCATGATCCTCACCGTTGTTGGTACGGCTCTATTCGCCAAGCTTCTCATGATGGTAAACTTTCCAGTTTTCTCTACTTGGGTGTTCTTTTATTATTATTATTATTAAAAAAAAATTAAATTAAAATTGTTTAATTTTCTTGTTCAGAAATGGGTTTTAATTCATTGTCTCTTGTTCATTTTTATTTGAGTTTGAATCAGGCTCCAATTGAGCGTTATATTTTGTATCTTTTTGGACAACAACCTGTTTGTTACTTGTCTACTTTGTTTGGTTTGATGTTTTACTGGAAGGGGACGGCAACAGAGCATGAGAATTGCTCGCTGATCATAAGATGTCTTATTTCATGTTGATTCCACCATATTTTCTACAGCTTTGTGTGTGTATCTGTGCTTTTCTTTTTTATTTTTGTAGATTAATGTTGTTTGCTTTGTGTAATTTCAGTACGATGATCACACGGCCCAAGAAAGGATTGAACGCAAAATAAAGAATGCTCCTCCCGGTCAAGGTACTGTTAGGATGCTTACTCGTGAAGAGTGGGAGAAAGTTCGAGAAGTGAGGCCAAGGACTCCGTTTGAATCCAAGCTTACTCGTACAAAGGCCCGAATCAGGACTGGAGAACCTATACGCATGGTGATGTCCATTGTTCATTATCTCTCGATCACTTTGTTGCTTGTACAATTGAATCTGCAAATTCCTTTCTCATGGTTTAGCTGACAGGAAATTAAAGTGAGAACAGGCTTTTTCATCAATATTTTACTTGTTGTGGATGCCTTTTTCTTTTGTTAGCCTATCTTGCTTTACCTGTGTTCTTACAATTTTCATCTACTTTGAAACTATTCGTATTTCTTATTTGCAAAATTGATCACTGATCATTGGCTTTATGCGTATCTTTGACTGAACCTTTATGTTTGATAACATGTTTTCTAAATTTGGACATAACCATTTACTGACATCTTGATTCAGTATGGTGCTTGCTCTTTTAATGGATGCAAGCAGCTCGCTGTCTTGCTTAGGATCACAACACGACCCTCTCCTTCTATTTTTTAGTGTTTGGAATATTAATACATCGGTTGCTCATTTGCTTTCTTGGTTACAAGAAACTATTCTTCCTCATTGGGCCTTTCATGATCCTTAGTTTAAGTAATTCAGAGAGGATTTCCTGCTTAGGAATCTCTCTTGCACACCATTTCACATTCAGTATCTGATATCTCTAAGTATCAACACCGAAAATTTTGCATGCTGAGATATAATTTCCAGAAACCGGTTGAAAAAACGATCTCACGTACCTCCTCAATAAATGATGGTGCTCATTGTCTATCGAATGCATGCCATTTCTAAGCTTTCTTTTTGCACTGAAAAGGAAAAACGAAATCCTTTTCCTTTGCAACGTCTTTGTGTACATGAACTAATGTGTAGTTTTCATTCCTTGCTCAATTGTTATCCGCAGGAGGATTTCAAGGATTGGACAGTTGACGTACTCACGGATGCATTCACGCGTGTGGAAGAAAGTGTGAAACACAATTCTTAGTTTCTTGGCAGTTGAAAAGGGCTATCGCGTCCCCTCGCCGGCCTTGTCGCTATGAAAGCTCGATTGTAATATAAAATAAAACTTTTTTGTGTAGACTTTAAGTGTTTTTCCCGTATAATTTGCGCAATTAAGGGCTCACCTCGCCGACTTCTACCGCGGAGTTTTCACTAACAGAATGTTCGACTGGGTGGTTTGTCCGACCTGTAGTGATGGCTATCCATGACGGTGTCGTTTTAAGTTCTTCTAGAATATAGCAGCCTTTTGGATCCCTGCCAGGCCAGCCGATAGGTTAACCAGTGAACAAAAAAAAGAAAAAATGGCCACCATTTATTTAACTGTTAGAACCTTCTATTCTGGTTCTACTGCCGCCCCTCTCTCTCACAAAACGACGTGTCGCACATCGCGCCTCGTCTGCTGACTGGTCGAGTCATTCGGAGGTGCGTGCCTCATCTTGTAAATATTATCGAGCGTGTTTTCATCCGTTCGATCCTTGTCGTAATGTCCAAAAGTCTTGATCCAGCGATTAAAAACGAGTTTCACAAGATGCCGACCGCATAGAAGTGTTACGTTACGCCGGTCAAGCTGGGACGTGACTTTCGCTGTCCTCCATCCTTAATCCACGTGGCACAGAATTTTCCGAAACTACCGGCGGGTCACAATTCCAAGGGCCATTGAAGCGTGACAGACAACCTCGGCGATTCGTTAACATAATTTAACGAAGGCAATTTTGTTCCATCGACTTTATTGTCTACACAGGGACAGTACAAACAGCCGTAGAAGCCTCCAGGCAAGCAATACTTTTCTGAAAGCTGACAGGGGCTCGCGCAACTTCCATAAGGCTTCTGGGAAAAGGTAAAGGCGTTTCCTTTTCCGTACTTATTGTGTCTGTTGTTAGTACCGAGTTCTGTAATACTTGGTATATATTTTGATTCTTTCGGTTTTGCTTGTGATTGATAGATATGCCTGAAACTTGTTTCCTTAAAAAAAGTTAACTACTAGAACAATCTATACTTTTTGATTGTTTATTATTATTTTTTGATTCTTTGCTTTATGTTGTTTGTGTTCGTTACTCGATTTTCCCATGGCTTTCTTGGTTTGAATGGTGATTTTCCGCCGGTAATTTTGTTTGTTCTGTGAGAGTGAGCATCTCTCTGATTAGTGATTGTGCATGCTTTCTCGTAATCGCTTTTTTGGTATCTTGGGTTTGGGCCATTTCGGTTAGTTGTTCTCCTTGTCTGGTAATTTCGCAGACTTATGGTAGTCGGTTTTATGGTGGAATGGACTCAGTGGGGCTTAAAGGGTAACAACTCACAGCATAGAATGTTAGAAAAGAGGGTGCTTTTTTGGGGGAATTTATTCGTATTAGTTTCTTTGATATTCTAATTCCAGTCTTTTGCTTTAAGGCTATCATTTGTTGTGATATTAATATCGGGGAATTTGGATTTAAGGTTACATTTGTGCTTGAAAATAAGGTTTTGTATGTCAAGGAGTCTGGCAGTATATAATTGTGTAAGTGTATCATCATTTACAAGCTATTTTGTTTTCTTCAACATTTTTTGTGGTTTTTTATTCTTGTCTTTGTTTTCATTTTTACACTGCCGATTGTTTTCTCTTTATCTTTCTGTTTCTCTACATGCTTCTTGTTTGTGTATGTGTATACTTTTTCGTGACTTTGTCTTCTTCCTAGTGAAAAAGTGGATGACAATCCTTGCCATCTATGCTAGGTGGTTATTTGGTCCATTCTGCTGAGGCATGTTATAGATCAACAAGTAGTCATTCACGATGATGGATTCTGAGGGGACTTGCAGCTCACCAACTGCTGGGAAGTTGGATAATAATGATCACTTTTCAATTGGGAATGGCTATGGGTTATATGGAATTGTGGGTGCTGCTATTGCTGCCATACTGATACCTGTGGTACTTTCCTCGCTGCTCTTAGGAAAGAAAAAAGTGAAACAGAGAGGAGTTCCAGTAGAAGTTGGAGGTGAGGCAGGCTATGCAGTTCGAAATGGTCAAACAGCTGAGCTTGTTGAAGTCCCTTGGGGAAGGGCTACAACCATGGCTGCTCTATTTGAGCAATCGTGCAAAAAGCATTCACGAGAAAAATTCCTTGGAACAAGGAAGCTAATACATAAGGAATTTTTCACAGCTAGTGGTGGCAGAAAGTTCGAGAAGCTACATTTGGGGGATTATGAGTGGCAAACATATGGAGAGGTTTTTGATCGTGCTTGCAACTTTGCATCTGGACTTATTAGATTAGGTCATAATGAGGATGCATGGGCTGCAATCTTCGCAGAAACTCGGGCAGAATGGTTCATTGCATTTCAGGTATGCCTATGTTTGGAGACTTCTATTTGAAATTTTTGTTCTATTTCTTTCTTATACATTGTCTTTATCTGTCTAAATAGCCAATACTAAATCCAGTTGTTTCTGGATTACAGGGATGCCTTCGGCTGAATGTTACTGTTGTCACTATTTATTCTTCATTAGGCGAGGATGCCCTGATCCATTCTCTCAATGAGGTAGTGGGTCTCTTTGTTGCTTTTTGTATGATATTATATTGGCTACATGTGGATAATCCATATAAGGCAGGAAGATGCAGATAACCAGTGATCCTGACTCAGATTTTCAACATGCTTACAGACTCAAGTATCAACCCTGATCTGTGACTCTAAGTTGTTGGAAAAGTTGGCTACAATAAGCTCAAGAATTACAACTATCAGCAATGTCATTTACTTTGAAGAAGAGGAAACTGCGATTGCCAACGATTTTGGCATTTCTGGAAGTATGAGCCATTGGAAAGTTTCATCTTTTTCAGAAGTTGAGAAACTGGGGAAAAGTAATCCTGTTCCACCGAGCTTACCTTCAAAGAATGGGATAGCTGTTATTATGTACACAAGTGGGAGTACTGGCTTACCAAAGGTTTGTTCTGTTCTGTCATTTTTAATTTTTGGATCCATTGCTTGCAGCAAAGAGTCTTTGCAGGCCTAAATCCATGTGCAATAGTCTTTCAATTGGCCTTAATGAAGTGGAAAACTGGAACTGGAAAAGTTCTCTCTCTCTCTCTCTCTCTCTCTATTACAATCTTGAATTATGTGAAGATACAAAGAGAGAGAACTTCCGATTCTAGTCTTTTACTTAATAGTTTCAAATCTTAATTGTTATTTTTACTTGTTAATGCTACGACAGATACCATAAAATATTTAACCTTGCATTTATTTTTCCTTTTTCTTGCTAGTAATATCATTTATCCCTTAGTTTGATGCCTTCCTTGCTTGTGACATTATGTCTTGCTCAACATTATAGGGGGTGATGATAACCCATGGCAACATTGTAGCCACTGCTGCTGCTGTTATGACAGTGATTCCTAAATTGGGTAGAAATGACGTATATTTGGCATACTTGCCACTTGCTCATGTTTTGGAACTGGCGGCTGAGGTAGTTTCCAATATGCACTCTCTTTTGCTTTATTACTTGTGAAAGATAAAAAATTTTTAAGATTTTTGTGGTTGTCCAGACTGTAATGTTATCTGCAGGTTGTGCAATTGGTTATGGTTCAACACTGACTTTAACGGACACCTCTAATAAAATTAAGAAAGGAACAAAGGGAGATGCTTCTGCATTAAGACCCACTCTCCTGGCAGCAGTTCCAGTTATTTTAGATCGTGTTCGGGAAGGAGTTTTAAACAAGGTGTGAGCCAAGTAGGCGTTATTGTCTATTTCTATATATTTCTACAACACTAGCCATTCACTAGTTTTTGTAAATTGAGGCTAGTATATTGGGAGTGATCTCCTTTCTTTACTGATTATTTACTATGCTCCAGGTTGAGCAAAAGGGTGGGTTAGCAAAGAAGCTTTTTAGCATTGGTTATAAGCGCCGAATTACAGCCATTGAAGGAAGCTGGCTTGGTGCTTGGGGACTGGAGAGAGTGTTGTGGGACGTCATTGTCTTCAAGCAAATACGTTCTATACTCGGAGGACAAATACGATTCATGCTATGTGGAGGAGCCCCTTTGTCTGGAGATGCACAGCGATTCATCAACATTTGCATGGGGTAATACTTTTCTCACCCTTAGATCATAAGACTCACGGAGAAAACAGAAACATGGAGTTTTCTTGTATAATTATTGCACCTGCTAGTTTGAAGTTTAATTTTTAGTTGCTTTTTGTTCATAACATCCATGCACAGGGCTCCCATAGGTCAGGGATATGGTTTGACAGAAACATTTGCTGGAGCTGCCTTTTCTGAGTGGGATGACACATCTGTTGGCCGTGTTGGGCCACCTCTTCCTTGTTGCTATATTAAGGTATGACATGGGTTACATAGGCAAGGAATACTGTTTTAGTTTCACAGTAAGAACAGGACTTTCTATTTAGGGAGGATCGTGGAATCTGTGTAAGTCTGCTACATTCCAACTTCTAGTAGTTTGATTTTGGCAGGTGCTTCATTTTCAGTGATGACAGTCAGAAAATGGTTGTCTATTGATCATTATGGGATTCTTAGGTTTACCATTCAACAAACAGTGCTAGACATCTCATGATTGTTCCAAAGGCATGATAGTTGAACTTGTCAAGATTTTGAGAAATTTGATTCTAAGAATTTCTTCTGGCTATGCAGCTTGTTTCTTGGGAAGAAGGTAAATATATGATATCTGACAAGCCAATGCCCCGAGGAGAGGTTGTGATTGGCGGATTCAGTGTAACTGCTGGTTATTTTAATAATGAAGAAAAGACTAATGAGGTCTACAAGGTATACCTCTTTTGTTTGTGCATTTATCCTTATTGTCAATCGTTTGATGTCCATGTACTTCTGGGCTCATCTGGTGTGTTGAACATCGGAAAGCCTAATGTATTAGCCTTGAACAAATGGCCCTCACAAACTGTTACATGCTGCAGGTTGATGAAAGGGGCTTGCGATGGTTTTACACTGGCGATATTGGACGTTTTCACTCCGATGGATGTCTTGAAATCATTGATAGGAAGAAGGATATAGTCAAACTTCAACATGGAGAGTATGTCTCCTTGGGAAAGGTAGGCATAGGACTTAACACATTGTTGTGCTGCACCTTCTGATAAAAATATGCCATATTGCACTGATTATGTTATTCTTTCTCCTGATTTCAGGTAGAAGCAACATTAATCTCAAGTGATTATGTAGATAATATAATGGTGTATGCAGATCCTCTCCAAAACTATTGTGTAGCTCTAATTGTTCCAAAGCGTACAGTCCTTGAGAAGTGGGCCCAAGAAGCTGACATCAAGTACGAGAACTTTTCAGAGCTGTGCAGCAAAGAAGAAACTATTAATGAGGTTCAGCAATCACTTTCCAAGGTTGGTTCTCATTTATCTACAAGAATGTTTTAGGAAATTTTTGACGAGATAGATCTGCTGATGACACATTTGAAAGGTTCTCATCACTGCTTACGCAGAAATATCTTTTGCCAGGATTGATGCTTAATATTGTCATGTTCTTTAACTAGTCCTCCACGTTGCCCAGCAAATATGTGCTTCAATGTTATTTAACTTGTTTGTGGTGCAAGTGAACTAGTATGCATTGCCCTTAATCGATGCTTTTGTAAGAATAGTCTCCGAAAAGCACCTTAGCAGTATTGCAATATATGAGAAATGGGAAAAGAGTCTTTCTTGTGCATCTGATGTCTAAGAGCATTCAATGTCTGTGCAGGTAGCAAAAGCTGCAAAAATGGAGAAATTTGAAACTCCTGCAAAAATCAAGTTGCTGCCAGACCCATGGACCCCTGAGTCTGGATTAGTTACTGCTGCTCTCAAGATAAAGAGGGAACAGTTGAAGGCCAAATATGGAGAGGAACTGCAAAAGATTTATGGATGAAATACTAGATAACGTGCTTTGTACTGTGGTCCCAATGACTTCCACCAACTTCAATTCCTTGTTCTATGTTTGTGGGAAGAATGAGTGTTCAACCGTTGTAGGAGGGTCAGCATAATACCTGCGACCATGCTCAGATCTGCATGGCTCATCGCGTGGAGCAGGCAGAATTGCTATTTGCACATTACCAACTAGTTATATAAAGGGATTGTACATGTCAACTTATGCATATGCCCTTTGTTACTTGATCCATGAGGACTTACCTTGAGCTTCTGTTTTGCACACTCCCCCCCCCCCCTGACAGCCATGCACACTCCCCCCCCTCCCTGACAGCCAATATATGATCATGTCTCCTCTCTCAAGTTCCTGAAACTGGCAGTATCAAAACAAGAAACCAACGAACTTCCAATATCAAAATTTCCGACAGTTAACTATTTTAACTGTTGAAGTTTTAACCCCCATGTCTAATGCCGGCTATTCTCACGGAACAAGGATTAGCATTTTTGAAATATAAAATCTATATTTAATTGGAAATTTCCAAAGGGTCAAAAACCATAATAGCCCATCTTTTGGAGAATAACATTTCAACGGTTCAAAGATCCAACATAATTCCTTTTTATTTTTTTTTTGCTTCTAAAGAACGGAGATTTCTGACCGTTAAAAGTTCTATTCTTTCTCTTTATTCGTTAATATCCCACAGAACAAGGATTAGCATTCCTTTCCACCCTTTTTTTGTTTTTAAAAAAAAAAGAGTTTAAATTCACATTTCAACCGTTGGAATATCCAACCATAATATTTCTTGTTTCTTTTTCCAAAATCAAGACTCTCACATTAAAAATATACTCTGATGTTTTTTGTTTTATTTTGGAAAATCTCTATTTTTCCAGCGGTCAAAAATTTTGTCTAGATTGGAGGCCAATTATACGTTGATCCTCACTAAATAAGGAATTGACAATTTTGGACAATTTGTCGGGAGAGAATTCAGAGATTCAAACATCAAATCTAATGCATACAAATCATGCTACTTAATTCCTGGTCTTGAACATTTTTTCATCTCTTTCAGAGTCTTGTTTAATGCTGCCTCTCTTGGTCTGCCTTCTCGCCACCGTCATGTGCCAATATTTCAAGCTCTAGTACTGTTTTGATGAAGTGGGACCCAGAGAAGCAGACAGCTCTGACAGTGATGCCCCGCGTACCAGGTACAGAGAAGCACCCAATAATGTCACCAGAGAAACGGGAAGAAGCCAAGAACCCTTCTCATACCCGCAAATACCAGAATGGTTGTTCAATTGTTATGAACTGCACCGGAACACAACACAACATTAGCGGGGTAGTTTCGATCTGATCAAACGAGAACAATGCTGTTGTTTCTAATATCCAACCATTTCCCGGAACTCATGTCATTGTGAAACCAAAAAGGAGTGAACGCCGATGGCAGAGAAAAATCAAGGCGGGCGACATGTATCTGCCAAAGAAAGAAGTAATGACCCGCATAAGCAGCGCGAGTTCCATTAAATGAGATCACAGTCAGGATTTCAAACATACGGACTGGAGTTCAAATCCTAGATTCTTGGATGATCGCAGGTATGCATAGTCGGGAATTTGTGGTACTTACAAATTTGCTTTTCCTGAAGGATTGGTAAACCTCCTTCCACACACATCGCCATTCGCTAAACATGCATAGGCAAAAATTGACTTCGAGCAGCAGTTTTTGCAGTGGCATGACCCCCAACTGCTTTAGTTCAAAAGTTCTAGACAAGTATAAATCTACAAATTTCTTATCCAAACATGCCATCATTCGTGGGAAGTGTTTGGGTTCAGCTGATGACACCTCTACAATATGACTATGCCAACTAAAATATTGAACAGCATAGATACGGTTTTCATACAACACAATACAATTTTAGTTGGTAATCAAGACTTCACTGCAAAACAGATGGTAAGAACAATATAAAGGCGGACAAAAAACTTACCCAAGAAGTGAACTTTGATTCCAGAAAATTGAGGGGCCATTTTCCTAGTTTGCTTTCTTCAAAGGGCATCAGAGCATGCGCACCTCCAAAGCATGAAAGCATAACGAATGGCCACACTGGAATCTTGCTTTTTGAGCTGCAAAGGCAGAAGGCAGATTAATTTTGTTCTCCCTTAGGCACAAAGGTACAATATCTTTTCATACAGCAGTTTGGCATTCCCTTCAATCTGAACACAGAATCACTGCATTTTGCTATTCATGCTACTTGTGATACTTCTACTTTTGCAAACATTGACATAAAAATCTGACTGAACTTCAAGTAACTGAAATCTAAAGAGGAATATTGCTAGAGATAGCAAATCTGTACAGCTGAAAAAAGATAAAGCCTGAAGAACTTAAATTTACCTTCTGGCAGTTGGCAGTAGAAGCATGCTATACACTAAAGGCCACAAACCCATGATGTACCCCATAGGGGCACAAGTACCTCGTTCATCGTAAAGCCATCATCTCCTTTCAAATTAAACAGTTTTAGCAAGAAATACATGTCCCTGGACTGAAAATTGATATGGCTCAGGTGTCACTACATTGCAATCAGCGTTCTAAATTTAGGGAAAAGCAAAGTAGAACATGAATTGCTTAAAAGGTCATAAGGATTATGCTGAGATGCCAACAGTTGAAATGACATCGCATCATATCTGGTGATACTGCCTATCCTCCTGACTAATGTAAGACAAGATAAGTTCATGTCTTGCTGCCTTGCAAGCCAATAAAACCATTAAAGCACAAAAAAGTTAATCAAAAATAAAATCAACTATAAAGAACATGGAGGATGTGAATGTAAAGTGCCGGTGTCTGGTTAGGAGTAAGGAAGACAACGTAGTACACGACAGCACACCAGAAGGCACAAAGCAAAATCGAGGTTGTCCAGTCCCGTCCCTCCTTTCGATTGGCTTCACACTCCAAGTTCAAGGCTTCGTCTTTCTCAGAATCATTCAAGGCACTATGACATAGTACTTGAAGATTACCCCTCTTGGGAAATGCGAATCTACCAAAGCTACTAAGTTTAAGAGAACCTGGACTGGGAAAGGCCGTTTTGGGGAATGAAGGCAAGAACTTGGTAATGGAGGATTGGGTTTGAAGTGGGAATCTGGGTCTTTTTGGGCTCCCGAAAGGAAGGGAAGTGAAGTTGCAAGAGATGAGGTTGGAGTTAGCCAACATCTTATGGTATTCCAATGGAACAAAAGGCAGATTTTTGCATAATCTTGAAGGACAAATCAAATAGGAATCGTTGCATCAAAGGTGCCTTCTGCACTTAGAGATGCAAAAAGACAACTGGTGTAATAACGGCTATTAACAGGAAACGGTGCCGTTTATTGATTGCAAACACCATTTCTCAACCAATCAGCGCCTCTCTGTCATCCACCTTCAAAGAGATAAGATCCTATCTCTGTATCCCCCTCCTCTGTGCACCGCACAGCCATGGCCGAAGCTTCAAGAATTCTGCAGAGTTCGCTCCTCCCTACATTCTTTCCACTCCAGAAACCCCAAAAACTACGCACTGCTGCGTGCTACCCACCAACTTTTGTACAAAAAAGGCCCAAAATATTAATTCATTGCTCCTCCTCGTCATCAGTCTCAACGGGGGAAACTGCCGCCAAAGCAGCAACGTTTGACCAGACAGTCCCGTGGGGCTGCGATATTGACTCCTTGGAGAACGCAGAGGACTTGCAGAAGTGGCTATCCAAGTCTGGCTTGCCTCCTCAGAAAATGGCCATTCAGAAAGTGGAAGTTGGAGAGAGAGGTTTGGTTGCTTCGAAGAATATTAGGAAGGGTGAGAAGCTTCTCTTCGTGCCTCCTTCCCTTGTTATCACCGCCGACTCGGTAAGGTGTTCTTCAACAAAAGTTGGATTCTTTGTGTATCACTTCCTTTCTATAATGGTTTCTGCATGGCTGTTTCCCTTTTTCTTTTTTTCTGTTTCTGCGACATGCTAGGAGTGGAGCTGTCCAGAGGCTGGTGAAGTGTTAAAACAGTACTCTGTGCCGGATTGGCCGCTGCTGGCAGCCTACCTGATAAGTGAAGCTAGTCTTCAGCAATCATCTAGATGGAACAATTACATCTCAGCCCTGCCGAGACAACCTTATTCTCTTTTGTACTGGTAAATCCATGTTGCTTGTTGTGTGATCCCATAATGGGGTTTTTTTCTTTGGCCCCTATTCTCCAAGGATTTCCATTGTACACAGAAAGGGTCTACTCTCAGATTCTTCCCCTACAGCTTCTCTGTATCCTTTCAGGACACGCGCTGAGTTAGATAGGTATTTGGAAGCTTCCCAGATCAGAGAGCGGGCTATTGAAAGAATCACCAATGTCATTGGGACGTATGTTTTGTATTATGCTAGCATCTATGAACATTGAGCATTTTCTTTCAGTTTCTGTGCCTGATTTAGTTTGCAATCTCCATTCAGTGTTGCAACTTTTTGAATGTAATTTCTGATTTACTTTAGAAATTTTGCTTCCGTTTCTATTGCAGATACAACGATTTGAAGACTAGAATATTCTCAAAGTATCCTACCATATTTCCCGAAGAGGTACTTCGATAGTTCATAAGAAGCTTCCATTACTAGGCAACATGGGAATGCTTAATGTTTTGTTGAGCTATTTATATTATGGGTTATCTCTGTATTTTCCCAAACCAAAACAGTCAAAACATAAATAAATTTTTGTATTTTGTGCAATTTTTCCTATCAAATCAGAAAAGTAGTCACCCTTGCATTGCTATAAACTTTTTTCAGTGTTCTACATTAACTTGTATTTCTGTGGCCTATGAGATATAAGAGCCTCCATAAGCCACAATTTGGTTTCATGAATGCTACATGCACTGTTCCTGTAAACTCGTCTCTTTTTTTACTTCAAGTTTGCAATTGCAGGTGTTCAATCTAGAGACTTTCAGGTGGTCATTTGGCATTCTTTTCTCCCGCCTGGTATGTAGAATTTTTTTTTTACCCTATAAATCATCGCTTTTGATGTTTCAAAAAAGATGAAGTCCATCTTAAAATTCTAAAGCAGAATAGAGCCTCTCTCCTTGTGCTATCAGTTATTAAAATGTAAAATGCTTGGTACTCGGCACATTTAATGTTAGCATAAGCCTGCAACAGATTTAGGAGTTCATCTATGGTTGTTCTTATGAAAAATATATGGGTTGCAGCTCAATAAGAACTTTGATTTCTAGCATTTCCCAGACTTTCTCCACCCATGTAGAAAGATTGTTCTTTATCAATTTCATTGAAGTTAATTTTGGGGCTTGATGTAGAAGTCTAATTAATGGTTTTCTTTGGACTCTATTTTCTCTCCCTCATAGGTTCGCTTACCCTCAATGGATGGAAGAGTTGCCTTGGTTCCCTGGGCAGACATGCTGAATCATAGTTGTGATGTATATTGTTTGATTTCGCTAGATGATACTTTTCATTAGCAATTTTTGCAGGGTAAGGTATGTGGTTCAACTCTTGACAGGAACTTTTGCAATTGGCTGATCTAGGTGGATACCTTTTTGGACTATGATAAGTCATCGCAAGGAGTTGTGTTTACCACAGATCGTCCATACCAGCCAGGTGAGCAGGTAAACAAGATTTTTGAGATGATAAAATGCACAAGTCTGTTATTTTGTTTGATCCTCAACATTATGGAATGCATATGCTTCCTTCAAATGGTTTCTGGTTTTAAAAGGTTGACTGAATCCTCCTTTTAGAGATAGTGTGATTGTCAATAACCAACCTGCTGTACTGTTATCCTCATCTATAATGAATTATGAATTCTGACATCCTCAAAAGTACTCGGCAATTTCTAGCTTTTTTCAGGGAACAGAAATGAGGGATCTGAACGAGTAAAATGACACAAAATTTTGCAGGTTTTCATATCATATGGCAAGAAATCTAATGGAGAACTGTTGTTGTCGTATGGATTTGTTCCCAAGGAGGGCACCAACCCAAGTGATTCAGTAGAGTTGTCATTATCTCTGAACAAATCTGATATGTGCTATAAAGAGAAGTCGGAAGCTCTGTGGAAGCATGGCTTGTCAGCGTAAGTGTAGATGGACAAGAAAATAGTCTGATATACTCCCTTAGAAAAATTGTCTCTCAATCAAATTTATATGCATGTTTTAACCACTTACATATTTTTAATAGCACTTACTTCTAAACTTCACTGCCTGGTTCTATTTTTCAACAAAATTGAAACCTCAAAATTATGTATCCTCATGCATATCAACTTTTTCCCTTTTCTGTTTGTCATCTTTTCTATTTGTAATCTCAATTTTTCCACCTTTATATTTCTGTTCAATCACTAGATCCCAGTGTTTTCCTGTAAGAATTACTGGATGGCCATTGGAATTGATGGCATATGCTTATTTAGCGGTCAGCCCTCCAAATATGAGCAAACAGTTTGAAGAGGTTTGTCTGTTTTATCTTCTTAATTGTGAAACAGGTTATAAAATTCCTTTTTCCAAATCTATACATTAGATTTTTGCCCCAGATGGCTGCTGCAGCATCAAATAAGACAACCACCAAGAAGGATATAAGATACCCTGAAATTGAGGAACAGGCGTTACAATTCATATTGGATAGGTGTGAGTTGAGCATATCAAAGTATTCTAAATTCTTGCAGGTACAAAAGGTTATTGGTCTTGTCTAACCCTTGTAGGCTAATAGCACCATGTGCAAAACTCTGAGGCAACGGAATCATGTCAAATATAAGTCTTCAAAATCGGTACTAACCATGTGTTGATATGAAGAAGTTCATTATGTTTCTTCATCGTTTTTTCAATATAGGCAAGTGGATCAATGGACTTAGATGTGACATCTCCAAAACAACTCAACAGAAGATTGTTCCTGAAACAGCTAGCAGTAGACTTATGTAACAGCGAGCAAAGAATACTATTCCGTGCTCAATATGTAAGAAGTTGCTTCTTTTTCCTTGGCACTATGATCGTTCTTTTTCCAAAAGTTATACACATTGTTGTTTAGCACGTTTCCATGGTGAGTTGAGAAACTTTTCTTCAGCTTTTCTCTTTTAGTTTCTCAAGAACATTAGTATGTTTGTTGTATGACCCAAAACCCACATATGACAAACTGACTGTTCAATTGTACTTGACTTCCACACCATGGGATTTGAGACAGAGTCAGATGTACATAGGTGTAAACCCTTAATTTAAGACCTGGGATGATAAACATCTGCAAATCTTGAATAACCCACTTCATTGTGCTAATGAATTGACTTTTCTGCAACATTAACTTATATGAGCCAGCACCAGAGACATGCATGGATCTTTTAATCTTTATACTACAGAACTAGTATTTATGCTGAGTGGTTGTGCAGATACTGAGGAGAAGATTGAGGGACATAAGAAGTGGTGAATTGAAGGCTCTGAAACTCTTTGACGGCCTCAGGAACCTTTTTAAATGAGTGCTCATACAGCAACGATTATTGACTGTGATAGAATCTTCAACTCATTCAGCGATACACTGCAATTCCAGTTTGTTTTTCTGACATGCTTCTCCTCCTCCCACAGACAGAAGTGCTTGAGCTGCGGAAGCCAGGGGCTTGCATAGGTTGAGGTGAATACAATATTCACCAAGGCACAACATAATTTTATGTTGATAAACAGAAGCTACTCATTTTGGATCTTTCCAAAGAGACCTGCCTCAATTCTCTATCGTTGCAACGGACATGATAGCCGCACATCTGAGAGGATCTTGCTTCTTTCGCAGCAGTGGATGATGTTGAAGAAATGTGCAATCTTTTTTTTTTCCTCCCCTTTTTCTAGAAAGGATATCAATAAGATTACTTTATCTATTTCAACTTCATCTTGACTAAATGATGTTTGAAAGCATAACTAATAATGTTATAATTAAACCATCCATAGTTGTAGTCCAATGGTTTGAAGTATTTCGATAGAATTAAACGTGATCCTCATGCCTTGATACCGCAACTCGGCCGAGCGTATCTGGTTCAATCTTTCTTTCGGAATTGTGGATCCTGCCCTTCCATTTTTAATAAAAAAAATGTTATAACTAAAATATAATAATCCACGTGAGAAACTCAAGGATCCAAAAATAACAAAAAAGAAGAAGAAGAAGAAGAAAGATCTATGCTTTTTGAGGTACAAGCTCTGTAAATCGAGTCAAATTTATGGAGGGATTGATGCCCCTGAAATCAACACGTAGGCTGTCCTTCCGGATCGATCCGTCTCTCCATGACAGACCCAATTCCGCAAGCAGACCATCAACGAACCCGTTTGCTGGGAATCATATCTCCATTACCTCCGCTCGAGCACAGCAAGTGAGTTGCTTTACCACAGGCCCGAATAGTTTTAACCCCGTGGACATTGTTACCAGTCGTTTTCTTTTTTGATATTTTCTTATTGAGGCTTATGATTGTGGAAAGAACATTACGGTGAAATAGCCAGAGACAAGAACTGGGTCGGCAGCGGTTTCGACGGTGGGTGGTGGAGATAGCGAAAGTTCGGCGCTTGAAGTGAGGGAATGGGAAGTGGGGTATGCTTCAAGAAGAAGAGATGCCTACTAGCCAAGGCATCAGAATTTACAAGGCGGCCGCCGTTGCATTTTGTGGGTGTCTTTGAGTTCCGGAAACAGAATGAGGGCAATACTCCCCGGAACATGCACGAAGAAACCATTTGGCACAAGGACACGGAAGAATCTGGCACCCAAATGGAGCAGTCTTGTTGTACTGGTTTTTGCCATAAGCGGGAAGAAGTTGTGTCGCACGGCACTGTTTTATGCCAATTTCCAACAATTTGTCGTTTATTTAATGACACAAGTGGAAATTGATGGCAAGGCAGCCGCTTGGCTACTTAATACTAATTAGTAATAATATAATTTAATAATTTTTAAAAAATATATAAAAAATTAATTATTATTTAAAGTGATAATACAATTAATATATTAATATATATTTTTATAATTATTTTTAATTTAAAATTTTTTAATTTAATAATAATTTTTAAAAAAATTAAATAAAAATAATACAATGTATTATTTTTTTTTTTAAATAAATAAAATTAATTAATTTAGATACGCTGCTTAACGTTCTTGCAAAACACAATTACTTCAAGTTCGAAAAGGCGGTAACTAATGAAGAGAGCAGTCTGCCGTATACAAGATTCTGCCACGTGTATGAAAGCCAGTGGCAGCACGTCCTCTCTGTCCTGGCCCGCATAGAAAAATGAAAAATAAAAAGGGAAACAACGCCATTTACTCTGTTTCAGCTTTCTCTCTCTCTTTCTCTCTCTGTCTCTCTCTCTCTGTCATGTTGAAGCGGGACACGAACTCCGAGATTGGCGACTTCGAGTTCCGGAGCGAGGCGGACGATGCCTGGTACAGCGTGAAAGCGGTGCTGGACGGGGAGAGACTGACGCTGAAGTACAAGGACTTAAGCGAAGATCACGACAACGTTTTCGAAGCGCAGAGCTTTGGGAGTCTGGAGGAGCTGGATGTCTTCAAGGCTCGGTTCCGTTCCATTTCCCGTCAGCTGCAGGACGCCGACTGCCGCAAGGTCGTTCACGGCACCGTCGTTTGTGCTTCCCATTCCTTCACCGAGTTTGACAGACGTTTCTTCGACGCCGTCGTCGACTATGTAAAACCAAACACCTCTCTCTCTCTCTCTCTCTCTCTCTCTCTCTCTCTCTCTCTGTTATTGTTTTTGTTTCTTTTTAGATTTTTTGTTCGACGAGCTTACCTTAGAATGGAGGTAAACTTCTACGATAATATTTACTTTTTATTTTTTATTTTTTAGACATGTTCACTTGGCTTTGTTTACTTCACAACAAAAAGCCGTGAAATGGAAAGTGACCGTTTACATTCTGTTTTCAAACGTGGGGCTTTGTTTCTGTGATTTGGGATGCCAGATTTTTGCGCTGGGCGGGTATTACTTAAAAAAAGGTTGGAACTTTTGGCTGATTTTCGAGGGGACCATGATTTATTTTGTAAAACCAGTTAGATATGCAATTACACCCGCTTGTTACGGATATGGACTGCTTTCTTGGTTTTTCTAAGTTGATCTCCACAACGTGACTGTGTAAATGTGGGTGTTTCTTAGGTGTCTCGCAGGGATCATTCTTTTATTGACGGAGAAGAAATGTGCTCGTGCACCTTTGTGCTTGTCTGGCAACATGGTCCCATTGCTGGGTGTTATGCTGCGAAGAAGATTGAAAACATATGCCTTGTTGAATTTGATGGTGACCTTGATCCTTTGGTTGCCTTGTTTTTTGAGATAGCAAGAAAGAAATTTGAAACTGCTTCTCAGAGTCCTCGGTTGCATTGTAACACCAATGTTGCTGCCGGCACCAATGGTACTCACCAGGGAGAAACTTCTACTTTGTCTATGAAGCCCGGTTCAAACTTTACTCAATGGTGGGCCCAGGCAAGTTGTTAGACATGCAATAGAAATTGAGATTTCTTTATGTAAGCACAAAAGAATGAGATGATTGATGCTATGTTTGCCTCTCGGCAGACAACAAACTGTGCTAGGTGGTCTTCTGGAAAGATATGCCCATCTAAAGGTTTATCGTTTCTTCATAATTGTGCCTAGTTCTTTTCCTTTTTCTCATATTTTTTTCTGACATTTCCTTGACACTTTCTTCTGCTTTCAGTGGCAGAGAGAATTAAAGATTATGGACGAAGGAATGGAGAAGACACTGATATTGGAGGGCAAAGCGGCCACTGTGTTCTGTTGATTGACAATCTTGATAAAGGGTTGTCTCCTTCAACTATTGTGGAGTTCATACAAAGACAAACTTCAGTCTCAGTTGAAGCGTATGTTTTCCCAAGTTTGTCATTTGAGATATACACAAAGGGGGCAATTGTGGTGGATTCCAGGAAGAATCTTGAGAAGTTATGCAAGTTTTTGGATAGCTCTGATCGCATTGTCATATCCAGTAATGGAAGGTACTGTTAGATATCTCAGGATCATTAAACTTTCTCATAACAGAGTTACAGTTATGGTGTTCATTTGCTGTATTTAATGCTTTTGGATCATTAAGTTGGTTAGTGTTCCCTTTAATCATTGGAACATTACATGACTGTATTACGTTGTTGACTTGTAAAAATTTTTTGTTTTTTCAAACAGATCCCTCACTGTTATTTTTACCTTTAGCTTCATATGTGTGGCACTTGGTGTGTGTGTGTGTGCGTGTGTTTCTGTTATCAACTATTGGTATTAATTGTCTGCAGGCCATGGGTTGTGGCTGAAAAATTGTGTGGGCATGAGATTCTTAAAGTGCCAACTTGGATCTTGAACCCTAAAAAACAGGCAAGTCTCATTTAACTGCTTCAACAATGTGCTGTTGGTAAGATAGTGCACCTGAAGTGCTAAAGGCCATTTTGTAGTCATGGCTTACTAAAATGCTCTTATTAGTGCTTCAAATCAGATGGTTTTATTGTGAAATTCTCTATCATGTTTTGATCAAGAGTTCCAATATTCTACATGCCAGACTTCTACATGTGAATTCATCTTGATTATTTTCAGTGGACGAATCAACTAGTTCATTCTACCTTTGGGATTTGGTCGTATGTTTTGTGCATTCTCTGGTTTGATTTATGCTTCTAATAGGATGATTATTTATACTTCCTTTCATATTTGGATACGGACAGCACAGGTGGCTTGGTTGTGAAGTTCTGTGTTGCAACTTAGTACTGAGTACTCATGTCAGTCATTTTGGGTAGGATTCAATGTGGCCATACTCCTAGTGTGTGAGAAAGAGAATATATTATTTTGGCACACTTCCACTTTTTTTAGTTTCACCATGGAATTTGATCTTACGACAAATATAATTCATCAAAGAATACAACTTTGTTGTTGATCTGACATTTATGTTGTTGTGCAAAATGAGTTGCAGGATATGTATAATGGGACTCGCAATGGCTTGAAAGCTGTTTGTTCTGACTCAAAGGGATACGAAATCGCAAAGAGGCTGAGAGACACGTTTCTGGAATTCGCCGAGCATCAGCAGCGATTGCACAAGAGGCTAGCTATGCTCGGGAAGGAGATATTGCAGCCTCCTACCTAGAGTAGCTTTTCCAAAGAAAAACTTGGGGAGAGATATATTTATGCATGCATTTTTGTTTCTTGCTAAGCATGCACACCATTGTATACAAGTCTTTTTTATTACAGAAAGAGGCTGGTAGTTTTACCGACCAATGAAAAATACGTGTCGTGTATAAAACAGTTGTGTTTGTCTCATTCATTGGGCAGCATGCCGTTCTTATTGTAATTTTTTGAGGTGGTATTGTGATTTCTGTTTTCTGATAGCCTTTTTCTTATTATTTTTTATTTTCATGTTCTCTTTGACTGATGAATTTTTACAATTGTGCAGGTTGGAAGCCTGATGCAACCTCTCCTACTTTCCTTCCTCTGCCCTCTCCTCTTCAGCCAATTTTAAATTTGGATTAGTTGTGGGATTATAATTTCTGAAATGAAAAAGAAAAAAAAAAAAAAATTGGTCGGCCTGCTTCAACGAATCTTAAACATTATTATTAATTTTTTTTGTTTATGAATCCTAATAGTAACCTTCGAAACAATTTGTTGAATAAATTATGATGCTATAATTTCAGAGGGGACGGGCAATGCAGAAAAAATCTTAATGTAATCTCAAATATAAATGTTTATTTATGAATTTGGAAAGCTTGTTAAATAAAAATCTCAGCGTAATCTCAACTATTATTATTTCTATTATATATATATATAAAAAAAATTTATGGATCCCTGGGGCTATAGGAATTTAAAGAAAAAATAAAAATAAAAAACAGAGTCTTGGCGCAACTCCAACGAAAGTCAAATAAATGGGTTTTTTTTTTTTTTTTAATTTATGCATTCTAACGGTAAAATTTAAAACCGATGGATGAATAAAAATTGTTACACTGTAGAAAAAATCTTAGTATAATTCCTACGAATCTCAAATATTACTTTTTATTTATTTATTTATTTATTTTCCATGGGAGACAAAGATGATTGCGAGCCAAGGAACTTGTTAATCTATTTTTGAAAGGGAACAGGAGAATAAAATGAAATAAAATTTCACGCAAAAAAAAAAAAAAAGAAAAAGAAAAATTTATAGCATACGAGCATTGTCCACCAGTAATCCAACAAGATTGACTAATAAATCTTTCTCGGATGCCAAACAGAAGAAGCCGAGAAAAATCGCACGATCTGAGCAAAGAACACGAGATATTAGATCTACAGAGAACCACGTTACAACGTTTCCGCACCCGCTTGCTTTTATTATTACAGGCAAATAAGCTGAGAAGGTGAAAGCTTGACGCAATAGTGTCAGAATGTCCGCACGGAAATAGTCATTTTCAGTTGCGCGGGCACCAGCCACAGAGCAGTTACGCAGTCCACGTCAGGAACTGTAATATTTGAGCACAGCTAACCGATCTGGGCACCCTGGTGGTGGCAGAGTCACACTACTGCAATGGACACTCAATATTGATGGGGTGGAGCCAAAAAACGATTCCCATTTTTGCAACGGATTGTTTTCGTGTGAAAGGGTCTATAAGAATTGAACTCTGGCTAACGGTAAATGGGTCTAGATGAAGTTAAAGCAAGAATATATATATCTATATATCTATACCGTTAAATAACTGATGCTAAGGGAAAAGGGGCAGACCACTTCGTACATTGCATGAAATGTGTCCCTTATTTCTGGTCCCACTTCATGCATGAAGGACCACTTTACAATGCACCAAGCTCATATTTTCCTACCATGAAAGGGGGGGAGAATCCAATCAACGATGTTGGTATAAATGAATTGTAAGGCCCGGAAAAACATGAATCGAAAAACAGAATGCACGAGACTTTTTGATGTAAAGTTCAAGATTTCAATCATATCATCTTCTCGAATTTATCAAGTCTCTTCACCCGTCTCATTGACCGTAAAAACAGTGCCAGAAAAATTCCTGCATTTTCACAAAATTGAAGACTTTGAGCCCCACCAAACATAAGAGGACCGAAAATATGGTCCAATTTGCAATGTAAAATTTACAGATATTGTGATCCTGGAAAGCTAACATGAACAAAGATGCTAACCTGCACCAATAAATGATCCATTCGCAACAATTTGATTCCCTTGAGTGCCTAACATTACTCCAATGTTCAGTAGGGAACCTCCTAGGACTGTATAAATGGTTGCCATCTGTAGTATCGTTGCTTTTCTAGCCGCTCTTTCTGACTGGCAAAGCAAAGAACTTATTTTTATTGTTAACTCAATTAAGCCGAAACTTCTTCTCTGGAAAAATTAGAGGTACATGATATGGGATGGTACCTCAAGCACCCGAACTCGGAGTTTTAAGTCTCCTGCTTCAAGTTCCTTCACAAACTCTTCTATCCTTTGGACTCTGTATGGCATGGATATGGTGGAACTTCTGGCCTGAAACAATGTAAAGTATATCTCAATGCATGTGTGTTTCACAAAAAGTTTTGCAAAGATAATCAGAAGAACAAAAGGGAATCCACGGCTCAAAAACCAGAAATTCTTGCAATGGAATCAAGCCACCAGACCAACCACAAAAAAGAATGGTGAAAAAATAGAAAAGAGAAACTAAATGATTAGTACATCATTAGCTTGTTTCCTTATTTCCTCCACCAGTTGTGTTCCAACGCGCCTCTGTTGTCTAGAATCTAAAAGCTCCTGTAAATGGTGCACAACTTTAGTGGACTTTATGAAGGCACCCAAAAAGAATTGAGGGATGATGTTGTGATAATTGTTCCAGGCAAAGAAATGAGACCTGTGCATAAGGAGCCGCAACCTTCACAAAGGAAAAATCTGGATCAAGCATATAGCCAATACCTGAAAGAAAACTATATTCTAAGAAATGGGCAAGGGAAAATTGTCCCATTATTTTTCTGACTAAAAAACATTAGAGCTTTAAGTCTCAATTGGCATCATATCCCTTAACAACAATTTGGAAGTGACATGCTGTATGGTATAATATGTGTGTCTGAGTCGGTCCTTTAGGCTTTCTTTGGAAGTGGGGTGGGGGGTTTTAATGGATTCAGGAGCAAGAAATAACCTTCAAGTGTTGAAAATGCTCTTAAAACAAAGGTGAAAGTTGATGGAAACCGGAATGGCTGATCCTGAGCTATTGCAAATAAGTCCTGCAAGAAAAGGTGAGATTTTTTTATCTTTATGAACACTCACTGCTCACTGCTCATATAATGTAGACGGTTCAATGAATTTATGTGATCAAATATATGCAACTCAGAGAAGAATGGACAAGAATGATTTCTGCTAATCTAATTAGAAAAAGACTTTGAGGGATAATGTTTTTTTCATCCCATTGAGCCCAATTTCTCATTTGTTTTGATGAGCTTGCATCTTTGGGAAGAAAAGAAGTTGCATGCTTTCTGCCCAGTGAAATTCAATCAGTCCAAATACAGAAGGGTTGGCAAGAAGGAAATTAGACTAACATTTTTCTCCTATCGAGACCAATAAGAGGAACAAAATTAGCTTTTTAATTCCTTCCTTTCTCAAATTCACTCTTCAAGTAAACAAAATGCTGTTGAATATATTTACGGACATACTGATATAATTCAGGTCACATATGTCCTTACAACTTACTAGAGGTTGACTGGAAAGAGAATGAAACATAGGATGAAGTATAACATATGGCACATTCCTTGGTCATCAGTATTTTTTTTTTTTTTTTTTTTTCCCCTCTTCTAGGTGATAATGTGGTGTTTCAGGCTTCATTGTTGCATACCTCCCCAATTGCAGCAAAAGTCTGCTGTTGGTCAGGTGTCTGGCTCAGTAAATTGTCCAAGAAGAACTGCACAGATCTCCTTACCTGGAAAGCGTCAAATAAAAGTACTTAATCAAGATATCAAGTAGTGTGATTGTCTATTTAAAAGCAGAGCAACCATTGATTCATTTTGTTTGTGTCCTTTATAGACATACCGATGACAAATCACCAGAGGGCTGAAGTGCCCCGAGATCAATAAGGCTTCGCATAACCTGCACCATAGCTGCTTATTGCTTCAGACCAATATTAGAGCATTTCTAATGGCAAGATTGCATGTTTCTGGAAATGGGTTAGTTTGGGTACCATCCAACAACAACAATAACAAACTCTTAATTATAAATTTAATTGGAGTCAACTAGATGAATTTTTTCTCGCATTCCATTCTATTATGAACCAAGTTTGATGCAAAGCATGTTTGCTCTAAATTCTTTCTAACCAAAGATTCCTAAGCCAACTAAGATCATCATCTCTCTCCTCTCACCATCCACCTAAGTTTGGTCCCCCTCTTGATTGGAGCACTTTTAGGTCTAAGTTGGACATGTCTAAACCAACACAAAGGTTATTTCCTCCAATCAAAGCTACACCTACATTGTTATGAATATTCTCATTTCTTATTCAGTCCTTCTTAGAAAAGCCACAAATTCATCCAAGAATTCTTATTGCTGCCACTCATTTTGTGGGCACTTTGTCTCTTAACAGCCTAATCACTAATTAGCATAAAACATTGTTGGCCAGTCATTGTTTAATAGAATTTACTAACTTAATTAGAATTTTGCAGTCACACAAAACTCCAGTTGCACATCTCCATGCTAGCCATTCATCTCTCATCCTATGGAGAATGTCCTCCTCTATATTTCCATCCCTCTGAATAATAGAGCATAAATAACAGTATTTGATCACATCTAAAATTATAAAGACATAGAGAAAGGTAGTAAATGATTTGGCTTAATTCTATGTTTCCTTTTCAAGTGATTAACCAGAACATAATAAAGAAAAGCAAGGAAGCACTGTTGACAGAGAGAAAGAAAGCATACCTTTTTGGCATCTTTTTCATAGACTGAATAGAATAATTCAAGTAACCTCTCACGTGTGAAGGATTTGATCTCTCCCATCATACCAAAGTCATAATAGATGAGCACTTCATCGATATCAACCGCTAGATTCCCAGGATGAGGATCCGCATGAAAGAATCCAGTTTTCAAAATCTGCATCAAGTTCATTAAAACAGATGGGAATAATATGGTAACCAAGGGACCCACCAAATTGTAACGCATAGAATGTAAGAACCTACAAGTTGCATGAGTAGATTTAGGAAGCATTAGTGGTTTATACCTGTATCAAGTATGCTTCAATAGCATGTGAGGCAATTTGAGAACGATTAAAGCCCCGTGAATCTATTCTTTCCAATTGATCTATCTTTACCCCTGTAAAGCAAAAAAGATAGCATCATTCCAATTTGCAGAACCCATGACCATGATTTTTACTGGCTTGGAAGGTATATCACTTAACATCATCCTACATTCAGACAAATGCACAAGTTGAGATTGTAACCTGGTACATATTCCAAGGTCAACACCTTTGTTGCAGTATAGTCCCAATATACAACCTACAAAGGGGAGCAATCACTTTATGTGATATATTCATAATCATGAACAATGAGTTCAAGTGAAACATAAATGAAAAGCTTATGGTAGGAAACATACAGGTACTCGGACCCACTTTACATTCCGAAAATCCCTACGGAATCTGTCGGCATTTTTACCTTCATTAATATAATCAATCTCCTGGTACAATATCCTGAAATTAGCACATGACATAGAATGAGCAGAGGACCTCATCTTCAGAATCTAATATGGTATTGATAACACTTGCTTACTTGGCACATTCTTCATATATACCAACCCAGTCTCGAGTTGGACCACCAAAAGTTTCACTTTTCTGAAAATACTCTGCAATTAGCTCCATGTTTCCTGGGACAAGAAAAGCAGAATTAGAGAAACAACAAAATTTGCTACTTTTTAATTAGTCAGCACCATGATACTCAGAGCAGATATTGAAAGCATGTAACCCAGCCAGATCTATGATCTTCAGAATTTCCCAAATCAGCTAAATTATAAATGGATGATTGTGTATGCAAGAAGCTTTATTGCCTTACGATATCTATGAAATTGGCTCAAACATATTATACTTAACCCATATTTCAAGCACACTGCCATCATATTTTTTTGATTGAAACATAGCCATATTATCTTGGGTTCCCATCTAACTGCTTTTAGTCTGGGCTTTTGGCATACCAAACTAAAATAACATCTCTTCCAGGTGCCAAAAGGTAAAGTCAGAGAACTAACAAATTGTTTGCATAACAAGAGCCATAAAACCACTATAACTATAGCTTGCAGAATTAGGATTAAAATTTTAGCATGAAATCTATGAAGCAATCTCAATCCATGAAAGGAAGGGTAACTATGTTTGACATTAGCTAATTTTCAGAAGCCCCATATCATTAAAAATACAATGATAAAAGGTACATGAAACTCACGTAAATCAATGTCAAAAAGCTTCTTGAGACCAGGTCTCTGAACTTTTATAACTACTTTCTCTCCATCATGCAGGACAGCGCGATGCACCTAAAGAAGAAATGCAAATTGCAATCAGCTTCACCCAGAGAAACAGTTTTAATGGTTTTCAACTGCACACCTTACCACATAAGCTGGAACCAATACATATGCCCATCAAGATCGATACACATCAATAAAAAGCCATCAACTTGTTTTCCATTTGTCCTTCCATTAACATAATAATGATTTATGAGCTTTTAGCTTTAATTTCTTATCTTCTGGATGGTGTTCAAAAGTTTTTGAATACTGAGGCAAAAGAAATACAGCTGGGAAAAAGGCAATTTTTACCTGTTGTACAAGAGGCTACAATTTCAGTTGTGATGTTATGTCTCTTGGCGATTTTCGTGATTTTAATTACCATGACAAATGCATTGTTACAGAGTGTGTGTGTGATATTTTTACCATGAACCAGTACATTTCCTCCAATTTTCTAAATGAATTTTGTCTTAGTCATGTTTTTTATGTATATAATCAAGTATTTTTATAAATAAGTAGGAAATGAAGGTAAAAAAAATTTTTAAAAACAAAATAATCTTACATGTCTCCAGTGAATAACCAACACAGCACAACAATTAATCAAACACCTGACCGAGACTAGCTGCAGCAATAGGCCGGTCCTCAAATTCCTTGAAGAGCACATCAACAGGAGCTCCTAATTCATTCTCAATGAAACTCCTTGCCTTTTTGGGCGAGAAAGCAGGGACCCTATCCTGAATCATATAACACGACAATTGTATACATAAGATTCCTATAATGGAATGTTGCAACAGCAGGATAATGCTGGATCAAAACTCATAACAACTGAAAGAAAGTGTTACCTGCAACTTGGCAAGCTCATCTACAAACTCACGTGGAAAAAGATCTGACCTTGTCGAAGATAGCTGTCCAAGTTTGATAAAAGTTGGACCAAGCTGTAACACACGCTCCCGCAGCCATGAAGCAGTTTTTTGTCTTCGGCTTTTCTGCATGAGATAGATCATAGGGCAAAATAAGAGCTGTTAACCTCAACTCAATGTCATTATATCTAATAGTGTACAATTATTTAATGTCACCATATCTAATGGTATACAATTATAGTGAAACTCATTTTTATCCTGTGGGCTAGTTTGCAAGAAACATCATATTGAAGCTTTAATGGAATAGAAAGACCACCTGCTTGTCTTCTGTAAAGCCTCCAAAATAAGTCCATTTTGCATTGTCAAATAGAACTCGAACACGTAATGAAAGAACAAAAGACCAAACATCAATAGTCCTTTGCACGCTGTTATAATTCTCATTAGCCCAGCTGAAACCTTCATCTGAAGGCAGAACCTTTAAATCTTCCAGTGGTGGAAGTTTGTCCGTTTCTCTATATCCTGATCTCTTAACCAGTGCAGCACCAGTATCACTCTTAACTATACTTGCTTCATTAACAACTCTCTTTGTCCTATTTACTATATCTACTTTAGCACCATTAGGGGTACCATTTATTTTCCTCACAACCTCGCTTGCTGGCACCATTTTGACTGCTCGTCTGTTGGTTCCTCTTTTCGAGGCTGATGATTCAGTTTGCTGCATTATCACTTGAAAGTTCAATTTATCAATCAAATGCGGACTACATGGTTGTCTCTCAAACTTCGCAAATGGGCTCGATATTGAACTCGAGAAACCAAGATTGTCCAGTATTTTTCCCTGATTGATTGAATCAATATTGTGGCAGCAACAACTTTGTGAAGCCAGTATTGCCGCCATTCAAGCAACTGAAACCTACAAATTGCCAATGCCAACAAGAATTAGCTAATAGCAGACCAAACAATAAGCCTAAAACATAACTTGATGTCATGACCAATTATTGTTTTGAAGCCAATGAAAGCAACACCTTTTGCAATACAATCTGTTATGGCCGGAGAAGCATATTAGAAACTCAGAATCAAGACAAGTTCATAAGCTTCTTGAAGGAAAGAAAAATGGGTGGGCAACAGAGAAAAACAAAAAACAAAGGTAAAATTCCAAATATCAGACAAAGCCAAACGTTTTGCAATACAAAAAGTAATTAACCGAAAGGGCATATCCGACAATCAGGATTCGAACAAAAAGATAAGCTTCTTTAAAGAGAAGAAAATTGGGTAGGCAATAGAAAAATAAGAACTGAAACGCCAGCCAAGAGCTGTGATTTCAGAAAAAAAATATTCAATCTAAAACATGATGACAGAATACAACACCGCGCAATAAGAGATTGAAGGGAAATTAAAAAAAAAAAAAAAAAAAAACTTTCGTTGGCGGGAACCAAAATCCCGTCTTTAATTACATAAAATCAAAGGCAATAACAGCATCAACAATCAAGAACAGATCTTTAATACTACCTAGCCCAAATTCCTCAAACTTAATCAATAATAATAATAATACTAATAGTACTACCTTGCTCACTCAAAGAAACAAGGCTCCCAGAACAATTTTTTTTCCCTCAATTTTCACCCAAGCCAAGCACTACCCAATTGGCGTATAACACTTACCTGGTCAAACAAACAATAAAGAACGGATCTTTAATTAACGGAGTGACGCTGAAGCACCGATGCAAAGAACGTGGGCTTCAGTGAGATTTATTTAATGGGCTCTCTTGGGTAAATAACAAATGAGTCACTGTTACTACGAGTCAAGAACGCCGAACAGTTTCTTGCTTTCAAGACTCGCTCGATTTGAATTGAATTAATTGCTTGTGTTGGGACAAAAACGGGAAAATTGAATCTTCAACCACCGCCACAATTAATCTGGTGACTGGAGGCTCTTGTAAAAACATTAAAAAAAAAAAAGCAAAAAAAGACAAAAGCTGGTGACGTGTCGAGCTTTGAAATCTTTTGGGCGACGCCCCGAGTTACAAGACTACAACGGCCATGTCTCGGCGACCTTATTGCCAACGGTATAATTGTCTCGGTGACTAAACGATGTCATTAGATATGTTTTGTTTTTTCAAGGTACAAGTTTGGTAGCCGAGACAGACAACTCGGTGGGTTTCGTGTTCCAAAAAATATATATTTATTTTTTTTAAAGAAAGTGTAAAATATGTATTTAATAGTATAAAATATATATTAATTATTATATAATATAATATATAATAATTATTATTTTACAATTAACAATAAGTATTGTTACATATTATATAATATTTGTTATATATATTTATATTTTTTTTTGATTTAATATTATATTTTTAAAAAAATTAAAAGAAACTTTTTTACACGTGGGACTCACTGTCCTGTTGGCCATCCGTACAATGCTTCTGGCTACGTAAATAGAACCTTTTTTTTTTTAATAGAATATGTCAGAAAGTGAGGGGTGCTTCTACTTCTATTGATTTGTTAGCAAACGCCAACATGGTTACAACAGAAAAAAAAAAAAAAAAAAAGAAAAAAGAAAAAATGCACGTTAAAAGATTATCATTTTTATTTTAAAATAATTGGTCCCATATAAACTAAGATGTTAACAAAAATACAACTAAAGACGATTCATTAGAAAGTGAAATATTCGATCAATTAAAATGAGTAGCTAATGGAGCAGTGGGACCCATTACACAGTTGTCGTGAATCTGGACAACTGACAAGCCGTTGTCTCTGTTATCCAGCCAGTAATGCCTTCTTTGCTTCTAAGAATAGGGAAGAGTATTGCTTAATTTCAGCACCCAGTCTTGGCGCGGAGAAATATGTTTTTTTTTTTTTTTTAAGTTAGATTGGAAGATTAGATTAAGTATAAGTTTGAAATTTAACGCTCAAATTTCATCTTAAATTTAAAATTTTGTGATTAATCAACTATTTCTAGAAAGTCAATGCTTGTCAAGAGGAAATTGTGAGGTTGAGTTGTGCTCCTCAGTTGGTGACTCTTACATACTTACATGTGTGTTTTTGGGTTACAACTTACGAAAGATGCTTTTAGGGTTAATTAGTAAGGAGAAGATGATTCCTGCTATGACTGATCTATGAAGTTTTCTTTAACACTATTTGGGAAAGTTCTTGAGGCCTTGAAGCTTCTGTATTAAATGATGACTGATTAAGCAATTGTCAGTTGTGCATAGTGATCCTTTTTTTTTTTGGCGCAACTGCTCTTCACAATTGTTGGGTGGATCTAATTGGTGTCCCAGTTATCAATGCTGTTAGAACGTTCATCACCTGTGTTTGTTCAGTTCTTTGTCTGTGAACTTCTGCACCCTATGCAACGCAGGTAGGTGAAAATCATAGGCTACTGGGATCACTGATATACGATGTTTTGCAGAAAAAACTAGGCCTTGCCATAGACAAGAACCGATTGACACACGAGAAAAGGGAGAGACTTTAATAATTTTTCATGATTGGAATCCCTCACAGAGTGTTTACTACCCGAGTTCCCCTCATTACGTGTACAAATTGGATCGTGGGTATGTGTTCTACCTTTTCTTGGACTTCACCGTGACCATATTTAATGCTCTGTAAAAGTTCTCGTGGCATTTCCTCAAGAAGCAACTTCTGGAGCGTGGTGAGATGTTTGATACCGTGAGGCAATTCCTTGAGCTCCGGACAGCGAATCAGATGCAATTCCCGTATGGTTGGCAATGAACCCTCGTCGAGTGTGATTGTGTCCAATTGTGAAAGGTCTGACAGAATCAGTTTGTTTAGTCTTGGAAACCATCCTGCCTTGAAATGCAAGAGCTTGCCATCATAAACTTTCTTCAGTTCAAGGAACGCTAGACTGGAAAGTACATGAAGGGAGGGCAGTGGATCATCTCTTAGACAAGAAAAACCCAAGCACAAATGAGTTAGATTTGCCAAGGAATGAAACCAGAGGGGTAACCTGTTCAGTTTTCCGAGCAATGTCAGTTTCTGGAGAAATGGCGGAGGCAGAGACAAAGCCTCCAATTGAAGTTCTTCTTCTGTGCTAATTGCCATTATGCCTAAGCATAGAAGCTTCCTCATCCTTTGAATTGAGGAGCACAATATTTGTCCATCTGGAGCTCTTAACTTTGCCATTTCCAACCTTTTGAGATCAGTTAATTTGCCAACTTCGTGGATTAATTCTTTATCTGCTTCAATGCATGCTAGAGTCTGTAAGCATTGGATGTTCCATATTCCAGCAGGCACCTGCACGGTGCTCGGCATATTTGCTGTTTCTGAGCCTTTATCATTCTTGCGGCACATACACAGATGTCGCAGTTTAGATAGCTTTGATATTCCATTTGGTAGCCTCTCCATATTTGTGTTCCGCACATCCAGCGTTTGAAGATTCTTTAGGCTTTCCATCGACTTGGGAAGCTCCCTGATCATTGTGCTCCTCAAGTTCAAGTACCTTAGGTTGAACAACTCAACCAATGCACTTGGTATAGATTCAACGGGAACACCATCTAGAGTAAGTACCCTAAGCAATGAAAATTTTGATAAGACAGTATTCAGAGAGAATGAAGAGCACATATCGGTTGGAAACACAAAGAAAGAGCGAAGATGTCGTGCAACACTACTGCTCATTTGGATACTTTCGCCTGTATTATAAACTGACAAATGTTGGATTTTCTTTTCTAGCCTTGATTGTTGCCCATCATATGCTGTGCAGAAGTTTTCTTTCTCAGACAATGTCATAGCCAGTTCACGCATGACATCATGCACTTGACATGTCTTCACCCTTCCAGCTTCATTAGTCTCTATGACTTGAATCATGTTTCGCAGAATCAGTTCTGTGAGGTACTCCTCTGCTATCTCCTCCATGGTCATCCCCTTTCTTTCACTGATGAATCCTTCTGCTATCCAGAGTCGAATTAGCTTCTTCCTCTTTATTGGGCAACCATCATTGAAGACGCTACAATACAGAAAACAATGCTTGAGGTAGAATGGTAAATCATTGAAGCTCAGTAACAAGATGCCCTTCACTCGTTCCAGCATGGGATTGTTGCTGAGTTGCCAATTGAGGCTTTCATATGCTTTCTTCCACTCTATAATTGTCTTGCTTCTTGAACACATGAGACCACCAATTGCCACTATAGCAAGTGGTAAGCCTTGACATCTCTTTAAGATAGCATCAGCCAGAAGCTGTAGTTGTCTGGGGCAGCAACGATTTGGATCATTCCAGAAAGCCTTTCTGCAGAAGAGGGTCCAAGCGTCTTTCTCCCCAAGAGGCTCAAGGCGATGGACATGGCTTCCAATTCCAACAGAGGCAGCTACATTCTCATTTCTAGTTGTGAGTATAATTCTGCTTCCACGTCTATTATTGGGAAATGCACCTCGTATTCTACTCCACAATTCTATGCTCCATACATCATCCAAAACAATAACATACCTCTTCTCATGCAAGTAATCGTTAAGCATGCCCAAAAGTTGCCTGTAATTCATTGATCCCAGAGTGTTTGGAATCGGCACTTGGGTTGCCCCAAGAAGATCTTTGATCATGCTTCTTAGCAGTTCACCAATCCCATATGCTTGAGACACGGATATCCACGCCCAACAATCAAAACATCTCTTGATTATTGGATTCTTGTAGACACTTGTCACCAGGGTAGTCTTGCCTAGACCACCCATTCCCACAATTGAAACAATAGTCCGACGTGGTTCATCCTCTGTCAACCACCCTAGCAACTGTTCTCTGTTCTCTTCCATGCCAACTATCTCTTCTTCGTCGACAAAGGATGATGTGTCTCCATAGTGGTGCCATGTATCAGCAGCAGCTGCACTTCTAGTCCTCCCCTCATCGAGCTGATCGAAACCGTACCTCTTGCTTCTCTCCGACACCTCGCGTACCTTAGCTTTGATCTTTTGCAGTTTTGAACAAATTTGATGTCTTGCAGACATGTTTTTGGGGAAGTTGACCGCACCTTGCACAATACCCTTGATGCCGTTCTTCAGCCTTTCCCTGTATTTTTGATGCACGAACTCATCAATTACATCCTCAACTTCATATGCAACTTCTCTCACCTGCCTCACCCATGTTTCTACGGAATCACTCATACCCTTTCTTCGTTCCGCGTCTCTTATAAACGATCTCATGCTCTCTAACTCAAGCTTGATTTCTTCCACTTCACCACGAGCATCACCTAGCAATGATGCCTTTTGCAAAAGTAAGGTTGTCAGTTTATCAAGCAAGAAGTTTACAGCACCGTCTGCCATTTTCACTTCCAAATTTATTTCTTCCCTCGTGCTTATCTACATGATTTTGTGTCTAATTTTCCTCCTCTGTTGCTTGGAAAGTGAAAAGAAAGTGGAAGGAAATGGACAGGCAATGCAGTCTGTCTTAGTCCAATGAATTGAATAAGCCAGCGAAGACTTGGCTGAAGACTTTGAAAGAGTCTTGGCATTTACAATGTTTTTTTTTTAAACTTTTTTAAATTATGGGAAGTTCGATGTGAACCAGCATTCACTTTCTAATCCAACAACTCTCTGACTCGCTCTAATCCAACATGATCCATGACTAAGAAGATTACACAATGTACATCGTCAAAGCGCGGAAGATATGGTTCGACTCCGAAGGCCCATTCAAAATTCCAATAAATTACGTTATCTATTTATTTATTTATATATTCCTATCTTTTGTTTTAAAAGACTTCCGGTACTTGCCTGTTCGATGCAAAGATTCAGAGCAAGACAGCTGTTTTTATTTTGTCTTTCCCTTTCTACGGCGCCCTCTTGTTTTCCAGCTCCTTCAGGGACTCTGTTTGGCATTGCGTTATTTTCAAGGCTTGGTGTTTCTAAAGGTGATTGATTTTGATAACCCTTTTGGCCTTTTGTAGGAAATTTCTTGAGTACTATCGTGTAAATCTTTTCATCCGCTCTATATGACAACTGTTTGGAATAAGCCTTATATATCATGTGGTGGCATAAAAGTTTTACAAAATCAAGAGGGAACATCTTTTGTGCTATGGTTTTACATGTCCAAGGATTATTTCCTGAACTTCTTCAGGTTGAAGCACAAGGACTTCTTGCTTGATTAGGAACATGTCCTCCTACACAAGTTCGTTGCCAGTACCCGTAAATGGAATCGAACATGTTGAATTACTTGAAGGAGTTGAAGATTCATACGGAGGAATTACTGTAGATATGAAGAAGCCTATCGACTCTAGCATGTTCATTCCTTTACTTAGAGCCTCCATGTCAAAATGGAGGCAGCAGGTACTTCCTTAGTTACGCACGAGCGCGCGGGCGCGCACACGTTTATTTCCTTCCCGACTTGTAAATTGAGAAACACTATCACATATTGTAAAACGTTTTCATCAGGGCAAGACGGGTATTTGGATCAAATTGCCAATTCTACTTGCCAATCTAGTCGAGCCAGCAGTTCGGGTAAATATGCCATCTAACACAGGTCATTGACCCTGAAAAATCTCTCGTGCACTTCCCTCTTACATGTGTTACTGTGCAGGAAGGATTTCGGTATCATCATGCTGAACCAGATTACTTGATGTTGGTGCAATGGTTACCTAATATTCCTGATACTCTTCCTGTCTATGCTACACATAGAGTAGGCATTGGACCACTTGTGACAAATGATAAAGGAGAGGTATTTGATAATTCTTTTCATTCAACTTTGAGTCCCTTTTTAATCTTTTTGTGTCCATGATCTGATGCCTGTCTCTTATTAAACAGGATTGGATTATATATGCATAGACATTGTGCTATTTTGTTTAGGGTGAAACCAATACACACAGTCATTTAATAAGATGTAATTTGTATAAGATTGTGGCTTAGCGGCTTTGACTCATTATAGGAAACCTTTTCTGCTTGCAGGTTCTTGTAGTTAAGGAGAAGTCCGGTGCATTCAAGGGTACAGGAGTATGGAAGTTGCCCACTGGTGTGGTTAATGAGGTGAGCCTGCTGGGAATGCGCTAATATAAATTGTGTCCACAATGTTTTCCATCATAAATTAAAATTAGCCTATGCACAGGGCGAGGACATCTTGACAGCCGCAATTCGGGAAGTTAAAGAAGAAACAGGAGTAAGTTACAAATCCACATAGACTTGAAAGGAATGGACATCACATGTCTTTTTTTTTTTTTAACTTGCATGCCAGTATGATTCTGAGTTCTTTTACCTTTATTTTGCCAGATTGAGGCAGAGTTTGTCGAAATTCTAGCATTCAGGTAATAAGTTTGCATCATGTTAGCAGTGAATGATATCTGTGTACAATCTTATCAGTGAAAGATATCGGTGTCAAACATGATATGTAGCTAGTTTTCCTTGCTACTTGGTGTTAGATATAGATCATACCAATCTAAGGTGCCACTGCAGCACTTTACTCGTTTTTATTAATGTATTCTTTCTGTTCTCTTCCTTCAACTCTAATGTATGCATAACTGGATTATTAATTAATACATGCAGGCAGAGCCACCGATCATTTTTTCAAAAATCAGATTTATTTTTCGTATGTAAGCTACAACCGCTCTCCTTTGACATCAAGAAGCAAGATTCAGAAATCGAGGCAGCACAGGTACATGTTTTCCATGCATAAATTATAAATAGGTAGTGACACTTTAGTATCGATTCCTTGACTAAATCAAAATGAACCTTAACAGTACATGGTTCAATAAAAGCCATACCTGCTGGGATTTATGGTTGGGGCCTTTTAACATTGGAACAAATCCTGCATAAATAGGCCTGCTGAACCATGCAAAAAGATAGAAATGCTTGCTTAATTAATTGTGATTACTTCCCTCAGAGAATCTGACAGCACAGTCTGCTTTCCTTTTTAATCTCCCTTTCCATTTTGTTTTTCTCAGTGGATGCCCATTGGAGACTATGTTGACCAACCTTACAATAAAGAACACCAGCTCTTCAAATACGTTGCTCAAATATGCAAGACTAGTTCAGAGAAGAACTATGCTGGGTTTTCTGCAGCTACTGCAGCCACAGCTTCTGGAAAACAAACATATTTGTACTTTAACCAAGGGGATTTTAGCAAGCTATAAGCTGTTATGTCAGATTGTCACTGTTTTTTTTCTCCCTTTTGGTCTATCATGTGCCTGTATCTGTATCGCTGTTCAGATCAGTACTATTACTAGGATCCTGCTTCTAGTACAACAACAATAAAATCTTCATCTCAAATTTAAGAGGGTTCAACTATATGAATCTTGTTCTGAGTACGAATTAATAAAGGAATTCTTGCTGTTCTCCATTCTATACAGCATGCTTTCATGACTTTCTAGTTGTTAGCTGAAAGGGTGATGATTGATGAATATCGTTAAACATTGGTTAATTGTTTTTCTTTCAAAGGCATATGTATTTTTCATTTGGTCATTTCGGTAATCAAATCTTCATCGCGTGGGTCTGTCAGGAAAAATGTAAGCCTCCAATTGCTTTGCTTTTCTGCTGGCTTCTTCTCCTGACGTGGTCCCGCGTCCTTCTCAACGTCTCCACTGTTGATAAGCTATTCTATGTAAAATATCAGCACTTCGTCCACATTTGTCTGTTAATAAATGTGATACTATTATCACTTGCAATCAGATAATGTTGAAGGTCCAAAAGTATTGTGTCAGCAATGACTATGATATTAAATCTCCTTTATATATCTATTTAAAATTAAAAATAAACAAGAATACTTTTTTACGGAGGTATTCTTGGTGGTGATGATGGGCCTGCTCACCGGAGCTACCGTTCAACTACATCCAATGATCGACACGTGTACATCTTTGGTGGGTGCGGCGTCGCCGGCCGGCTGAATGATCTATGGGCCTATGACGTGGTTGAACAAAAGTGGATCAAACATCCCAGCCCAGGGTACAGTTTGAAGGGAAGGGGTGGACCTGGGCTGGCCGTGGTTCAAGGAAAGATCTGGGTCGTGTACGGCTTCTCTGGAGTGGAGATGGATGATGTGTATTGCTTGAATCCGGCCCAAGAAAAGTGGGTCCAGGTGGAGACAACTGGCGAAAATCCAACGGCTCGAAGTGTATTTTCTACTGTAGGGATTGGAAAGTACATAATCATATACGGTGGGGAGGTAGACCCCAGTGACTTGGGCCACCTATGTATTGGACACTGAGACTTTGATTTGGAAGTGGTTGGATGATGGTCCGGGTTCGGACAATCACCCTGGGCCTCGTGGATGGTGTGCTTTTGCTGCAGGTTGCCTGAATGGCGAGCAGGGGCTCTTGCTGTATGGTGGCAACTCTCCTACTAATGACCGGCTTGATGATTTCTTCTTTTTCACTCCTTGCCTGGATGCCGTTGGTTATTAGTCATGATGTGGGCTTTTGGATTGTGGAGTAACGTTTGTGCGTGATTTTTTTTTTTTTTGTTTTTTTGTGCAAAATGTTTGATGTATAAGAGATCCAATTATGAAACTGGACGCAATGGCATTCAGTGCCCGGAGAAGAAACATGTCAATTGGATCATTGCACGGTAATCGAAACAAAATTTTCAATTTACGATAAAGGCATGTCAACATGAAAGTAGTTGTGGATCTAATGATCCAATTTTTATTTCTAGTTTAATTCTGGATCTTACAGAAACCCCAACCCCAACTCCTATTATAGTCAGGCTTAATTGTTCCTGATATCACGATTGCCAAATGGAAACCGAACGGTGGCAATCAAGCACAAATCGTGCTTCCTTCTAACAGAAATTCCAAAAAGCTCGCTCATGTCGAGCTCTTCAGGTCTGCTCCCGTTGGGAAGTTTCCAGTCGAAGTAATAGAGCATGTGGGCAAGCGCAAATTCTATACCTGCGGCGGCAAATGATATTCCAGGGCAAATCCTCCTACCTCCTCCAAATGGTATCATATCAAAGTTTGCTCCTTTATAGTCAACTGGAGAATCTTTGAACCTTTCCGGTTTAAAGGATTCAGGTTCTGTCCAGATATTTGGGTCTCTGCCTAATCCCCATATGTTGATGTAAACTTTTGTCGTCATTGGAATTTCGTACCCACCAATCTCACATTTTTCCCTTGGTTTTCTGGCCATTATGGCAACAGCCGGATGCAGACGTAGAGTTTCTTTGATAACTGATTTCAAGTAATGTAGACCCTGGATTTCTGACTCTTCTATTTTGGGTTTTCCTTTGAAAGCTTGTCGCACTTCAGCCTGTGCTTTCTCCATGGTTTCCGGGTTTTTGACCAACTCCGACATTGCCCATGCCATTGTTGATGCTGTTGTGTCGCTCGCAGCAAAGATGATCTCCTAAAATAATTGAATTTGACGTGTGTTATGGTTAACAAATAGGTAGCACTCATCCCAGATAAAATATCTCAGGAATGGTGCTATGCTATCACTAAAGAAACGGTTCATTTCACACGCTAGATATAAAGTAAGACTAGGGTACTGTATTTGCTTTAAAGTCATACCATGATCAGGATTTTGATCTGGTCGGTTGTAAGATGCACCTCCGGCTGATTGGACTCCCGAAGGTCTAGAAGCACATCAAGTAGGCTCTGGTGATTGGATTGATCGTTGTAGTGTGCATATTTTCTTTTTCTATGCTTGTTGATCATACCGACAAAAATCTTTTCAAGCATCTTCTGTATCCTCCTCAATGCCGGCTGCATCCCAGTTATGTATTTGAGAAATCTAATTGAGGGGTAGAAATCAGCCAACTTAAATCCTCCGCTGAGAACCATTGCTTCGCTTAGCAAAGACATGAATTCGTCTCGATCTTTGCACTCCTCGCCAAGTGCTGCACGTGATGCCACATTATTTGCCATGGCAGAAAAATACTTGCTTAGATCGACAGGAACTCCTTCTCGGGAAGAAATGACCTGTATCAGATTTCCCACTTCATCTTCTCGTATTGATCCAAATGACCGGACACGCTTTGCATTTAGGAGTTCCAGTGTACAAATTTTCCTGAGCTGTCTCCAGCTATCTCCATACGGGGCAAAGATTAGGCCATCATTGTCATATTCCAATATTTCAGTACCGAGAGTACTTGGCCTCTGCGCAAAACTCAGGTCGTTGGTTTTGAGCAATTCTTCGATTGCTTTTGGAGACGAAACAATCACGGCAGATACTTCACCAAGTTGGAGGCGCATGACAGGTCCATATTTCCTGGCAAGGTTTGTTAGAGAATGATGTGGTTGTGAACCAATTTGATGCAAGTTCCCTATAAGAGGGAGCTTTGTGGGGCCTGGAGGCAATTTGTGGATTAGAGACTTGGATTTGCGCCAAAACATTACCAGCATCAATGAGAAGAACAGAACAAAAGTATAGACGAAAGGAAAAGAGATTAACTGGGGCATTGGGAAATTAATGGAATCTGAAAATAGCATGGCACTGTACTGTTTGCACTTTCCTCCTGGAGAACAGTGATTTGTGGACGCTGAACGCATTGCTAGTTCACAAGATATAGCAATGCGGATTGGTGACCACAATAGAATTGCATTTAGTACACAAATACACGGGAACAGGTTAGGGGCTGCCTATGTATTTTTCGTGAAACTTGCGTTTGAAATTGCTTTTCGAGGGCAGGAAAATTGGACCAGACACCTTGTGGTCGCGAAAAGCATCAAATGCATTTGCCAAACCTACTAAATTGTATTTTAGGTGTTTGCAGGATGCCAAGCTCAGGCAAGCGGGCAGGCTTACCCCACTACGGGGCCTTAAGATCATACTTAACTAACAATAACTGTGCCCCTCTAAGTCAACTGCATGCAGAGCGTTGATTCACTGTCAATAACATTGTTAGCGCCAGAGGATCATTCTTCTCTCTTCTTTGCACTTTTCATTTTTCCTGAACCTTGTTCCTGCCCCTCTCTGTTTATGTCACTGCACACAGGCTAAACTTTCCATATATATTTATATATATGAGAGCTTTATTATAATCTTTGTACTAAAAGTTGTGTGGGGCGATGCTGCAACAATTAAAAATGTCATGGGAAATTGCACAGCACGAACCTTGTTGTTCATAAATCTTGAATCTTCTCTTACACATCACAGCTCTGCGTACACGAACCGATGTCTGGATTACAGTCCAGAGTTCTACCGAGTATTGACCCGCTTTACAAACAAACAAGAAAAAGGACCTTGACCTTCAGCTTGGGGGACCCCGCCCACCCGGCCTCTCGCTTATAAGGCCGGGGCCACCCGCCACCCCGCTGTTGCGTTTGCCAACTTGCAGTCTCCCATTTCCCGGCTTCTCGAACACTTCAGTAATTTTGTCAACAATAGATAACTCGAGTTGTAGCGGTCGAAAAACCTGAAATTCAATCGAAATCTTTTTAAAAGTAGAGGATTATAAGCCATTTCGAAGGTAATGTCTTAGAATTTCTTGTTTTCAATCATCTATATTTCCTGCAACCCAATATATATATATATATTCAAGTTTTGGATTAAGCTGATAAAGGATCCTTAATATTGATCAGTTGAATCAAATGGCCTTGTACGAGTCTTTATTCTCTTCAATCGGTAAATTTTAATTTAGGTTCATTCGCATTTTCATTTACTTGTTTCCTTCGCGCATCGATTATACAAGAGCAGATGAATTATACAGGTAGGTCCCTTCCCCCATATCTTATCTTTGCCGATACGCATTGACCCCAGTCAAATTTATTTTACACAATAATCAAATCGAAGAAACATCAATCCTCCCAGACACGGACTTCACGTCAATTCTTTCCCTGATGAATCCTTCTGCTATCCAGAGCCGAATTAGCTTCTTCCGCTTTATTGGGCAACCATCATTGAAGACGCTACAATACAGAAAACAATGCTTGAGGTAGAATGGTAAATCATTGAAGCTCAGTAACAAGATGCCCTTCACTCGTTCCAGCATGGGATTGTTGCTGAGTTGCCAATTGAGGCTTTCATATGCTTTCTTCCACTCTATAATTGTCTTGCTTCTTGAACACATGAGGCCACCAATTGCCACTATAGCAAGTGGTAAGCCTTGACATCTCTTTAAGATAGCATCAGCCAGAAGCTGTAGTTGTCTGGGGCAGCAACGATTTGGATCATTCCAGAATGCCTTTCTGCAGAAGAGGGTCCAAGCGCCTTTCTCCCCAAGAGGCTCAAGGCGATGGACATGGCTTCCAATTCCAACAGAAGCAGCTACATTCTCATTTCTAGTTGTGAGTATAATTCTGCTTCCACTTCTATTATTGGGAAATGCACCTGGTATTCAAGTCTCTTCATCAAGAAACGTCAAGGCTTATGGTGATCATTCTCTTATATGTCGACGACATAATCTTGATAGGCAGCAATTATGTGGAAATCTCTTATCCTCAGATGACCTTTCATTGCGTTTTGATATGAAAAAGCTAGGAGAGCTGAGCAACTTTCTCGGGCTACAAATTGAGAACTTGGATAATAAAATTTTTGTGTCTCAGCTCAGCTATACCAAACGACTTGTCGAGAAGTTCAAAATAATCGATGAAAAAAAGCGGTGTGCACCGCTTGACATGAGCGCAAGACTTCGTTGCGATGAAGGAACGCGTTTATCAGATACTCGTCCTTTCCGTGCACTTGTGGGAAGTCTAATCTACTTGATAATAATAAGGCCGGACATTGCCTTTTCGGTTGGTGTGGTCAGCCGATATATGCAAGAGTCGAGAAAGTCACACCTTGAGGAAGTTAAGAAAATCCTAAAGTACGTTAACACTACTCTTGATGTGGGTTTGTTTTATAAAAAGAATGCAAAATTTTCTTTGCGAAGATTTACGGATGTTTATTTTGCCGGCGACTTGGATGATCGAAGATTCACTTCTGGTTTTGTTTTTCTCTGCGGAACTGCAAGTATCTCATGGTGCAGCAAAAAACAAGGCTCAGTGTTATTATCGACAACCAAAGCGGAGTACAAAGTATCCGTTCATGCAGTTCAAGAATGTATCTGGCTTCGCTGACTCTGTGAGGATTTGCATATGTTTATTGATAAATCGGTTTCCATTCATGGGGATAATTTAAATGCTATCAAACTTACTTCTAATCTTGTTTTCCACACAAACGAAACATATTGAACTCGAGTATCACTTCATTCGTGAAAAGGTGCTTGACGGGATTATCGACATGGTCGCGATAAGGAGTGAAACCAATATTGCCGATATATTTACGAAGTTACTTCCGAAAAATCCGTTCGAAGACTTACGATCAAAGTTGGGATTAATTAAACGAATATCACTTTAAGGAGGAGTGTTGAGATTTAAAGTGATATTTCGTATTTTTTAATATAATTAATTTTAATAAGTTATTAAGTTATTATTTATTTTTAATTATCTTTTAATTTTTTTTTTATATTTTTTTAACCTTATTTTTAATTCTATTTTTGTAATCTTATAATTTTTTTTCAAAATAATTTTTTATATCTCTTGAAAGTTTTCTTCTTTTTATTGAGAGAGTATTGTTCTTTTAAGATTGTTCTCTGATTTCAATCGGAGTATTTGTCGGTCCTGGTTTTCTCTGCAGACAATTCTATGCTCCATACATCATCCAAAACAACAAAATACCTCTTCTCATGCAAGTAATCGTTAAGCATGCCCAAAAGTTGCCTGTAATTCATTGATCCCAGAGTGTTTGGAATCGGCACTTGGGTTGCCCCAAGAAGATCTTTGATTATGCTTCTTAGCAGCTCACCAATCCCATATGCTTGAGACACGGATATCCACGCCCAACACTCAAAACATCTCTTGATTATTGGATTCTTGTAGACACTCGTCACCAGGGTAGTCTTGCCTAGACCGCCCATTCCCACAATTGAAACAATAGTCCGACGTGGTTCATCCTCTGTCAACCACCCTAGCAACTGTTCTCTGTTCTCTTCCATGCCAACTATCTCTTCTTCGTCGACAAAGGATGATGTGTCTCCATAGTGGTGCCATGTATCAGCAGCAGCTGCACTTCTAGTCCTTCCCTCATCGAGCTGATCGAAACCGTATCTCTTGCTTCTCTCCGAAACCTCGCGTACCTTAGCTTTGATCTTTTGCAGTTTTGAACAAATTTGATGCCTTGCAGACATGTTTTTGGGGAAGTTGATGGCACCTTGCACAATACCCTTGAAGCCGTTCTTCAGCCTTTCCCTGTATTTTTTATGCACGAACACATCAATTACAACCTCAACTTCATATGCAACTTCTCTCACCTGCCTCACCCATGTTTCTACGGAATCACTCATACCCTTTCTTCGTTCCGCATTTCTTATAAACGATCTCATGCTTTCTAACTCAAGCTTGATTTCTTCCACTTCACCACGGGCATTGCCTAGCAATGATGCATTTTGCAAAAGTACGGTTGTCAGTTTATCAATCAAGAAGTTTACGGCACCATCTGCCATTTTCACTTCCAAAGTTCTTTTTGTCTTGTGCTTCTCTACATGATTTTGTGTCTAATTTTCCACCTCCGTTGCTTGGAACGTGAAAAGAAAGTGGAAGGAAATGGGTGTGCTTTTGCTTAGTCTGTCTTAGTCCAATGAATTGAATGAGCCAGCGAAGACTTGGCAGAAGACTTTGAAAGAGCGTTGCTATTTACATTGTCTTCTTTTTTTTTTTTTTTTTTTTTTTTAATTATGTCTATTTGACCTGGGGTGGGTGACGAGGCCCAACATTACCCATGACTAGGATTTTGCACAATGTACAGCTAGGTCTCTAATTCAAACAGGATCGGATAGCTGGGAATATGGGTATGCTTTTGCGTTCTTCACGGGATCAATTGTCCTTGAATTCCCTCAACTTCTAAACCGGTGAAACAAATACTTGGAACCCGTAAAACTACAAGAAATTGCCAGGCACCCCAGCTGGAAAATTGCTAGTTGAACAACAGATCAAAGCTGCAATCGCCTGACAGTGTGTAGATATATATATATATAGACCAGGCGTCAAGCAAATCCGCTCCACCAGCACCATCAATCCATGCTTCACTTTCGTAAGAGTATAGGCATTTTCATCATGCTACTCGTCGCATATCCCTTCTTCCACGTTTTCAAAAGGTATAAATGTGGGGAAACTTTTTATCCCGGAGCTTGCATTATTTCTATTTCTAAGTATGTAATGCCTCCGGTACTTCGATCACCCGACGCATCTACCACTCGTTGCCTGAGATTTCTCGTTCTATGAATAGGGAAAAATAAGAATGTTTTTTTTTTTTTTATATCAAAACACTAAAAAAATAAGAATTAGTTACTCTTACTGTCATTATTTAATAAAACTAACATGAATCAGACGCTTCCTAATTCCTACCTAATCCAGCCCTGCTCGTCTCCGGCCACCGTGCTCTTCCGTCTTCTCGTTGGTGCCTGCCCCGGTGGCGGCGGAGCTCTCGATCTTCACCAAATCTCCGCCTCGTTTCACGGCAGCCTGGACTTCTCAAACTCTTTCTCGACGCGGCCAGCGGAAGATCTGGTTCGACTCCGAAGACCCATTCAAAATTCCAATAAATCATGTTATTTATTTATTATTATTTTTTCATATTCCTGTCTTGTCTTAAACGACATGTGCCAAGACTTCCAGTACCTTGCCTGTTCGTTGCATAGATTGAAAGTAAGAAAGCTGTTCTTATTTTGTCTTTCAAACAACAGCTTTTCTACGGCTCCGTCTTGTTTTCCAGCTCCTTCAGGGACTCTGTTTGGCATTTCGTTTTTTTCACGGCTTGGTATTTATGAAGGTGATTGATTTTGATAACCCTTTTGGCCTTTTGTAGGAAATTTCTTGAGTACTATCGTGTAAATCTTTTCATCCGCTCTATATGACAACTGTTTGGAATAAGCTTTATATATCATGTGGTGGCATAAAAGTTTTACAAAATCAAGAGGGAACATCTTTTGTGCCATGGTTTTACTTGTTCAAGGATTATTTCTTAGTTTTCTGCAGGTTGCAGCACAAGGACTTCTTGCTTGATTAGGAACATGTCCTCCTCGACCAGTTCATTGCCGGTAAACGAGCAACTGGTATCTGTAAATGGAATCGAACATGTTGAATTACTTAAAGCAGTTGAAGATTCATATGGAGGCATTACTGTAGATGTGAAGGAGCCTATGGACTCTGGCATGTTCATTCCTTTACTTAGAGCCTCCACGTCAAAATGGAGGCAACAGGTACTTCCTTGATTAGGCACTTGTGCGCACACACACACACGTGTATATTTCCTTCCCCACTTGTAAATTGAGAAACGGTATTACATATTGTAAAATGTTTATCAGGGCAAGAAGGGCATTTGGATCAAATTGCCTATTGAACTTGCCAATCTAGTTGAGCCAGCAGTTCGGGTAAATATGCATTCTAACACAGGTCATCGTACTGTTGACCCTGAAAAATGTCTCGCGTACTGCACTCTTACATGTGTTATTGTGCAGGAAGGATTTCGGTATCATCATGCTGAACCAGATTACTTGATGTTGGTACGGTGGTTACCTAATAGTCCTGATACTCTTCCTATCTATGCTTCACATAGAGTGGGTATTGGAGCACTTGTGACAAACGATAGAGGAGAGGTATTTGATGATCCTTTTCATTCAATTTGGAGTCCCTTTTCAATCTTTTTGTGTCCATGATCCGATGACTGTCTCCTATAAACAGGATTGGATTATATATGCATAGACATTGTGCTATTTTTGTTTAGGATGAAACCAATACACAGTCTTTTAATAAGATGTAATTTTTGTATCATTGTGGCTTAGCAGCTTTGACTCATTATAGGGAAACCTTTTTCTATTTGCAGGTTCTTGTAGTTAAGGAGAATGTCGGTGGATTCAAGGGTACAGGAGTATGGAAGTTGCCCACTGGTGTCGTTAATGAGGTGAGCCTGCTGGGAATGCTCTAATATAAATTGTGTCCACAATGTTTTCCATCATAAATTAAAATTTGCCTATGCGCAGGGCGAGGACATCTTGACAGCCGCAATTCGGGAAGTTAAAGAAGAAACAGGAGTAAGTTACAAATCCACATAGACTTGAAAGGAATGGACTTCACATGTCTTTTTTTTTTAATCTTCTTGCATGCCAGTATGATTCTGAGTTCTTGGACCTTTATTTGGCCAGATTGAGGCAGAATTTGTTGAAGTTCTAGCATTCAGGTAATAAGTTCATGTCATGTAAGCATCAGTGAATGATATCGGTATCAAACATGATATGTGGCCAGTTTTCCTTGCTAATTAGTGTTAGATATCTAGATCATAGCAATCTAAGGTGCCACTGCAGCACTATACTCATTTTTATTAATGTATTATTTCTGTTCTCTTCTTCTTTAACCCTGATTTATGTATAATTGGATTATTAATTAATACATGCAGGCAGAGCCACCGGTCATTTTTTCAAAAATCAGATTTATTTTTTGTATGTAAGCTACAACCGCTCTCCTTTGACATCAAGAAGCAAAATTCAGAAATCGAGGCAGCAGAGGTACATGTCTTCCATTCATAAATTATAAACAGGTCATGACACTTTATTATCGATTCCTTGACTAAATCAAAATGAACCTTAATAGCATATGGTTCAACGAAAGCCCTGCTTGGATTTATGGTTGGGGCCTTTTAACATTGGAACAAATCCTGAATAAATAGACCTCAGAACCATGCAAAAGAGAGAAATGTTTGCTTAATTAATTGCGATTACTTCCCCCAGAGAATCAGACAGCACAGCCTGCTTTCCTTTTTAATCTCCCTTTCCATTTTGCTTTTCTCAGTGGATGCCGATTGGAGACTATGTTGACCAACCTTACAATAAAGAACACCAGCTCTTCAAATACGTTGCTCAAATATGCAAGACTAGTTCAGAGAAGAACTATGCTGGGTTTTCTGCAGCTACTGCAGCCACAGCTTCTGGAAAACAAACATATTTGTACTTTAACCAAGGGGATTTTAGCAAGCTATAAGCTGTTATGTCAGATTGTCACTGTTTTTTTTTTATCTCTTTTTTGGTCTACAATGTGCCTGTATCTGTATCGTTGTTCAGATCAGTATTACTACTACTAGGATCCTGTTTCTAGTATAGCAATAATCAAAATCTTCATCTCAAATTTAAGAGGGTTCAACTATATGAATCCTGTTCTAAGTACAAATCAATTAAGGAATTGTTGCTGTTCTCCATTTTAGGCAGCATACTTTCATGACTCTTTACTTGTCAGCTGTAAGGGTGATGATTGATGAATATCGTTAAACATTGGTTAATCGTTTTTCTTTCGAAGGAGTAAGTATTTTTCATTTGGTTATTTCTGTAATTAACTCTTCGTTGCGTCGGTCTGTTAGGAAAAAAGAGAGTCTCCTATTGCTTGTTTTTCTGCTGGCATCATCTCCTTACGTGGTCCCGCCTGCTTCTCAACGTCTCCATTGTTGATAAGCTACTCTATGTAAAATATCAAAACTTTGTCAACATTTGTCTATCAATAAATGTTAAAGATTCAAAAGTATTGTGTCAGCAATAACCGTGATATTAAATATGTTGGATTAGATTTCATTTATAGGTTTTTTACTTACTACTGTTTTTTTTAATGTGAGTTGTTTTATACATATTCGTACACATACCTACGCTCTGAAATCCCTGAATAAGTTATGTATAAGCCGTTCACCTGAAAGGAAAACAGTGGGGGAGATCAAAATTGGGGAATCTGAACCAGACGGGCTTGGGTGCCATTTGATAAGTGAGATAAACCCAAGAGTGTTGAGGCTCAGAAGTGACTTCTCCTCGGGTCAATTTCTAGATCGGGACACTAGATCAAGTGAGACAGCAGATGTCTCCATTGCGAGGCAAATGGGTCAAGGTCTGTTCCTTTTCCTTTCTACTTGATTGTGCTTTCTGGATCCGTTTTGCATGTGAATTGAACAATTAACGTAGACAGTGTTCTGTTCTTTTGGTTTCACTTTCTTGGTGAAATTCTGTCTTCTTGATTCTTTTCCTTTGTTCTGTTGGAAGAACTCTTTGCGCTTTACTTGATCTCCTTGGAAGTTGAAATTCTTGCTGCTATTTATAGTTTCCTTTTCAAAAAACCTTCCTGTAAGGAAAAGAATCTATATTTATTATTTCTAGGTTAGGGAGAGAAGCCATCGTTTAAGACCCAATCCGTGCAGGAAGAAAGACAGAGAAAGAAAGAAACCATGCTTCAGTTATTTCTAGCTCTTTAGTCAATTTGAAGGGCCTGCGGCAGAGGTAGGCGTGGTTCTAACTGAGACTTCGGTTGTTTGTGTACGTTATTTTGAATCAGCTTGACCAGAAGGGAAATGGGCCTGGAGCAAGAAGCTCACATGCCATCGCTTTGGTCGGACACAAGGTCTATGCTTTCGGCGGCGAGTTCACGCCGCGTGAGCCTGTTGACAACAAGCTTCATGAATTCGATGTTGAAACCTCAACGTGGTCCGTCGCCGATGTCACCGGAGATATCCCTCCTCCGCGTGTTGGTGTCACGATGGCTGCCGTTGGTCACACAATCTATGTGTTTGGTGGTCGGGATGCTGCACATAAGGAGCTTAACGAGCTCTATTCTTTCGATACAAGTACAAATAAATGGACCCTAGTGTCAAGTGGTGACGATGGGCCTGCTTCCCGGAGCTACCATTCAACTACATCGGACGATCGACACGTGTACATCTTTGGTGGGTGCGGCATTGCCGGCCGGCTGAATGATCTATGGGCCTATGACGTGGTTGAACAAAAGTGGATCAAAAATCCCACGCCAGGGTACAGTTTGAAGGGAAGAGGCGGACCTGGGCTGGCCGTGGTTCAAGGAAAGATCTGGGTTGTGTACGGTTTCTCTGGAGTGGAGATGGATGATGTCCATTGCTTCAATCCGGCCCAAGGAAAGTGGGTCCAGGTGGAGACAACTGGCGAAAATCCAACGGCTCGAAGTGTATTTTCTACTGTAGGGATTGGAAAGTACATAATCATATACGGTGGGGAGGTAGACCCCAGTGACTTGGGCCACCTAGGTGCTGGGAAATTTACCAGTGAGGCCTATGTATTGGACACTGAGACTTTGATTTGGAAGAGGTTGGATGATGGTCCGGGTTCGGACAATCATCCTGGGCCTCGTGGATGGTGTGCTTTTGCTGCAGGTTGCCTGAATGGCGAGCAGGGGCTCTTGCTGTATGGTGGCAACTCTCCTACTAATGACCGGCTTGATGATTTCTTCTTTTTCACTCCTTGCCTGGATGCCGTTGGTTATTAGTCATGATGTGGGCTTTTGGATTGTGGAGTAACGTTTGTGCGTGATTATTTCTTATTTTGTTTTTTGTGCAAAATGTTTGCTGAGTGATGTATAAGAGATCCAATTATGAGACTGGACGCAATGGTATTTGTGCACTGTTTGTTTTACGGTTGAATAAGTAACCTGTTTCAGTGCCCGGAGAAGAAACATGTCAATTGGATCATTGCACGGTAATCCAAACAAGATTTTCAATTTACTCTAAGGCATGTCAATATGAAAGTAGTTGTGGATCTAACGATGCAATTTTTAGTTCTAGTTTAATTCTGGATCTTACAGAAACCCCAATCCCAACTCCTATTATAGTCAGGCTTAATTGTTCCTAATATCACGATTGCCAAATGGACCGAACGGTGGCAATCAAGCACAAATCGTGCTTCCTTCTAACAGAAATTCCAAAAAGCTCGCTCATGTCGAGCTCTTCAGGTCTGCTCCCGTTGGGAAGTTTCCAGTCGAAGTAATAGAGCATGTGGGCAAGCGCTAGTTCTTAGTTCTATACCTGCGGCGGCAAATGATATTCCAGGGCAAATCCTCCTACCTCCTCCAAATGGTATCATATCAAAGTTTGCTCCTTTATAGTCAACTGGAGAATCTTTGAACCTTTCCGGTTTAAAGGATTCAGGTTCTGTCCAGATATTTGGGTCTCTGCCTAATCCCCATATGTTGATGTAAACTTTTGTCGTCATTGGAATTTCGTACCCACCAATCTCACATTTTTCCCTTGGTTTTCTGGCCATTATGGCAACAGCCGGATGCAGACGTAGAGTTTCTTTGATAACTGATTTCAAGTAATGTAGACCCTGGATTTCTGACTCTTCTATTTTGGGTTTTCCTTTGAAAGCTTGTCGCACTTCAGCCTGTGCTTTCTCCATGGTTTCCGGGTTTTTGACCAACTCCGACATTGCCCATGCCATTGTTGATGCTGTTGTGTCGCTCGCAGCAAAGATGATCTCCTAAAATAATTGAATTTGACGTGTGTTATGGTTAACAAATAGGTAGCACTCATCCCAGATAAAATATCTCAGGAATGGTGCTATGCTATCACTAAAGAAACGGTTCATTTCACACGCTAGATATAAAGTAAGACTAGGGTACTGTATTTGCTTTAAAGTCATACCATGATCAGGATTTTGATCTGGTCGGTTGTAAGATGCACCTCCGGCTGATTGGACTCCCGAAGGTCTAGAAGCACATCAAGTAGGCTCTGGTGATTGGATTGATCGTTGTAGTGTGCATATTTTCTTTTTCTATGCTTGTTGATCATACCGACAAAAATCTTTTCAAGCATCTTCTGTATCCTCCTCAATGCCGGCTGCATCCCAGTTATGTATTTGAGAAATCTAATTGAGGGGTAGAAATCAGCCAACTTAAATCCTCCGCTGAGAACCATTGCTTCGCTTAGCAAAGACATGAATTCGTCTCGATCTTTGCACTCCTCGCCAAGTGCTGCACGTGATGCCACATTATTTGCCATGGCAGAAAAATACTTGCTTAGATCGACAGGAACTCCTTCTCGGGAAGAAATGACCTGTATCAGATTTCCCACTTCATCTTCTCGTATTGATCCAAATGACCGGACACGCTTTGCATTTAGGAGTTCCAGTGTACAAATTTTCCTGAGCTGTCTCCAGCTATCTCCATACGGGGCAAAGATTAGGCCATCATTGTCATATTCCAATATTTCAGTACCGAGAGTACTTGGCCTCTGCGCAAAACTCAGGTCGTTGGTTTTGAGCAATTCTTCGATTGCTTTTGGAGACGAAACAATCACGGCAGATACTTCACCAAGTTGGAGGCGCATGACAGGTCCATATTTCCTGGCAAGGTTTGTTAGAGAATGATGTGGTTGTGAACCAATTTGATGCAAGTTCCCTATAAGAGGGAGCTTTGTGGGGCCTGGAGGCAATTTGTGGATTAGAGACTTGGATTTGCGCCAAAACATTACCAGCATCAATGAGAAGAACAGAACAAAAGTATAGACGAAAGGAAAAGAGATTAACTGGGGCATTGGGAAATTAATGGAATCTGAAAATAGCATGGCACTGTACTGTTTGCACTTTCCTCCTGGAGAACAGTGATTTGTGGACGCTGAACGCATTGCTAGTTCACAAGATATAGCAATGCGGATTGGTGACCACAATAGAATTGCATTTAGTACACAAATACACGGGAACAGGTTAGGGGCTGCCTATGTATTTTTCGTGAAACTTGCGTTTGAAATTGCTTTTCGAGGGCAGGAAAATTGGACCAGACACCTTGTGGTCGCGAAAAGCATCAAATGCATTTGCCAAACCTACTAAATTGTATTTTAGGTGTTTGCAGGATGCCAAGCTCAGGCAAGCGGGCAGGCTTACCCCACTACGGGGCCTTAAGATCATACTTAACTAACAATAACTGTGCCCCTCTAAGTCAACTGCATGCAGAGCGTTGATTCACTGTCAATAACATTGTTAGCGCCAGAGGATCATTCTTCTCTCTTCTTTGCACTTTTCATTTTTTCTTATTAAATTAATGGCTAAATTCTGGTATCAAAAAATTAAATAAAATTAGTTGATTTTATTTTTTATAAATGTCAAATAATTAACTAAAATTAATTATTTTTTATTGTTTACAAATAAAAATTAATATAATGTATAATAAAATAATAAAAATTTAAAAAATTAAAATTTCAGAAATTTTTTATATTTTAATAATATTTATTCCTTCTTTCTCCCGTGAGTAACTCCGTCTTCAATTATTTATCATTGTTATTGTAAGAATCATAATCCGATAGATATCAATTGATGATATCAGTGAGGATATGAAAAAGTAATGTTGGAGATACGGAGAGCTTTATTATATTTTTTGTACTAAAAATTGTGCGGGGATGCTGCAATAATTGAAAATGTCATGGAAAATTGCATTGCACGAACATTGTTGTTCATAAATCTGAAATCTTCTCTTACACATCGCAGCTTCTGCTTACACAAACTGATGTCTGGATTACAGTCCAGAGTTCAAGTTAGTATTGACCCGCTTTACAAACAAAAAAGGAAAGGGACCTTGGAGCTTCAGCTTGGGCAAACCCTACGCACCCAGCCTCTCGCTTGTCAGGCCAGGGCCACCCGCCACCCTATTGCGGTTACCAACTTGCAGCCTCCCATTTCCCGGCTTCTCGGACTGTTCTGTGATTTTGTCAAACGATCGATAACTCGAGTTGTAGCGGTCGGAAAACCTGAAATTCAATCGAAATCTTTTTAAAAGTAGAGGATTATAAGCCATTTTGGAAGGTAATGCCTTGGAATTTCTTGTTTTCGATCATTTATATTCACTGCAACCCAAAATAAATACACATATATATATATATATATATATATATATATATATATTTGATTAAGCTGATAAAATTGAATCAAATTTAAAATATAATATTGGAAGTTCAAATTTTTCATATAATTAAAAACTCTCTATTACAACTAATTGCACTGACTTCTTAAGAAAACAAATCGAAAGCCAAACAATCTTGGGCAGACATACGTTTTACAAGTAAGTGAAATCAAATAGGCAAAGGCAACAACATTCCAATCAAGTGGGACTCATTATTGATTTTTTTTTTTTTTACACCAAATATCTTTTTTTAAAAATATATATATATATATAATCGACCCCCTTATCTTATCTACGCCGATACGCATTGACCCCAATTAAATTTATTTTACACAATAATCAAAGTCAAAGAAACATCAATCCTCCCAGACACAGACTCCACGTAGCCATGATTAATCTCCCACCGTCCATTCTGCTAACCCCATTGTTGCTGTCGGCAGTCTGGTCAGCCGCATATTCGTCCGCCGGTGCATCGGCCACCGGCCCATCCGCCGCCGCCTTCTCCTTGGAAGCATTGGGTGCCGCCTTGAACAACTCTCCAGGCAACAGAACCTTATTAATAGTGTACACCACTAACGGCTCCTCATCCTTGACGGTCCCCGTTATCTTCGCCGTATTGACCTTGGTCTCCAACGTCACGTCTTCTCCGTCAGTCTGGACCTTGAAGTCAAACTTGTGGGCTCCATCCGTTGCCAGCGTGTTCACGAGACCGTTATTGGACTTCAACATTTGGATGGACTCGTACACCGGGATGCCGTGAAACAGAAGTAACGACAACTTCTGAAGTTCCGTCAAGTTCTTGTACTTTGGCATGAAACCGTTAAGTACGGTGTCTGGCGGGCAGAACACCGTTAATCCTCCTTCAAGATTCGTCTCGAATGTGCGCTGGGCCCCCGTGGCTATCAACAGATCAGAGAATGCCTTGCAACCTTGCTTCGACATAATGACCGTCAGATTTGAGTGACGGTGCCGCCGATGGTGCCTCGGCTTCCGCAGAATTCAGGGCCTGTTCATGCATATATTGTCACGAGACCATTGACTGCCAATATTTGTGATTTTTTTTATCTAATAATAAAAAAAAAATTGAGGAAAAAAAGAAAGATTAACAATTTATACGATTTAAATTTACGGCAGTTCCTACGTTGTACATTTTTAATATATATATATATATATATGATAATATGATATAAATATGCATATATCAATATTCATTAATCGTTTTCTTGTATTGATATACGCAAAATCTTACAACTTAACCATTTCTTTTTTTACAAGAAAATAACAGAGAGACGGGAGAAATTGAATGCCAGTGGACAAAAATCAACCATTACCATTAATTATAGTTTATAAAAATGCAAAACCTACCATTAAGAAATCAATAGTTATAATTAAATCATACTTTTGTGTTCAATTCTCCCTTCTGTGCAGAAATCGTTTTAGTAATGAAAATCCATTTAACACAAAATTTAAGGGTAATTATCCCCACTGCCGAGTGCAGTCAAACTTGGATCTCGCACGTTTGACTTATTATTACTTTAGAAACATTAAAAAGAGGGGGGGAAAAAAAACAGAACATAATCTGAACAGAAGCAGTTTAATGAATTCACTAACCTGGCTGATTTGCAACACGGATATGTTATAAGGAATCTCCGCTAGAGATTTGACATATAAAGAATTAAGCTTCCCGCCGTTGTGTTCTGCTCCGAAAGCCACTTTGCCACCCTTGATGTCGGTGATATTTACGTAACCGGACGTGCCGGAGGCAGCACCGGTGGCTTGGAACATGGTGGACGTCAATGTGCTGCCTTTAGTTATCTGGTGAAGTTTCTTGGTCCCAAAGTAATCGACGAGGACGTGGAGAGAGAGGACGTTTCTTAGGGTGGAGACGGAGAGATTCTTGGATAACAAGGAAGACATGGCGGCATTGTTGAGGGCTAAGACGGTGATGGTTTGGCGGCGGTTGATTTCTGCGGCGAGGCGGGTGACAGTGAGGTAGTGGTTGAAGGTGGAGAATTCAGGGTGCTTGGCGAGTATGTGCGTGATGTTGTGGGCGTTGGTGGTGGTGGTAGAGGCGAGGAAGAGGAGTGAGAGAGTCAGAGCCAGAGTGGCGGTGAGAGGTGGCGCGTGTGGCATTTTGTCGGCGGATGGCGGGGAAGAAGAGGATGTTCGGACGTGGAGCGATGTGATGAAGTGGGTACAAATGGTCAGTGTCTGTCAGTCTGTGACAGTGTGTGTACGCTTTAAAAGCTGTGATTTGTGATCGCTGTCTTGTTGGTGTGGAATTTTGGGCTGGATGCTTTGCCAATGCCAGATTGGAATTAGGTGGGAGTGGGCCCCCTTAAGATCGACTTTAATCTTCGTCGGCCATGACGCCGTTACACGCCGTGACTCCACCCTTTTGTGCCGCCACGACTTGTGTTGATATTCATCTTGATTGAGCAATAAAAAATTGTAATAAAACCATCGACTATTACTGTAATTGAATGATTTGAAGTATTTATTTATAGTGTAAAATCATGAATTCAAATATTTATTAAAACATTAAATTAAATTAAATATATATTTAACTTGTAACTTGGCAAATAGGAGTCCCCTTCTATGTTTGCCAAGCTTTTGGGTACACCACTGTTCAGCTGCAATTTAGCCCTTGATTTTATCATCTCTGGATTCAGAGATGTTACTAGCGGATGGCAACTTTATGTTTTTTTCTTTTTGCCAAGTTAATCCTATTGTTTTATATTTCAAATTTTCATTTATAATCTTGTTTACGTTCCATGACAAATGAGCTTGGCAACTTTGTTTTTTTTTTTTTTTCCGTGTCCCCTTTTGGTGTGCTAGCTGTTACGAACAGAACAGCACAAAAAGTGATTGTTTTAGCTCAATTTTTTTGGTTGATATATGTTTCAATTTAATGGACAACTCAATATGCTAATGGTAAAAGAAACTCTCGATGTCCATTAGTTGTACCAAACGTGATAAACATCAGCTGCCACCTGTAGTTTGCTGATTGCTATATGTTATAGGCTATCTATATATATATATACAAGAAAACATGGCGCCCAGCTTGTTGCCTTTTTTCATGCATCCTCCCTCCCTCACGTCAGGAATCAAAAAGCAGCAGAGGAAAACCTTTTTCTTTCGTTCTGGACACTCACAGAAGAAAACTTTAAAAGACTCCACCAATAAGCACAAGTTAAATGAATGAAGTTTTCTGGGGTTGCTTTGAGAAGCTTAAGCTAAACTATTGTCGGCTGGACTAGAAATCAGAGTGATTTAAAAGAAAATCCTTTGAAATTCTTCGCACGACATCAGCATACATGTGATGATTTTCGCTTAGAGACAAAATGCCTTTTTCTGTGTCCTCCGATTACATCTTTAGCCCCAATATACAGATTCAGCAATTCAATTTCTACAATTTTTTGCTCTTCGTTTTCAACTGACGATGTATAGATGTATGAACGAAGGCACTGTTCGAATCATTTCTCTTCCTCGCTTACCGAAAAATTCAAAATTCAAATAATAATGGTTTTCAATTATTTAAGTTAATACATATTAGTCTCAAATTTAAATTTAATATCCAAGAAGAAATTAAATAACTATGCTATATTTAATAAGGTATCAATATTAAATAAAAAAATAAATAGTTTGATATATAATTAAAAATTATAATTTTAATTAATTATACATAATTTTTAAAATTAATAAAAGAAACATGATTATTTAATACAATTTATTAATTATAACATCAAAATTAATTAAAATTTATCATTAATTTCTCTCAAATAATAATAAATAAAATAAAATAGCTGTAACAATCTAGCGTACAAGTTTCGACTGAACAATTAAAATTTCGGAAATTAAACCCACGCATTTAATGATTTGGCTATTTCTCCTGCTTTTTTACCAAGTTGTCCTCGTGTATACCTTTTACTTGAAGGTCTTTGTCAGGGGGGCCTGCTGTGGGAGCCGCACGCGTCGGTGGCAACGTACAAGAACAAGAGAGCCAAACCAGCACCAAAGTTGGATGGCGGATCTGGTGGGGCCACGTGGACAGCGATGGTTTGGTGGTTAAGCTTCAGTAGATAACCCCACCGACGATTCCCTCATCGCCTAGTTCCAATAATTTGACGGTCAGGATATTCTTTTCAATTTTATTTTTTTTTGTCGCTTTTGCTTTCAATCGCTCTTGCTTGCTGTCCCGCACCATTGGCAGTATTTGGTGCCAGCCTGAATTTTTGGCGCCTTGGTAATTGTCTCTTTTCGATTCTTCTACTCCAATGGGGTCTCCGTCTCTCTCTTTTGTTTATTTAATTTGTTGGCTTTTGTTTCTTACTGAATTTTTTATACATAATTTGCTTATTTAAGGGAGAAAGATTATAAATTTATTTATTTTTCTTTATTTTAATGATGTGATTTTTGGTATATAGGTTGTGATAAGTATCACCTTTGTAATTGGGACCCAAACTCATCTCTCTGATTTTTTTGTGTTCCAAAAGGTCAAGGGATTTTTAACTCAGTAATTAAATTAAGTTCATTAGTAATTTTCAGCTCATCACTTTTTTTTTTTTTTTTTCATCCTGTTAGTGGATAAGGGTTTATTTGGAGTTACAATTCAATTTTATTATTATAGTTAACAACTTGATAGTGACAAAATCTAAATATTATTGATTATTAAGTAATTATTTGTGGAGTTTTTTTTTTTTTTTAAAGAAAGTTTGCTTCAGTCATCAACTTCTTTTGTTTTCTATCCATACGATTGAACAGACATTCTTTTTACCCTTTTTTTTTTTTTTTTGACTTTTTAGTTTGTTTTCAGTGCCTGGTTTTTTCTTCAAATGCATAACTGCATTATATTATTAGGAGTAATTGGGCGAGTTGCGAGTCTGAGAACCACCGATGAATTTTGACTAAAAAAGAGGCATGCCATTTCGGTTCACCTCGTTGTCAGGCGTCAGTGATGACTCTCCTTTTTAGTTTTATAATACACATTTGATGTGCACAGAGGCCTAGACGTCTAGTTTTCAAAGCCGAGTGGTTTCTGGTCTCTTGTCTTACGCCATCTCTTCCCACCAGTCAAATAGGTAAAGTCCTGGTGATCACAAAGGGGAGACCTCGAAACAGTAAACACAGCCTAAAAATGGAAATTACCGGAGCAATTGCACTGTCTGAAAAACCAAGAAAAAGGCATCACCATTTAGAAACAGAACACAAGTCTAAACACACAGAGAAGTGACAATTGGCAGCGTTAGGAGTTAGGACATAAAATCCGCCTCTCTATACTCTTTCCTGAAAAGCAGCACGTCCAACCAAAGACACCCTTTTCTTTTTCTTTCCATGTGATATGCCAGAGCACAAACCCTGTCATTACACCATTTCCCAAAATCCCCACAACTCGCATGGAGGGAACGCAAGGACAGTTTCACCAAACCTTTTTTTTTTTCTAAAACTTTGGAAGCACGAAACAACTAAATCCCTTTCTCATTAAAACATCAGCAACAAAAACAACAACAACAACAACCAGAGGAGGGGAAGAGACAACCTCCCTCATGACATGGGAAAGCCATACATAATTATCCACGTTTTCAGATTTCTCCTCCCTCAATTTAGCACTCTCTGGCAATTAATCTACCATTAGATGGTTATATACGTTGTAGTTTGTACTAACTGCTAGGCATTACAAACATTGATCCATCCCTACATTCCCCCAATTACACATACGATAACAATTTAACACCCTGAAACAGAACCCAAAAATAAAAAGGCCCAACAAAGTTAATCCTGGTTAATTAATAAAAATATCAACACTAGAATAAGGAGGAAGGAAAAAAAAAAAAACAAAAAAGGAAAAAAACCCCACGAGACCCTACCTTGAATTACCATAGCCACCTTTCCCTACACCCATCTGATGATGACCCCACCAGGGCCATACATTTGTCCCTGATGATGCCCCATCATCATCATCCCGCCATACATCCCCTGACGAGGAGCACCATTAAACCCTCCTCCCCCGGAGCTAACCCCGCCACCGGAACCACCACCCCCATCGGCGGCCCCACCACCACCACTAAAATCCTTCTCTCCCGGCCTTCCCACGGAGCTCTTCTCTCCCTCCATCTCTCTGTACTTCTGCAAGTAAACCTTGAGGGGCTCCACATAATCCTCGAAACCCAGGGTAGTCATGGCCCAAAGAAGGTCATCGCCGTTGATCGTCTTCCGCTTCTCGCGCTGGCACTTGTCGGAGGCCTCGCCGGTGATGAAGCTGATGAACTCCGACACGCACTCCTGGACTGTCTCCTTTGCGTCTTTCGAAATTTTCGCGTTGGCCGGAAGCGCCTTCTTCATTATGCGGCTAACGTTGGCGATAGGCAAGAACCTGTCCTGCTCGCGGGTCGACAGCTCGCTGTTGTTGTGTCCTCCTGATTCATTATCTGAATCCGCCATAAAAAAAAAAAAAAAGACAATTGAATATCCAAAATCTGAGGATTTTTCTTGGGAAGTAGAGGATAGCAGATAAGAGGGGAAGGGCAAACTGGGAAAACGGAAGAGTTGGCCGGAAGATTGGGAAGAAGAGGAGGACTCAGGGAGCCCGACGAGGAGGAGGTGGGGTGGGGAGGGGAGAGATTGCTACGGTCCGTTGGATTAAGGGGGTAATATGACATCAGGGATGCCACGTGGGAAATTCGAGACCGTTTATTTGTCGATAAGAGTGAGGGGTTTGTGGGGGGCGGCTTGGATGGAAAGTGGGCCCCATAAATCCACCGGTGTTGGCAAAGACGCGTCGTACAGCAGGGGCCTTCTGCGTTTTTGCATACAGAAGAATCTTGAGACGACTGCTGCGGGTTGGCGCCAGCCGAGAGTGGCTTGGCTTTTGAGGTACCGTTGGATCACGGATATTTGCTGTGGGCAAACGTGGCGTAATTTGAACCATCAACATTGCTTGCACGAAAGATAATTTTGTTTATCTCCTTTTGTCTTTTCGTTCGTCAAAAAAAAAAAAAAAAAAAGCCATTATTATATACAAATAATTAAAAAAAAATGGGCCTACAATATTAGATGCTTGCTAGACTGTAGATTATAAGGTAAATTCGATTTATTAAATACAATCACGAGAATTTTTAAATGCAATAATTAATTAAGAAATAAACTGGTTAAGTGCACATTCCTGCGTTAATATACGTCAAGACAAAAATCCATATCATCTTTACACTTATGTAAATTGATTTTTCATGGCACATTTGCATCATGGTAATATTTTTTTTTTTTTTTAATATTTCTTATTGGCCTTGTCATTGACTGAAGAGATGACAAATGTTGTGGATTAGGTATTGAATTCACACTCCTTTAATTTGGTCAAATCACCATCGTGTCTTATCCTCTAAAAACATTTAATTTTAATCTTAGAAAAGATATATATATATATATATATATATATAGCATCTATCATAGGATTTGCCAGCAGGTGGAGCACCACTTGTCTTCTGAATAGGCATTGACGTGGAGTGCATTTGCCTAATGAATTTAAAAAACTAAAAAAAAAAAAAAAAAAGATTTGATGATAACATAATGGAAATAATGCATTAAATTATTGCTGATATAGGTGAAAATTTTATTAAATTTTAAAAAAATAAAAAAAAATATATGGATTATTAGATGAATTGAATGTCAATTGTGTATTTCTCATTGTGTAATTAAATTTTTCAAAAAAAGGTCAAATAAAATTTAATTTTAAATCTCTTATTGATCTTCTAACGCATTACACCACTAAAGTTTACATATATATATGTCTGTGTAAAACTTAATACTACATGAATAATAATAATAATAATAAATTAAAATTATAATATTCTAAATTTTTAATTAAATTATTATTCAATATTTCAAGTAATTATATAAGTTCAATCCTTAACGTGATGGGAACTTTTCACGGCATCCAATTCATTTCCTTGGTTAGTATTTGACAAGCATGTGGCTTTGTTGTTTTTCGTGGGTCCAAAGCTGAAGATAATGGGCCAATTACGATGCCTGTCAGGATCGTTATGGGTTAACTGGGTGGGTATATATTGCTGCCGACTGCATGAGCTTGGAGTTGGTTCTGTAGGTACAGCTGTCCTCTTGACATTTGCCGTTGAGATTTCAACACCCACATCTCAATTTCTTGAAGCAGAGGTCAAACCCAGAACAAAAGAGAATTGAACCCCCGCAATCGACCTTGTTGGAGGATGAAAGGAAATGTCTGTGTGCTTGTGGCTCTGCCAACTCTGTTTGCTTGCTTAAATGGAAGAGTTGGTTGGGAAAACATAGAAACCTAATATTTGAAGATTGTGTGTCGTTTGCAATTAAGCCTAAAAAGAAGAGTTGAGTTAAATAAACTCCATAAAAATCATTTATGGTTGTGCTTGTGCAGTGACCGTAGGATCTTTGTCTAACTTCCCTGGCTTAATGGCTTGCCGCAGGAACCTTGATGGGAGGAGAAGATTGTAATGGTACAAATTGACTTTCCCCCATTTTTGGTTGATCATAAAGTAAATTGATCTTAGAGGTCAATAGAGGTACTTACTATCTTACAATGAATACAAGACCTTTAAGGCTAATTTGTGGGTAGCCATTTCAGCATAATATTTTTTTTTTTTATATGTTAAATTAAGTTTAAATTTTCGTATTGATATTTATTCAATTAAAAAATAAATTTAAGAATTTAGATTATAAATTTAATTTAATTATAATAAGTGATATATAATTAAATTTTAAACTCTTTAATATTAAAATTATAAAAAATTACTTAAATTTAATATAAATAAATATTTCTATAAAAAATAAAGTAACAGCAACAACAACAAATAATTTTAAATTTTAACTTTAAATACAAAAATTATTCTAATTTTTTTATTTTATTTTATTTTTATGTTAAAAAAGAAACTTTATGTTATCGGTGACAGATGAGACGTCCTATCACAATCCATGAACAATTGCAAAGAATCTTGCAATCTTAGGCCTGATGGGTCTCGTAGGTCCTGCGTAATGTTAGAACTGGTAGGTAGGATATTGTTAGATAGTCGACAAATTCAAAGACGGGTCTTGACTGACTCTTGACCAACAGACTTGGAAAATAGAAACAAAAGAAACGAAGTGGCAGTGGAATTCCCATCGATTGGATACAGACTTGAAACTTTTTTCACACAACAGGCCCTTTGATGGGGTATCCAATGTTTGCCAAAGTGCTGGATTGAACGATGAGACTAGAAGCTCCACGGTTCACAACACCACAAAAACCAGCGAAGCAAAAACAGAAGTGTACAATGTGAAGTTCTGATGTGCTAATTGTACATCCCAAATCCAAAGGGTTCAAAAACACCTAAACACAAGTGTGATAGACCTTTGACAAGGACCAAACTTAAGCTTCAATCTCAAACCTCGGACACTTGATGGAGCCCATAGAAATGTCAATCTCAATCAAGTTTTCCTCCTCGTTCATCTCATTGAATTCTGCCAAAAGCTCTACTATACCATATTGCTGCTTGAGGAATGTGCCTGTTGCAAAATCTGGCATTTTTTTCTGCAGATTTAACTTGGGCTCTTCTTCTTTGTTATTATGACCAAGATAATGCCCACTTGGAAGGGAAATTTCAATGAGACTATCCTCGTCGGAAATAGATCCGTCGGAGCAATCCCTGCCGTGGGACATGTTGTCATGAAAAGGCCAGTCCGCTTCTGAATCCTCACTTGTAGATGAGCGACCAAGGCAGTCACTTTCTGATAGAAAAGCTGTTGATGACCCTACTAAGAAATCATCGACCTGACCCTTCTTTGTTGTTTTCGATGCATCTTCTGGCACTTGTGCTACTGATTCAAAATATTCAATGTGATCAGCGGAACTTTCCTGATCAGGCCTGAGAATCTCGTCCTCAGCCGGTTTCTTTGTCGGGCCTGGTTTTTGCTTTGAGAGTGTGACAATGAGAGTAGACAAAATCAGTACTGTGGAGCTGAGAACAATGGATAAGAACCCATAGCCCAGAAAACTAGCTATTAACAGCAGTGGACCAATGACAGATATACAACACAGAGAGTTTCTAAAGAAACAGACAGGAGAAGTCATTTGACTCAACTATGTTGGTCAACCCAATCAAAAAGCCCTCTTGTTGAGTTATTATTTTATGCCCCCTTGTTCTTTCTTGTTCTTTGCTCAATTGCTCTCATATCAAAGAAGAGGAGACTGCAAAAAGTAGAAAGTTACGCGTATGGGTTGGGAGGAATTTTGCAGATCAAATATTTAGAAATACCAAAGAAAGAAGGAACATGAAGTAATCAAGAAGATTGACAAAGCAGGGTACTTGAAGATTTTGAGGAGCGGATGCTACCTGAACAGGCTTGCAACTTGCAAATTGTTATTATTATTATTATTATTATATGACTCGACCTGTACTTGAGATGAATTGCTGGGCAGTTTCCAACATCACAGACACCCTGCCCAAGTTGAGCTTGCTCCTAAAAAAAATGGGGGTTTTCTTGTCTAGCACCAGTTGGGCGTTCTTTCTCTGCAGCTGATTCTCTTGAAAACCCCAGAGCCCCAGGTTTTCCCGTACTGATTTACAGTCTCAGAGCCTGGATATTTGAGAAGCCATGTGCTGACACCTGCGGCACCGTTCCTCCAACTTCGATGAGAAAAAAGACATATAAGACTATAGAGAGAACCCCAGAACCCAATGCTGGATATGTATTATAATAATCTTCTTCCCTCTGCGCATCGCCCTGCACCCCAAAAACCCTACTTTCAGAAAAGCTTCACTGGAAGATTGTGCAAGAAATACCAACCAAAAATACCAACTTTGGTCAATCAAGGAAAGAAGAAAAAGCAACAGTATGACAGTAGATTTTAATCTTCCGGTATTTCCATGTTAAAACCTCAGTTCTTTTACAAAAATCTTTCCTCTTTCTTGTCTTTCAGTAACAATGGAAGTCAAACAACCGATTGTATTCAGAAGTCTCTTGTTAGCAAATCCATTACTCTTCCTTTTATCAGACACAGAGTTGTCCTCGAAAGACAATGAATTAAAAGTAAATTAAAGAACGAAAATTTTTCTGCAATTTTTGAGGGTCTAAAAAAAAACCCAAAGACGTGCCAATTAATTTAGCTGCTGCCTGTGTGTGCTGCTGTTGCTTCTTGTCTCTTGTTCTAGTCGATTCTAACATTATTTAGCCGTAATTGTAACTTATTATGTTGAAAAAAGCCCCATGGTTACAACAATAATAAAATTGTGTAGTTCTTACTTTATTCGATGAACAACTTTTGGTCTCCTTTTTGGGTTTTGCTGCTTGTTAATTAGAAGGTCCATCCGTGAGGAGATCAAATCGTATTTCATTTCATGCTTCTTTTGCTTCATGGGTGCGCCTCTAATGATGTCTTCAAATTGCTTTAAACGTGGTGGGTCATCAACATGTCACCACCCACCTCAAAGGCCAGCCCCCACTCTCAATCCGAGCCACTGCAACGCAGCCACGGCGGTCGGCTTCAAATGATGGCTAGGTTGCCAGTACTAATAGTGTAGAAGAATTTTTGAGACTCTACAATCTGCGTGGCTTAATCTTTGACTCTTAATTTACCACTTGAAGTCATTCTGAGTGCTGAAATGCTCTGGATACTTGGAACCTCCCTCAATATGCTTAGCATCGTAGGCTTTTTGATTGCTGAAGAGTCCAAATGGAAGAATATAAATCGAAATCTAGCTTTGGTGCCATTATAATCATGTATTGTTGCCGGGCTGGTGGTTCCTGCCTTTCCGTGGTCTTTTTTGGATTGCTGTTCTTTCATATCTTTGTCAATGCCACGTATCTTTCAGTGTATTTTGGTCTATTTTCCTCAACTTCGACAATTAATTAGATTGTACCTTTTCTACTTATTATATTATACAATTTGGAAAGATGGGCCTGGCAGGAAGAGGCATTGAGGTTCTAAAACGATGAGTTGCATTCTACAAAGGAATAGCCCATTCCTAATTAATTCATCTTCGTTCAATGAAGTCAACTTTGCTACTAATTGAGGCACAGCAATGAAAGTTATCAAACAAGCAAGCTGGGTGCCCCCAACCCGTAAACAGATCTAGTTGAATTGTCAAAGTGATTGGTAAAAGGGATTTTTAAGGAGAGAAAGAGGATCATTGGGAACAAAATCTTTATAGGAAGAATAAATAAATCTCTGAAAGTGCGTAATGAGAAAGAGGGGAATGCTACTTGTCGGCCAGTTGCTAAAGCAAGCTGCACAAATGAAGGAGTGCCACATGAAACCTTAACAACTAGCAAGGTTGCTTTCTGCTCTGCATCTTGGCTGCAAAGGGAGAAAAAACAAAGAAAAGAAAAGAAAAGAGAGCAAGATTCAAGAGGCTAGCTTGGGAAGCAATTGTCTTGAAATAAGAAATGAGATCAAGAATTTCCAAACGGGGGGTTTTGGTTAGTGTGGTATACGGAATGTTTTAGCTGTCAATATCTATTCATGGGAGATGGAGCCTAGGAGGGGACCATATCTAAGTCTTGCATTGAATCTTGAACTTGCACTTTAAGCCTGTTTTCAACTCCGTGTTTGTCCTTTGCGACGTGAAAAAAAAGGGGCCACTCTGGCTGTGGCTGCTCTTCATGTTTCATTTTCAGGAATCAGATAAACACAACTGTTAATTCTAACGATTAATTTACTTGACAAGATAAATGTATTCTCTCTCTCTCTTTTTTCTTTTTTATTTATTTAAGAATGAGACAAATTTATTTCCCATCTTATCCTCAATGTGGTATTTTTTTCAAAAAAAAAAAAAAAAAAAGGGTTTTAATACCTTGAGTAAATGTTTTACCTTTGATTGATCATAACCTGTAATATTATTAAATTTTTGGGAGTAGAAAAATAATATTCAACGATAATTGAAAGGCCATAAGAAAATAGATTTTTTTTTTTTTTTGCAAGAAAATGATTTGAATTTAGATATTTAAATGTTGAGATCTAATTTTAAGAAATGATATAAAATTTATTTTTTATTATGTAATTTATCGTTAAATAAAAATTTTGTTTAATAGTTATAGAAAATTAAAAAAAAAAAAGTAAATTGAAAAATTACGATAATTATAAGATTTATAGATAATCTACTAGATATCGTGTATGCGTGAACGGCTCAATCGGCGGTTTGCAAGCTCATTATAAAGTTGACTACCAATGCCCTCTTTTTCAGTTTTACGAGGGCAGCGTGGTCTCTTGATTCTCCTCATCTTTCTATCTTCGTACGTTTTGGGCTGCTGTCACCGACCTGTCTGTCAATAAGTTGGGCCAGAGATGTAGGGCCCACCGAACTAAAACCCAGACATCGAAGTCTATTTTTATGGGCTGTGCATTGCCCAACTGCTCCTCTGATTGGATTGGGGGCGGTGACCGTACACCAAACTTTCGTTTGATTTTGTCTTACCGGAGACAGATGCGGTTGCCATGATCAGTGAAGAGCCCATATAGAAAGTAGCAGATACAGGTCCGCTCAAGCCCTTTAGATCGTATACCAGGAAATTGACGAAGTACAGAATGGCATAAAAGGGCAGCTAAACCTGAAGAGAAGAATGCTGTCCAGCATCACTGTCAATCCTCTGCGGAAAGACCTCTGTAAGTGAAGATCACTGATGTCTCTGCACAAACAGTAGCCACTGGCAGAAGAACTACATCAAGAAACCATGTGAACTATAGAACCGTCCAAGCCATAAGCTAGAATCAACGAAGAACAATTCAATATGGAGGGTTCCAGCACCCAGAAGGAGAAGCCAAGATGGATACTTGCAAGCAGGAATTTCTCTTGGAATCTCATTGGTTAGTACAGTGTACTGAATCTTCTCGCATCACGTTCCGAGGAAGCCTCCCAGGAGGGTAAGCGGAATAGACACGTGGAAGCAGATGGTGAAAAGTGCCAAGTATTAGGAAAGAGTGCTGTTGCTTCCTTGGATAATGAAATTCAGTGTTGTCATGATAATAAACACAATCCCAGGGAAGAAGCATGCAACTGACAGAGAAACTTTCTTCCACCCTGCAGAATTTCCCTTGATTGTTCTCCAAAGATAGACTGCAAAATGGCCTGCAGGAACCCTAAGAAAAGGCAGAGATGTATTATTCTTGTCAGCATGATTACCTGCGAGGCTGGTGACAGGCAACCGAGGACCGCATGAACTATGGTGACAACAGCCATCAGAGTAATCTGAACCCCGTTTCCAACCATCACACAAAGAAGCTTTGCACGATGTGGTTCTCTAACACGTCTCCCGCGAGAAGCTTCCACTTTGGGAAAAGTCTCAAAGTCAATATTTTTTTGAGATTTTATGTCCAATTCGTCATCATCGCATGTCAAATCCCCCGTCACCGTTCCTAATGACCTCGCAGAAATAACCAGTGCCAGAACAAAGATCGTCAGGATTGAGTATATAATTGAGAACCAATGGACACGAGCGTCTCTCATCTCTGAATAAGCATCCCAACGAGATGACCGTGTAATATCACTTTTCACTAATTCAACCTCCTAAGTGAGTGATACTTCTCTTGCTCCTTTATGATCTGAGATTTTTCGAATTCCCGGGGACAATGGACAGATGGGACATGGTCATACATTCGAAATTTCGTCATTGTTTCAGGATTGTGCTTAACACTGCAAGGAACGACCTCAAATCCAACAATTTCATACCCAATTGCTCGCTTCTTGACTTTCAATTCAGAGATCATCATCTTACCATCTTCCCCGATGCCAAATATCTCCACGGCTCTTGATTCATCTTCGTGAATCAAGAACCTAAATTTGAAGTGGTTGATTATGTAATCTTTTAGCATTCATCACTTTATTCGGATACCCAACTGGGAACCCGGTCCACCGAATGTTAACTCCACTGTGCGTAGCATATCTCATCACAGGCAAATTATCCAACATCATGTTCACTTGGTACAGATCGTGGGTTCCCTGTTTCAACAGCTTTACCTTATTCTCACTCAGTGGATGACTGGTACAAAGGTAAATAGACTCACTGATATTCGTCCGGAACCGATACAGGGAGTTTAAGAACATGGTCTCCCATTAGGAGCTGCCCAAGGTTCATCCGGGCGCTGCTTTTGAATCCGAAACGAGTTTTGCAATAGGGGAGACTATAGTAGCTAAAAGGAAGTGCGTTTTCAATAGATATCAATGAGTCAACATTGGCAAATCTGAATTCTCCAAGCGAATAGGCGTGCATGTTGCTTTCAGGAGGCAGTAGATTGAATCCATAGCCGGAGTCGGCGAAGACAATCGCCAAAATAAAAGACCGACAAGTGGTTGGCGTCCTCATCGCCGGTATAAGGAGACTTCCAATGTAGAAGACCTTTCACCTTTGGGTGATTGATCTTGGATTTAGCACAAAGCAGGCTGATCGAATATCAAAACTGCTCAAGCCAATAAACATATTACTGGGTTTGATTCATGCATGTAACAACCGCAAGAACAAACTGTGATTCTTAAAAACAATGCATAATTTACCGGTTTTTGTCACAAGTGCTTCTGATTCTGGGATAGTAGCTTATGCTTTTTCAACCTTCTTTGCAATTTGCAAATATATGAACCAGAAGATCCAAATATGAACGAGAATAATTCTAAGGGGATCATCTAGAATCGGTCCCTTTCGCTTCCAGCGAATTCCCAAGTCTTCTAGGTTGGATTGATTAATCAGTTGGATGAAATCAAAGAAGGCACTTTTTGAACTCCATAAATTCATGTATTTGACGTAATCGGATGCGTCCCATCTTTCTTAACTTTTAGTCAGAATGTCAAATATCTGTAACGCTATGGTGCCTTGTTGACAAACGGTGTGTTGTCGAGGAATCATTTCAATTATAACCATCATTAAAATTGACGAAGTTTGTTTTTGAAGATTGTCAATTTTTTATTGCAATTGTTATAACACACTTCGTTTAGTGCCAAAGTTTCATTCTTTGCTCACAATGCTTGCTTTTTTCTCTTTCTTTTTCATGATTTTGAGTGTTACTGATTGTAAAATCTTCTGTTTTAATGGAAGCAGTCATTCTCCTCATTTGTTAGATATTAAATTTTGTAAAACTAAGAGGATTATTGGTACCATAAAATGAAGTTTTCGCACAAGAAAAAAATATGAAAGCAATATTGCCATACAATATTATATAAATGCTGATATCGACGGACGAAATTTCCAGATTAAGCTTCCGAAATGCTTGTAATTCATTAATTAAAGAATTTTTCAAAGCAGAAGTTCACTTCGGCAATGGTCACGGACTGATGCGACCTCTCAACCAACGTAGTGGTTTCTTAAATGGCCCACCTCAATGCAAGTAGAAGGGAAAAGCTTTCTCACGTTAGGTTCAAGCGGATAATTAAGTATTATTCTATAAAGATTAATTTTCTTGAGAAAATGCTGATTTTACCAGCTTGTAAACCAGGGCATCAATTACTTGAACGTCTACATCTACCCTTGTCATTATATGTCTTGGCACCATAGCATCTAGAGTGATCTGCAATCATTTTGAGCTAACCCAAGTGATCGTGCCTTTGCTTGTAGAACGGCGATGTAAGATTCTCTGTTAAGAGCCTCTTGAATTCAAGTGGGGTAGTGTTTTTTTTTTTTTTTTTTTTCCTTTTGTCAATTAACCTCAATTCGTTTATAATAGATAGGACTTGAATTTGTTTAGATAAGAGCTAATGGGCATGCAAGAATATTCATTCAAAACACTCTTGAATTGTTAAATTAAATTAGAAAACACAAAATTATGTATTATTTTATTGATTGTATCTTTATGTGTCCATAACCCTACTTTCAATTTAATTACTATGAAATATGATTGTCTAATCTAATGATTTTGACGTGTTCTCATGCGTGAGCTCATACACCTCAAAATTGAAATCCTTTGTACAATTGTCTTCAAGGTTGAGACGTCAATTTGGCAATCAAAATCGGCGAATTAGTCGTATCAAATAAGAGAGTTTTGCTTAGGGACCATAAATTGTCAACTGTGGGCATTTCACCTCATGCAAGTCGCTCTCAAAAAATAGACCCCAGATGCCCCAACGGTGCAGATTCTTCTTCCGCGTCGCTGTTCACCAATGGGACACAAACATTTTAACCATACCAACCACATAAAAGTTCTCTCTCTTTCCCTATGTTTCCCTCACTTTCTTCTTCCACTCATCAACATTTTGTTGCTTTCCAGTTTTCACCAACTCTTGGGGGGTAGAGGGAAAAAAAAAAAAAAAAAAAAAGAATCACTCTCTCTTCAGATTCCCCTGCCCATAGTTTCGAAAAGGACAACAGAAGACAGAATTTATAGACCTAGCATTGGCCAATCTTGTCTACTAGCATTACTTTGAGCTCGTGGATTCATTAATCCTTTGATTGACTGGCTGAGCAAAAGAAAGACGGCCACTTGCTCCGATACTTTGTTTTTGTGGTACCATGTAAACGTATATTCTTTCACTCTATCTCTGTAAAGCAAAAGGGTCATCGACAGTTACCAAAATATGCTCAACCGGGCAAGACACATATTCTCTCTCACCTTCTTTTGCTTGCCTTAATGAATGAGTTGACATATGTCAGTTGATGAAATGCTATTCCTAAAGCGAGCGGGGAGCGGGGAGCTGTAATTTACAAAAATTTCTCGCATGATGCTGGTGGGTTTTTAATCATAACGATTCTTATAGTGAAGCATCACATTCATGCTCAAAGCAATGCCATGATATCAAAAAAAAGGTACTTTTGATGGTGTTCAGGCTACTTATTAGGGTACCTACTTTAGTATATGGTGCACGAGAATAAAAACTCAATGTTGACGGCTCAACCAAAACTTAATGGTTCTTTGAATATATTTACTATGTGGTTCACTGAATCAACTGCTTAATGGAGGACAGAGAGAGAAAAAAAAAAAAAAAAAAAAAGAAAGAAACAAGTGACCAGACTAGAAAATCAACTTGGACATGTCTAAATCAGTGGGCCAATGTGTTTAGTGCATGACTTCAACTAGCTTAAAACTTTCTTAGTCTGGGGGGCCTAGCCCACATTGGTTTTGGCTGCTGATTGAAAAGGACCCTCTGCTTGACATTTGGTTTCCAAAATTTTCGTCTATTGCGTTAGTAGTGCGTCAGTTGGGAGGGTGGTGGACATCCAGTGCTACTCAGCGGAGCCATGGGGGCCAGAAAGGTATCATCAATATAAATTATATTAAAGATATCAACGAATTTTAATTTAATAATTTACTAAAATGATTTTTAAAACTAACTTTGAGTTCAGTGGACACTAATTAAACTGAGAAAAAATAAAAGAAGTTGATTAATGAGATGAATTATTTACTTGGTTTTCAGTTTGATTGATTAAGATTTGAGGAGTTCAAGGACAGGATGAGGGACTGACTGCAGATTTCCATTAATTTTTTCCCAAAGGCCTCTGTAGTTTTCTTGTTTTTTCCCTTAAAAGATGTTGGACTGAAAGCACCACAGCCAAAGCCAAATTCCCAGACAAATGCATTGTTACAATGCCTCGCAAAACCCCAAATGGCAGGTAATGAATTAAGGACGCGCATGGAAAAGGAAACATCGAGATTGTGATGTAAATCTGTTCTCATTTATATATCTTTTGAAAACGTACACCTATACTAAATAAAATAAAATAAAAAAGATCTATAACCTGAGCCATGTGATAATCGCTTGATTGAAACATATTCTGTTAAGATATCCCTTTCTTCGTCTGCTGGCGAAGATATTTCATTGCCATGTTTTCAACACAAAAACGATATCCATGCGTAATTGCGGCTGATTGGTTTGAACACAAGGGAAAATGTACAACACCCTCCGTTCATGTTGCCTTCCGCCAGTGACTCTTTGTCTTTTCTTCGATCTACACATCTCTTTGTTAGTCTGGTTTTGGTATTAATTATTAATGATATGTTCTTCCAAGATGTTTTGGTTAATGAAAACATCTCATTGCTATGTTACACAAAGAATTTCACGTAATACAAACAACATGTTCATTTGGGTGTGGGTTTCATTTGTCTTGTTAAATAATAAATAAATAAATAAATTGATGTGGGAATAAAATGCATTCTTTTTAGAGAATCATTAAGCAAAATCAACAGTTTTTTCTTTCTGTGAACTTGGGGGCAAAAATTCATCGAGAAAAGCAGAAGCACATGTAAGAGTTGAAGTAATTACAAACAAACTTCATTGGTTTGGTATGTTTTAAACATTAATTTATACATTATATTACTTTAAATATTAAATATATATTTTAAATTTTTTAATAAATAACTATAAGTAACAATAAAAATTTCAAGTATATATTTTCTTGTAAAGGAATTCAAAGCAAAAATAGTAAAATAAAGGACAGTACAAAGAGAAGTTGGTAGCCACTGGGAGACAAGGGTAGTTGAGTCCAATTACGTGGCACATGTCATTGGTTAACTATATAAACAGTAAGAAAGGGGAAAAAAAAACAAAAAAACAGTGAGATGGCTTCCAAATCTCCTGTCCTACGCAGGAAGGCAGAAGCAACAATCCCTTTTAAACCAACCATCATTAGCCCACCAGAGGATCTTCCAAACTCATTGGAGAAAAACTATTTTACTTTGGAGAGAGAAAACAAAAAGAGAGAGAGAGAGAGAGAGAGAGAGAGAGAGGACAAATTGCGCTTTCAATGGTAAAAAAAACAACTGATCAATCAATCGATCAAAATTATTATTTTTAAAAAAATCCATAAATTAAAGCTGTCAATCGACAAATAATGTTGCTTCTTTCTCTTGAGTTAATTATTAGTTGCCACTGCCTTCCTTTTGCTGGTTTTTCAATTTATTTACAGTGATGGGTAAGTAAAACCCACCAAATCCCACAACTTGTTTTCCCTGTTTTTGTTTTTGTTTTTGTTTTTGATTTTTTTTTTTTTTTTTTTTTTTGTTGGGGGGTAAAGTTGATTTCTTTTGGTTTTTGTCACTAATTCACTACTTTGGGTCCTGTTTTCTTGCTTCTGGGTCTGCTCTCTTTTCTATCTTTATCATGATTTTCATATATGGCCAGCAATTGTTTTCTTCTTTATTGTTTTTCCCATTAAGTTTGATTGTAGAGTAATGGTTTTTGATAAAAAGGTAAGAATTTTATGTGGAGTTTTTGTTTTGTTTTGTTTTTTTTTTTTTTAATGTCTATTCAATTGTTTCCAGTGATGGGCAATGCAAGTGGCAAGGATGATGGAGAAGGAAGCTCTGGAGTGAAAGATGCAGAAGGATATGAGCAGGAGGATGTGGAGTTTGCACCGCATGGATGGGGTGCGCAGGGCAGCGGTTATGCAGAGCCAGAGGCCATGCTCCACTCCCCTCCACTTAGCCCCAGAGTGTTCCAGCAGCCTCCTCTCATGTTCAATCCACAGGTCTGGTTCCTTCTGTGTTTTCTTCTTTCCATTCCAAATTGTTTTCTTTCTTGGGTCGTATTCTACCACAATCGAAATACAGGGCTTCAAGAAACTGCGGTGTTTACGATAAAACTACTAGATGCTAATTCTTTTTGTTTTCGGGTGAGATTTTGCGTGTTGTGGTAGCCTAGCTGTTCCCAATTTGGGATCTTGGGACTGTGAATTAAATTTTGAATCAATATATGTTTCCGCGGTTTTTTATTTTTTTAGTTCTTTTTGAGTATCTTTTCTTTCATGACTTTCGAATCTGCTAACTAACCAAGACTAAGAGGAGAAGCAATGTGTATGTGTTTCTAGTTAGACTGCCGCAGGAAATTTTTGGGGTGTCTTAAAACGTGCTAACCTATTACTTCTCGTCAATATCTATCTGGGGTTACATGGGCAAGGCTATGAAATGCATCTTTGGCATGCATGACATAATGAGAAACATGTTGTGGAATTTATGAGAATTTGGGATTTGAGGGATAAAATGGAAAATGGAAAATTAGAGTACCTTCATCACAAGGTAACTTTGGATTTTGACAAGACTGTACTACAAACACATGAAAATGTGCGTGCTTTTTCTGTTTTTTATGGCTTGTGTATATATATTGGAAATTTACCTGCATTTCTGTCGGCAGGTCCCATTGGTTCCCTCTTCAAGACTTGGAGAAGTAGTGCGTGCCCAGAACTATGCATCCACTTACAGCACAACAGATTTTAGGGATGTCTTCATGGAGAAACCAATGCCTGTGTTGATAGTATGGAGTTATGGTGGCCAGCAAGTGGCTGTAACTGGTTCATGGGATAATTGGAGCAGAAGGTACTGTAATGGAATTTATAGTTGTTTCTTTGTCTTCTAATTCAACCCTCAATCCAATGACTCACATGGTTATGTCTCTCTGTTAGTGAACCGTTGCAGAGATCGGGCCAAGATTTTGTTCTTATAAAGATGCTTCCTTCGGGCGTTTATCATTATCGCTTCATTGTCGATGAACATGTGAGGTACGCTCCAGACTTGCCATTGGAATTTGATGACTCGGGCACAGGTTACAACATTTTGGATGTGCAGGTAATAGCTGAATCCCCTAATTTCATTTCTCCACCTCAAAGAAAATGATGAAAGGCTATTCTTGTCCTGAGCTGCATTCCTGCTGAAGTTGCTATGCTTTGGGATGTTGAAGCTAGAACAAGTGTTTGATTTGACTTTTGCTTGTGTTGGGGCTTGATTTTAGCTTGGTTTGGGGCAATTAATTTGATTAATTAAAAATGAAAGAGGAAGAAAGGTAATGAGATGATTGAAAATTAGCTTCTATCTTTCAACTATGCTCATTGCAGAAAAGGGCGCCTGGTGCCTGAGGCTACAATTAGGTACATATGGGTTGATATAAAGAGTCAAGTCCTATTTGTGTCGTCTTTTAGTTGATTTGTCTCACAAGTAATAGTTGCTAATCTTGGCCAATGGCATTCTGCTTTGTTAAATTTTGGAGCCATGCAAATGTCAAAAATGTTTTGCTCCTATCAAAGTCCTTGTCTTGAAGTGTCTTTAATCACTTGCAAGCATGAAAATGAAAATCATCTTAATTGGAGGTTAGGATATGTAAATATCCCAATGTGAACTAGATGAGTTTATGAAAAACAAAATCTCAGATGACTGCGTCTTATGGGGGGTGTAAATGAGAAATTGCTGATGTCTTTTGACGTAATTTATATTCTTTTGGAAGATTCAGGCATGTATCTTCTTATCATGTCTATTGATGATCTGTTTCAATCTTGCTATTATTATGCAACTGCTCTTCTTCCAATTAGGCTACCTTTTGAAGATTAACCTGGCTCTTACCTCTATGGACTCTTAAATGTTTGCATCAGCACGGGACATTCCTTATTTTGCTTTGCCTGTTACAATGTGCTGTACAGGACCATATTCCAGAAGCTCCAGACACTTTATCTGAGTTTGAATCCCCCTCTTCTCCACTATCAAGCTACAATAACCAACTTCTAACAGAAGAGGATCTGAGTAAACCTCCCCCCAATATGCCGCCACAACTTCAACTAACACCTCCGCAACTTCAATCAACTTTGCCATGTGAACAATCTTTGGCTGTGGATGGTCTCGAATCACTGCCAAGGCCTCGACATGAAATGCTGAACCATCTGTATATTCAGAGAAGGGATGATTCGGGTAGTGATCACTCAAGCAGTGATCGCTCACCTGTCGCGCTTGCCTCGACACATCGTTTCCTCCAGAAATATGTGACAGTAGTAATATACAAGCCCAAACGGAGGTGAAATGTACTACGTCATACCTTATTCTTTACAGTCCATATCTAGATCAGTTAGATTTATTTGATATGTAAGTGCCAATATAAGTTAAGGGTTAAGCTCGTGGAGATAGTGAGCGGAAAAATATTCTTTGCTACAAACTTGCTTATTCATGTTGAACATTGTTTTCTTTGCACCTTTGAGTTCATGTCCTTATTCATTTCCTATTTGTTTGTTTGTTTAATTTGATCTCTCCACTAATTACACTTAAACAAGTGCATTATTGACATTAAAATGTTTCATGATCAACACCTATGATTATCACTTCACAGGTAAAACCAAATTGGTCAAAGAAAATGCTTTCCGATTTGTTTGTCACCGAACACTGGTTTACTTGGAAATCACAAAATGAATATGCCAATTGGTGCACAACAACACACTTACATCTGAAGGACTCGTACGATTGGATTATACGGAAACCGTGTCAGATTGTCAATAATGCTGCTCGAGGTGCTGCAATTGCTTACAAAAATTATCTGGCCGGTACCTTAATCCAACCGTTGGCAAAAGCAATGGCTAAGATCACGAAAGGTGTCGACATGCCGAAAATGATGATGTAAGGCAGTGGCGTCTTCATGGGATTCTCTCCTGCCCTTTCTCCTGCTGTTTGCCAATACCTGCCAACATCAGTCACGCTAGATTGGAATGCTCAATTTGATATACATAATGCTAACTCTATCAACTGTATGTAATAGCTTGGCTAAACCTTTTGGCTGGCCTGTAAAAACTAACGAGGATTAAAATTAGAGCGCTCACTGTTCTGGTTCCTCATCTTTGGTAATAAATTTCTTCTTCCCTTTTGGCTTGAGTTCTCCATCTCCTCCCCCTAGAGACCCCCAAAATCACTTCTTTAACCATGTTATCTCGGACCCATTTGGCCGAAGATTCAAACCCAAACTCAACCAAGGAAAGAAGTAGGGGCAAAAAAGTACAGCAGAAGAAGCATCACTTACCGATGTTTGCCCGGACTGTAAGCTGACGAGACTTATTCTTGGGTAAACTCAAATTGTGAACCTGGGGAGACAGAGATGATGACTTGGGTAGGCTGGGAATTCGGGCGGTGAGACCAGAAGAGAGCGCCAGGGTGGCTGCCATTTTCGCAAGGCATGCAAGCTTTTCTGGGCCAATTCCTCGGATGTCCAAATGAATATGTAAGTCATCAGTTCTTGGCTTGGATAACGAGTTGCCAATGATATTTTACAGTTCCGGATGCTAAGCCTTATCCAAAATAAAACGTAAGGTTGACATGCCACGTCCAAGTGGTCCATCTCTGTCCCTCAAAGTTACACACACACACACACACACACACACACACACACAGGTGGTCCTGAATTATCATCAGCCACAGACAAAAAGCAAAAATTCATACATATACAATTTCTCAGTATCTTGGAAGTGAAATTGTGGATTTGAGTCATTTATGAAGTTTTGATGATGCTCTTCGTTTATCCATTTCCATTTCATTTCGATGCTTCTCATGATAGTTTGTTTCTTCTAAATGAAGAAAATAGAATAATAACAGAAAAACAAAAAAAAAAAAATAGTAATGTAAAAGGTAGGTGTCTTTAATGTGTGCTGAGATTTGGTGCGAAATGAAAACAAAACAAAGGAAAAAAAGGAAAAAGCGCCTTCGTGGCATGGCTTCATCAACGCCCTTAATGGCAACAAGTTCTTTAATAAAGCAACGCCGTTTCCTTTTTCATGACAATTAACCTATTCGGAAAAATCACAGCTCACAGCGAAGCAAGCTGTTTTGCTATTAGTAGTGGAAAAAACCATAAATGAACCAAATGACCATCTTGCCCTTCAAACTAGATTGAAGCTTTTGCCGTGGAGTGGCCGTTTCCTGCCTAGATTACAACTTTGAAAAATCAAACTTCATCTAGTTGAAGTCTGGAAACGGTATAGACTTCCCATATTTTTGGCGTCAGCAAATGGGAAGTCTTCCTCAGAAAGCACCTCCAACCGGCCTATAGCTTCTGTTCTATTCTGTTCGTCGACTGTGAAATCAAGTGCTTTTGATCTAAGATGGTTAATTGAAAGCCATCCGGTGAACAGATTATTTAATTTGCAGATCACACGTCTCACAATCCCTAGTGGGGCTGTCTCTTTTTGATCAGTCGTGGGTCTTTTTTATTTGGCGGGTTTTTTACATGGGTTCTGCCCGTTTGGGTGGCTAAGCCATCCTACTTTGGACCTCATACGGAAGAAAGCTCAGATTTTGCGTGGCGGGGGTCTGGAGAATAAGGAACCGTGGATGCTTCAACGTTAGTCTTGCAGAGAGTTTTGGAGGTTTTTCACACTCACCCTTTTGCTTACGCGTTTTCTTGCTTTTTTCGACTTCAAGTTTTGACCTTTCCTCTTTCGACAACTGTTGTTTGTATTATGCGTGGAAGTGAAACGAAACTCACTTGATGCGGCCTATGTTTTGTTTGTTATGGCTGCAAATGGCAAGAAATCCTGCTTGAAAGCCCGGGCTTTTCGCCGATTCCTTTCTCTTTTTTTTGTTACTTTATTAGGGGTTTTGCTGCCGATTGTTCTATTGAGGACGAATTCGCTGTCAAAGTCATGGTATTGGAATGAAGCTTTGAGTCCTGGTTATAACTTTTCTCGAGTTGGACAAATACTTAGTCTCCCTAGACGGAATGAATTGTCAATTCGATTGGAAAAGCTTAACCAGTTGCCTCCGAGGAACACAGATTTATTCCCTAAGTTAGCTAAAGATCATATAACCATTGTCCTGTATGTCCACAATAGGCCTCAATATCTGAAAGTGGTTGTGGACAGCCTGTCAAGAGTAGTTGGCATAGGCGAGACTTTACTCATTGTTAGCCATGATGGATACTTTGAAGAAATGAATAAGATTGTGCAAAGTATCAAATTTTGCCAGGTCAAACAGATATTTGCTCCTTACTCGCCCCACGTCTTTCCCGATAGTTTCCCCGGTGTTTCACACAATGACTGTAAGGATAAAGATGATGCAGCAAAGAAACATTGTGTGGGGAATCCTGATCAATATGGGAACCACCGATCACCAAAGATAGTGGCACTGAAACATCATTGGTGGTGGATGATGAACACGGTGTGGGATGGATTGAAGGAGACAAAAGGGCAGTCTGGTCATATCCTGTTCATAGAGGAGGATCATTTCATTTTTCCTAATGCATATCGCAATTTGCAGATACTGACTGAATTGAAGCCTCAGAAATGCCCTGATTGCTATGCAGCAAATTTAGCGCCTTCTGATGTGAATTCAAGAGGAGAATATTCGGATTGTTTAATTGCTGAGAGAATAGGAAATGTTGGCTATTCCTTTAATCGGACTGTTTGGAGAAAAATTCATATGAAGGCAAGAGAATTTTGTTTCTTTGATGAATACAATTGGGATATAACCATGTGGGCAACAGTTTATCCATCATTTGGTGGTCCAGTTTACACACTACGGGCACCAAGGACAAGTGCTGTTCATTTTGGGAAATGTGGTTTGCATCAGGGTCATGGGGACAAAACTGCTTGCATTGATAATGGTGTTGTAAAAATTCCAGTGGAAGGCATCGATAAGGTAGCCAACATTGATTCAAAGTGGGATGTTTATGTCTATGAGCATCAGGCAGGATATAAAGCTGGGTTTAAGGGCTGGGGAGGCTGGGGAGATGACAGAGACCGACATTTGTGCTTGAAATTTGCTGAAATGTATCACTCCTCGCTTGCGGGTTCTACAATATGAAACACCGAGTCTTTTTAATTTTGACTTGTCCTTCTTTGTAACCAGTAATGTCTTGATAGCTTTCCCTTTTCATTGGCCTATTTAAAGAAGACCTGAAAGAATGTTACACGTTTGTAATATCATGTTGTTTCTTTTCTATGCTTTGATGAAACCAAATTTTTTACCGTTGGTTTCTCTGTTCTCATGTGCAGTAATTCTTGCTGATGCTCCTATTTCTAAGCTCATTAAGCAAAAAGTCATCGGTCTTTGTACGAATCATTGTGCATTTTTATTTCATGTTTGGTTGGTTGATTTTACTTCCATGGTGGACAGAAAGCCCAATACGTCAGTTCCTACTCAATGGATCGACAACAAAAGAGAGATGTGTTTTGTATTGTCCTAACGATCTGAATAAACTTTACCTATATATACACTGCACAAGTGGTTCCTTTCTTTATGTTTGTTGTACAATTAGTTGATGTGCGGCTTAGTTTTGAAGCCTTTCTGATTTTGTGAACTGGCATTAGGAGATTGCATGTATTTCTAGTGTGTTAGGTTGGTTAATTGTCTAGCCTTGTTGCATCTGATAGTATTTAGACCGCAAGAAACTGGGACTCAGTTCTAGTTTTCAATTCTTCCATTCATCTGCAAGAAAATTTAAAGATTTTGCGGCTTTGTCTGATTGGGCATGAAGATAAAGGTGTAAATGATTTGCAAAATTAACCTGATTGATAAAGACTCGTCGGTTAATTACCATTATGCTATACCTTTGACATCGTAGTGTAGCTCTACCGTAAGACAACACGGCTGCTGGACGGGGTTAATTTGTGAAGTGCTGCACGGTGTACCCAACTACTGTGCATATCATGATTGTAAACTTTGCATATGTTCTCGCTATCGAACCTTTAGGATTGTTGAACCTGCATCTTCTTGGTTGATTTTCTTGACTTTTGATCTGGAAGCTTGGCAATAGAATGTTAAACCCACTTGAAGATCATATGCCTACTATCTTACGATCCAGCAGGTAGAAAATTGAACACGAACAGAAAAGCTGAACTCATCGTATGAAAATAAGGTCTTGACTTGTCAGGAACAACCAAGAAGATGGTTCTTGTGAAGGATCCAGGACCACCAGGCAGAAGCATGATCTCTGTAGTAGCCGGCGATCTGCAAAAATGAAGTATAGTAAAATTTTGGTCCAAGATTATCTTGTGCGAGTTTCTGCATAGGCACAAGCATGTTCTTAGATTCTTGATGGGGAGTCCGGGAGAAAACGTTCATGGAGAATTCTTTGTCAAGTCTCTTCATCCGGGATATTCTTCTTTTCACGATGATTATGCGCCAAGATCTCCTATTTGTATTCCCTACTCGGGTGACACGGTATTAAAACAAGAAACGATTTTTCCCCATTTTGCCAAATGGTAAAGAGACCCATTTAATCCGAATTTGATTTTGTGTCTCGTTTCTTGATTGAAGAAATCGTGCATTCGGGATGTTATGGTAACAAAGCCTTTGCCCACCAGTCACGGCATAACCAAAATCTTCTTACTTGAGTTTCTTGTTCTGTTTTTGCTGTTTTTGGACTGCCATTACCCGCACGCAATGGAACAAAAGAAAAATCTAGTACGGTTTATATGTCATCGGAGCATTAAAAAAAAAAGTGCATATATGTCATGAAATCTTGAAATTCAAAGTCTGGTTTACATTTTCTACAGCTGACTGATATTTTTACAGACACTTTGGGAAAATGTAAGGATAATTGGCAGTTGATCTTGAACTTAAACGGGTAGTCCAGCATTTCGCATTCGAACCCCGTCTGGATAACAGATGCCAATAAGTATGAAGTTGGATGGCAATCAGTAGCTCTGTCCTTCCGGGGACAGTAACTCTACCTTAACTAGTTTGTTTGGGAAAGCCCCCGACCTGTTTGCCACTTGTTAGGTTCAATGTCACCAGTACCGACGCTGATGGTATCAAAATTTTCAAACATTTTTATAATCTTAAACCTAATTCTGAAAGCAGTCCATTTTTAAGGTCTAATTAGTTATATTGTTAATTTTTTTTATTGTCATTATTTGGTTATTTGTTATTAATTTTGTGTTGTTTACCCTTTTTTTTTTTAATATTAATAATTATTTTATTATTTTTAACAAAAAATGTAAAAGCCCAAAAAGACACTCAACAATTGGAGTCAAGCAATGCAACTCAATCTCAAGTCTAAAATATTAATTCATGAAATATTAAAGTTTATCTTGCTATATGTTACAGATGGTGGAAGAATCCAAAAGGGAAGATGCTGTCAAAGCTATTGTCTATGAGGCAACAGCAAGGCTCGGAGGCCCTGTGTATGGCAGCGCTGGTGCTATTTTCCAACTGCTAAAAACGGCTCAAGAACTCCAATTACAGGTTGAGTCTACCAGAGCTCAAGTCTTGGAGATGCAGGAACAAGGAGATCAGTTAGTGGGAATCAGCCTGACTTTGGTGGTTGTTCTTGATGGTGGCAATTTCTCAGTGGATGATCACATCATGGCTTATGATCCCATTCAGTTTTCTAGAGAGTGTGGGTGGAGTGTGATTATCTGTCAAAGCTCCCATCGATTCATTTGGCACATTGGACAAAAAAAAAAAAAAACTTTCTACCCCGTTGCAAATGGACAGTACTATTTATTTATATTCAAAAAAAAAACACTATTGATCAACACAAATACAAAAATAAAAAAATAATAAAAAAAATCGTAAAATGTTAATTTTTATTTGAAAATTTGTGCAGAATTCAAAATTGTAGCAAGGGAATTCCAGAAAATATGACTCATTTAATAATTTCTTCTTTTCAATTATTATTTTTATGCTATATACTAAATTAATTTGATCATTTAATACCTGCAATTGAAATAAATAGCAAAAAAAAAAAAAAAAGAAATATTATACAACAAGAGCTATATCTTATTTCAATTAAAAAAAGAGAAAAACAACCATCGAAAACATAAACTAAATTGTCTGAATGGTTAGTGTCACCACTCACGATTGACTCAAGTGATTCACACTCTTTATAAAGGGCTATATGTATAATATTCTCAAACGTTTCTACTAGACACGTTTCCGCATCTCGCGTGAGGTGAACGAATTGTTATATGTATGGCCGTGATAGTGACACGTATCTACCAGACCCGTGGCTAAGATACGGTAATATAAGGTTCATTGGACTGCGGTGTTGGGTTCAATGGCTTCCCATAATATATTTTTATGATTTTATTGTACATCCCTTAAAATTTCAAGTTCCAAAAACCCTTTTTTTTTTTTTTTTTATAAAAAAAAATATATATTTTGTAATTATTGGATATGAACAAGCAGATGGGAATCCTAAACAACTAAGACTGGTGAGTTCAATTACTCATTAAAGTTCAGTAAAAAAAATATTAAAGATCACAATTTTAAGTGACAAAAAAAAAAAAATTAAATTAAAGATAACAATCAATTAAAATGCGGTCTAAATAATCTTTAAATTAGAGAAATAAAATCAGGTGTCGCACATTCACATTAAATTTGAATGAGTAATTGAAACTGCATTAAATCTCCCATCAATGAACTAAAAACTCTGCTTGCATTGCAGGAGAATCTATAACAACAAATCCACCGTAAATAGGAAAGTGTTATACAAAGTTGACAAAACCATAACAAGATAGATGAGATAACCAGCAACCTCATGATAAAAGTCAAATCAACCAACGCCCACTTGACCATGTCAAAATATATATATATATATATATATATATATATATATATATATATATATATATATATATATATATATATATATATATATTTTTTTTTTTTTTTATGAATAAAAAAATGACTCGATATTGTGTGTGTGTGTGGGTGTGTGTGTGTGTGTGTGTGTGTGTGTGTGTGTGTGTGTGTGTGTGTGTAATATTATTTAATTTTATTTGCTGGGAAACCAGCAGCGTTTCAGCTGTCATGATTCGAGTTAAAGAAGATGAATTGGGTGTGCCTAGCGTGTTGCTGATTCTTGCCTGCACGGCTGCAGATTATGATGGTCAGCCTCACAACTCTCTCTTTTCTCTGTTTTATGCATATGATGACTCTTTTGATTAATTGTGAATTTTTAATTTTTAATTTTTAGCTTTTTTTGATTATTTTTCTTGGAACTTTGTGTGCTGTCCTGTTTTGATGCTCAGGTTTCTTTTGTGCAGAGAAATGAATGCCAATTTGGGAGTGTGCGTGAGAACGAGATAAGAGTTTTGGATTATTTGGCAAGTTGAATATGGGCATAGCAGCTGCTTTTGTACAACTGGCCACCGAGAATTTTGTAGTTATCTACTGACAATTCACAGTGGATGTTTATCTGGGTTTCTTTTCTTACATGTTTTGGAAGAGTTTTTTTTGAGGTGGCAACAGGGAGAGCCAAACTTGGGACTTGTCAGATAGTTTCCAGGAGAATCCTGTTGCTGTTATGTCTTGGTGGCTAGGTAGAATCATGAGCGGGTGTGAATTCCATCACTTCTTTCTTTGGAGATTAAAATTGGAAAAAAGGCACTGCTTTGTTGCTTTTCAATTGCTGGTGGGTTTCTTTCCCTTTTGACATTAGTGATGGTTCCTGGGTCCAGTAGATTCCAGGCAACAAAAAGTGGACTAATAGTTGTTGTTTTTGATTTCGACTTTGGTTTATTCTGGAGAGTTCCTGGTCTTTAAACACAGACATTTGGAATTGAAGATGCAGGAAATTAAGACTCTGATTTGTTGGTTTTGCAAGATTTCATTTGTATTGCTAAGTTTGGCTTGAAAGACAGTGGTAGAAAAACAGAAGAATTTTGGAGAGGGTGGGGACTAAGGTTAAGAGATGTCTTTGAAATCAGCCAGCAAGACTAATAGTGCAAGGAGCAGTTCAGCTCGATCAAATCAACACAGTCGTGCAATTGTACAGACTCCAATTGATGCGAAGTTACATGAAGACTTTGAAGAATCCGAACAGCAGTTTGATTACTCCACTTCAATTGATGCCAATGTTACAAGTTCAACTAGCAATGTTCCATCTCAAACTGTTTCGGCTTACCTCCAAAAGATGCAGAGAGGGAGGCTGATTCAACCATTTGGCTGTATGGTTGCTGTTGACGACCAGAATTTCAAGGTCCTTGCCTATAGTGAGAATGCACCAGAAATGTTGGATCTAGCTTCACATGCTGTTCCAAGCATTGAGCAGCAAGAAGCTCTGACTTTTGGAATTGATGTGCGGACATTGTTCCGGCCCCCAGGTGCTGCTGCCTTGCAGAAAGCAGCCAACTTTGAGGAAGTTAATCTTCTGAATCCCATATTGGTTCATTGTAAAACCTCAGGCAAGCCCTTTTATGCAATTTTGCACAGAATTGATGTAGGGTTGGTTTTAGATTTAGAGCCAGTTAATCCAGCCGATGTTCCGGTGACAGCTGCAGGGGCGCTGAAATCATATAAACTTGCTGCCAAAGCCATTTCGAGATTGCAGTCCTTGCCCAGCAGAAATATGTCTCTGTTGTGTGATGTTTTAGTGAAGGAAGTTAGGGATTTGACAGGATATGACCGTGTAATGGTGTACCGATTTCATGAAGACGAGCATGGAGAGGTTGTTGCAGAGTGCCGCAGAACTGACTTGGAATCTTATCTTGGGTTGCATTTCCCAGCTACTGATATACCTCAAGCATCAAGATTCCTTTTTATGAAGAACAAGGTTCGGATGATATGCGATTGTCTCGCCCAGCCGGCTAAAGTAGTTCAAGACAGCAGATTGACTCAGCCATTAAGCCTTTGCGGATCCACACTGAGAGCTCCTCATGGATGTCATGCACAGTACATGGCAAATATGGGCTCAATTGCATCTCTTGTGATGTCTGTGACTATCAATGAGGATAATGCTGAGATGGACAGTGGCCAGCAGAATGGAAGAAAATTGTGGGGCTTGGTGGTTTGCCATCACACAAGCCCTCGATTTGTTCCTTTTCCATTGAGGTATGCATGTGAGTTCTTGATACAAGTTTTTGGCGTACAAATCAACAAGGAAGTGGAGTTGGCTGCTCAAACAAGGGAAAAGCATATATTGCAAACTCAAACTGTGCTTTGTGACATGCTCCTTAGAGATGCTCCTGTGGCAATCGTCACTCAATCACCTAATGTTATGGATCTCGTTAAGTGTGATGGAGCTGTGCTTTATTACAGAAAGAAAATTTGGTCGCTTGGAATCACCCCAACAGAAGCACAAATTAGTGATATAGCAGAATGGCTTCTTGAGTGTCACAGTGGAAGTACAGGCTTAAGCACTGACAGCCTTATGGAAGCTGGCTATCCTGGTGCTTCAGTTCTTGGTGATTTGGTTTGTGGGATGGCTGCTGTTAAGATTACTTCAAAAGATTTTCTCTTTTGGTTTAGATCACACACTGCAAAAGAGATTAAGTGGGGTGGTGCAAAACATGATCCTCATAACAAGGATGATGGGAAGATGATGCACCCTAGATCATCGTTCAAGGCTTTTCTAGAGGTGGTTAAGTGGCGGAGCTTACCCTGGGAAGATGTTGACATGGATGCCATCCATTCCTTGCAGTTGATATTGAGAGGGTCCTTGCAGGATGAGATTGTAGATAACAAGAAGATGGTTGTGAATGTTCCTCCGCCTGATCACAGAATTCAAAAGGTGGATGAACTGCGTATCCTCACAAATGAAATGGTGCGCCTAATAGAGACAGCCAGTGTCCCCATTGTGGCTGTTGATGCCTCAGGTAACATAAAGGGGTGGAATTCCAAAGCAGCTGAACTGACTGGACTTCATGTTGAGAAAGCTATTGGGGTGCCTTTAGTTGATATCGTGGAGTGTGATTCAGTTGACACAATTAAGAACCTGATATCCTTGGCTTTGCAAGGTAACATAAAATTATCTTTGACTAATGGATCATTGATGGCATATAACTTTCATGGGGATTTTCATGTTTTATATGGCTAAATTATACATATGTGCTCAATATTTTAAGTTTTATTATTAATTCTTTTGGAGAGCAGTTCACTAGTTTATCTTTTGGCTTGTGGCTACTGCTGTAATTAGTTGTTCGAAGCATTTTTGCTTTCCGGTCTAAAAGAAGGCAGATATATACAGACTTTCATAAAATTGTCTAGGAGTTCAGGTATTTTAAACAAACATTCTTGGGAAATCCACCTTTCCTCGTGCACCCCAAGTCTCCACCCCTCACCAACAATAAAATGGGTAAAAAAGAAAAACAGAACACCTAGATCTTGCAAGCAATGCATTTTATTTGTCAAGATTTGGCAAGTTATTTTAGTCATATCAAAATTGCAGGGGTGGAAGAGAAGAGCATTGAAATCAAACTTAGAACTTTTGGTCCCCTGGAAAACAGCGGCCCTGTATTTTTAGTAGTTAATGCATGTTGCAGTAGAGACACAAGGGACAATGTGGTAGGCATATGCTTCACTGGGCAAGATCTCACAGTGCAAAAGATGGTCATAGACAAATATACCCGTATCCAAGGTGATTATGTTGGGATTGTGCGAAACCCATCTCCCCTTATTCCACCAATATTTATTTCTGATGAGCATGGTCGATGCTCGGAATGGAATGGTGCAATGCAAAAATTGTCTGGTTTGAAGAGGGAAGAAGCCATTGACAAGATGCTTATTGGGGAGGTTTTCAGTGTGAACAGTTTTGGTTCCAGGGTCAAAGATCAGGATATGTTAACCAAACTCAGGATATTACTAAATGGGGTAATTGCAGGTCAGGGTGCAGATAAATTGTTATTTGGATTATTTGATGAGCAAGGTAAATATATGGAAGCTTTACTTTCTGCAACTGAAAGAACTGATGCAGCTGGAAGGATCACTGGAGTATTGTTCTTTTTGCATGTCACTAGTCCAGAACTTCAATATGCTCTGGAGGTCCAAAGAATATCAGAACAGGCTGCAGTCAATAGCCTCAATAAATTGGAGTATATACGTCAGGAAGTAAGGATGCCTCTAAATGGAATTACATTTATGCATAATCTAATGAGTTCATCAGATTTAAGCGAAGAACAGAATCAGCTTCTCAAGACAAGCATATTGTGTCGGGAACAATTGATGAATATAATCAACGACACTGATATTGCAAGTATTGAAGAATGGTATGCTCACTAAAGCTGAAAAATTTTATTTTGGTTATTGGAACTAAGAATTAGATGTGGATTCCATGGACCCATTTTATCATTTTTCCACAGGTCCTTTCATTGCAAAGAGTCAATGCATACGTCAAATATTTTTAGAACAGCTTTTGATACTCATGACTTTCATTTTACAGCTATATGGAATTGAGTTCGTGTGAATTTGACCTTGGAGAAACCCTAAAAGTTGTCGTAAACCAAGCTATGACACTGGGTCAGGAACGACAAGTGCAGATCATCTGCAATTTTCCAGCGGAAGTATCAACCATGCGTTTGTATGGAGATAACTTGAGGCTTCAACAAGTACTTGCAGATTTTTTAGCAAATGCACTCCTTTTTACCCCTGCATCTGAGGGATCATCAATTTTGTTCAGGGTAACACCCAGAAGGAAACGTCTTGGTGTGAAGATACATATCATTCATCTTGAATTTCGGTAAAGATCTCTCTTTCAATCTTTTTTTTCTTTCTTTCTTTTTTGCTTTTTTTATTTTTGTCAGAGTAAATCTGAATGTTTATTTGATTATGGGTTTAATGTGGCAGAATCACTCAGCCGGCTCCTGGGCTTCCAGAGGGCCTAATCAAAGAGATGTTCCAGCACAACCAGAGTGTTTCAAGGGAGGGCCTTGGCCTTTACATCAGCCAGAGGCTTGTGAAGATTATGAATGGAAATGTTCAGTATCTTCGGGAAGCAGAAAGATCATCCTTTATTATACTCGTAGAATTTCCATTGGCTAATGAAATTGCAAGCTCTCGTACCCCATAGCGTATTGAGTAAAGGGAACAAAAATTGCTGCTGACATTTTTGCAAGCCAGCCTGTGTTTCTCGGTTTGAATCAGGTTGCGTATTCCCTAAAACTGTGCCTCTCAGCTTTTAGAAGTTGCTTGGCGCTGTAGATTGAGAGCAATAAGTAAAGTCGAATGCTTTGGCAAACCTCCAGCCTTCATAAATTCATGCCCTCCCTTGTAACTAGCATCCTTCAATAACATTTTGTTTCTTACTTCTGTTTCCACAAGAAAGTGTGCGGCTTATTGTGCAGTGATTAGCTTTTTGCTTGGAATTTGTAGCGGGCTTGAGCAGCGTATTTTATTGTTGTAACAGTAAGGTTTTTTCTGTAAGACTTTTGTCTTTTTTCTACGTCCGGATTGAAAGATCGATAAACCCAAAAAAGTTAAAAGTCTAAACAAACATTGAAATACTTTAAAACACGATTCAAACGATCCCTATCATATCAATCCCATTTGAAAAGAACATGAATCACTACAAAACATCCCAATCTTGCCTAAAATGCCACGCCCATTTCGCCAGTGCTCTCGGATTCTGATTCTCTTGATGTGCACGAGTACTTGGCTCCTAGATACAAAGATTCTTGTTTTGCCCAGATGATCCTAGCCTTGGTTGGATGATGGGTCCTCGTTTTTTTTAGTCATAATTCCAATCAGCACAGCGTTTAGACCACTCACCCTGAGTTTGCTTAGATGCCGTTAAGGGGCAGCTTAATCAATTGTTTGATCGAATTCACATTGTTCTTGTCCAATATTATTGTTAACAAGAGGAGACGAAATTTCAATGCGGAGTTCCAAGGTTGGAGGGCAGGTCAAATCCCGATTGAATTTCATGTCTGCCACTTCTGTTTTCTGGTTGTTCTAAAGCGATCTGGTCGGAGATTGCCCCTTTGTGCCTAGTAATTTGCATGCTTACATGGGTACATAAGATTATACAGAGATTGTGCATAATTTGTACGCACGAGTTGTGATGGAAAATTGGCCAACTCATAACAATCTTGGGCGTGATACTAAATTCAAGGATCCAATGGATAAATCATAAGATTCCAAAATTTGCATCGGATGTTGTCTGCGAAGCCTGGAATAGTCAACACCCACACCGTTCCAAAGACGTAATCCTGAACGCTCAATGTGAAATCTCAAAGAGAAAATTCTCGGCAGTCAGCAGTGGGTGAAGACCCAACCGACAGTACCCGTCCAATCCCTTCAGTCTACCCAAAAAGAGGTAAAAAAAGATTGAATCCTTTTAGACCCTTTGGCGTGTGAACGGGCAGACCGTGGTGATTGATTAATGACTTTATCCAAAGACCTGAAGTCCAAGAGCGGAATTGCACGGCAGCTTCTTCCAGGCCAGGCTACGCAGAAAAATATAAATGAGAAGCAAACAGAATTGGCATCTACCACATGCACAGAAGATACGCAGATTTTCACGAAATTGAAAGGTAGGGACCACGGACCAAGAAAGCGGATTTCACCAATCCTCATGAGATAACCATATGAACATTTGATGCCTTTCTACCGGCATCTCGTGTCCTTTTGTGCTCCTGAAATTCGTAGTCCGACTGTAATTGGGAGACAACAATGGCCCGCATGACCCCACATTTACAAGAATTTGAACGCGTCTGGCTTTGAAATTTACAGATGCTAGTTGGCAATCGATTAGGTGTCTTCATACTTTATGTTAGCCAACAACGATTAGAAAACAAAACTTTTATGATGTGATGTAGCAAAATTATCTGCACCATGCCTCCATCAATGGGGAAAACAGTCAATTCTGAACATAAACCAACTCAGAAGAACCAAGATTAAGAAAAGATTCAAACATCAAAGGCGTAGACATCTCAATTAATAGGCCTTAACATGTTTCTTTCGAGCGCTATTCATTAATAATTAACGACAACAAGTTGTTGAGCCTCACGCTTGATTCGTTCCTTCATCTGTCTTATAAAAATTTCACATTTCTCATTCAACTCTTCAGCACTAGGCAGCTCATTTGCTTCTTCTTCTTCTTCTCTATCTTCATCTGGATCAGCAATCCCATTTCTTATAAAAATTTCACGTTTCTCATTCAACTCTTCAGCACTAGGCAGCTCAATTGTTTCTTCTTCTCTATCTTCATCGGGATCAGCAATCCCATTTCCTTGTCCAACCACTTCATCTTGTCCAATTAAGGAAGCATGATCCTCCTCTTCTCCTACGTTAATCAAAGAACTGTCTTCCATTTTTTCCGTTTCCTTGACTTCCCCAACGGCTTTCTCCTCTGCAACCACTGCCTCTTTTATCTCCAATAATCGACCCACTTTCTTTGGATTGTTCCCATTCTCTTCCTTGACATCACCATCAAAGCTGGACTCGTCAGGGGAATTGCTGAAAAGGCCGGAATTCTTGACTAAGAGAACTAGAATCCCATTGCAAAGAAGGAACATGTAGTTCTTGACAGCGTTGCTGCTGAAGAACTGCACATAATCAACCATGAAAGGAAGTAGTGAAGAACAAGAAAATATGAGAGAACAGAACAATATTGAGACTAGAAACTTGGTGAGTGGCAGAAACTGATGCTTGATTGGTTCCATTTGCATGGAAACAGAAACCGAGCTATTGGCGTAGAGAAGATGTGAAGGTATATACTGAAAGGCCTTTTAAAGTTTACAATACAAAGAGAAGCCGATGAGAGGATATTTATAGGATTTAACTAAGGTGTTGATAATTGAACCTCATGGTCTTGGTTTGACAGAATCGCCCTTCTGCATCAGACAAAATTATTTTTAGCAAAATGGGTAGTGTTTGGATTTGACCAGGTCATTTGACCACCCCTTTAACTGTACTCGTCGTGGGGTGAACTGTCCCTTTTTTGACTCCACTGCCGTTGGTTCTAGAAGTAAAAGCTTCAGATCTCTTACCAGTCTGCCGTAAGGTTTACCGGTACTGGTTTTGAAGCGAAGACTCATCCCTAAACCATTACATTTTATGGCCCAAGTCTCAGATTGTTTGCAAAAATTACTTTGGTTGCTATTTCAAGCACTCCTCTTTCCAAACCTTTTGGTTCCTACACAAGCAGTTTCAGAGTTTGCTGCTCCGAAACACTCTTTTTGACCATGTCAAGGCGCAATATTTGAAATAGCATGAGTAGGTAAATTCTATGGCAATTTCACGTTTGAACTACAATCTGTCAACGACCAGCCTTGGTAATTTCCAAGTTGCACCCGTAGCCTGAAAAGAATAAATGGTCTGAAAGTTGGCTTCTTGGGTATTCAATCAGGAATCAGTCACGCGCGCTAGAACTTTCCTTCAACAATTTCGTTTCTCAACTGAACTCTGTGTACCAGGGGTTTAATTAGTTATTTTGTCAGCATGGTTCAGCTAGAGTATCCCAAGTGATCCCAATGCTTTAACCTCGTCAAATTAGAAACAATATGGTCTATATCGTCAGCTAGCAATAATAGAGAATTGACTCTCCTGCTCATGGCCAACGCCGGCCAAGTCCAAGCGTATCGGTAGAAGACAATAAACGCTGGACCTCAGGTCAACCAGTTTTGTCTCTTTTCTATGCACACTCGCCAATGATTCTATCTTCTTGTGGTTGAGACTGGTCTGCTTGCTCACTTTTCACACAAAAATAAGTTCAATGGCTTTGTGAATTTAAGCTTTTCTTTTCCTGCATACATTTTTTTTTTTTTAAAAATAATAAATCTGTGACAAAATCTGGGCTTGGTTTGGAAAGGTATTGGGCTAGGTAGGCTTAGGTTTAATGGGCCTTAGATTAAAAGACGTTTACTTTCTTTCTTGTAAACTACTGTAAAAATCGTTGATTATTATGGACCTAAAAAATTCAAAAAGGTGCTTTTGTTCTGCTTAAATGAGCCATTGCCACCGGCACCGCCACCAGAACCACCGGCGGACTCCGTTCATCTTCTTCGTCGTTGGCCCACCCCCACAACTGCTGCCCACTGTCTCCCAATCAGCCAATTTCTAGACCATTACACGACACAAAACAGGTTAGAGGAACAAAGTGAACAACTTACCTGCACCCCAAAGACTACCGATTCGATGCCAGGTGTCACGTTCCCGAAACCCCTCCGATAAACTCCATTTTTTTTTTGTTGGACGTCCGAAAATATAATCCCCAATAAACTCCCTTGGAAACCCAATTTCCTGAAACTTGAAAATCTATTCATTATTATTATTTTTCTTATTTTTTTGGGTTGAGGGGATATTTCAGTTTTGAATTTTGTGGTTGATAGTAACCCGTAAAATAAAAAGAAGAGATGGAATTATGAACTACAAAATATGTCAATTCTAAAGATTAAATCTTGACGGAAAATTGTAGTAAAGTTGGACGGTGTTTTTTTTTTTTTATTTGGTTTAATTCTGAAGGCCATTTAATATTATTGACTACAAGAAAATTTCCAATTTTAATGCCAAATGGTCAATCATAATTTTTTTTTTTAAAAAAAAAAGAATTTCATGTGAAAAATCCTAGACCTCATATACGAAATCCATCTCGCAGGCTTGAAGTAGTTTGCCACTAGTGGCCTTCTCAACAGGACGAAAGTAAACGGATCCGCATGAGGCGAAAAATGGATATATGCAAAACTCTGCCTGAAAATATCTGAACACCTGATCCATTTAAAGGGTGTAGAAGAAACCTTGCAGACATCTTTACATGATTTTTTGTACCATTCGTCATTGTTGTTTCATCTAAAATGGCAACACACTTTAGTTCTGGCAAATTCTCACCGTCCTCTTCTTCTTTAAGGCAAGAGAGAATACTGGTCAGCCGATTGATTGTTGTGCCAAGAAAATCAGGTTTCTCCACATGGGTGTCTCGTTTTCATTCAAGAATCCACGGCAGAAAGCATTTCCAGCTCAAATCCTCAAATGGGCGCCCCTTAAATGCCGTCTCTTTGCAGGATGGTCAGTTCTTGCTGCCTCTTTATCTCCTCAGTCACCCTTCTGTTCACCATTTTTGTGGAGCGCGCCCAACACGTACTGTTTGAAATATAGCTCTTTGAGGATTATAATAATAGAGATTTTGTACTTTCAGTGCTCGTCTTGACAGCTTGTTAAGGATAACACGGGCTAAGAAAAGATGCCGATGTCTAGTCATCAACTTAACTCTGCTAGTATAAGGAAACCTTTAATTTTCGTTGAATGATATCGGTTCTTTTAGTTGCTGCAGCCATCAGATCATAGCAACATACCGTTTTACATTTTTATTTTAATTCAATTATAGGTGTTCAGTTGAATGCTTACGTAACGATACCCCGCCCATCTCAAATTTGCACTTCTTTTTTATTTTTACTTGAGACTGAAGCTATGTGAGATTTTGAAACAGGTGGAGCCGGAAATTCGCTTGCCAAAGAACAGATAAAGCCTCAAGGGAAAGACGGCCCATTCATTCCAGTGTCAGAAGCTGAGAGAGAAAAATTCACTGTCAGTATTACTGTTGTTGGAGCTTCCGGGGACCTCGCCAAGAAGAAGATTTTTCCTGCACTCTTTGCTCTTTTTTACGAAGATTGTCTACCTGAGGTTCATATTTCATTGCTTTATAAAGTTTCACATTGTGATAGCGTAATGAGATTGAGTCATTTCTAGTTTGCACTTAATCTCGGTATTTGTTTGTTGCTGATTGATTTCTATTTGTCCATGTTTTAATATTGATCATGAAGAACTTTACAATATTTGGCTATGCTCGAAGTAAGATGACTGACGAGGAACTGAGGAATATCATCAGTGAGACACTAACTTGCAGAATTGACAAAAGGTTTTATGCATTGCTGAACCTTATACTCCAGCAGTTGTCTGTCTATGTAAATTTTCATTCTATTTATTAACACTTGTGTGGATTTACAGAGAAAATTGTGAAGAAAAAATGGCTGAGTTCCTGAAAAGATGCTTTTACAATGCGGGTTTGTATAACTCCGAGGAACATTTTTCTGAACTGGATAAGAAGCTGAAAGAGAAAGAGGTTACATGTTCATTTATGTTCCTTGCCTGTAATTTCTTGATCTCTATTTATCATGTTCTATGTCTCAGTATCCCCTGTAGTTCTAGGCATGGCAACTGTTTGTGATTCCTTAGTCCATTGTATTCCTTGCATTAAATGATCAGTTACCTTGAAAAGCTCAAACTAAGCAGTTCGATGCATAGCATTTATATTTTATTGGCAATGAGGAAATGTATTCGCAAAAATTTTATCTGCCACGTAATATTTTTCTCCCATTGATGAAGAATTGGCTTTATAAAAATCAGAGAATAGCAACTATTTAAGTTTCAATATTTAAGGTGAATCTGGCAAGATGTTTCAAGAAACTCTGTCAACTTGAAGAACAATGGGACAGAAATTGTTTGTTGTTGACCCAATCCGAGGGAGACAGCTCATGTAAATATGAGGTTGATTGTATGGAGCAGAAGGAAGATGATAAATACTAGGGGACCTTTTATGCACAGTAGAAATCCAGTGGCTGTTCAGTTTGGCAAAATCACATTGAAGTGATGTTGTGCTTTGGTTATGCATTTATTTCAATGAAGATGAAATGTGATTTTCAGGCTGGAAAATTGTCAAATAGGCTGTTTTATTTGTCAATCCCTCCAAACATATTTGTGGATGCGGTGAGATGTGCTAGCCTTAGAGCATCAGCAACAAGCGGGTGGACCAGAGTCATTGTTGAGAAGCCATTTGGTCGTGACTCAGAGTCATCTGGTGAGCTAACCAAATGTTTGAAGCACTATCTAACTGAAGATCAAATATTCAGGTGCCCTTTTCTCTGTTGTTAATCAGCAAGAGCTAATTGTTAATGCCAAAGAGGATAGTGTGACTATGTAAATTGTTCATTAGGATTGATCATTACTTGGGCAAGGAGCTTGTTGAGAATTTGTCAGTGCTTCGTTTCTCCAATCTTGTTTTTGAGCCTCTTTGGTCAAGGAACTACATCCGCAATGTACAGGTGATATTTTCTGAAGATTTTGGTACAGAGGGACGTGGAGGGTGAGCTATGTACATATGCTAATCTGATAAATTCACAACCATATCAATACTGTCTTTTTTTTTTTTTTTTTCTGTTATGAGATTACTAAATTAATTTTGCTTGTGTGGTTAGTTATTTTGATAACTATGGAATTATACGAGATATAATGCAAAATCATCTACTGCAAATTCTCGCACTATTTGCAATGGAGACACCTGTTAGCTTAGATGCTGAGGACGTCAGGAATGAAAAGGTATCAAGAATGAGTTCTTTTTCATGCAATTGATACTAGTTGATTTTAATGTGGTGACTTGCTGATAATGGTCTTGGACTCTTAATTCAGGTGAAGGTTTTGAGGTCAATGAAGCCGCTGCAACTTGAAGACATAATAGTTGGTCAAAGGGACACAGCAAGGGAGGTAGATCATATCCTGGTTATACAGATGATCCCACTGTACCAAAAGGTAGTGTTACACCAACATTTGCTGCGGCAGCCCTTTTCATTAACAATGCCCGGTGGGATGGGGTTCCTTTTCTGATGAAAGCAGGCAAAGCCCTTCACAAAAGGCGGTAAGAGGATTTTCTGGTTGTACAGGAGGATTCCCACATTATTCTCTGCATTTAGTTATGTTTACACAGAATTTGGATGATAAATTATGTCATGGCCTGTGTTTTGATGAAAATCCAGAGCAGAGATCAGAGTACAGTTCAGACATGTCCCAGGAAACTTGTACAAGCAGAGCTTTGGAACTGATTTTGACAAGGCTACCAATGAGCTTGTGCTTCGCGTGCAACCTGATGAAGCTATATATCTGAAGATCAACAATAAGGTGCCTGGCCTTGGAATGAGATTGGACCGCAGCGATCTTAATTTGCTTTATCGAGCAAGGTATGATAAAGACAGAGTCCTCCAATTTCTATGGGTCAATAAACATGAATATAAATTATCTTTCGTTACATACATTTGTTCGTAAAGGTATCCGAGAGAGATACCAGATGCATATGAGAGGCTACTTTTAGATGCAATTGAAGGAGAGCGAAGGTTATTTATCAGAAGTGACGAGCTTGATGCTGCTTGGGGGCTATTCACACCATTGTTAAAGGAACTTGAACAGAAGAAGATTGCTCCGGAACTCTACCCCCATGGTAGCAGGGGTCCAGTTGGAGCTTACTATCTTGCTGCAAAGCATAACGTGAGATGGGGAGATCTCAGTGATGACTCGTGATTCACGAATGGGAAAGTATGAATGGTTGCACACTCATGACAGGTTTTGATGCCCATGTTCCAGAGGTTGGATTCTTTTGAAAACACGAATCAAAATCCTGGTCCAAATGTGTCATAGAAATGAAATCCAATTTCAGAATACGAAACACTTTGCCATCGTGATCCTTCAAAGTAATAAATCTAAATTTTTTTGTGCACATTCAAGCACGAAAAATTACTTTATATAGAGTTTTAGGGTGGTTGGCTCGGCTATTACGGCCTTTACTGTAAAGAGAGTTTAGTTGATCAAGTGTATTCCTTCTTGGCCAGTTGTCCATTTCGCTGGTCTCAGGAGGCAAGGCTATAGGTTGAGGGGCAACAAATAAATATGGAACTGTAATTAATTCTATTGGTATCTATTCTTCACTTTATCCAACCATTTAAGTTTTTGGGTTAAATGCTTTTCTGCATTATTCCAATTAAATTGTGAAGTTTTGCATAAAGTAATATTATAACTTTTTCATAAATTTATTATTAATTAGTATAACACATTCTGCAAGGTCCTAACCCGCGAAATTTCGTCAAAAGGGCCTGCATAACATTTCGTTTGAAGCTAAATACGCACGAGATCCCAAAGATGCACTGCGTTTCTGACATTCTAACTGAACTAGTTAGACCTTCGTCAGCTCCTGGAATGTGTTAATGGCAGCAGCTGGCAAACACGAGCAAATTGATGCATTTCCTCTCTTCACCGTAAGGCAAAAAAATGCCCACATTTTTAGAGAGACTGGGGACGCCAAACTCCGCTGGCTTGCCCCATCCAAAGTCCGCATTTTCAAGTGAAAGCCTAGTCCATGAAGTAATGGCGAAACGGGCAGCTGCAGGAGCCGCTCTTTCTCTTCTTATCTCCAGGTAATCGATCCAGGACCCTACATAATCCTCCGTGACTCTCTGGACAGCATTTTGCACCTGCTCTACTGCAAAAGAAAAGGGCTTTTCGGCCAATTCTCCTGCTTTGCAAGTGCAGCCAGTTGCAATCATTCCGTTGCCTGCATACCCTTCTGGTAATGGTGGATTAAGCTTGGATCTAACATCAACCGTGAATAGAACCACGGACATTTGGTCAGGCTTCATCTTCAGCGCCTTACATCTAGCACGCCAAGTAAAAGCTGTAAGCACGGTGAAGTTGGTGCAGCTTTTGATTTTCCCATCCTCCATTGCCATGCACTTTAGCCTTGCCAGCTTATTGGAATCAAAATGGAAACATTTTGAGAGGAATGGCTCTTGGAATAGAGTTTCCAAGTCTGACATGTCCCTGATTGGTGCGAACTCATGGAAAGGGAAGTCGTTTCTCGGAGGATTTCTGGACTTCAGTACTGACCTATCAAGAGCAGGTTGGGTAGTTAAAGGCTTGCCTCTGGCTATTTCAGCCCATGATTTGACAAAAGCAATGGCTGCCACCCCATCAAACAAGCAGTGACTCATAATTAACCCCAAGACAAAACCTCCAGACCTGAATCTTGTGACCTGTGAGACTCTCAAGCAAAAGTATGAAATTAAATTTCTGCAGAAGCATGTAATTGAATAAAGTGCAATGTAAGAGACAAACAAAGTGGGAACTTGGTGGTAGGCCCGCATGTAGCCACTTGCCAGGGGCTCGGTCGAGCTCCATCCCTCCCTTTACAAGAAAAATCCTTTGAAACATTACGAGATTCAAATTGGGACAAGTGACTAAGGAATTATAAATTTTTTGGTAATTTTTGTAATCGAGTCTTAAATTTTTAAATTAATATTTAATTTTTATTACATATAAACTTCTTTTTAAATTTAAATTAAATAATTAAATATATAATTTGAGTTAATAATAAATTTTATATAAAAATATATAAAATATATATCAAAAATATATTTATAAATATATTTTATTAACTTTACTCTAAAAAAATATTATATAAGTAAATATGTTTTTATAATATATTTTGTAGACATATTTATAAAATTAAATTATATATTTAATTTTAAAAATTTTATATAAAATAAAAATTTGAAATTTAAATTAATTTAAAAATTTTTAAAATTTTAAAACATAAATATTTTTTTAAAATTAAAAATCCTTTTAAACGTTTATATTTATTCAAATTTAATTTTATTTGTATAAAGATTATAATAATTATTAGTATTTAAATAATTAATTTTTTCTCTAAATATAAAATAAAATAAAAATATAAAGAGGTGAATTTCGGTTTGAAACCCATTGACTTACATACCTCCCACCATTTTTTTATTTTTTATTTTATTATTTTTATTTTTTTAAAAAAGTTGCAATGAAATGAATCAAACTTGTACCTGCACAGTCAATAGAGGCACGTCCAGTATCTCGTCAGGTACTGGACCTTTATAAACAAGCTTCTTTAAAATTGCAGAATCAGGAGCCATGGTGTCGACAACCTGAATATCGCAGTCAGCCATCGCATCAACAAATAGCACCCCATCATCAGTGCACTCCACGTACAGTTTCCCATCAGGACCTGGCCTCATTCTCCCTGCCAATGGAAAATAGTGAACCAGAATTTTTGCCAGGGATTGTTTGACCACATCACCGATCATTTCATCATCTCCGCTGTAATTCTCTGGTTTGTAGACATACACGGTCCCCACATTCCGGGGGTAGTAGTGATCGAGGTTGGATAAGAAATATGACCCACCTCGAGACTTCATCTCGGGCTGGATGATGACGGGTTCTGAAATTCTGATCAAGCAGTCGCCTCCACTTTTGCTGAAGTCCTCCATTTTGAATGTAAGCACAACTCTGCTTGCGGATGAGGCGAAGCGCTGTCCATTTTATAGTGAAATAAGTTTCACTTCGATCGTTCTTTAATGGGAAAGTTGACCCAACACTTGCCGGCATCTACATGCCCTATTTGGTCCATCACCTCACCACAGCTTGTAGCGCTGCCTAACAGCTTGCCTTGAAATTAAATGCCATGCAATTTGTAGTGTAAAAGTCTCCTGTACTGGTGGGGGGGCTTTAGGGAGGGTATAAGCCGCTATAGACAAACTTAAATATTTTGTAATCCGAAGTCATAATCCCGAAGGACCAACGCACGATCCAAACCAAATGGATCCGAAATCTAAACATTTGTCCAGGAGGAAAGCATGTAGAATTTGGACTTTTTTAAAAGCACAGTACGAACCAGGCCAGACATGTTGTTGAAAAAGCCCATTTCGTGGGCTTTTTCTACAATCTACCGACTACGATGCCTTTCATCTTCCCCCCCTCCCCCCAACACTACCCCCAACACTATTCTTGTATGAAAAGCATAATAAAAAAAAAAAATCATCTTTTTTTTCTTACTTTTATCCAAAAATAATAATAAAAAAATTCACCATCCTTTTCTTCCTTTTTGTGATGGTTGAAAGGATGAATTAAATTATATATATATATATATATATATATATAAAGTCTAATATCAAAGTCAAAATGACCGTTAAGGATGCTTCTTCTTTTATTTTATTTTATTTTATTTTATTTTTAATAAAAAAGGTTCAAAACTCGCCCGCCAGCTTTGTATGTAGCACGCTGCGGCATCTTGAGACCGTTGAAGATCTTTTGAAATTCATAATCTATTAATATTTTCCATCAATTTGCATGACACGTCAAACTGATGTAATTTTGTTCACATTAACACATTATTTAAATACATCACATAAATTGACCAAAGATATTGTTAGATTTTTTTGATAAAATAATTTTATTATGAAAAAGAATTATAATAACTAAATTATTACATTTTAAAAATTAAATTTGATTTATCATAACTCATAAAATTAAAAAATATAATTTTTATATTAATCTTAATAAAAAAAAAAAAGGCAAGAGGGTAAAACTCATTCTTTCATATATTTATGTCATGCTATACTATAGATGAGAAGAAGAATAGCTATCATTAAAAATTATAATTTAATAATAAAAGAGTGTATTTATCGTAAAATTAAAAATTTTAAATTCAAATCTTTCTTGAATTGCTTAATAGAATTAACCAGACATCTTTTGCTTATGCGAGCAAGGCAGAACTTTCTTTAACCTTACTTTTCATTTCCTAAGAAATAAATAAAAAGGAGAGAGAGAGAGAGAGAGAGAAGAATAGCTAGCTGAGTCCATGATGGGTCCCGGTCATGGATTCTTATTTCTCAGTCTAGAGATTCTGGTTTTTTTTTTTTTTTTTTTTTTTAAATCTAATAGATTCTGGCATATTAGAAAGGTAGACTTTTAAAGCCTGATGGTGCTTCTGAAAAAGAAAGGTACTTTTTATACTTGTACGTTGCTTGGAAGGGAAAGGGCCTGCCTGCCATGGCCTGCTTCCCCCCCCCCCCCTGCTTAATTGCATTGTTGCAATAAAAGCAAACAAAGCGACCACAAAACATAACCTATACTACTACCCACTTATTCTTTTTTTTATTTCCAACTATTTTTTTTTTTTTTTTTTGTAATAACTGCCTCGGATTTGATATGCATGTGTACTTGTGTGTGTTTTTATGACAACCCATTAATCAATTAATCATTTATATATATATATATACAAAAAAAAATTGGTGATAAGACATGAGCATGCCATCCCCCACCAAAAGCCCACCACCACCCCAAGCATGTGTTGGAAGTCTCCTACTGACTACCCCTAAGATCCAGTCAAAAAGTACGGCTCTGATCTCTGTGTCAGCTAAGCCCGGCCCTACCTCCCTTCTCCTTCTTCTTCTTCTTCTTCTTCTTCATAATAACATCAGTGTCTCTCATCAATCAGACCGGTTGTCTTTATTTCTTAAAACTAGGCTCTCTTTGCCACCCCCTTTTACCAGGGTCTTCTAATGTTTTTGGCATATTTCAAGAAAAAAAAAAAAAATTGAAGGACAAAAATAGAGATTTTATATGGAAGAAAGGTAGGTTAAAAGGATAGGAATTCCGGAGAAAATGGGTCCCACCAATTGTTGGATATTCATGGATCAAATGAGTTATAAGCACCGAAGAAATGAAAAAGAAAATGTAAAATAATAAATGTCTCGAGGGACTTCCTCGCTTTCCCTATTTTAATTTTAATTGTTGTTTCTGTAATTTATGTAGCCAACTATTTGCTTAATTAACTTGGTAAGCTGGGATGTTATGTTAGTTATAACGTGATTTTTTTTTTTTAATATTAATAGACTCATTAAACTGAAAATTATATAATAAAAATAATTTTAATTTTACAAAATTTATTTTTTTAAAAAGATAGAATTCGAAATTATAATGATAGAAAAAAAAAAAAAAAAAAGAGTTTTCCAGCCCTTTGAAAGATAGATCCACGTCCCATGATGGTCAAATCCCGATTACTTAATGCACAAATTATAATTATATTATTCGATAGGAATATGGTTTTTGAATGTAAAATCTCATCGTTTCAGTATAAGACTGAGATTAGCGTGCCTTCGGGGAGACATCTGATAAGACTAGGTAGGACTAGGAGCTTTTCCTCTGAGGTCATGGAAAGCAGTAAGGCACTCGTCGTTTGAGCTTTACCCACCTGCCCCCCCCCCGAAGAAAAAAGAGAGAAGTGCCAACCAACGAACAGAATCAATATCTAAAAGGGTAGCTCGAATCTGAAAAATCAAGCTTCAGACTGTCATAATCCAATGAAACCAAGCTCGTGGTCATAATGCAAATCATTGCTGGCGCTTCACTGCCTACAAAGACCCTTTTCCAATAGATGCTACAATAGCAACTTGTAAATGGAAAATAATCATCACAAATCATATGCACTGATCTTGGGGCACAGACAAGAGGGACAGGAATTTCACGCTTTCGATTTTGTATCACCCCGATTTTGGTGCAAAACTCAACTATCTCTATAATCACAATTCATAATGCATTTGCCTCCCCAATCAGCCTACCCCAACTTATGAATATTAGGGACAGGATTAACATATAGGCACTCGAGATTGCAGCACCTTTTTCCAATAAACAGATAGCCACTTGTGTTTATATGCGTGCAAATTCAAGGAGGGAAGGGTTCTATGGTCAATGAGAACAAAGAAAAACTAAGACAAATCAAAAATTAGAATAAATAGGGGAGAAATTTGTGGAAATACTACACTAATGCTTGAAGATTGCAACTTAAAAAAAAAAAAAAAATCCAATTAATAAATGCCTATACTGAACACAAGCAGAGTAACTCCAATGAGATCTCTCCCAATATAAATGTGAAAGCTCCAAGTGAGGCCTAATTAATCTAACATCCAGAATAATTAAAAAAAGATGGATGTCATTAAATCCATTAGATCTGCAACAGTACTTCTTTTGCTTCCAGGGAGAGCTTAGGCTGAGCCACAGCTTCAGGTGTGACTCTAGTAGCTATTTTTGAGGTCCCCAATAGCCATATTTATTTGTATATATATATATATATATATATGCATGTATCATATATATGTTTACTCTCTCTCTCTCTCTCTCTATCTCTCTCTACAGCCATTCGTGTTCTGCACCATAAAAAGACCCAAGTGACCGACGCCTCTGCCTAATGTTTAGTTTGCTCTTGGAAACAAAATTGTATTGTTTTTGTCTCTTATGAAAATAGGAAACAGAAAAGCAGCGCAGGAAGGAAAAGCCTGGTCCAAAGAGTGGTACCTATAACAGCACCTGAAAACACCGTGGCAAATCCAACAGCCCACCAGTCCTTCACATGCTCCCCCGCCGTCTTTGCAGTTCCGGAAGCAAACCTAAACCCCAAAACAAAGACACCCACCTCACAAATTAAACTATTAATTAACAATTTACTACTCTCCTATTATTTAATTATGTGCATGTACATGATGAAGATACATACATCCATACATATATATATATATATATAATAATATTATGCTATAAAATATTTAAGTGTCATAGCCGCATGATGTGTATATATATATATATATTTTTTTCTCCATATGCATAAAGAGGAAGAGGAGTTCCCAAACAGCTTCTTTCTGGGACCCCCAATTTCGGGTCTTTATCTGTACCTTTTTGTCCTTGTTTCTTTGTAGATCATATCTTGTTTCTTTCTTCCTTTCCTAGATGGCTTCACTTCTTTGATGAACCCCCCGCCCACCCCCACTACCCCAAAAAAAAAAAATAAAAAGAAAGAAAGAAAGAGATAGCTTCACTTCTTGATATATTGGTTAAATTTTTTGTAATGTCTTCATCATCGTCTTCTTCTTCTTCGACATCGTCTAGCAATGGGAATGACAATGCTGGGAATGGCAGTGGCGGTAATTACGGTTACCATGAAGGGCCATCGAGGTCTCGTCCACGTGCTATTAACGAGGTCTGGCCAGACCATTTCTTGGAGGATCTTGCTACCCGGGTCGCCATTGATGCTTCTCGCTTTGGTGGCCGTCTTGCTGCAGCTCAGGCTCTCGTCAATGTATTTCAGGTGTGTATTTCTCACAAATCACTTTCTCTATGATAATGAGAAGTAGCTCTCTTTTCTTTTTCTTTTTTTTTTTTCCCTGGGTTATGGTTATCTGGAAATCCGAAAATGACACATATATTGGATTTTGTTTGCCATAGTGTGTTTGTTAGAGTTTGTTCAGATATATTTTGTTAATTGTTTGAGCAAATATGTAGGCAATAGAATAGAATCAGTTGCTATCAACCAGTACTTGGTGGTGGGGGTGGTTCTTACCATTGAGAAATGGACAAAATTTTGGTCCAAGTCAAAGGGATGTTTTGGAAATTGCAGGTGGGGTTCTGTAATTTTAGCCTGCTCATCTCAGCAATTCTCTGTTTCTTTTTGGCCCCCTCCAATTCATTGGAAAGGAAACTGAAGGAATGCTGACATACATTGACGAGCATCCAAAGATTAACACTGGCCTTTAGAGGGAAACTGCTATTTCTTAATGGGTCCATTTCTAAGTGAATTTATGTCCCTTTCAAATAGTAACATAACTTCATTTTGGCAAAATTTGTTCGGTTCCTTCCCTTTTACCCCAACAGAAAATGTCAATTTTTGGACCCCTTTTCATGATCTTGAGTAAAAGGTCATGTTTGGTCTTGAATCTCCCTTTCCCTTTCTTGGCATGATCTTTTCCAAGCTTTTTAAAATCTTCCCCCTTTTCTTTTTGACTGAACTTTCTCATTCTATCCATTCTCATTGCTTTCATTTTTCTTTCTTAAAACATAAAAACATGGTTTTCTTTTCATGTTTCCCTTTCTTCCTTTCCTCTCCCTTTGTTTAAATAGTACAAATACGACAACAATCTGGAAGAAAAACGGTATCACTTCAAATTCAAGACTTTCCTTCTTTTTTTTCTCTAACTCAATTTCGTTTGAATGTACTCTTAAACATTTTTAAATCATTTTACCATCCTAGGTTTATTGGTTCATCCTCTATCGGTTATAATGAGGTTTTTGAGTAAAATAATTGGTTATAGGAACGTTTTTGGTTCAAGGGTTTAGTCACTTCCGAGGCTGCGAAAGTTATTATCATATCATAAACCTTAGATTAATATGAAGCTGCTCGGTATGGCTATCTGACATAACAATTTGTCAATGTCTAGTGCCGCGAACTAAGGAAGAATGTAGGTCCACATACACATATAATCTGTAGTTGCAATGAAAGAAAACTGATGACTTAAGTTTCCTTTAACGGGTATAAAATATAGACATAGCCATTTTCCCATTTTTTGGGTTTTCTTTTGGGGGCTTTTGAAAAAGAGAGATCCCACATGTGAGTCTCTTCTAACTGGGATCAGTCAAAGCCAGCCTCACGTGCCGATGCCAAAAAGTCACATGGTGGCCAATGCTGGTTTTGTTAAACTGGTATCTCCTTGTCACTTAAAGAGAGATAATAGGTCATCTTGCTTGCTTAAGGACGGAAGAAGTCGTTCTGTGCCTTTCTCTTTTCCCCTTTCAATAAGCAATTATCATAGGAGAGAACTAAAATAAACTGATTGAACTCAAAACAACGGAACTGAAATCATAATTTTTAAAAATGATGATAAAAATGAATAAACACTTACAAGCCGAATTGTTATTCACTTGTAAAGAGACATGACATAACATAACATGAAGAACGTTAGTAAGTTGAAAACTGAGTTAATGTAGGAAGACATGTAAAAGGAGTGGAGCAGAAAAACGGCAAGTTGGGAGAAGGATATAGATTCGCTTCTTTTAACGAGACAGGAGGCCTTTGGGGCCGAACCCTTTTCTTGGAAATGAAAGAGAAACATGTGGGGAAACACGCTTCCTGTTGCAATCCTATGTTTATACAATTTTCTATAAGCTTTTTTACCAGGCGGCATATGCATCCTCCTTTCTTTTTTTTTTTTTTCTCTCTGTATGGACCACAGCTTTTGTGCTTTGTTCCCTTTTTGCCCGTGCTCTTCAAGTACCACAGTACTTCCCTTGTAACAAACATATTGGGCAAGCGATTGGTTTTAGTGGGTTGCCAATTTGCAAGTTGAGTAATGGAAAGTGTTATTAGTCATTGGTTGAAAATTATAAACTCCTTATGCTATGCTTAGATCAGGAAAAAGAGAAGGCAGAGAAGAGAAAGACGAAAATGGATAGAAGTGAGGGAAGTGAAAGGTAGAAGAGAGAGAAGCGGGAAAACAATATATATGAGTAAGGAAAATTAAAATTTTTTTCTTTGGAAATGAGTAATAAGTAAGAGAAAATAGAATATTATGCCTTTACCAGTTTTCCTGTTTAGTAGATGTCATGAACGGGAGGCATGGTTAAAAATTGTTGAAAAAAATTATAAAAAATAAAATTAAATTATGTGTTTATTAATTTAATCAAATTTTATTCTTTTTTATTCTTATTATTATTATTATTATTATTATCGTCTAAGTGTGGCCAATTTTTGTGTAATTGCCATCTTTTTTCCTAGGGAATTATAGGTACGCATTGACTTCCTCCAATGAAACATTACGATATATTTCAATAAAAGTTTGCACCCTCAGTCGAAAGAACCTTAAAGAATGACCACAAAATCATCTCATTCCACATCTCTAATTATCCCTTGGTTATTAGGAACCATTATCTCTTCTCCTTCTTCCCTCCTGCCTTTTTTGGGGTTCTTGGAAGGAGGGGTTTAGCGCCCCGTAGAGAATGGAGAGATGGGGGAGGGGGGGTTGGTGGGGTGGGGAAGGTGAGGAAGTGACGGGTTTCAAACTCTAGTCGCTGCACTGAGACCCACTGCCGCTGCCGTGCCACTTGGGCTAACTCGTCTTCCCTTCTCAAAAACTATAATATAACAAAAACCAAGTTTTTGTTCAAAATTCTCTCTTCCTCAGGCATGGAAGGATTGTATGGTTGGTAATGATCAATACTCATGTACGTGATAATCTGACATATATATATATATATATATATATATATATATATATAGCCTTTCTTTTGTTTTTTTTTTTTTGAACAGTGTTAACGTTAAAGAATAGTGCTTTTCAGTGATTTTATGTTGAGTCTCGAATTCGGGTTCTTTTTTTCTCCTTTTCTTTCGTAAATTTGATTAATAACACGAATAACCATTTTTCATCACGGTATCCATTGCTTTAAGAAAAAAAAAAAAAAAAAAAAAATTGCTTTGTAGCAGAAAGAAGTAGCGGTTACCCTTAATAGTAGAATATTTTCCTCCCAATATATATAAAAAAGAAAAAAAAAAATAGTAAAACACTTTCCCAATAACCTAGAGAAAAGGAGGGGGCTATGACCCCTCACAATATGTAGGAATAGGACGGATGATGGCAGTCTTGTTGTAACAGTAGGTTTTCTGAAGTACGACAAGTCGATTCGAAGTTGAAAAAATTGCCATCAGCCCCAACATCTCTCTGCTCTGTTTTATGGAGTCTTTGACTGATCAGCCTCTGACACCTGATCCCACAAGCTCAAAACGCATCTCCCTTTGGCCCTCTCCCTGTCTGTCTCTGCACTCTTACACGTCTACCACTGTTCTCTAGTCCCTAATCTCTCCTGCTTGCTTGTCTGTCTGGCACATATTTCAGGCACGAGCCTCGATCGAGTCACACACACTTTCTCCTCCTAAAAATTTAAAAGCTAACAGTGCATCATGCATTAACATCGCCCCTCTTTTTTTAGACTAACTGACCTCTGTCTTCTTATGAGATATAATATATACAAATGACACACCACCGATTCAATTCAAATTCTTCCTATATATTTCAAAGCATGGAGCCAATTAGAGGATGTGATGGCTTGAAAAAGTTTTCAACGTTAATTAGTGTAGTGCATGTGCAATGAGAGACCTTTTGTCTTTTATATGATGATGATGATGACGACGACGGTGATGGATTATGCATTTCTCGTGTCATATTTTTACATTTCTGTTTCATTATTTTGTTTTTGAGTGCCCACTCACTCATTTATCTCCTAATACCCACAAGAAAATAAGAAGGAAAAATCAAATTTAAATTCATTTTCACTGGTTTCTTGGTCCCCCGGCCCCCATTGTAAGGAATTTTAAATTTCAATGGATTTGTTAGACTAATGGCCAAGAGTAGTTTATGTAGTTAAAATTTAGGTTAACAACCAACTCAGATGTGGCAAAGTTGTGCATGTTCCACGTGTCATGATCATTGCGGCTGTCTGCTACGTGCGCCCAATGGCATTACATGCATGCGTTTCCCTTGCGCGCGCTTAAGGGTCCCTCTTCTTTAACGTGATGCGTTCATGTATTTTTGGTCTTCTTTTATTTTTTTCTTAATTTTTTTTGACAGGTCTGTTCCACGTGGCGAGCTGTCTCGCGGTCGGATCACCTGTGGGACCCTCTAACTCGCCGTATTTGGGGCCGCACCCTTCTCCTTCACGATACGTGGCGCGATGAGTATATCTACCGCCATCGAACGGCCCGCAACTTCTGGAACCGCCAATATTCCCATTTCACCCTCCTCTTCGATCCCGCCGACGTTGACGACCCAAACACCCCCGCCGCCCTGATGTGTCGCTGCCTTGCACTCTCCGACCACTACCTCGCCTGCGGCTTCTACGACGGCGCCGTCCGCCTCTTTGACTTAACCACGCGCCTTCACATGCGAACTTTTCGGCCTCAGCATCGGAATGGGCTGGGCAGGTTCTCCCGCGCCGTCTCTCCGGTATCGTAATTACCGGCCAGCGCTTGGTGTTCGCGACGCTAAACGGAGACATTCACGTGGCCATCATAGACGACAATGCTCACCCGCGGAGGGCCCACCAGGGCAACGAGGTTAACGATGGACCGCTGGTGGATTTTACGGGCTGTGGCCAGTGGTGGGTGGGCCTCTACGCAGGTGTTCCGGGCCAGGCCTTCCACATATGGGATGGCAACACAGAAGAGCTCACCTTTGTGGGCGGGTCATTGACCGACCCGGAAGCTCTCATGGGTTGGCACCTATTGACCGAGTTGACTGAGGTATTGGGCCGAGTCAGGGTGACGAATCAGGAATCGGCCGTGGCCTGCACGAGCTCGCGGCTGATGGTTTTTGACTTGAGAAACCAAGGGGTTATATTGGGTGGGGAGGAGCACAGGAGAGGGTGTATAGTCAGCTCTTTCGACGCGTGCAATGACGTGTATATTATCGTGGACAGCCGTGGTGTAGCTAGCGTGCGCCGGGCGGCGAATCTAGAAGAGGTGTGCAGATTCAACGTGAGATCGCAGGGAGTCCAGGGAGTCGTGGGGTGTATAAATGGCGGGTACGCGCTAATGTGCGCCGGGGGTGTATTGAGAGTGTGGGAGATAGAGCAACGTGGGGCGCCTTTGTATAGCTTGATGGAGAGAATCGGAGAGGTCAACGCACTCGTTGCAGATGATAGGCACGTGGCAGCAGTTTCAAGTGACACGACTATACACCTCTGGGATTTTGGGGCACAGCAGGATTAGGACCTGACTTGACCCGAGCGTGGACCTGACCCCGCATCTGACCAAGTAGGGAACGGTAGGTTTGTAGGCCTTTAGATTATGAGATTTTAGGTTGGGTTTATCGAGACAGCGGGCAGAGTGAAGTACATATGGGAGAGACTTCCAACTGAGAAAACTGACTTTAGATTTGAAGTGGGTGTGGCATTTTTGGCTTCTCGATTAAAATGAGGGCAGCAGACTGGGAGAGGGTAGGAGAAGGAGATTGTGGATGGGCGTGTGATACGCTGTTTTGGGGACTTTTTAGGTTTGTATGAAAATGGTGTTTGACTGAAGGGGAGGGGGGAAAAGGCAGTGGGGTGTAAAGATCCAGAAAAGCCTATGGATTCTTTTGGACAGTTCTCTGTCTAGTCTTCTTGTTTTTAATGCGGGGTCTGGGATTCGTTCGAGTTGTTTCTTTCTTTGTATTTTCGGGGCAATTGATTTCTGAACACCTTTTTTCATTAACGGCAATTTTTCATCAGACAGCCAGGCAGAGAATTGACGCGTTTGTAAACGGCCTTCTGTATTTTCGGGGCTTGTTTGTTTCTCTTCAATGTGTATTCATTCCGTATTGGTAAAATGAAGGCTCTGCCTGACCGGCTGACCATTGTTTTTTAGTTGACTTTGAATATCCATATTTGCTTCCTTGATTTAAAGTACTTGTGATTTTGGTGTGCTGCTTATCTCGTAGCGTGCACACCGATCATTTGATCATCGAGTACCCGACAAATTGCAATATTTTATCCCATGTTTTTAGTTCAATTCGTCGATATTAATATATTCTACGAAATGATTGGTATTTAAACGTAAAGAAAGATTGACTGAGCCTATCTAGAGTTGCGGCTACCTTCTTACTTGCATCCAGTGGCCATTTTGCTTCATTCAACACCCATATTCAGTTAATTGTTCCTCCCGTCTAACCAAAGGGCCACAATCAAATGCACCCCCTCTTCTAGCAGCTAAAACCATGTAACTGCACCCAACGCCCAATGATTAATACTTGTTTTTGTTTTTGTTTTTGTTTTTGTTTTTTTTTTTCGGGAAGATTGAAGGTTATGCAACTCTTACCATTTGCATAGGCAATTTACGTATGTGCAAGCTACCATCTTTTACATTTACATAGGGCGCTAACAGAAGAAACGGGGAGACAACTACATAGTCAGGCCTGAGCAATACCCTTTAGTATTAACATATCGTAAACTTTATCCAATTTGCCTGGCTCCACCTGGAACAGGCTATAAGCATCGGATTTTTTGGCAATAGTGCCTTTCATGATCCCCGTCGACATAACTTGGAGAATGTTGAGATAATGTGCAGGAAGTATTCTGATATCACCACAGAGATGCTTCTCCTGCAGATGAGAATATCAAGACTATCATGGACATGGAATGGATGTCAACAAACCACAAACATCAACAATAGAACCCCCAGTTTGGAATTTGATTCCCAAGTATGATTGAGTTCTTGATAGCCAAGCTATGGAATGCATTAAAAAAAAAAATACACGTGTGAAGACAAGAAATTAAAAATAGAATTCTTACAGATTCAGAAAGCAGATCAGCCCCCGGGAATCCAGATATATCCCAATCCTCTAAGGGATTTGGGATATAGTGCTTTCCAACAGATGAAGATAATTCCTTGCTAGTAGGGTGTAAACCAGCAGCCCCACTAGCAAGTCCATGAGGACTGCTGTCAGCCTCCCCCTTGAGATGATCTGACACCTTACTACTTGGTCCAGTAACTTCTTCAGCTTCCTTCCTTCTCTTCTCCTGAATAAATTTGCTTGCCTCAGCAGCTGTTCGACAGCCAGCCACCCGAGCTTCCTGCCCATTTAATTTTACCAAATGCAATGGAAAGATCATAACCAATATTTAAAGATTGAAAATTGAGCCCAGTTGCTGCCCGTAAATTCCAAAGAGAGTGGACAGCACTTATACTTTCTGACCATTGAAAGATAGGGCACACATCACACAACATTAAGGAAATTAATTACAGCAGAAAAAGATCTAGTGAACAGCAAATTAAAAAGCTCAATTTGGTAATCAGGAAAAGTGAAACAGTTACTGCATACACAAAATGGGATGGTGGAGTGATTTTGAAAGAAAATTACATACCAATGACTGATCTGTGATAGCAGCACTGTTATTATGCATAAGGACTAGGTGACATGACATGAAATATGAAGTATAAGTGACACAAATGATGCATGTATCAAACCTGAAGATCTTGTATCCTTTTCATAATGCGATGTTGCTCAATAACACTATTCATCAACTCTTCATGCTGTTCTTTTGAGTGAAACCTCATAAACACCTTAAAACGGTGATATATTGCCTTCTCTTTGGCTGAAAGATTTTTCTCAAATGGATCAGGGTAAAGTAAATTTCTTTCCAGTATGAAATCTTTCCTGTGTTTCCTCTCATCAAGCCTGTCAACAAGACATCAATGAGATTGGAATGTAGCAAAGTGAAGATTTTAACTCTGAGAATAGAGTGGTTGGTGAACAAAGGACAATAATCTCAAATTGAGCTTGAAGTCTAAGAGCTGATGTTCTCTCAAGAGCTGAGAATTAGGAACAATAAAAAAACACAACTTAACAGGACAAAGGGCTATAATCATTATCAGCCTTGCAATGTGATCCCATCCATCTAATACACACGTGGATACATTTTTGGGTCAATGCTTAATACTCGCAGTCTTCTGTTTCTAAACAGAACAAAAGGCTATAATCATTATCATGCTTCTCATGCAGTTTCATGTAGCAAATACACATACATGGGTACCTTTTTGAGTAAATGCGTAGTACTTGCAGCTTCAGTTCATGTTCAGCATCAGTGTCAGTATCCTTAAATTCCATATCTGCTAGTAATTGCTCTGCATCATTATCATATTCAATCTCAAATTCCCGCCTCTTGAAATTATAACCACTCAACTCAGTCACAGAACGTCCTTCTTCTCCTGAAGCCCTAGGTTTTTTCTCTCCAATACTCCTGTCTGCCTGAGGCTCTGCAGAAATTCAAAAGGAAAAAATTACAAAGAACTTATCCTATGCCAATACTCAGAAAGAAATTCATCAAGGAAAGTTTGTGACTATGATAAGCACATTTGACACATCAATTGAGCTTTCTATTTTGGCACAAAGTTTAACAGGACTTGATTTATGAATAGAATTTTTATGAATGGTATAAAAAATAACCATGGAGTGACAACAGAAACATCTGTGCCTAATTTCATCTAGAAATTTGTGCAATGCTGTGATAGGCACAAACATTAAACATATGGAGCAGTGTAACCTAAGTTTCTAATATAAACATAAAATTTAGAAAGCATACCTTCAACTTTAATACTATCCATTACTTGGGCTCCAATGGACGAATTATTAACACCTAAGGAGGTGTTACCACTGCTTAGACCCATATGAGAACTGATTTCTGATATCAACAAGAGAATATACAAAAGAAAATTTAAGGCTTAGAGTTAGCCATATGTTCATCCAAAAAGAGTGATCTTCAATAAAGTTGCCACATAAAAGAAACATATCTGGGGAATGTTCATTCTCTTGCCTTTATTTGAGATAGATGAGGATTGATGAGCTAAATCTTCTTTTCTTGGTAGTTCACTTCTGAAAGAGTACATCCACAAGGATCAGTGAACCAGGATCATATGCAACTGAAAGTTAGAAAAACAGTAGCAGAGGTAGATATACTTGATTGTTGTAGAAGTAGGTGACTCTTGTTTCAGTGAAACCTCTCTGAGGACAGGGGCCTCTGCAGTTATAGCTGCAACCATGCAAAATACCAAATGGTGAAGTTGCTATAATGAACTCAACAAATGTGTAAAAGAACTTAAGATTAATGTATTAGAATATACACAAGAGACTGGGAGTACAGCAATAAAATGCATGAAGAACCTAGGACAAAGATGTCACTGGCTGTCATACTGCTAAGTTTTCCAGAAGTAATGTGAATTTGATGTATTATACAAACCCAAGGAAACAGCCTATTGTTTTCCCAATAATACTTTAGAATGAAAACAACAGTTATCCACAATCAATAGGTTATGCCACTACAAACTAGTCATATGTTGCCCTTAGAAAAATCTAAGAAAAATCAATGGAAAATAACCATACAATGGGCTTTGGCCATCTCAAGAAGCTCTTCTCTGCTCTTTCCCATAACATGGGACATGTCCTGCACAAATAAATTAGGTACAATGATCATATTACTAATATCAGAACCTGTATATTTTGATGGCAAGTGAAGCTATATGTTAGCCAGCTAAGCAACAAGGATGAAGAGTATATAGCAAAAAAGATTATCTTAGTGGAATAGTGAAACTGCTTGGTAGTCATACATATAGGATATAGCAGATGCACTTGGGTCCAAATAAACAATCTACACAGCACTGGTCTCACCGGGAGGGGAAAGCAGGGGGAATTCACATAAATAGTATTATAATGATCAATGCATTGTGATTTGCTCTTGGTTCCAACATGTTCTGCAACTTCGGTCCAATTCCCAAATCCATACATCTCAATGCCCTGTCAAGCAATAGAAAAGGACTTCAGATATTCACTGGTTAAGATAGTGTAACTTTAGAAATAATAACAGAACCTGAAGTTTAAATCAGATGCAAGACTACCTCTAGAAGTAACATCTCTTCATCTGCATTCCAGTCTGGACAAATAAGGGGAAACGCCAAATTATCCTGTTAAAGCCAATGGAGCAGGTAATCTCACTTATTCTAGTTGCATTGATAGTGGACCAGACAACATCAGAAAAAAGAAACTGTATAGATTCTGAAGGAAAGAAAGTAACTACAGTACATTATTTAGACACAACCAGCCTTAGAGGCAAGATTGCAATATGAAAAGAAGTAAGAAATAATTTGAATATGCAAGACAGATAGAATCTTCTATTATGTTTTATGTAAAAAAAAAAAACACACACACACAAAAGCAAGACTAATATGTGCTTGTAACCAGATCAAAAAGGGCAACCAAAAAACAGAAATTAATCATCCTATGTTTGCAAAGCTAATCACAGAAGCACATAAACATGAATAAGGTCACTTACCATAACTCTATATGGATGATTGCTTTTGTGAGGATTTACTTCAGCCCCAACACTGAAGCACTCTATGCAAAGGTCAAAATCAGGGCACACCACACATTTGATGCGAATCATTCCAGTGATATCCTTGTGGCAATAATTGCAATGGTATAGTGCCCTTTTCCCTTCAATGGTTTCTTGACATACTGCACTATATGAAAGTATAGTTATCCACTTATGCGTATATGTCCACATGAATTCACACTGTGCATGCAAAATTATTACATTCATGCAAGTGTGCCTTTGTTCATTTTCCTTTTTCTTCTATGATCTTTTTTGGGGGAAAGGGGGATGGGGGAGAATATGTAAATTGATTGACGTCTACCTGTGGATGGGGTAGCAGTGTCCGTATGGTCTACATTGGGGCCTAATCTTTTTCTCTTTAATCTGCCGAAAAGGAAGTACCAAGAAAGCCTCCGTTAAATTAAGGAAAGCTAAAAACACCACAAACTATTTGGAATCTCCCAATTCCAAAGCACAATTGGTAATTGACAAAATAAAAAAAAAAAGCGGATTGAGTGTAAAGCTAGCTTCAGATAAAACGAACATCGTCTCCCATTTATTCAAATAGACAGGTCCTTCAAAAAGGCTAAAATTGAGATTGACACTTAATTAAATTCAACAAATAATGAAGTTAAACCCACTTCGCAATCAACAAGTCAAAAAGAAGTGAACAGAAAAATCACAACAACGCCAATTTACAAAAGGCTTTCAAGATCCCCTCCCCCAATCCCTAAGAAAACCAAAAAAAAAAAAATCAAGAAAACATTCTGGCAATGTCTCAGCATCCAAACAATCCATGACAAATAAAAGAAATATAAATCTTCGCATAAATTTGAAAAATAACCAACAAAATTATACGTGTGTGTGTATTATAGAGAGAGAGAGAGAGAGAGAGAGAGAGAAACTCGGTGGACAGACCTCTGGTTGGGATCTTCACCAGTACTGCGGGTCACTGCGCGCGAACGACCCATTCTCCAACAAGACGAAAAAGAATGCACGAACAAAAAACCTAACTATTCTTAAATTCAACAAACTTGTGGAAGCTTGATCAGCGAGAAGTACAAAAAGGAACGAGGAAGAAGATCAAAACCCTAATGATTCTTGAATTTAACAGATCATTCTTGACCAAAGAAAGAAAGCACTAAAAAGGAAAAAAAAAATGCACCAGCAAAACCCTACCGATTCTTGTATTTAGTAAAGTTGCCGGAATTATATGAGCGAGTTTCACAGAAAATAAAAATAAAAATAAAAATAAAAATAAAAAGAAGAAGAAGAAGAAGAAGACCCAATCCTTAATTATTCTTGAATTTAACCGATCGTTCTTGATCAAATAAAAAAGAACGCACTGAGGAGCGTTTTTCCTTTTATTATTATTATTATTATTATTATTCTTATTCTTGTATTTTTAAATAATATTATTAGACTCGAATAAAATATTTTTACGCTTAATTTAAATATTAAAAATTTTAAATTTTAATATTGTAAATTACATTATATTGAGGGGAATGTTAACACAAGATTATGGTGGCTGTTGTATTTATACGTATGGATGGTCCATCTTCCGGCTAAGTATAGTATTTTGACAGATGTATCGGACGGTGAAAAATGGGTTCTGATTTAGTTGAATGCCACGCGGCCTTCATCTGTACAAATAAGTGTATAATAACCTCTCTTTTTTTTGGGTCCTTTTCTGCAAATTCTACCGACTGGTCGACGCCCCGAGAAATATCGGGAAACCGACTCGTCTGCGGCAATTGCACAAATTCCAGCTTGGTGAACGGTCTGCAGTGGTTGTATCATCCCGGGAGGTTTGCGGAATGGCCTGTAGTTCTAGTTGTTCCAAGGATTTGGACATGACCGTTTTGGTATTGTTTTTGCTTCGTATGGAGACTACTGGAGGAAAATTAGAAAAGTTTGGGAATCATGTCAGAGCTGCGCAAGAACACAATGGTGATGCAGCAAGCAGACATATATTCGAAATCTAGATTACTCAAAGTCAGTTATGGAGGAAACCCTGTGAATGCACCCACCCTCCAGGAGGAAACAGAGGCTGCTTGATTATCTGAAACAACAAAGATGAAAACACAGATATAGAAGTTACTTTGATGAGTTGATCAAACAATGGAGGTTTCTATTGACATTCCTCTTTGTGAAGAGACATCAGAGTCATTAATGTGTTCCCCATGACAAGTCAATAGGAAACAATAGCCCTCTTCAACAAAGCATAGTCATTGTAGCCCCTAGAAAAAAAAACCTATACTCACTTATATTTCTATCCAAATATTGCATAAAAGGCTGGGAACTTACAGTTCATACGCAGGTGTATGCGACCTTACAAAAGATCCAGAACTGCTTCAATCACCTACTATCCCCAAGTTGGAAGGTTTTGGTTTGTCCAAACCTTTAGGCACGAGATGTCTAGCTTCCACCTCATTATATAGCTTCATCGCCAAATGATCTTTTCCACACTGGCAAAGCCCGTAATAGATTTCTAATAAGATGTCTGAACCAGGAGCAATACATCTTCCCGACATTTCCTTTAAAACTTCGAATGCTCCTTCGAAATCCTTGTTCTTGCAAAAGGCAGATATCAACATCTTGAAAGTTTGCTCATTGGGATGACAACCACTCCTCAGCATGCATCTGTACAGCTGAAAAGCACAATCAGAGTTTTTCCTTAGGCACTGCCCACCAATGAGTGCAGTGTATGTAGATGCATTGGGAACAAAGTTCTCTTTATCGAGTTCTTTGACCATATATGCTGCCTTTTTGGTCTTGCCCTCTTTGCACAGTCCCAAAATCAGTGCATTGTAAGTCAATATATCAGGCTTAACTCCACTTCTTGACATCTCCTCATACAGTCTACCTCCCATCTCACTATTGCATGCTTGGCTATACCCATTTATTAAGGTATTGTAAGTTACATTAGTAGGAGCCACACTCATGGCCTTCATTTCACTAAAAGCTTTATTTGCTTCCTGCAGTTTTCCTTCCTTACAGAACCCATGAATTAAAGTGTTATAAGTAACCACATTAGGCTCCACCCCATTCTTCCCCATTGAGTTTTTGAGCCTCAGAGCCAAGTTCAAAAGACCCTTAGAACAATATCCAGCTATCAAAGTATTGTAAGACACTACATTAGGACTAATTCCCTTGCTCTCCATTTCCCTAATGATTTCAACTGCCTTTTCAAGTTTCCCAAATTGACAAAAGGCATGCATCACCATGTTAAGAGTATATACATTCAATGAAATCCTACATTGCCGGATTTCTCTATAGAATGCCAGGGCAATATCTGCCCGGTCCAAATCAAGCAATGAGCTCAAATAGGCATTGCAAGACTCAACAGTTGGCAAAAATCCATACTCTTTCATTTGACAAAAAGCATCCGATGCATTCCTAAATCTCTTCATATGAGCATAAGTCTTAAACAAAGAATCAAAAACACGAGGGGAAGAATCGCACATTCTATAGGAATACAGCAGTGTTTCAAACATCTTATCAGGCAAAACCGTCGAACCCCATGATACAAGTATACTCCTCAAAATGGATTCTGCAGATTTAAATTTCCGGTTTTTGGTTAAAATGTGGAGAATGATCGAATGGGTCTCGAGTGTATGGGAATTGGGGTTCTTGGCTTTGACCCAGTTAAAAAACTCCAGAGAAAGAACATGGTCTTTCTGAATCTTCAACAGAACGCGCATAACTCTAAAGGGTTTCAAATGGGCTGCTAGTCGATCAAGCTTATCCCAATCGGAATGAACTAGGTGGCTATGGGCAACATTAACAAAATCCAGGTCTTGACCTTTGAGTTCAGGGATTGTTCTGTGAGGTATTGGAATTGGGCTCCAATTCCTTTGGGGTTTTGCAGACATAGGTTTCAACGATTCAACAGAATCAATCAAAGTTGAAAATTTGACGAACGTAGCAGGTTTATGTGCTTTGTTCCTCAACATGACGCCGAAAATGATGAGAACTGGAACTGGGTGTCAATCAAATTCAAGAAACGGAACAATAAAAGAAGAATCTTTTGTAAAGAAACTGAGAAGCTACGTATATTGAAGGCGGGCGTGACTCACCTGTGTTGAAACATGGCGGGTTCGCAGGATTAAAGCCTGAGACCAGACGAGATGCGTTGCCCTGCCTTTTGGGTTTTGAGAAGGGTTTTGGTTTTCTTTGTCAAATGCCCTTTTTTTTTTGGGGGCAAAAATTCTAATTTTTTTAAGGGGAAAAAAAAAAGGAAAAGAAATTCGTAATAGTTACTGACACGTTTATTGGCGGATTTTCTCACGTGTCTAGAGATAGATGTTGGTGGCCGGCGACGTGAGCATTTTACTGTCCAATATTTAGTTTGATTTTTCTGATTGGAAATCCTAATTATGCAATTAAAGGTCCACAGAAGTTTCAATGATTCCTAATTATAAATGGCTGGCTTACGATAAGCAATGATACACCAGCACTGCCTTTACCTTTTATTTTTTCTGGAAGTCATTGCATTCCACTGAGATTTCTACTGTTTTCTAGTGACAGTGAAGACTAATATGCACATACACACACAGAGAGCAGCAATTCAGGGGCACAAAACAGTTGGAAAACTGTAGCCTAAGGCCACTGTTCTTTCAACTCAGATTCTCAATAAGGCCACTGTTTCTTTCAACCCAGATTCTCAATTAACTGCATCATTTGATTAAGCAGGTCAAGATTGGGATTGCAGTGAAGTTGCTCCACATTTTTTAGTATCTTTAAGGAATACAGCCTTGTGTTTTGTCAAGTTCCACACGCTTTAGTTTTCCTACTTAAAACTTATGATAAAGAGCAAGCATATAGTTGGATAAGAAAATGGAATATGTCTTCAGTAATTGGGCTAAATAATAATAATAATAATAATTGTGGTGAAGTTCATCAGAACATTAAAATTTTGGTGGCTTGTTAAAAACCCAATTAGTAAGAGGACCATTTCCAAGCAAATCCCAGAATCCCTTTAAAGAAGCAGAATAGGGTGGGAGCACTCACAACGTTTTCTGGATGAAACTGTCAAAACTAAGAGAGCAGTCAGGAAATGGTGTCGCATATACATTGGATTGATTTAGGGCTCTTGCTGTAGTTTACATTGTTTTTATTTATTGGTCCTGTGTCTAGACGAAGAAATGTCTCTCCTTTTTGACCTTCCACTTAATGCCAACTATGATTTTAGTATTTAACAAGCGGTCTACCGAACCACGTTCATGGTAAATGATGCTGGCACGGTAAAGATCAAAATGGACCAGGACATGCAGATGAGTTCGAACAGAAAGCTTTGCTCTATGGTTTTACCGCAAAGTGGGAAAAACGAAAGAGAAAAAGAAGTAAAAAAAAAAGATGCCTCGGTCTTGCCAATTAACAACTTAGGTCTTCCCTTCTGATCCAAAATCTGACATGCCTGCCTGCAAGATACAAGAGAGTCATGTGGGGAAAGAAAATTCCAAATGTTTAATCAAGTGGTGAGAGAACCTCCCGATAAATCCAATCACGATTTAATAAAAGTGTTTAAATATACGAATTTCTCATCATGATGGAAAATAGTCAAATTAATGTCGCATTACCCTTGTTTTTTTATTAAAAAAAAAAAAAAATTGTTTCCATTGATATATTTGATGTGGCGATATGTTATTGAACAATTATCGATAAAATTAATGGTTTCCCGGGATACTAACTCCAGCAGGTCAAGGTTTTGGTTACATGCTGACCTATTACTATCTGACATACCGTATGACAACAAAGTACTAGCGCGATAGTCGTTGATCGAATGAGTGAAAAGCATGAAAAATTTGGCTGCAGTTCACAGGTTTCTCCTTGTAACTTTGCAATTATCAAATTCCTGTGAGGAGGAATAGGAAACAGTGCAGTCTATTAAATGTGCCAACAAACAGGTCCGACCCAATACAAAACAAGTTCCCAATGAATCTCTCTAAATTATATGTGGGGTAAAGTACTCATCCCCACAGGCTTTTCAGAAATCTGTTGTCGATTGCATGCCGTAAATCATGCAATTCACTGATTTGTGTATATGTTCTTCTGGGTTGTGACTATGTCCTGTTGTAATACGTTCCCCGAAATGAAATCACACATCTTTTGTTCAAAGTGGGAAAAATACAATTATTGGCTTCTGAATGCAATTGAAGCCTGTGCAAGCAGAATCAAGCTTTTTGCGGACTGTACAATGCGCGATTCAGGAACATTGCTGTTGACAAGATGCTCTCGTAAAATCTTACATTAAAAAGAGCTAAGAAATTCGTGCTTTTCCCCCCGCAAGCACCTCAAATTATTGGTATTTGGAAAGCAAGGCGTCAAAGGGAAAACCCATCAATCCTGAGGGTTAAAAACGACAAACCCCTTAGGCCCCTAGCCTCCCTTGTTCAACAGTCCACTACCATAGAAAAACTACTATAGTGAATTCACAATGCACAGTCTCTCGATCGTCTCGCATTGCTAAATGTGAACTGCTAAAAGATCGTGTCACACGCACGGTCTCAGAAGTTAGAGATTTCGCAACGGCCCTATTCCAATCTCCCGAAGCAAAAAGTCTCTCCAGACATGCAAACAAACAACAAATCGCCCCCCTCAAAAAACACAAGAAAAAGTCTTTTAACTCCATGTCAATATTGAATGTGGATCGCCTCTAGCCCTTTTGCCCTTGGACCTTTTCCTTTTGGCCCTTTCCGCCTTCGCCTCGATACTCTCTCTCTCTCTCTCTCATGTTATGGTAAATATAATGTTTTTAATTTGTTCGTAGAACATAATCAAAGCTGCTTTACCGTTCAGCTTCTAAATATGCTCTCCTACCATGCGCTGACAATTCAACGGGACATCCAATACAAAGCAAAAAACTCATTGATAAGACTAGTTTCACAGGACAAGATGGTCATAAATTTGTTTCACTTTTGGTAAGAAATTGATCGTAAAGCCGAAGTCGCAAGACAACTATCAAACATGCTTTTATTATTCATTACCAACATACCCACATTACATCTACATTAAAAAAATTCCAAGTAGTTGAAGTACTTACTGCGCATAAAATCCTCAGGACAAGAAAATCAGATCACCTTAATTATCCCACGTCTCAAGTTACATACCAGGTTTGAATCATTTTAGAGCTCATTAATTCTCGATCAACACTCTCTCTCTAGTTACTGTCTCTTATCTTTCGTGGGATGGCTTCGTTTTTCAAGACTTTTGTCTGTCGTTAACGTTTTCTCCCGGAACCCGAACAATTGTCTCGTTACGAAATCTCTCTCTCTCTATCTCTATACCATTCTTGCACAGTTATATGTACACCTCCGTGTTGCACTGTCATCAACTTGTTACTCTATTCTCTCTCCTCTCTCTCTCTCTCTCGTTCTCTGTAGATATGTCCATCTTCCAAGACAAAGAGAAGAGGAGACGACCGAAGTTCTGCATCAATGACCACGTGGATATCCTCATCGAGATCATTAAACGCCTCGACGGCCGCTCTCTCTGCGCAGCCGCGTGCGTCTGTCGCCTCTGGTGCACCATTGCCCGCAACGACTCTCTCTGGGAGGACCTCTGCTTCCCCCCACCAACACCCCACGTCTCCCCTCAACCTGCCACCTGCTCCAGCGTCCGCCCCGTCGTGGTCGCCCTCGGAGGCTACAGGCGCCTCTACATGGCCTGCGTGCGCCCCGTTCTCAGTCGGCTATACGGCGGCGGGCGGAAGGACTCGGACAGGGTCAGGAGGGTGTGGACTCGGGACGAGCTGCAGCTCTCGCTTTCCCTCTTCTCCGTTGATTACTACGAGAGGCTTGGGAGACTCGGGGGCGGCGGCGGTGGCGATGCGCCCGCGTCCGCATCTTCCCTCACGTTCCTTTGCAAGCCAGTCAACGTCTGATTTAATGGCTTTTTTTTTCTTTTTTTCCCCTCTAATTCACTTGTTTATCCTTAATTTATTTATGGCCATGGCAAATAATCATAACCTAAACAGTTAATTGTGTCAGTGCACCATATGCCCACCTAGAGTTGGTTTTTTTTTTTTTGGGAAATCTCAATTCATTTTTTTTATATGTTGAACTTAGAAATATTATTATTTTTGTCATTATTTTCTATGAAAATAACATTTCATCAATGGAATTGTTAATTACTAATATTATTTTTCATTTAAATACATATTATGTTCACCGAAAAAAGAGAAAGTCATTTGAAATATGTTTATTTATATACATTACAGAGAACCTAAACATAAAGAATTGTTGTATGCATATGCCTGCCATAAATTCACCATAGGAGATGGGTTGTGTTAGTTAACCAGATTGAACCTTCCTGCTTAAAATAAAGAAGGGTTTTCATTTTTCCCTTTTAATTGGTGCATAGGCCTAGGCTTTTTGTTAGGTGAGAGCTGATGCCATTGTTCTTTTTTTGATATGAGATGCAAAGTCCCCAGATTCCTTCGCCAAGATGGAATAATCAAAATGGGGTTGGGAATAATCCAATGGCCCTTTTGCCGTGAAATGGAAATATACCCTGTGGATTTTCATTTTTCTTTTTCATTTGGGTTTGTAGGATAGGAACAACCTTTTTACCCGTGAAGTCAAGAATTTAAGTAAGACGGGGCATGCCTGCGGATTCTCTATTTGCTGCTTTACATATGGGCCGGGAATTACCCCAGTTGGTTCTGGACTGGCCTTCTAAAGCATGTGATCCTCGTAACCAAAACTCATCGTGACGAGCATGTTCTTCCAACCACTGACTACAAGCCACTACGGTAGGCTGGAATTCTTGTAAAAAGAAAATGAAAGTAGATTAATTTCATTTATTTTAAAAATTATAAAATTATCAATTAATTATAATTTTTAAAATTTAATTAATTTAAAAATTTTAATATATATATATATATATATATATTACATTTTTTATTTTTAAAAAATAATTAAACACTATTTATTTGAGTAAATCTCTTAATATTTAATTTTAATCTTAACGAATCAAAACCTTTATGTTTATGTATATATTACAAAATATTTAAATTATTTTTTACTAAGATTAATAGTATCACTCAAACTTGGATATAAATCAATAAAAAAATAATAATAAAAATTAATTTATGAATCAAAATATTGTTTTAGGTGGTAGATATGTATCTATACATAACCATCATATAAATTATGGATTTGGGTCGTCCCCGGCCGGCAATATTAGAGCGCATCTCGACATTTACTTGAACACCCGGCGTCCGACGTCCATTTTCAGGCGGCAAAGACGATAACGTAAAATATATTTTATTCCAAATATATATATAAAACTATATTGAAATTTAAAAGCATGGCAAAACAAAAAGGCATAAGCAAGAAAAAAAAAAAAAAAAAAAAGTACCGTGTAACGTACAAGAAAATGTAGGACGGAAAGGGTTAGGAATTTCTCACGCACGAGACAGACACACACGGTTGACCACCTGCATTTTCCCTTCAACCGGATGAAGTTGACACCCCCTTTCAAATAATTACAAAAATTCCAAATTTAATCTACGTACGTATAAACAGGAAATTTTAATGCGGATTTTAAGACAAAGAAATTATATATTTAAACAGGGTAATTATTGAATTTATTTTCTTGTCAATTTTAGAATTGCTAACAAATTGGAACTTATGATGGTTAATTAATTGTTAAAATAAGCTCTAAATTGTGCAAAAAAAAAAATATATATATATGTTGCGAATTAGTTTTAAATTAGGTTCTGATTATCATTTTAACGAATTTTAAACTAGTTTAGTAAATAATAATTTTTTTTAAAAAAAAAAAAAATAGGATAATTTTTATTTATCATATTGATTTATTAATAATATTTGGTGTGAAAATTATTATTCTGACATAGGGTAAACCATCATCATTACTACATGTGGTAACACCGAACCTTTGTCCTAACCAATATCAAATTACCAAAAAATATATATTTTACTTGTAATTTAAGAAAGGTTTTTTTTTTTTTAAAAAAAAAAATTCTAAAAGAAAAGGAAGGAGGGCGTGTAATACGCACCTGTGCGCAGCATAGCAGGCCCCACCATTAAATCCTATTAACACCGTTTACCTCCGCTGAGAAATATCATTTTAATTTTATTATAATTTTCCTTGCATTTCTGATCGGCGATCGACGGGGAACCTCCGGATTCCTCGCCGCCGATCCGCCCGAAATCCGACCCGACAGCTCTTGAACTCTTTGCTTTCACTCCGCTTTGTCTTGTATTCTTCAATGAAATAGCAAAGGAAAAAGGGTAAATAGTTAGTAAGTGCGTGTTGTTTTGTGAGCGCAACTGTTCATTGAGATTCACGAAATCTGGTCAGAGTCTCGGTCGGCTCGAGCTCTCAAGTACACGTGGCGATCTGGGTCTTGCTTCACTTTCTCATTTGCACACTTAAATGTGAGTGACTTCTTTGTCCATTTCTTTTAGTTTTCGTTTCTGTTTTTCTGGACTTTGATCTCGTTGTAAGTTGATTGTTACTGTACGATGTGTACTTTAATGTTTGAGTCAAGCTTTGTCTTTTAGTGGAGGTTTTGAGGTTTTAGTAATTGGGTATTCTAGAGTTCCCGTGAGCTTCTACGATCTTTGTACATTTGTTTGAGGGGATGAATTAGTGGATTTTGGGGGTTTAATTTGGGGGTTTTAGCTGAATCGTGTGCTTAATTTTGAGCTAGCTCTTGATTTAGAAGCTTTTATGAGGAAATGGTTATTGATTAATTGCGGGACCATTGCTTTTGGTTTACTGGGAATGTGTGGGAAAATGAAGGAAAATGGAATAGAGATTGAAGATTTTTTATCGTCATTGTTAAACAAGTAAAGAGATCATGTTAGTACATCTTTTTTAAATCATGGCTGATTTGTTGCTTTAGAAGGTTTAGATGCATGGTTGCGAGTTTATTAAGCTCAAACGGGCACTGTTCTTGGGTTTTAATTTGTGCACTTCTCTGCATTTCTGAGTTAAACATAAAAGGAAAAAAAAAAAAAATTGTTTCAATAGTGAATTTGAACTTCCTAGAGATGGTTTCAGGTGACAATTATATTTTTTTGTCACTAGAATCATGTTATCTCATTAAAGCATTTTGGTTTTTGTTTTCTTGAAGCTTGATACACACAAGGAAGTAAATTTCTTGCAAAATATATGCAGATGGTGAAATGTGGTTGTACATGAAGATTGTGTGTCTTATGCTGTTAAAGATTCTGGGCTCGCAATAGCTTTTGTTTCACAATTGTGGGTCGTTGGTAATTTGGATATCTACATGGAAGCAAACCTAGGGGAGGCTCTCAAGGCAAAAGAGATTGCCGAGAGGAGGTTTACTGAAAAAGACTTTGCCAGTGCAAAGAATTATGCTTTGAAGGCTAAAGGTCTGTGTCCTGGGCTCGAGGGAATATCTCAGATGGTGGCCACTTTTGAAGTCTATATTGCATCTGAGATCAAGTGCAATGGCGGAATTGATTATTATTCGGTTCTTGGACTGAAGCCTTCTGCAGATAGAGATGCAGTGAAAAGGCAGTACAAGAAGTTGGCCGTGTTGCTCCACCCTGACAAGAATAAAACAGTGGGAGCTGATGGTGCATTCAAACTTGTATCTGAAGCATGGACAATGTTATCAGATAGTCTTAAGAGAAGATCTCATGATCTCAAGAGAAACAAACAGTTGGACTCCTGTGCTGTTCAGAAAAACCTTTCATCAGTTCACACTACCGGAGTTGCTGCCTATAACAACTGTTCTAATCTGCCAACATCCCATGGACTTGATAGCTTTTGGACTGTCTGCACTTCTTGTAAAGTTCAATATGAATATCTCAGGAAGTATGTGAACAAGAGACTATCATGCAAGAACTGTCGTGGTACTTTCATAGCAATTGAAACTGGGACAGCTCCGGTGAATGGATCTTTCCCTTATGGTCCTTGGCCATATGTTCCTACTAATGGGTATGCAAATCATGTATATGATGGAGCTGCCTTTGTCCCAGCCAACGCCACCTTTTTCAGGGGTAATGGGGTTCCAAATTTACATTCGCCACATGGATATGAATATGCTTCAAGTGTACCATTTCAGTGGAACTCATTCTCTGGGACTTCTACTGGCGTTGTTAGTCACAGTGGAGCATCAGCTGTATCTGCTGATGTCTTTTATCAGGTGAATGGAAATGTTGGTGAAACAAGAGCAAAAGTCAAATCTGCAGCCAATGGACAGCAGCATTCCATGAAATCCACAGGGCTCACTGTAAATTCAAATCTATCTTCTAGTGAGTCCTCTTACTCCACAGTTGGTGCACCTAATAAGAAAAGGCAAGTTGTTGGAGCCAATCTTAGAAATGGGCCTGAAGAAAAGAAACTGAAGCCTGCTTCAGATGCAGGGTCCATTCATGGAACTTCAACTGTTGAACATGACAGCAAGCTTTCCAGTCCAAATGAACCTCCGATGAGACGGAGCTCTATTGCACCTGCTTTTGATGCAAGAAAGTTGTTGATGGACAAGGCAAGGAATGGTATCCTGAAGAAATTGGAAGAAATGAGGATAACTGCTGCAGCAGTTAAGGAGAATGCAGAAGATCAATCCAAGAAACAAGTGGGCTCTGATGTTTGTGGTCGTCAAAGCAAGCCAAATAGAAATGGTCCTGTCTCTATAACAGTCCCTGACCCTGACTTCCATGATTTTGATAAAGATAGATCAGAGGAATGCTTCAAGCCAAAGCAAATATGGGCTTTATATGATGAAGATGATGGTATGCCTCGTTTGTACTGTTTAGTCCGCCAGGTCCGCTCAGTTGATCCCTTCAAGATTCACATCACTTACTTGAACTCTAAAACTGATAGTGAATTTGGTTCAGTGAATTGGATAGATTCTGGTTTTACAAAATCTTGCGGGCACTTCAGAGCGTGGAATTCTGACGTTATTGATCAAGTGAACATTTTCTCTCATGTTTTAAAAGGGGAGAAGGCTGGTAGGGGTGGTTGCGTCCGAATATTCCCAAAAAGCGGAGATATTTGGGCAGTTTATCAAAATTGGTCGCCTGATTGGAACAGATTGACCCCAGATGATGTGAGGCACCAGTATGAGATGGTGGAGGTTCTCGAGGATTATTCTGAAGAGCTTGGAGTTTGTGTTACTCCACTCATTAAATTGGCAGGTTTCAAGACAGTATACCAAAGGAACCCAAACAAAGATGCAATTAGATGGATTCCTAAGAGAGAGATGTTTCGCTTCTCTCACCAAGTGCCATCTTGGTCACTTGAAGGGGAAGCATGTAATTTGCCTTACAAGTGTTGGGATCTAGATCCAGCTGCAACTCCAGACGAGCTGCTTTGCACTATAACGGATGAAGTGAAGGCTTAGAACGAACCTAGTCAATCAAGAAGCAAGATTTATTTGGAGTTTGATTTACCATTCTTACAGAAAATTTTTAGGTTGACTGTACAATATTTCACACTTAAATCCAATGCCACATAATTTGGTGCTCACGGAAGGACAATGTGTCTGGAACTCTGAGTCTATTGACTGCTTGTCGAACAGAATTGTACTGAAGATTCTGTTCAACGAGAGGCTGTTGTAACAATAACTGAGTAGTCACAAATGATAGCGAACTTGAAAGAAATGTAATCTCTGTAATTGCCCAAGCATTCAATGCTGAGAGGTTCACATTTCATCCATTTGATTGTTAGACTATTCCTCATTTTCAGTACCCTTTTGTTCTTCCTCTGCCAAAAATTCAGCTTGTTTCCTTCAGCTTTCATTTCTGCCTGGTCTTGCTACGTTTCAACGAACCCTTGATTCAGATCAGATTTCTCGATACTTTACGATTTGCCCTGCTATCCACGTTTATATTCCTATGGCTTACCAGGCAATTTGCCGGCAATTGGACACGCCGAAAGTGGATTTCCATTGCTGATAGTGGACTATTGATTATTAGCCATTCATCCGACTGATCAGGACCTCATCCGTCCGAAAATGGGCCCGGAATGGACACGGGGTTGTTGTTCCGGAGCTTCTTGGACCTTTTAAGTTGATGGGCTCAAAAGACTAGCACGCAGCGACAGGATGCAGAGATGAAAGATCAATTCCGGGTTCGTCTTAGATGACCCACCGGACTTTTTTAGGCTTAAACCGTCCGACTTGGGAAGCTTGAAACTTTCTTCTATTCCATGTTCAATGTTTCACTAGTATTTTTAAACCTCAGAACCCCACGTTCAATTCTCAGCTCGCATAAGCATAGAGCTGAATGGGCTACAGACACTGGAGGCGAGGATTTAATCAAACCAAGCAGTTCGATTACAACTTTTGGAGTTCGGGCTCTGACCTGTTCATTTATAATTTCCCACTGCCAAAAGGAATCCAAAGGCGCCTAAAATATTTGCAACGCCTGTAGCTGTACGGCACATAGTGGTTGGAGACATCACGTCTTTGTAAGCTTTTTCTCTGGCATCATTTGTGCACATTGTTAATAGTTATCAGTGGAGAGGAAAAGTCAATTCTTTGCAATCTAATCATTTCTCTTTCTTTTTCTTTCCTTGTATTTCAGATTAGTTTGTGATCAATGACAAAAGACGACCAATTCACTTAATCAAAGCTTAGCTGTCTGTACAAGACCATCTTCCATTAAGTCGCAGTTCGAAAACCTAATGGAACAGTGATGAAACATCAATAGGGCCCACAAATCCTGACAATACCAAATCAGGTCCCACATCTCTTCCCCACATGCTCCCATCAAAACAGAACCCCCATCAAAGCCACTTTTGAGAACATGCAAGTTGGGGACTTCACCAATCAAGTAGACAATTGTCCCATTGGCTGCCCGTGAATCCTTGGTTATTCTATAACCAAAAGGCCAAGATAATCAGAGGATACATGATGATGCATGAAACTTGTTAATTCAATTTATTATGATTTTTAGGGATATTTTAATCACTAAAATTTCAATTTTTATTTTTTTTTTAAAAATTGCATGATATGTATAGAATTATCCAAATTGTATATATCACAACCCAATAAATTTTTTAATGAAAAAAAATTGTATTGATTATTAATTTATTATGCATCTCTAATTCCGCCATTCACGGAACTTTAGAGTGGGAACAGGGTGCTGAGCACCAACACTTAAATCGAAACTGGCAACAACTAAAAGTGCATAAAAAGAAAGCAATTATGGGGTGCAAACGAAGACCTTTGTACAAATTAGATTTATTAGCATTGTTACCAAACTGTTTTAACAGAGAGCTCTACACCTTTTTCTGACCTTCTCTGAACCCTCCACATTTCCCTACTTTCATTCTTCAACTAAACCATACTATGTATTACATATTCTTTCTAAAGACCCCCACAAGCCTCGTGGCTTGCTTACTGTAATTACATTAAAATATGAAAAAAAAAAATTTAAATAAAAAGCTTTAGGAAGCTGTCATGTATATATATATATATAGCTTTGTGGATCTTGTCTTCTTTTGCAGTCTCCTCCACCGAGTGGCATGACCAAAAACTTGTAATATGTTCTCTCTTTCAGTTGATATGACCTACGAAGCTGACTGATATATTTGTAAAGAAAAAGAAGGTCCTGTTGAAATAATCTTCGAGTTCAGTCCTCTACCTCTATGTTTCCTCTGTGTCTTACTTTTTATTTCTCTATATAACTGTTGAGATGCCACTCCCTATTGGAGCTGCAAATGGGCTTTCTGGAAGATTGAGTCCTTGGCTGCTGCATAGGATGTTTGAAAGCATTATAAAAAATGAAAAATATATAAAAAAACAAGGGAAAAAAATCACATATGAAAAAGGAAAAAAGCTTCTGCATGCAAAACTAAGATGATGGTGTCATGTTCAGTGAAAGCTACCTGATAAATAACTTGAGATATTGTTTCCAGTGCTTTTAATATTTTGCTATTAATCTATATAAGCCTCTAATATAGCAGAAAACTGCATGTCACTTTATATACCTGTCCTGCTCATTGTACTTTGTATTTATATGCCTGAGTTTGACTTCGCTTGTGGAACCATTGTTCAGAACGTCTAGCAAATAATTGAAACGCTCTGCAGATGGGAAATCTCCTTGATCTGCATTACGATAAGCATTTGTCACAGAAAACCAATAGAGACGAAATGAAAGAGTAAAATGCAGCAAATCATTTTTATGAAGAATGAAAAACAAAATGGAATGGTATTGGACCTTCTGAGAACTTCAACTCATCCATTGAGTAGCCAAAATGAGATTGATGGCTCGGGGGTTTAGGCGCCAACCGCGGCTCAGAGAAACGTCTTCTCTCAAATTCGAATGCTTGTTCGTGCTCCTCCAAAAGCTGCTTCCTAAATAATCTTGAATTCTCACAAGACCTCGGCACTAGTAAATGTGACCAAAAAAGAAGAGACAATGTCAGCACGCAATGACTAAACAAGAAGGATTTTCCAACAGTTTAATCACTCACCGGAATTAAACTCAGAATCTCCATCCGTAAAGTGCAAACTGAAATTAATTGGGTGTTGTATTTTGTCCACATACTTCCTATAGGCACAAATTTTTCAAAACAATAAAATGTGAAATTCCAAAATCTGACTCCATGGGAACCATTAGGATGTCATCAACAAATTTTGTATGAAACTTCATTAATGCAGTGTAAGCATGCTTCCAGATCAATAGGATATTAATATAAGATTCACAACAGGAAAACAGAAATGGAATAGTTGCTTTATAAATGATTATTCCCAACAATAAGAAAATTATCTCTGTTCTTAAGTGATAAAGAATTGGAAGAACAGGCATGAGACATGGGTTGCACTGGATGTTTAATTCTAAAAAGCAGGCAAGTGCAGAAAGTAAGCACTAAGGTTTTGTCAACAAAAGCATGCCAGCCAGCTGGAATCATTCTAACTTAGGAACAACAATGATTGCATGAAAATAGAAACATTCATAGCTTTGTCCACATAAGTTACAATAACATGGAAATAACTTTTGTGTCACTTCAAGCAATATCCAAAGCAAAGAATCAATTTTATTTCAAAACTAAAAGAACTAAAAGACAGCATCTTTTGAGCCATAAAGCTAGTCCCTAAGCACAACTTTAAAAAGCAGATAAGAGGAACAATTTAACCCTAAAGAAACAAAAATATTCACCTGTCAAGAAGCCTCGACTTTTCCCTATAAGGTTTCACCAGAACACGAGCCCCGCACACAAAATGAGGGTTCCCCTTTGCCAATATTTGCTTGACTGTCTCCGCAAAAACAAAGGTGACAAATCCGAACATTCTTTTCTGTTGGCAGGGAATCCTAACATCTTGAACAGGCCCAAATTTGCTACAAAAATAAATTACCATACCAAAATGAAATCTCTTGTGAAATGGGGGGTATAAACAAGAAGGATTTACCAATAAAATTCATAGATCAATACCTGAAATAGTCAGAAACATCTTGCTCGGCGAAGGTACTTTCAGCTGGAAATGTAAGATATATCTGTCTAGAACCAGCAACAATTCCTCCAGGATCATTTCTATCACCAGCATACTCCAAATACTTTGGAACATCTTCTGCCAATATCACTGAGTGCTGTCCATGAGGCCTGTCATGAACGATAAATCATCAAAATTTAGGTCCATCAATAATAAAGAGACAATAACAAAGAACCTTTTTCCCCCTGTGATGAATAAGAGATATAAAATGTTGTCATATTGCACCTGTCAATAAGACGAATGCTGTTCTTCAATCGAGCTAGAAGCTTCGTCAGGCTATACCCAGCCTTACCATGTCTCTGGCTCTCTGTGAGATACCCCTCAGCCTGAAGGATCTTCCCGTACTTCTCATAATACATCATTGGCAAGGAGGCAATTGAAACAGGCATCCTTCTTCTCGATTTCAAAAGTTCAGTGAGCTCCAACTCTAGCTTTTCAAGAGACCGAGGTGAGACATGTTCTTCGTTTGAAGATTCAATTGAATTTGAACTGAAAATCTGGGAAAAACTTTTCTGGCATAGGGTGCCCATGGAAATACCTACAGTTATTTCCATGCTTACAGAACCCCTTTATGAAGTAATGGCAAACCTTAACAGGGAACTCAGGCAAGCTTGGAGACCTTCTACTTGCTCTGGGACCCAATGCTTGTTCTTGATAAAGGTAATTGCTAGAAAAATCAGAATTTACAGAATTAACAAACTCTAACTGATCATCCAAAGACAAGAACTGCAATTGATTTTGAAGCTGATAATCTTCACCAACTGACTCTGGGCACACTGGTTGACCAAAATCCAAATTGTGGCTATGCTGCTGCTCTCCACTCACTTGGGCATCCCAATAAGCACTCACAGACCTAAGCATTGTTGGAGATGAAACCAAGCGCGATGAAGCAGGTGAATAGGAGGGATTGAACTGCACAGGGATATCTGAGACGGGTGCCACATTCATCTGAGAGGGTGAGATTGGGGCAGAAACTGGAAGCTTGTTTAACCCAAGGTCAGATTTGGCTTTGTTAATCAATGAATAAATCAAATTATCCGGGCTAAATGCCAGCCGGATCATTTCCCGTTCACCATGGTCTTGTAGTAGAAGATACCCAATAATCTTAGAGACATTTTCAGGCTCTATCTTCTGAATTCTATTGTATACAACCTTTGTGGACTCCGTAAAATCCATCCTCAATTCTCAACCCTGCAATGCAACCCAAGTACAAATAAAATAAAATAAAATAAAAAATTAACGAAAATCACGTAGCAACTTTATTAAATGTTCTAAATAAATTTACAAGTAGCTAAAATTGAATTTTTTGACAAACTCTAATTATAATAAGGAAATCAAACAGGTAACCAAGAAAAGTATACACACAGAAAGGAGTGTTTGTTTTGCATTTTAACATTTTCCATTTCTTTCACCATCACGCCATTATTGCAGACCCTTAGTGCCTATATTTATAGAACTAACCGCAGTCTGCGATGCAAAACCAAAGAGAGAAATAGATCTGAACAATGTACACAGGAAAAAATCCAACAGATTAAAAAATTAAAAAAAAAAAAAAGAAAAAAACAGAGAGAGAGAGAGAGAGACAGGAACTAATGCAACCCACAAAAAAAGCTGACAAGGTTCCAATTTGAAGAACAAAATCGGCAGGAAATACGGACGTTGATATCGTTACATCGCATAGAAAGGAAAAGCCAATTGACAAAAAGCACCAAAATGGGCCATCCAACACAAAATGATGGCTTAACCTAAAGAATCTCAGAAACTAAACCAGAAAACTATAATAAACACCAGACTTTTAAACGTATTGTACATTCGTAAACAGGTTTTGACAGTGTCAAATGACACCAAAAACCAAAAAAAAAAAAAATGTTTTTTATTTATGAGACAACAACCAAAGCCGCAATTCCACCAGTTACAAGAATCATCCGCAAACACCCACAATCTTCAAGTTCTTTTGCTGCTTATCTTATGTTTCCCCCTAAGAGAAGAAAACAAAGGCAACAAAAAAGTCAAAAGTATTTTTTATAACATCTGAGTGAAAATCAGCATCTTGAACCTACACACTGAATGTCAACCAGGGTTTGTCAGAAAAAATCTGCCGGTACAAAGGGAACAAAATTCAAGAAGTCTTGAAAAAATTATATTTCAACCCCCACAACAACGAATTCACCGTCAGGCACAGAAAAGAAAAAATTGAAGTAATTTTCAAGAACCCGTCAAAAAACGTAGAGTTTGAAGTTGAGCAAACAGTAAAAACTGAATCTGAAACCGCAGTTCATTCAGAGGAAAGGAAAAGAAAAAACAACCCACGCCCAAATGAGAAAAGAAGACAAAGGAAGAGAGACGAGAACATAACTTGTAGCCATTTTCTAGCACTTGAAATCAAAATTCTGCAACATTTCAAGAAAGATTGACCATAAAAGAAAAATTCTTTTTCCAAACAAAGATCTGGGTTACCCACCAAATCTTGCAGACTTTTTGAAGAACCAATAGTTAGAGAAACCAACCCAAAGCCTGAAACAACACCCTCTCCATGGCCATGCTTGCAAACTTTGATTGATCACCCTTTTTCTCCCTCCTTCTCTCTCTCTCTCTCTCTCTCTCCCCTCTTTCTGTTTCTGCTTCTCTGTCTCTACGTTGTTTTCTTAACTTAATTTTTGCTAAAATTATCTTCTTCTACTACTACTTCCACTTCTTCTTCCTCTATTCTCCCTCAATTCTCTATTTCCCCCCCACAAAAACGACACCATTCTTAAAAAAAGCAAAAACATGCCAGAAGGGATAGCTTTAAAGGGCGCCTTGTCTTTAGTTCAAATCAAAACACCAAAACTACACACTCCCCACTCCCCCACTGTCTCTCACACATATTTATTTACTACATATTATAATTATAATATCCACACAAAAAAAAAAAAAAAAAAAAACATGAACTAATTCCCTTTTTTTTTTAATTATAATTGTCAATTCTTAAAGAATATTATTAAATAAATTCTCTCTCTCTCTCTCTCTCTCTCTCTCTCTCTCCAGTTTGTTTCTCTCTTATCCTGATGTGTTTTTTAAACTTTGAAATGTTCTCTTGTTCTATAAATTTTTTTCTTTATAAAAAAAAAAAAAAAAAAAAACTAATCAAACATTTACAGCTTGCACTTGCCGTTGGAGAAAATTGCGGGAATTTTGCTCGGATTTCCGGAACTGTTATGCGATTTATTGAATGACGCAACGACCCTTTCCTTTCCCCAAAATTTTAATGCCCTTTCCGTTTTTTCTCCTTTTTCTTGTAACCCAAGTATATAAAAAAAAAAAAAAAGAGTTATCATAAATATTAATGGAATTTTATAATATATAAAAAAATAAAAATAACAGTAAAAATATTTTTTCCGAATAATTTCCCCAGACTTTTATTGGGGTAACTTTTAAACGAAATTTATTCGAAAAAAAAAAATTATTATTCAAATAAAAAAAAAAAGAATGAAAAAGACAAAAAAATTTAATGTTTGTGTCTGTTGTTTCACTGCGTAAAGCTCACAAAAGATGGCGAGCATGCAATCAAGTATGGCCCCCACGTGGAGGAGATTAGTGGCAGTGATTGTGTACAACTAGGGTCCAGCCTCTGCGGCTGTGCATGGTAGCCACGTGTCGACGTGACAGCGATTCACAGTCTGTTTCCGGGTTCTTGCTGGATACGGACCAGTACATGCATGCCTTAGCAATCCACAACTGCAAAATAAAACTAACTCCTTTTAACTATTTGTCATGGTTATTTTTTTTTAAAAAAAAAAAAAATTAAAAAAATTTTAAATTACAAGTTATTTATTAAATAGTTCATATAATATTATTTTATTTTAAATTTAATATATCTTTTACTAGATTCCACGGTGTTGGGATAAGTTTTTTCTAGAAGGAATTTATTTTAAGGTGGGTTCCACAACATCTGGAACTTGCTGTTCACTTATCCGTGATTGGTGGTCGTAAAAGGAGACAGCCCACTGTAATGGAAATTACGAAAAATTCAAAATTTAAAAAAAAAAAAAAAAAACAACTGTAATTTGTTGGTAAATTTGTCAAAAGTCAAGGGTAGGGTAGTTCTACGAAACAGGGATTTAGGGATGGTGACCGGTTCAACCGGCAAAAGGAGGGGGATCGCCAGTTACTGTCAGCGAAAGAAATTGATCTAGAGGAATCTGTAACCAGATTTTCGCCGTCACAATAACCGGAAAAGACGTTACATAATCTCCGTTACAACCGGGGGCTTCCGTTTAACCTGCTGCCCCGGTTATTCATTCCAAATTTTCGGATTCTTTTAGATGTTTTTCGGGTATATTATTTTTTTTTTTTTTATTAAGAAGTCTTTTCAACCTAATTATATAATAGATAATTTATTTTGTTTTCGCGTATCTTATATTCCTTTTCTAGAGTTGTTTTTCTTTATTTTTATTATTAATTATTTTATTGACAAGTGTCATGATTGTTACAATAATTGATGGGTATGGCTTTGTGTCTTCTTTTGTTATCATATATATGAAAAAAAAAAAAAAAAAAATTATGAAAGGACTATGAAATATAAAATTTGAGTATAAAATATGAGATTTAAATATAAAATTCTCCCATAATTAATTTTTGTCTCATTCAAAATGCAAATATGATTGTTACCGTTGCTTAATTGATCATATTAACATATTAATTCTATATTATTTCTTTTTATATATATATATATATATATATTATTAACAAATCAATTTGTCAAGTTGCTGAAGATAAATGGGTAACGTGAAAGGTAAGATGAAATGTACATCCAAGGATTTTGAAGACCTTTGTCACGATCAAACGAACGTTATTAGAATTAAAGCAGCATGAATCGGTTACTCTACTTGTTGTCTAAGAACTTGAGAACAAGCATATGGTATGAGCCAAATGCAAATCGATCGTTCTCCCTTTTTTGGGCCAAAGAGTTTGAATTTTAGGGAATTATCACATTCTTTTCCTTTTCTTTTGGAAACGTTGGAATCAAAAGAGAAAGAAAAAGGAGGGCTTGTAGTTTCAAAGATGCTTCACATGAATTTCGACATATCTTTTTTTTTTTTTGTTGGCTTACTTTATTCAAGGTCAACATGTGGTGCAGATGCAAACCCAGAACCAAAACAAAACCCTGTAAAGGTTGAAACATATCAGAGCTAGGGGAAACGAGAGGATGCTTTTTGCTTGCTTATCCTCACGCCAATCCTATCCCTCGTGTAAATGAACCTTGGCCATTTAATAGATGTTGCAAAATCATCGGTGACGTGGACATGTATGTGATGTTTTTGTTATTTCACTCGTTACATGAAAATACAGTCATTTCGATTTATTATCACATTCATCGAGCTGAGACTGGATGCTTTAGAGCTTTTTGTAACGTTCATGGCGTGCTGCTGGCTGAGAGACATCCATAGATCCTCTTGCCACTTTTGCGTATACAATGAACCTCAATTTTAACATGGGGTTTTTTTCTTTTTTTTTTTTTTTGACAAAGAAAAAAAAAAAAAAAAAAAAAACCATGTTTAAAAAGTCAAGTTTAAAACATGCGATGGTTCAAATTAAATATTGACAGATTATGCATAGACCTTAAACTCCGGGCTGAAATAAAGTAACCCTCAACCATGCAAAGAAACAGTTCTAATATAATTAATTAATTAATTAATTAATTAATTCCGATTAAAACTTAAAATTAAGACATTGAACTATGGATGATCTACTAAAATCATGCATAACTTAAAATCGTGAGTCCTGGAAAATGATGAGATGGAAGAAGCAATAATGTCGCATGGGTTGGACTGGCTCCAGGCGTGTCCCCATGGATGGATGCGTCCGAAGCCACAGATTGGTAACCGAGTATGGTAGCTGGAAATTGTTTTCCTGGGTCACGTGAAGAATATGTACCAGATAAGGCTGGAGGCCCATTCTTACTGGGTTTGAAAGTGACAAGGAGATTCCCCTTCCAAAAGTGTGGCATCCTAAATCAAATCACATGTAACCTTTTTTCTTTCTTTTTCTTTTTTTGTTTAATTTTTATTTATGTCAAAGATAAGATCATGTTTGTATTTGATCATAATTGATGAGATATAATCTCAGTTGATAGTCTAGGAGCATCTGAGTTGGCCAAAATCAAACACTTACACGTATAAAGAAGGCTTAAAAGTGTTAGAATTCAGTATTAGCACACTCCAATCTTGAATAAGAGAATAATAAAAAAAAAAAAAACATAAGAAGTAAAATAGTGATGAACTTCGATTGGGCCAATAAATCTAGGCTGGGAAGTATCGAGCCGTGGACACGCTCGTTAGAGATGGGCCAGAACGGAGCCGAGCTCGAGGATCCAGCAGGCTCAATCCTTAATAACAATTTTTTTTTTTTTTGGGCATAATTATGACAATCAATAACAAATTATTTAGAAATTATAAAATCTTCGTAAATATCACAACAAGGGGCTTCATGAGATCAAATGCACACAATCGAGAATTCAATTTCAATGGAATCGGATAAAAGTCAAGTCTTAGTTAGTAAAACTGGGCTACTAATCCAATGGGTTTGGATATCTACTTGAACGGAAAACGGAGCATTAATCCGAGTCAATTTTGTTATTGGATAGTTCACGAGATGCCCGATTAATGGGCGCCCAACCCAAAGTTATCTGATATATTCCCGTAAGTGCGATGTCCAAACATGGTCCCACTTAAGGAGCCCATTCCATGGACATGGGTCAAGTGACAACGTTTGTAAACTCATCAGATAAAAAACACTCAGGTTCTGTCTTTCCAATATCTATTAATCTGTGATCTGGGTATTTGGGAGTTTTGATCTTTCCCAGTGTCAAGAGGACGACAGCATTTTTTTTTTTTTTAAAAAAAATTATAATAAAAAAGAAAAAATTAATAAAAGAAGAGAAACAGGAATCCAACTTAAGTTGACAATTTTTTTGTCAGAAAGAAAGAATTTGGAATAAGGAAAAAAAAAACATATAAAAAATTCAAATTCAATTAAATTTGAGATCTTTGTTTTTGTTTGTATGGGATAGGGAATGACATTGGTAGTGGTGGAGTGGCAGTTAGGTAGACAGTAGATTAGTTTTTTCCTCTTGGGGTTTTTGAGTTTTAGTTTTATTTTTTTTTAATAAAAAATTTATTAAATTGTAAATTATATATAATAGAATTTCTTTAATTTTGTGAAAGGTACACTCATTTTTCTAAAATTATAACTCAGGACCTCAAAAGAATGTAATTACTGGCTAGAGGCTCGATTTGAAGGAACGAATTTAAGGATGAGGAGAATTGATTTGAATAAAATAGAATGTAACGAACTTTAATTACAAAAATTCTGAAACTTGAAGGACGACTTTAAGTATTATTATTAAGCCCAACAAAACAAGGTTCTGCTCAACTCAAACACAATCGGAGACGGAGACTGACAACCCCCGGAGGGAGACAGAAAGAGAGAGAGAGAGAGAGGAGGGAGGGGGGAGACCAAAGTTTCGATCTTGAATGCTGTGACCTCCAAAACTGTTGCCTTTGTCTTCTCCATCGAGCAACCTATCCAATTCTGTTTGTATAATTAGCTTCTTGGTCGCGTCTCTCTGTCTGTTTATCGTATCTGGGAAGAGGGGTGTTTTGGAAAAGTGAAGGGGAGGAATGTATCAGTGGAGGAAATTCGAGTTCTTCGAGGACAAGTATGGTGGGCAGAGCGCGATTCCCGAGGAGGTTACTGGGAAGATCGAGTGCTGTTCCAGCGGCCGAGGTAAGGTGGCGATTGGCTGTGACGATGGCTCCGTCAGCTTCCTCGATCGTGGCCTCAAGTTCAATTTCTCCTTCCAACCCCATTCTTCTTCCGTCCTCTTTCTCCAGCAGCTCAGAGTACGCCTTTTCTTCTTTTACCAATTTCTGTATCGTCGTTGCCGTCATCATCATTACATCATTACTAGTTGTCTGTTTTGGTGGGTTTGAACAATACGTGAAAGATGGAATTTTTCTTAGATAAATACTTGTTTGATTTGATCACTAATTTTGCAAACGGCACTGCTGATAATCTGTTAAGAAGCTTCTTGAATTGGGTTTAATTTTCTATTTAGCAATTTTAAGTCAAGAACAGGGCTCCTTTGCATTGTATTTTCAAGGGGCCCTTAGTTCATCAAGCTTTTAGTTTTAGTTTTGCAAGTTCTACCTTTTAGTGTTCACTGTAATTTGTTTTGCAAAATTGAACTTCTTTTATGTTTCTTTCCAATGAATCAGCAACGCAACTTCTTGGTGACTGTTGGGGAAGAAGAACAAATCATTTCACAGCAATCTACCCTGTGCCTCAAGGTTTTTGACCTCAACAAGACGCAGCCAGAAGGCACAAGCACAAGCACAACCACAACCACACCTGATTGTATTGGGATATTGCGAATCTTCACCGGTCAGTTTCCTGAGGCAAAGGTAGTTGGTTTGCATTTTCATTCTCTTGTATTTATGCAGTTCTGCCTTTTATTGTCCTATCCCATCATCCCAGACGAAGCTAGGGTGGGAAAATTTGACTAAGTTTTTGAAACTGGAGTTCCACTAATTCTGGAATTGTGATGTGTTGTTGTAGATTACATCATTTTTGGTGCTGGAGGAAGCTCCTCCAATACTACTCATAGCAATTGGCTTAAACAATGGTTACATATATTGCATCAAAGGAGATATTGCGAGGGAACGAATCACACGCTTTAAGCTCCAGGTGGAGAATGTTTCAGAGAAAAGTGATTTATCTATCACAGGTCTTGGATTCAGAGTGGACGGCCAAGCCCTCCAGTTATTTGCCGTAACTCCAAACTCAGTGAGCTTGTTCAGTTTGCAGAATCAACCTCCCAGGAGGCAAACCCTAGATCAGATTGGTTGCAATGTCAATAGTGTTGCAATGAGTGATCGATCAGTAAGGAGTCCCAGATACCCTTGACTTTTACATTTATAAATGCTATGTTGGTAGATACTAATTAATAATATTGGTTCTGTTGTTGTGTATTATCAGGAGCTAATAATTGGTCGACCTGAGGCAGTGTATTTTTATGAAGTTGATGGGCGTGGTCCTTGTTGGGCATTTGAGGGAGAGAAGAAATTTCTGGGTTGGTTCCGTGGCTACCTTTTATGTGTTATTTCTGATCAAAGAAGTGGGAAGGATACTTTCAATGTTTATGACTTGAAGAACCGTCTAATAGCCCATAGTATAGGGGTTAAAGAAGTTTCTCACATGCTTTGTGAATGGGGTAACATAATACTTATAATGACAGACAAATCCACCTTGTGTATTGGTGAGAAAGATATGGAAAGCAAGTTAGATATGCTTTTCAAAAAAAATCTTTATACTGTGGCAATCAATCTTGTTCAAAGTCAGCAAGCTGATGCTGCTGCCACTGCAGAAGTACTAAGGAAATATGGAGATCATCTGTATAGCAAGCAGGATTATGATGAAGCCATGGCCCATACATCCAAACTATCGGACACCTTGAACCTTCATATGTCATACAGAAGTTTCTGGATGCACAAAGAATATACAACCTTACAAATTACTTGGAGAAATTACATGAGAAGGGGCTTGCTTCTAAAGATCATACCACTCTTCTCTTAAACTGCTATACCAAACTGAAGGATGTTGAAAAACTGAATGTATTTATCAAAAGTGAAGATGGTGCTGGGGAACATAAATTCGATGTGGAGACTGCAATAAGGGTCTGTCGTGCTGCCAATTACCATGAGCATGCCATGTATGTTGCTAAGAAGGCAGGGAGACATGAATGGTACTTAAAGATCCTACTTGAAGACCTTGGCAGGTATGATGAAGCCTTACAGTATATTTCAAGTCTTGAGCCAAGTCAGGCAGGTGTGACTGTGAAAGAGTATGGTAAAATTCTCATACAGCACAAGCCAGTGGAGACAATTGAGATACTCATGAGACTGTGCACAGAGGATGTAGGCCCTTCAATGAGAGGATCCTCAAGTGGAGCATACTTGTCCATGTTGCCATCTCCTGTGGATTTTCTCAACATTTTCATTCATTGTCCACAATCTCTTATGGACTTTCTTGAGAAATATACTGACAAGGTGAAGGACTCCCCTGCTCAAGTGGAAATTCACAACACACTCTTGGAATTGTATCTGTCAAATGACTTGAACTTCCCATCAATTTCACAAGCTAGCAATGGTGTAGATCTGTCTCTCAAAGCAAAATCAGGAGACTCTGTTATATCAAAAGTAGAATCAAATGGGAAATTAAAAGATACGAATGATGTGAATGATCGTAATGATAGATACCAGAAAGGGCTACGCTTGCTTAAGAGTGCTTGGCCATCTGACCTTGAGCATCCGCTCTATGATGTTGATCTTGTTATTATTCTCTGTGAGATGAATGCATTTAGAGAAGGACTTTTGTATCTCTACAAGAAAATGAAACTTTATAAAGAGGTTATTGCTTGCTATATGCAAGCTCATGACCACGAAGGATTAATTGCTTGCTGCAAAAGGCTGGGGGATTCAGGTACAGGAGGTGATCCATCTCTTTGGGCAGATGTGCTGAAATATTTTGGTGAACTTGGAGAAGATTGCTCCAAAGAAGTGAAGGAAGTTCTAACTTATGTCGAAAGGGATGACATCCTACCTCCTATTATTGTTCTTCAGACACTTTCTAGGAATCCATGTCTTACTCTCTCTGTTGTTAAGGATTATATTTCTCGGAAGCTTGAACAAGAGTCAAAGCTGATTGAAGAGGATCGGCGAGCCATTGAGAAGTATCAGGTTGGCACTGAACTCTTTGATAATAATATACCTTTTGTGCCTTACTTCTATGATTTTATCTATCTTCAATGTGATTCAAACCTTGTCTCCAAAGGGCTTGGTTGCATTGATTCATTTTTGCTTGTGGAACAACTTTCAAACAACCTTTAGGCATTCATATTTTATGCTTCTAGTTGTCAGTGGGAAACTATTTATTCTCAATGTTGTGTATAGAATTAGTTTCTTTCAACTTTCCCTTGCTCTTGCTTTTCAATGGAAAAGATATGGGCATGCATATTGCATGCTTCTGGTTGTTAGTTGTGAAACTATTGTTTTTCAATGGTAATAGATAGAATTAGTATATTTTGCCATATCTAATGCCACTGAAATATTTATTTTATGGACTGTTAATGTTTCAGGAAAACACATCGGCAATGAGGAAAGAAATTCAGGATCTTAGGACAAATGCTAGGATCTTTCAACTCAGCAAGTGCACTGCTTGCACTTTTACCCTTGATCTTCCTGCTGTTCACTTTATGTGCATGCATTCATTCCATCAGCATTGCCTTGGTGATAATGAAAAAGAATGCCCTGAGTGTGCTCCTGAGTACAGATCCGTTCTGGAAATGAAGAGAAGCCTGGAGCATAATACCAAAGACCAAGATCAGTTTTTTCAGCAAGTCAAGAGTTCAAAGGACGGGTTCTCTGTTATTGCTAAGTATTTTGGGAAAGGTATCATTAGCAAAACCAGTAATGCATCTATGGATGCTCATAGATCAGGCAATGCGTCTTCCAGTGGTGGCTTCTGAGGTTTTTTCTTCACCGTTATTGGTTTATACCTTAAAGCACTGTCTTCTTTAGCTTATGGCTTGACAAGTCTGCCAAGAGCTGGCTGGAATGTCAATGAGCAGGAAATGATCGACCAACTACGTGGTTATTTTTGCAACGTAAAGTACTTCATACAATGGGAGACTACAAGAGAAAATGCAAGTTCACAGTTGTTGGCTTAACCAACTAGCATAGAATGGTCCTGCTAGATATCTTCTGCATCCGGTTTGCTGTAAAATTCCCAAATCAATCATCTTCCAGAGAGGAACATCATTACTTCAGACAGGGGACATGTCAAAGTTAGCAATTAACACTGCAGACTAATATTTGTTGCATGGCGTCTCTGATTTCAAGAGTTTCAACCATTTGCTTTACTCGGCAAGCAAAAGATTGTGAAGTATGTTTTTTACATTCCACATTAGCAATTTCTTTGTATGTATGACATGCAAGCATCTGATTTTGTGGATTCAACATAGCTAGAGCATCATTGCCTTGTGTGAACTACTACTAAAGGTTTCCGCTGAGAGCAAAAGAACATGCTACTTCAGAATTTTCAGATCATGAATGGAGTTGAATATCTGTTTTTTTTATTTTTTTTATTATTATTATTATTATTATTATTATTAATCTTTGCTTTTATACTGTTCACCATTTTGGAGCTTAACGTGCAAAGGTAAAATGGGTACCTCGTTTACTCGCCTTAACTTGCGGACCAGAAACAAGTTTAATTGGCTTGTCAATTAAAATTTTTGATGGGGATGTGATGGCCTGCTAACTTGCCTCAGTTTTCAACCACTCCCCTTGTAAGCATGCTATGTCTGCACATACAAAAACTGTTATGGTTGTTTTGTCCCTGAGGGATATGCCTGGAATCTCCAAATAGGAGTAGTCCATCTAAAAGGAAATGCTGATGATGTTAAAGACCAATTTCTTGCTGAACTTAACAATGGACCTTAAAGTAATTTCTGAAGAAAGAAAAGGGTACAAATATTTTTAGCAGAGAATAAAATGGAGGAGAGGGGCCCAAGGTCAACATTGTGAAAGTGGTCCAGGACATTGAATTGATGATCATGATCATGATCATGATCATGGGAACGCAAGCCATGACATTCTGCACATGCAGCACATGCATCTGTATCGTATCTGCATTAACTGCCTCTACGTCCTTCTTTTCTTTTTGTTTATATGGGTATTTTGCTCGGTGGATGACATGTACGTATCCTCCGTCTGGTCGACGAAAAAATCGCATGAGGTCCACTTGTAACATCACGATCGTCTACCTGTATGCCCATAATCAAGACATGGGTTGGCCCACGCGGGACCCAATAATTACAATCCATGTCGATTTGTGAATTATTTGGACATTTTGTTTTAGTTGGTTTTATTAGCCACCCACCCGATTATTATTGGATCATCAAGGATGTGTACGCGAGCCATGTTGCCCATTGTTTTTTTTTTTTTTTTTTGGGTTTGGGGGAAGGGGGAGGAGCAAATAATAAAGCATTTATAAAAAAAAAAAAAACAAAAAAAATCATTAAAATTATTATTATTATTCAATGTGTCCTTCTTAATTTAATAATGATTATTGTCCGATTTTTTTTTTTTTTTTTTTTTGGGAATGGAACAAAATTGACCACATTAGCTTATTAGATGATTGGTAGGTGTCCTTTGTATTTTGTCTTGATGAATGCCTGAATACAATTTCTGGTCAATTTACTATAATTAGAAAGTATGGTTGATTAGTCTTTTTTTTTTTTTTTTTTTTTATTTGTAATCCCGATCTCATTTAATTCAATTCAATCCCTTAATCCTAAGATAAGGGGATTCCATTGGAAAAGTGAAATACTTTTGTTATCAAAGATTTAATTGTAAACTAAACTCGCAATTTATTTGTGATAAAATATTTTAAATTTTATATAATAAGTAAGAGAAAATTATAAAAAAATATGAATAAATAAATAAAATATAATAAATAATATATTTATAATATATTTTTTATTAGTTTTCATGAAAATTAAATAATTAGATAGAGGGTGATAAAAGTGAAATTTATAATTTATATATTTTTTAAAAAAAATGTTTTAAGTTAAAAATTTAATTTTTGTACATATATTTAAAATTTTAAAAAATGAATTAAGGAAGGGTCCCACTATAAAAGGCCGACACAAGCCGTCATTTATTTTGTCACACAACAATCTGCGTTATTCTCTCTTTCTGTGCCTCTAAAGTTCCCTCACTTCTCGCACTATAAGTAATTCTCTCGCTCTCTCTATATCTTAATCGCTTTCTGTTTGGTTCCCGAGAAAAAAAGAAAAAGAAAGAAAACAAAGGGGACATGTATGAGAATGCGTAAACTTCGACAACGGAAACGGCAAACGAGTAGGGTTTTATTTGCTTGTAGGGAGAAAAATGATTTCTCTGAGTGATAACTTGTTTTTTTTTTTTTTTTTTTTTTTTTACAGAGAGATCGTTCGGTAAATTAGAGTGTGGATTTTTGGATCGATGTGTGTTTATGAAGGAAATAAGCAAAGAGAAGCCTCCCGAGCCTCTCGATTTCTTCATTTGGACTGTCGAGGTAATTCGATTTCTCTCTCCCTCTCACCCTTAACATTTTTTGGAATTTTTTATTTTTGCTTTTTTTTTTCCTGCCTTTCGATCTCTGTTTTTTGCGTTATTGGATCCGGTGTTAAATCCTCTTGATTATGAATATGATTCTTATTCTCTTGTTTAATTTGATGCGTAACTTTATGACAGCTGAATAGCGTTTGTTTTGTGCTTTTTATCGTGTGTGTGTGTGCGTGCTGTTTTCTCTTTTCTTTGGGATTGGCTTGTGTTGGGAGCTACGGCAAGTGGCTTTTGTATCCAAGTCCTCCATAGAGTCGTAGTACAATGGAGAGACGGCTTTTTTTTATTTTTTTGTTGACCTGTTTTGTGGTAATTTAGTTTGTTGGATGCTTTCCAGGATTTCAACTGTTGTTTTGTTTGTTTTAGTGGCGCCGTCAATGGGGGAATTAGGGAGTCATGCAATGACTTAGAAATAACCAAATGATGGGTTAAGGACCAATTGGTCAATTTGAAGTTTCTTTCTTTTTTTTTCTTAATTCGGCACCAGCAGTGACTCAGTGAGTTTGTGGAAGTTCTGTACATTCTGTTGGATGCATCCAAGAAGTTGACATCTCAAGGATTCCTGCACCAACCCCCAGGCCTCAACATTCTCAAGCTTGAACAGTGACATGCGTGCTGACTCTTCCCCATTTCTTGTTGGTATTCTGAAACATTTTTCATTAAAAAAAAAAAAAAAAATTGCTTTACACAAGTGAGGTGAGCTTACTCACATGAACGATAATAAGGGATTTGTCAAAGTTGATGTCTAGAAAAAAAGGATACTTGGCAAATGAGATTGTGGGTGATAATAGTTGACAGATGTCTTTTCTGTAAACTTTTTTTTTTGGTTAAAAATGGTAGCTGACAACTGGGTTTGTATAGATGTTAAGCATTTTTATTATGATGATTGTGTTACATCCTAGCTATTACTTGCTGGCTGCTCATTATGGCTGCTTTAGACATTTAGTTTGGAGTCTTTCTAGGCTTTAAAATTGTTTGTTTGGATGTCAAGGAACATGTGAACCATTTTTTTTTGGATAACCTAAAACAGCATAGTGGTGATGGTATGTAATTCACTTGCATTGCTGGGGACAGGAACACAGAGATTAGTTGTATGCCATCCTTTTTTCCTTTTTATGCATTTATATGCTAAAGATATTATGTGTTGATAGGAGCGGTCTCCTAACATATGTGAAAGACAGTGACTATTTATGGGAGAACATGTTGCAAAAAACTACCCAAGTGTATTATGCACAGAAAAGTGTTTCTAAGCTTGGTAACAAATTCCAATAATCTCTGCCTCTGAAAGTCTACACGCGTACTGTGTGCCTAACCTTCTGTTTTGCTAGGATGTTGGTCTGTGGTTGGAAGAAATAAATCTGGGTATTTACTGTCAAATTTTCAAAGAAAATGGAGTCAATGGAGAATATCTGGAGAGCATGTCAATGTTCACAACTGAACAGATTCTAAGGTTTATAAGGCGGTGCCACATGAAATGGGGAGACTTCATCACATTGTGCAAGGAGCTCAGGAGAATTAAAGGTTCTCTCCTTCATCTCGTATCATCCCTCTCTCTATCTATGCATGTGTCCTGTTGAAAATCCTGCTACTGAAAAATTGAATTGCTCAGGACAGGTTCTATCAGAATAAACACCTAATTTTGTTTTGTGGTTCTATATTCTATTGTGTTTGATAACACAGAGATTCCCTTTCATTGGATTTTTAGACTTTCATACTATAATTACCTTCACTCTGCTATACAACTAATGTGTCCGTATAAGAGTTGCTTATGCACAATGAATAATGAATAATGAATAATGGCATTTCAGTGTTTCTGTGCTTTAGTTGACAATAGTTTGTGATTAGGGATTTTGCAGAACTTGTGCCTCCTTTTTCATTTTTGTTCAAATGCTTTCCTTTTTCAATCATAGCAACTCATTTGAAGCAAAAAGTTGTGCAGATATGTTGTGTCAGTGTGGTGTTTCTTTGGAGGAAAACTTGTCTGGCGATGCATATTTCATTTGGTCTTGTCTCTGTTTCCTTGAGTTGCTATCTCTATGCTTAGCTTGAATATAATAATTTTTGGTAAAAAGAATAATTTGTTTGGTCCACCCAGGTACCCAACTGTATATTATTAAGATGAAATTAATGTGGTGTTCCTTTGTTCAGTTCTACCTCAAACCATGATTTTGATTTTGTTGCATTTACTAATAGCAAAATAATTCCAGTGGCTTGCCTAAAAGGAGAGCAAAAGGTTCGCCGGCCATGGTGGGCTCCATCCTGCTTCTCTGTGTTTTATGCCAAGTTAGCGAAGCGCAACAGGCGGTCCAGGGTTGTTTCTCTGAAGTTGGAACCGTGATGCAAGATGTTACATGGGCATATATGTAGTTTTGTTTTTTTCCTTTAGGGAACAGGCCAGTAGAGAACTTCAATTTTTGTTTTGCATCTCTCACAGTGTTGCTGTAAAGTTCTTCCAGGGAGTATAATATGATGAATGTCGTATGAACTATGAACGAATTTTGTGTGATGTGGGCTAGTCATGAAGAAATCGACTCCTAGACATTTTGTTAGGAAATGTTGAAAGGGAAACAGCCTATGACTGCGCTTCATGATCTTGTATTTGTATGAACTTGTATTGGTTGTTATTTTCTTATTGGAATTTCCTGCTCACATATGGATACGTCGGGGAGTTTTCTTACCTGATTGATCATTGAGGCGCGTTCTGGACTGATACCATAGCTGATAATAGCTGAATCTTTTCTTCAGGCCCACTTGCCGATGGTCTCGCCCGAGATTGGCACCATCACCACCCCACAGAAACCCAATTTCTCAAACACAAAAATGGGTTGGGCTTGTTTAGCTTTGTGGGCTTTGCGAGTAAAGGAATTTCGCCGAGGGGCAGGTAACGGACTCGAGCATTACACAATCTTCTTGTTCCTTGCTTTTCCATTCATCATTTCTCTCGTTAACACTAGACACTTTCACATGGTTTCTAATCCCTTTAATCAAAAGTTTGATCAGCATAAAATCATATACTATTTATTCCCAATGCATGACGTTGGACAAAAGATTGGTGCATATCAACAATGGGTATGGATGGGCCCAGATCAGCTTGTTTATTGTAAGCTAATTTCGTCTATATTTCTTTGGCGCCTTGGTTACCCCTGTGTTTTTCACGAAGGTGTATCAGCCGTTCAAAACAAGAAATTCTTTTGCGGCCCCTATTTCCCTCTGAAAGACAAGGGGACAGCCCACCAACAAGAAGATCTTCTGAAGCCCCACATGGCGTAAGGGTAACCTCAAATCCTCCTCAAAATATCAGCGTGGAAATCTACATCCAATTCTAGAACCAATAGGATGCTGATGATGTGGAGATTTCCTAATCCACAACATCTGCTCGTTTTCAATATAATCCTTCTTTCTCCTGCCTTGCACCAACACAGGCAGACTTTGGGGTGACAAAACACAAAAATTTTTTTTTTTTTTTAAAAAAAAAAAAGAGGCAACTAGGGGGCATTCAATTCCTGCTGTCATGGCAGCCTCTTCAATCCAACAATCAGCATTTGCTGGGCAGACCGTCATGAGGCACTCAAATGAGCTCGCCCGCAAGGTTGGTTCCTTTGGCCGTGGCCGTGTCACCATGCGCCGGACTGTGAAAAGCGCTCCCCAAAGCATATGGTAATCATTCTGTTTACCAGCATCACTACCACAACAAAGAGTAGCAACTTCATGTTAAAGTAGATGCCACACTTTCCTATTAAGCTCCTTTGCCAAGTATTTTATGGTTTACGGCAGTAGTAATTACTATGAGTTGGAGGAGCATAATCCTCATCGGTCCACAAACACATCAGGTCCCTTATCCCCATTACTTTGACTAGCTTCAATCCTTTATCTACCAAAGAGGGATCGAGAAATAACGTCTAGAAGCCTTTCTCTCTACGAGGATTCCCCCAACACCCTCAAAATTTAACTCCTTTTTTCCCTTGGTAGAAGAAGCTGTTTGCAAAAAGAGTAAAGGTTGATTGTGTAATTCCCCCAGAAACTGTAACAGCGAAGAATAATAGCAAATGTACTTCGGATAATTCTGCGATGGCTTAAATAACTGTATATTTTGATGCGTGCTGGACAATTATAAAACACCCAAGTGAAGAATAAATACCAAAATCATAATAATTAACTCTGAGAATCTAACTCACTACTTGCGGAGATTTAACCCCAAGAAATTATTAGTTTGGAGAATCAAGAAAGGAAAAGAAAGAGAAGAGAGGAAATGCTGGCAGCTTGTTCTAAGTCGAAATTATCTTACAATCTCGAGTTCTCATTGTACACATATTTCAAAACTAGCATATGCACGAAATGAGTATCTGACTCCATGAGTGTAACCTTGAAAACAGGTATGGCCCAGACCGCCCAAAGTACTTGGGTCCATTCTCTGAGCAAACCCCATCATACCTCACTGGAGAATTCCCTGGTGACTACGGTTGGGACACTGCTGGTTTGTCTGCAGATCCTGAGACATTTGCCAGAAACCGTGAGCTCGAGGTGATCCACTGCAGATGGGCCATGCTTGGTGCACTTGGCTGCGTCTTCCCAGAAATCCTCTCGAAAAATGGTGTCAAGTTTGGGGAGGCAGTTTGGTTCAAGGCTGGTGCTCAAATCTTCTCCGAGGGTGGCCTTGATTACCTTGGCAACCCCAACCTCATCCACGCTCAGAGCATCCTAGCAATTTGGGCTACCCAGGTTGTGCTCATGGGATTCGTTGAAGGCTACAGAGTTGGAGGAGGGCCACTTGGTGAAGGACTTGACCCCATTTATCCTGGTGGTGCCTTTGATCCTCTAGGGCTGGCTGATGACCCTGAAGCATTCGCTGAATTGAAGGTTAAGGAGATTAAGAATGGTCGCCTTGCAATGTTCTCCATGTTTGGATTCTTCGTTCAGGCTATTGTCACTGGAAAGGGTCCCATTGAGAACCTCTTTGATCATGTTGCTGATCCAGTGGCCAACAACGCATGGGCTTATGCCACTAACTTTGTCCCTGGAAAATGAAAAGAAAATGTCAAAAATAAATGCCTTCTAGCTTGTAAGTTGTAACACCACTCTGTCCTGGTGCTTTATTTGAAATCTACAATGTAGACTCCATCAGTTCTTTGTTCTACGTCTTTTTTTTTATTAAATGTTCCAGTGATAATTCTGAAAATTTAGAGCATCTATACTGCTAGATACCTCTGGTACTGGCAGAAACCCAAAGCTCCAAACAATTGAGGCCAAAAGTTGCTACAATTCTCCCAGGCATTGGCGGAAAGTCTGGTTCTAAACATCAGTGTGAGCCATTGAGTAAGGCAGTCACCAAAAGTCCTTGCAGGAACATGCTCCATTTTTAAAATGATGGAAGCGGCTATTATCTCTCACAATTATCTCCCTCCCATAGATTTTCGACAGCAGTTTAGTTACAGAATGGCAATCATTACAAACACGAAGGTTCTTCATGATGCGAATAGGACTTCTGGGTGCCACATTAATAAGACCAAAAGCAATTGCCAGCCTCTCACTGTGTTTTTCCAATTCTGCTTCCTTCTCATTCTCCCCTTCCATACACAACAGAACTTGGCTTGTATCAGGAACATGCCCCTCAAGTTCAAGTTTCCTTCTCATCTCTCTCAATTGGGCATAAATCTCTTTTGTCTGGGAGTGTGAATTATCACCCACAATAAAATCATGAACCTCACCTCGACACTCTATTGAACTGCATCCTGGGTCCTTCTTTATGCCTCTGTTCTTCATTATTTCTCTAACATGTGAAACTTTATCCCATGATCCAGCCATAGCATAGATATTAGAAAGAAGAATGTAACATCCAGTGGTTTCAGGAGCCGACTCAATCAAATGCTGAGCTGCAAATTCACCAATCCCTATGTTTCTGTAAACTCTAGAACCACTGAGTAGACTCATCCATATTACTTTGTTTGGTCTAATGGGCATGTTTTCAACAACTTGCCTTGCCTCTTCAAGATACCCAGCTCGACAAAGAATATCCACCAAGCATCCATAATGTTCAACAGAGGGTTCAATTCGATAATCATGTATCATGATGTTAAAATACCGACGCCCATCATTGACCAACCCTGCATGACTACAAGCATTCAGTACCCCAATAAAAGTTATGCCATTTGGCTTAATTCCAATATGGCACATTTCCTGAAATAAATCTAGAGCAGTATCAGCCCAGCCATTCAATCCTAAGCCCACTATTATAGCAGTCCAATGCCCTAACTTCTTTTTGGCAACCCCTTGAAAAATTGTTAGAGCATTCTCAATGTTCCCACACTTGGAATACATATCTATCAATAATGTAGCAAGCACACCATCTAAATTGAATCCATTTTTAATCATGTACGAGTGAATCCATTTTCCCTTACTAAGGCTAGCTAATCCTGAAACAGCAGAGATAACACTAACAAATGTAGCATGATTGGGCATGAACTCTTCTTCTAACATGATTACAAACAACTCCACAGCTTCCTTAAACCTCCTGTTGGAAACATACCCAGATATCATTGAATTCCAGGAGATCAAATCCCTTTCTGGAATGCTCTTAAACAATTCACCCGCCAACTCAAAATCCCCCGATTTCATATACCCGTTAATCATGGAATTCCAAGCAACCAAATTCCTATTAGGCATCCTCTCAAAAATCTCTCTAGCAACCTCAACTTTCCCACACCTCGAAAACCCATCAATCAAAGCAGTCCAAGAAAACAAGTCCCTTTCTGGCATTTTCTCAAACAATTGCATCGCCAGCTCAACGTGCCCGCATTTCGCATACCCATCAATCAAAGAATTCCAAGAAACAAGGTCTCTATCATTCATTTCATCGAACACCTTCTTTGCCTCCTCAATCTTTTCACACTTGGCATACATACTAACCAAACTACTTTGAACAAACTTATCCAACCCAAACCCAAGTTTCAAAGCCAACCCATGAATCTGTTTCCCTTCTTGAATCGCCTGTAGCCTGGCGCAACCCTTGATCACACAAGGCAAGGTAAAGCCATCGGGCATAAATCGATGAACCAATTCAAAAAACTGAGAAATGGCATCGTGGGACCGCTGGTTTTCAACATAAGATTTGATAATGATGTTGTGGAGAACCAGGGTAGGCTCTTGAATTCTATCGAAAATGGACTTGGCGTGGTGTAGATCGTTGATTTTGGGATCGGCGTAGAGGGAGAGAAGGCGGGCAGCGATTGGTGGGTGAGAGAAAGTGTTGGTCTTGAGAGAGAGGGCGTGGAATTGAGTTATTTCTTCGTGGGTTTTCGAGGATTGCAAAAGAGAGAAATGGAGGGAAGGGTTAGGTGTCAGCGTCAGCATTTTTGGAGGATCATACGATCAGACACAAGAGAGAACCAAGACATGCTGGTCGAGGATTATGTCGCATTTGGTCTTTGCAAGGAAATAGTCAGTTTCTTCTCTCTTTTCTTTTTCATCTCAATAACCCTCTCCTTACAAACAATAAAGATTTTATAATGTATATGCTCTGTGCCAAAAAGAAGATTGCATCTAAACATCAACAAATAATACCTACAATCAATATCTATACTATTATTTATCTATTTATTAAAAAAAATTAAACAATTGTTAGTTATTATTTTTTTTTCCTTTATTTGTAAAATTAGAAATTTTCACTAATAACTTATTATGATTAAAATTTAGATTACTTTAAATAATAATTTAATTGATAATTTAATATATTTATTATATTGATTATAGTTCAAGTTATCTTATTATTGAATATTTTAAAATAAAGGTTGAATTGTTGGATATAATATTAAATTTTAAATTTATTATTCCTAATGTGATAAATACTTATTTAAATTTAATGGTATTTAAATAATAAATTTTTATTGTAAAAAAAATTAAATATGAATTGATAATTATCATGACTTTTAATGTTCAAATTAAAAGACTGATTGGCTCACTTCTTCCTCCTGGATTTCAACCCCACCCTACAAAACTTTATAAGCTATTTTTTAGGGTCAAATTTATAAGTTTTGTTTTCTTGGTCATTTTATTCAGCTGGACCAGCCCATACTTCCTTTTAATTTGTTCTGCCACTTATTCTCTGCTTGAAGTGGGTAACATCCAATTTTGGGCTGTTTGTGAAACGTGATTAAGAATCGGTGATTTAGACCATGTCCCATGAAAGGTACCGCAGAGAGCCTGGGCTAGCATATCCCATTCAACTTGCTCTCGCCACAGAGCCCCAGGCACCGCAATCTTGGAGTTCGACCGTAGCTGGACAAAGGTGGGAGAAAAAGGGAATTGCATTTCTCCAAGAAGCAGGAGTTCGGATCTCAGAATTGAAACTACGAGAATGGGTTTGTAAATCGCCAACATTATCTGCCGCTGATTGTTTATAAAACGAAGCAATAAAAGAGCATCCTTTATTGATTCACGTACGGATGGTGGCAACTGCCTCACAATTCCCTGTTAATTCGACATCTTGAGTAGCATGCCTGCTACTTCGACATCTAGAGATGCCCCACGGGTCAAACTAACACAATGATGGGTCCTCAATTCTCAAGCATAAGCATCCAAAACTCATTTCGTCTTTGAACGCACCTGCTGTTACAAGTCCTAGCAACAAATGCCAATGCATTTCCCTACATGGCCTGGATGTTTCATCACACCTCAATCCTCTCAACCTGACGGCAGGTCCGATCCGAACCCTGAATTGATTCTATCCATTGAAGGAATTTCCAAGGGTAGAATCAATGGCTCAGCTTGTCAGGGCTCATTCGGTTCGTGGGTCCAGACGGCAGAGGAAAAGCCTGTTCAGTTTGGAAGACCACAAAACACAAGATTCCAATTTTCTGCTCTTTCCCCCATGCAAATGAGCGTCCCATCGAAGGAAACATCATGTGCTCCCCCAAAAATTATTCCTTCCCAACCACTGTCGTTTTGCACACGCCCGCCACACTAAAGTACTCCATTCCCTTACGCAAAAGAAAACTTTAACGTTTCACGCTAGCGATATGATGCCAAGAATATGATCCCAAAAGAAAATCTTCTCCGGAGCTCTAAGGACAAGCCGACAGAGAATTATACCTAACCATTTATTCTCTGGATGAAGTCCTTCCAAATGCTAGTCCCCAAAATCCCATTTGGCTTCGCATGCTCACATCCTTCCCATATCAAAAAAAATCCTTTTGCCTTCCCATCCACCAACCCAGGTACCCAACCTATCTCTATATACTAGCCCTAGGCACTTATCTTCTTGGATTTTGCACAACATAAGCTGATTCTTGTGGTATATTACATCAGCATGAGTCAAATAATTAGGAGACAAAATGTGGCGCAAACCACCGCTACATAGGAAATCATTCTCTCTCCTAATATATGCGCACCCATCAGGGTACTCCAAAACCCCAACAAAAAAAAAAAAAAAAAAAGGCCAAAAGGAAACCGATCAATATTAGCTTAAAAGGAGGGCACCCCTTCCTTCTCTCCGATGGGCAGGCAAAATGGTGATGCTACCTTGGCCAGTTCCTCCTCATCAATAGCTCTTCTCCAAGAAAGGTTCAGACAACTGCAGAGAGCGAGAGAGAAGAGACAGGAAAGAGAGTTGCTCAAGCTGTCTACAGAGTCTGAGAGAATCGTTCCAAATAAAAGACCCCCGCCAGCGCACCATCCAGATGCACTGCTGTCCCTTGGATTGAACTCGCATCACAAGCATGCAGATGCTCGAGCCACGGAGACACCAGCAAGTTTGTGGTTTAAGAGTAGTAGTAATAGTCCCAGAAGCCTCTCGTCAATGAACTCTGATAATTCTGATGTCGACACCTCTCTCCATCTTTAGATTCGGCTTTCCCCGTGTTTTCTTGGTGATTAGTTCTATGTGTATGGTTGGTTGCTTTATCTGTCTCAAGCCACGTTTGACCTTAAGAACAAGGAAGAACATACTTATGTAACAAACTGTTTCTTGATGGAAATCCTGAATAATTCCGTTTTGTCCCTTCTGGGTCGTTTCCATAATCATTTTTCACGATCATGGCACCCTGTTATAATCTCTACCATCCCTCCCTCCACCGGCAACAACAGAATTACCCTTTTTTAATCTCTACCTCTCTTGTAGCATCCAATCATCCATATTTTCTGATGGCAAGTCCACCATAAACCTATGATCATGTCATGAATTGCTGAAAAGCAAGGCTCTATCTAGATGGTTTATTAAATAATCGCCAGCTTAATCTTGGGTTTTTCATTTTTTGTTGGAAGTTTGGGCGTTAGCTTAAAGTTCTGACTTATATTTTGGTGTCTCTTGCTCTCCCTTCTACCCCTTTTGCTTGTTTGGTCTCGTTGTCATTGACATTAATTCCTTGAGTTTCTTGAACAATGTTCACATGCAAAAAGGTGATTGCAACTGGTAGAACTTCAAACACATCCAATTAAACTTCAGCCAAATACTTTTCAGTAAACTTCCTGCCGTATGTATGCAAAGCTTCTCCTTTCTTAATCCAACAAAACGGACCCTCCCCCCTCCGCCCCCAACAAAAAAAAAAAAAAAAAATTTCCAAATCCAACAAAGAATCAGCTTTGTTGTTGCAATCGCAAGTGGTAACATGAAAATATACAGTAAAAAAACTGGTATCAAAGTTCTTGCATACGGCTGAACCAAAACAGACCCCGTTGTTATGCAATAAACTATTCAAAAAAGTTACATTTGCACATTTCTTAGAATTTTAACTCTTAATTTCAGTTAATACAATTTTTAATAAATAATAAATAAATTGTAACTAATAATTAAAATTAATTAATTTAAATTTGCGCTTAATTTTCGAGTTTAATTCCCGCGTCATATAATACAATTTCACGGTCGGTTATTTTCCGCGTTGAAAATTTTTGAACGGACAGTGCTTAGTTTTTGTCCGTCTTTCCCTGTCCTGTCTCTACCAGGGTCGCAACGCAGCCTGAGAGTCAAGAACATCAGAGGCACAAGGGTCAAGAAAATAGTTCTTGCTTTTATCGTCGTGTGATCTTGATCTCAAAGATTCCCCCTTTTTATGATCTTTCTTGTTTCGCCGATCTGTACTTGCAGCTTCGCTTCTTGCTCTGGTATATCCTCTTTGTTTCTCTCTCTCATGTTGGTGTTATGGTTTCTGTTTGGCTTCTGAGAATGCCAAGGAAAAAATTGGAAAAAGTTTTCGACTTGGTGTTTCTATTTACAGTTTATTTCTATTTCACTTGTTTTATTTATTTACGTTTGGTTCAAGTACTGGATGCGTGTGCTATGTTAGGCTAAAGCGATTGCGCTGAAAGTCAGTTGACTTAGCTTGTCCAATTTCTGGGGCTAAGTTGTTGAAAATTTGAATAAAGCTTTTATATTGTTATGAACACTTTGGATTTTTTTTTTTTTTTTTTGTTTCAAAGAGAAATTGAGTGAATGAGATTGAAGCTAATGACAAATTGAGTTCTATCATGTTGAATTTCTCTGTTATTGCTGGGGGTAGCTGATTTAACCCTTGATGATTTTGCCTTGAATGGCGACAATTTTGCATTCTGCGTTTTGACTAGAATTTTTTTTTTTGTTGGGGGGGGGGGGTTTAGAGGGGTTGTGCGGGTCAACTGATGATAAGTTCTGGTAATAATAATATGGTAGATTAAGGGAGATTGTTGATGGGTACATCAACTGGTTCTAACATCTACCACCAGTCTGCATCAACGATGCTGCCTTCATGTCGGCAACCCCGAGCAGAACTGCAAGCATCACTCTCCCAATTGTCTTTGGATCCTCGCATGTCTGCAGATGCACAGGAACCAAGGTCAAACTTGAATAATATCTGTGAGTCTCCTACTTAAAGTGCTAGTTCGCGTGAAACTTGTCCCATTGCTGATGTTGCCATGGCACAGAAGATGTGGATAATGGGAAAGCAGAGAATGATTGCCCTGAACAGTCTGTTATTCATCCTGTCGCTAGTGCAGACAAAATAAATCTCCGTGACATTGCTAGGGAACAAGTTGATGTTATCTCTGAAAAGATGATTCGTTTGCTTGATGAGTCTCTAGAAGAGCTAAAACATCGACTTCGGGTTATCCTTGAAGGAAATGGTTGTCCACGGCACAGGGAGGAATTTTTGATTCTGCAGAAGCTAGTTCAGAGTCAATCTGATTTGACCACTAAAAGTTTGATTAGAGCACATTGGGGTACAGCTTGAAATATACTTGTTGTTATAAATACCGGAAGTCATGCATTTTTGCATCCAAGCATTAGTCTTTTCTCAAACTTTTCTAATTGAGGTCTTTGTGTTTAAGAGATGCAGAAACACAGCATGCCAAAACCTGCTTCCAGCTGATGATTGCATTTGTGAAATTTGAGCAAACAGAAATGGTTTCTGCAATCTCTGCATGTGTGTGATTTGCAGGAAGTTTGATTTTGAGCTAAAAACTTGCCGTTGGGTTGGATGTGACCTCTGTTGTCATTGGACTCAGAGATTGTGCCATTTGAAATGGCCAAATTTGTACAGATCCATCTGTTAAGAGTGGAGCAGGACAAACTGAAATGCTTTTCGGATGCTGATTTTATGATCACACATCTGAACTTTTGGGCTGGGCCAAATAAGCTTTCCAACATTGTGCACCAGCTTGGGACCGAGGTGCTCTAATGAGGGAACTTGATTTTGTTAGGAGGATATTCCAAGGAAGTGAAGACTCTAGAGGTAGGAAATTGTTCTGGGAATGTGAGGAGCTTCCGGAAAAAATTAAGGGAGGATTTGCAGAGTCAACAACTTGTAGAGCGATATTGATGTTTTTCCAAGGTACAGGTCATGCTAAGCATTTAGTTACATTTATGCATAAACACGCGGTTTGCTAGGTTTCCTCGATTTGGCGAAATTCTGTAATTAGAACATGTGCATTAGTGTGTGCATTTTGCATGTGAGTGTTTGATGCTCTAGCCACAAAACTGACTTCCAATGGTATTTTAGTTATCTAGAGGAATTTTCATGCATGCTAATGAACTGACTGGAATTCAAGATTATTTACATTTGGTGATTCCTTGGGATTTTCTTCCTTTGCTTCTCTCGTATACCACAATTCATGTATCATATGACAATGGAATATCAGTCATTTCAAGAATTGCTGATGCCGTGCTGCATTTTGGCCCTTTTAGATGACCTTTTCTGTGCTAGATCACCATTCCATTGTTGTGCCTAATGGAATATACTCCTTTTTGTTTCTATAACCTCCTACTTGTGTATTTTGTATATCCTCCTGCGGAAGGTCCACATGGATGTTTAGATACAATTTTAACTCGGTTGCACTTAATTGGATGCTGATTAACTAATTCAGTCGATACCGCTGCTCTGAATTTCAAACTAGCCTTTTGTGTCCTGATTTCCCGCACCTCTTTTCTGAAGAATTCGAGGTGGACTCACCAAGGAGCATGGAGAATGGGGAGGTTGAAAGACCGATAGCACCACAGAAGGCACGCAACCGTATTGGTGAAGTGGTTCAGGAGGCCATAAGGAAGGTTGGACTGGTGGCTGATGAGAAGCTGAGGATGTTCAAGAAAGCCTGCACGTCTCTCGAGACTTGTGACCATGAGCTGGAGGGGAGAAGTCCAAGGAAGTAGCGGAACTAAAGCTCGAGAAAATTGTTAGGCTTAACCAGGCAGAGGCTGATATGTTCCAGCTTAAGGCCAATGAGGCAAAACGTGAGGCTGAGAGGCCAAAGAGCATTGCTCTTGTAAAGACGGATGCTTCAGAGGAAGGAATATGCTAGCAGTTACCTAAAACTTCGTTTGAGCGAAACCGAGGCAGAAAAACAGCATCTTTTTGAGAAGATGAAGCTCCAGGAGAGACCTTTCACAGCTCTTGACGTATTCCAAAATCCATGACCTGCTTCCTGGCCACAATATCCCGCCAAAGGCAGAATCACACCCGAATGAACACCACCATTTTAGGACAAATCCATGAGTTATACCTTCGGTTTTGTTTAATTTAAGAGTCATTCAGATATGGCATTCTGCTTCCGGACAAGCGTGAATGAAAGAAATGCTATTTGCTCTCACATTAACCTTCCAAGCATGTTTCGGGTAGCCAGGAAGTGCCGACTAGCGCGAGGACAAATCCACCATTGTAGACGCACCGGGACAGTAACTGACGGTTAAAGCCAAGAACCAGACCGGGGTCAGGTCTAGCCACTTGGTCTGAACGTCTGATCTAGTAAATGTTCTGAAAGACAAAAGCCCATAAAATGTGTTGACCATTGATTGTAATTTAGTCTTCACGTCGCAAACGACGTCGTACCATAACAACGCCCATAAATCCTACAGCTTTTACCTTTTCCCCTCCCGAATTGCAATACTGAAATTGGAAAATATTCCAAGCGACTTGAAATTTTGAAAAAGTTTCAGGAAAAATATCAAAATTGAAAAACAAATGCACAGATAACCTAAAAAAGAGCCGAATCCATATTTTTCCAATAAAAATATATTTTTTTATTGTTTTTTATAAATTCTATAATATTTTTCTAAAATTATTATTTGAGACCTCAATTTTATTATTTTTGTGTTCTACCTCTTCAGCCAATGGCAACGACTTAATGGAGCAGAAAGGTAATCCAGTTCTCCTTTCGTCTTCTCCGGCCACAATTATAGAGAGCAATGAGCCCATAAAAAAGAAATTATTTAAGTAAAAATTTTTAATATATAGCCAAAAAAAAAAAAAAAAAAAAAAGTAATTAATTAAGTACAGACAAAATGGCAAGAACTAGTACTCGATGGATGCTTTTTTTCATCGTGGTCTCGTTTAGTCATTTCACATAAATCGTATGCGTCAGACGACAAAAGTTAGAAACTTTGGTGGGACCCGCTAACATAGTGGTTTCAAAAAAAAAATGGATATTTTAAAATTAAAATAATTAATTAATTACCGAAACTATAGGGGCTTTATAGTAACTTCGGAAACCTACGTAGCACGTGGCGAGTCAGGCTTCTTGTTTACTTCTGCGCTCGATCTTGTCTGAGCAATTGGGGCGATGGGTCTGACTGTGTCTTGTCGGCACCTTCTTTGGCTCCACTCTCGGTTTAGAACCTAATGGGACCCACTGACGTCGATGACGTGTTGGCTTCTGGTTGCCTCCTCCTCGCTCCTGTCTCATTATTCTTAGATATATATATTTATTTATTTAAATTAATTAAGCGTTGAAAAATAGTGAGATGTGATTTGCAGGATCCAGCTGTCACGGGGCCCACGAGGTCTTTTTCCTTGAGCGGTAGTTTTGGACTCTTCGGTCTTCGGCCGGTTGGGCTTTTGTCGAAGTGAGACTTTCATCGTTCCTTTGGGAATGCTTGTTTCCCGTTACAAAAAGACCAATGAATTTTAATTTATTAGTATTAAAACCATTTTTGTTACATTTTGACTTCCGATTAAAATCAATTAATTGAAAAAACAAAAAGCAAAAGCAACGAAAAGACTCGCCTTTGTTATCTGTATTGCGCCCCAGCTTAGCAGATTCTTTATGTTGTTAATGGGGAATCTTTGTACAGTTGCATGCAATATTTCTCAGGCAATTATCGGTCAAATAGCTCAATGTTTTTAAGTCAGGAATTTGCATGATTATCGCCTTTTCCTTTTCTGCTTTTCCCCCTTGTTTTCGTGTTGGTACTGGCAATTGCTTCGTAGAAAAGATATTCATGGAAAGATCAATTCTCTCTTTTTTTTTTTTTTTTTTAAAAAAGGAAGTCCCAAGACGTGGAAAGGCAGCTCGGTTGGACCACGGGGGCACATTCAGCAACCAAATTCTAAGGCAGAGGTGCTTGCTGCCAGAACAAAAAGGCAGAGGGAGAACGCAGAACCTGGGACGTCTTAACTTGTAAGCGGCGGCAAACCAATCTATACTTCTTGTCTTTTCCCTCGACATTTTCTCGGCAACCATGCTTCGTTTGTACACTAGAAGGAATGCAATCGGGCCATCCGTTTCAGAATGTCATATAAAATCTTCTCAGGATGGCGGCTCACCAACGTGAAAGCGCTACCGTATTGTTCTCATCTAAAGGGAGAGAGATTCTATATAAAATTACGTGCATTCAACTATTAAAATTTTGTGTACCGAAACCCTTTTTTTTTTTTTTTTTTTTTTTTTATATCACGTTGCTTTTGGTCCATGCACGAGCTTCACGAATTCCTACCCACCAAAAAAAAAAAAAAAAAAAAAAAAAAAATGCTGTCACATGATAGCTTACCAAATTGAAACAAGGGACGAAAAAAAAAAAATCATCTCCGTGATATGTTTAACAGAGGTACTAGATTGCCAACCAAACTAGCACGTGTGCAGTCCTTTACTATTTTTTTTTTTTTTTTATCCTATAAAATTATTTAATAATGTACTTTTTTTAGCCTACTAAAATACTATTAAATGAATATTTTAATCTATTTGACAAACTTTTCTTTTAATGTATGGTATCTTGTACATCTTTTAAAGAAGCAAAAGATAAATTAAAAAGAAGGCATTCGAAGTTTCTTTTGGGCTGGGAGCAAAAATATGATGCAACAAACAAATGCTGATGCTTTTTTTAAATGGAAAAAGATAACATAAATATAGGATGGGATAGATGCAAAGAATATTACACTAATGTGATGGAAATAAAATCTTTATGAGTTTTTCCTATTTTTATTATTTATTTATTTTAAAAAATATTATATATATATATATATATAATAAAATCATGTTTTTTTATATATATTATTACACATCACATTTTTTTATTTTTTATTTAAAAAAAAAAAAAAAAAAAACTCAGAATGAAAGACCCACAGAGGCCCTCCTCCATCCCTTGTGCTGCTGTCCCATCCGTCCATTGGAGGGGATCCTTTCAAATATGCGGCAATCGTTTTTTCACTGACAAAAGGTGACAAAAGCAGGGGGCAGGAATCATTATATTATATTATATTATATTATATTATATTATAATCTTACATTAATCAAATCAAAATGAAATGGAAATAGAGATTTAATTAACAATGACAGTGGTGGGTCTATGCCCAACTGGCTTCATTAATTATGGCGGTTAATTGCTGCTCCTGTTCAATGAGCCACTTGAAATTAATTACATAACATTTACATCTACTTGTGCACGTAGGACCATGGTGGCATGGCCCTTGCTTGCAAGTTACATTAAATGTTTGAGTCTCAAAAATATTATTTTTTATTGACATTAAATTTAAAATATAAAATAAAGATTATTTTATTTATTAATTATAATTAAATTTTTATTTTTAAAAAAAAAAAATAATCTAAAAAAAAAGAGCATGATTCGTTAGTGGGGTTTAATTTTTATTTTTAATATCAATATTTTTTTTATTTTAAATAATGGAATTAATGATTGGTGGAAGAGGAATTAAGGACCAATTTAGTGGCTTTTTGTAATTATAACAGGGTGGCCCATGGGTCCAACTATTCATTTCAAGACATGAACCACAAAATGACGCGTTGTTGCAAAGCATTTGCTCTTTCTTGTTTTAATTACTATTTTTCGTCCCCCTAAAGCATCATAATTAACACACACGCGCGGTGGTGGATATGAAGAAGCTCTGGCAATCCAAACAGGCATCCTTAACCTTTTTCTTTTTTTTTTTTTTTTATTAATTTTTTTTTTTTTTTTTTTTTTTTCTTTTCTGATAGAGACATGAAGGTAATCCGTTTTTGCCACAAAAATCTAATGTCTCCCAAACCTTAATTTCAGCTGTCATTTCAAAGGTTAAATAAAAACAATACTTTTTAAAATAAAAAAAATTTAAATAAAAATAATTCTTTTAATTAACATATTCAAGAGGATTTTTATTGCTTGAAACCCATAAACATTAGAATTAAACTATACTGTAAAAGACCAAAAATTTATTTAATAAATAATATAAATTAAATTTAAATCTAATCATACATTTTTTTTTTCTTTATCATTATTGTTATTATTTTCAATTTAATCATAACCTTTATTCATTTCAATTTTACTGTTAAAATATTAAAATGTGAAAACTGTAAAAATGAAATTTGAGCTTTTGTAAGCTAAGATAATTTTATTTTTATACCTATTTTATCCCTATTTATATCTCTGTTTAACCCGGATGATTTAGGCTCTCCTCTGTATTGTAGACTGGCACAATGGCAGCAAACGACAAGTAGACACCCCCCCCCCCCCCTCCAAACCCGTCCAAAAGACTGAAAGAGCAGTCATTTTCAAACACACAATAAAAGCGTCCCCCACCCAACAAAAAAACACTCCGCAGAAAATGAAGATAATAATTGTGTAGAACATGAATTTCAATATAAAGATTAAAGCTTTTACAAGCTTTGCATCATATTCTCTTGCAATATCTGCACCATGTTTTACTACCATTTGCTTCATTTCATTTCAATGAAAGAAAAAGAAGAAAAAGTGAGAAAGTACACTGATTATAATATATTATATCAGGGAAGATATTTGATGTTGGTGTTTGTTTGCTTTTGCTGAGAGTTACCCACTTTGGATGATGAGATAATGATGTCCCCAAACTCAATTTTTCCAATGCTGGACAGCAAACGGAACCACAGAGAGAGAGAGAGAGAGAGAGAGAGAGAGTCCTGTGTTAAAGGAGACACACCAGACTCTTTGATAATTGGTTCCAGTTAGGTTCGAACAGAAACCAACTGGGTCTAGTTCAGTTTTAACTTTGGTGATGGGTCTCCTTTGAAAAAGTTGCACCCTCATGATGCTTGCTTTTGTGGTCATTCTCAGCCGTGGGGGCTAGAAATGAGCAGATTTAGGATAGGTCCAATTTTCTCTTTACCTCATCCATGATTCCCTCACAGGTTAAAACTGGATTTGGTTCAGCTTTGCTCTTTGGCATAATTACTTGGTTCCTTCGTGCTATTCAGCACAGGTTTGTCTTGAAGGGATTTAATGGTCCATGTTGCAAGAAGGGGAAAGGAGCTCGGTTTTGTAACATAATATGGAATGCAGTGGGGTGATCAGGCACCTTGCTTTCTTGGTATGAGACATACTTGGAGCTAGTTTTATTCAATTTTTGTTCTGTTACTTGTTGGCTTTTACGTGGGTTTCGTTCATAAAACGTTGGTTTGGTGAGTTCTGAGAAGGCCTTTTGGCAAGTTTTGCTGGTTATCTAAACTGCTGGTCTTTGGGATTGCTCCCGAGGTTGCAATTTTGATGAGTTTTGCTGCCGGAGCTGGGATTTTTATTAAGCTCTCAAGGCACTTTGTGAAGACGCACAGTTAGGCTACGGTTAAAATGTCTATGGACAAGTTGTCTGGCTTAAATGGCAGGTTGCCAGGAAGTACCAAACCGAGGAAGCAGCAGGAGTCTCTGCACGTGCCTGATTCTGTAAGAAAATGGAGGGTAAAGGCTCTATTATTTTGGCTTTTAGGCGCACTTGCTATAGGGAGCTTCGGGTTTCTGTTAAGTTTTGGTAATGGCCCATTAAGGAGGAAACAGAAGGGTCCGGAATTTTGTGAAGAAAAAGTTCAGGCCTTGCTTCAGCATTTCAATATCAGCAAGAACCAGCTTCATGCCTTGGCATCGTTGTTCTCCGAATCTGATCAGGTGTTGTGTTTAATTGCTCAGAAATTTACATGTAGTTGGGATTATTGGCTTTGCATAACAACTACTTTCGTTTACAACTCTCTTGGATTTTAGTTGAGAAGCTCGTCCTGATACTATCTACTGTGCAAATTTTCTCCTTAAGGAACTTGGATCACGGTCATTATATATCACTCTAAAACAGTGATCAGTAAAGAAAAGCTTGGAAATTAGATGGAATGCAACGCAGGAAGGCAACACACTTCAATTGATCCCTATAAAAATTACTAATGATTTGATGATTTGGAATCATGGCTCTTAGCTTCCTTATCATAATTGTTTTTCCCTTCCAGGTAGACTTGCAAATTAAATTAAGAAATCTTCTGCTGAAAATATTCCTAAGACTGTTTCACCTGGGGACAATATTGAGGGAAGATTTATTTGTCAACTTGTTTTCGTTGTGTCTCCATAAATCCGCTTATTAGTGTTTATGTGTGGGTTGCAGATACCATCTCTTGAATGTACTGAGGAAACAAGACCTGAGATGCAAATGTCAAATGCCATTAATTGTGCTCTGAAGTTATTGTGTGCAAAAAGGCAGGAGTTTCAACAGCAGGGCAGATGGGAAGCTGAACACTTAGGTCCCAATGGGCAATGCTCAATTCAAGATGAGGGCACCTTCAGGAAGCTTGACCACACAGTGGCGTGCGAATCCATTTTCTTTCATTTAGAAAATGAAATATCATCTTGTTCCCCCCATTTTAGAAAGGTAGTGCTTGTTAATGAGTATTAATGAACATGAAAATCCCAAGGAATCAGTCAGTTGAGTAATCTTTTCAGTGAAATATGTGAGCTTTCTAACTTGTAAGGACAAAAAGGCAGGAACAAAAGGAAAAAGTGTATGACATCTGATTTGAGATATAAGAGAGTTGCAATTAGAGATGTGGGAATTTTTAGACAAGCTAAGGCTTCATTTCAGTTGAACCTTGGGTAAGCACTAGGATGGATTAGTTCACAGCTGTATAACTTAATTTCAGATTTTCTTTTGTTTTTTGTTGTCAGTTTTATCATACTGCCAGGATTATATTCTCAAGTCTCTACATGTTGGCAATAAATTTTGTGATTTGGATATCTCTTTTATTCCTTTTTTTGTTTCCTAAGTCAAATAAAAACTATTATGCTAAGAAAAGAGTGGCTTTTGTTCTTCCTAGTGTAGGAAAGAAAAAACCTATGCTCTGGATGATGTTATTTATAAGAACTTTCATTTGGGTTGTTTTGGCTTTCATCAGGAGAATATGTTAATAAGTGAAGCGGGATACCATGCAGGATGCCATTGCAAAATTTTGTGTCTGGTAATAAGATTTTGGTGGATTCTTATTGGTATGATAGCAAGCTGGATGTTATATTTTTTCGGATTAAAATTCTGGAGGAAGCAAAAACATACATCTGTTCACCTGGAGCCAGTGCCTATGCAACGGCAACATGTTCTCCAGCTGAAGCATCAGCCACTCCCTCAATGTCCTCCTCAAGGAGCTGGAATGTGGAGGAAGAGGCTTCTTAAACTGTTTGTATTTCTCGGGATTCTTATGTCCATTTGGTTGTTTTGGCACTTGAATGAAAAAACCTTCTTGAAGAGGCAAGAGACACTTGCCAACATGTGCGACGAGCGAGCACGGATGTTGCAGGATCAGTTCAATGTAAGCAAGAACCATGTGAATGCCTTGGCTATCCTTGTATCCACCTTTCACCATGGAAAAGATCCTTCTGCTATTAATCAGGTGGTATTCTGATCCCAATAATTTAATCAGCAATTTTAGTGATGTTATGGCTTGGAAACACCAGTTCAATCAGTTAGCCATACATGTATTGACACTCTTTCTTTTCTTCGGTTCCTTCATGAGGAATCCCACAAACCTGATTACATAGCTATGGTAGTGAAAATCACTGGCAATGAACTAGGTCATATGGTTTTTTTCCTCGCTATTTTTTGCAACCATAGAATTAACGAAAACCCATATTAGAAATGAGGTGAAGTTCATTAATTTCAGGTGCCATACTAATCCTTCTGAATGTAGCTAGCTTTATAAAGTGTTGCTGTCCTATTATCCTATGCCAGTTGACAAAAGGTGTAACACCGAACTCCTCACTGATTTTCAGAAAACATTTGGTGAATATACTGAGAGGACAGCTTTTGAGAGGCCACTTACCAGTGGAGTTGCATATGCTCTGAAAGTTCCTCATTCAAAGAGAGAACAATTTGAGATGCAGCATGGATGGACGATTAAAAAAATGGAAAATGAGGATCAGAGTCTAGTCCAAGATTGTATTCCAGACAAACTGGATCCTGCACCAATTAAAGATGAATATGCACCTGTCATATTTGCTCAAGAAACTGTCTCTCATATTGTCTCTATCGACATGATGTCTGGAAAGGTGATCCTCACATTTGTATTTAGTCTCTTTTCTGTCCGGTACATTGCCACCTGTGGTTTTGGTACTCTGCATAAGGCAATTCCAACTAACATATTAACTGAAAGGGTGAAATATGGGGTCCTTCCTGTAATTTTCAGACAATGTTCCAATGTCATACTGCTCCATAAATGGTAACTATTTGGAAGTTACATCTACCAGCTGATTTCGCATCTGCTACAGAATTTTTGACTTTGTGTAATAAAGATGGGCTATGATTTAGCATTGCAGAAGAGAATGGATTATCTGCCAATAAAGAAAATCAAGTATATCTTATAAATGCAATGAGTATGCTTTGTAACTTGATATTCTAGCATCAACCACTATTTTTGTGCAGGAAGACCGTGAGAACATCTTGCGAGCAAGATCATCAGGAAAGGGAGTGTTAACATCTCCTTTTAAGCTTTTGAAATCCAATCACCTAGGAGTTGTACTCACCTTTGCCGTCTATAAGGTTGATCTTCCTCCAGATGCTACCCGAGAACAAAGAATTGAAGCTACTGTGGGGTAATTCTGTCTCCTTGAAATTCTTTTTTTCTTGTACATGGATTGGTACTAATAGCATCTGCTTCGTCTCCTTCAATTCTTGGTTACTTGTAGTTGGATTGGTACCATAGTTCATCTCTTTTATGTTTGACTTAAACCATATAAAATTTGCATGCTATACAGGTATCTTGGTGCATCCTATGATGTCCCATCACTTGTGGAGAAACTTCTGCACCAGCTTGCTAGCAAGCAAACAATAGTTGTGAACGTCTATGACACAACTAATGTATCTACTCCTGTTCTCATGTATGGCACTGTTCTACCTGATACTGGCCTATCACACATCAGCCATCTTGATTTTGGAGATCCAATGCGGAGGCATGAAATGCATTGCAGGTATTTTAAGGTTTATTTATTGACTTACAGATGCTTGATTATTTGTTTTCTTTATGTTCTAAACCTTTCCTTTGATATTCAGGTTCAAGCAAAAACCTCCTTTAGCTTGGATGGCAATAAATGCAGCAGCAGGAGTCTTGGTTATTATTCTTCTTATTGGCCATATCTTTGATGCAGCCATAAATAGAATTGCTAAAGTTGAGGAGGACTATCATGAGATGATGGAGCTCAAAGTTCGAGCTGAGGCAGCTGATGTGGCAAAATCTCAGGTTCATTTCACTTTGTTTTAAATGGTTCTTCAATTAGAGTAAAACTTCTACTTCTCATCCACACGCGCGCGCACACACAGAGAACATACTCAACATGTCAAAAGTTCTTTCATGGTCTTGTTGCTGAAGTATTATCTATCTTGCAGTTTCTTGCAACTGTTTCTCATGAAATCAGGACCCCAATGAATGGTGTTTTAGGTAATTAAGAAATGTTTCAGCCATATAATGCATTGTCTTCCAATTCTGCAGGATAGTTTGAAAACTATTCCCTGTCATATTTCTAGGTATGCTGCAAATGCTGATGAATACAACTCTTAATGAAAGCCAAAAGGATTATGCCCAGACTGCTCATAAGAGTGGGAAAGATCTCATCTCATTGATAAACGAGGTTCTTGAACAGGCTAAGATAGAATCAGGTAGATTAGAACTGGAAGCTGTTCCTTTTGATCTACGCTCTGTTGTTGACGAAGTTCTATCACACTTTTCTAGTAAATCCACTGAAAAAGGAATTGAGGTAAATACTAACACACTATGCTTCTTATTCATTTAGTTCTTTGACTTTTTGGTATTAGCATCACTAACTGCTTTTCATTGTGGTTACTCATGGGATGTGAAAAGTTGGCTGTTTACGTCTCCAATCAAGTCCCCGAAGTTGTTGTTGGCGACCCTGGGCGGTTTCGACAGATAATTATAAATCTTGTTGGCAATTCAATAAAGGTTTGTTTTGGCAGATCACATTTATTTTTGATTATATGGAATCCAATTAATGATTGCACCGAGTTCTGAAGTTAGATTGCCACTTGTGAATATGGTTGAGCCAACAAGTTTAATATTTTTAAGATGTTAAACTTATGCTAGACATTAGGCGAAGTAGATGATTGTGGTTTTGCTTTTGCATGTAAATATTTAATTGGTTGCACCTTTTGGTTCACTAATCTGTTGCATCTTTCTCAGTTCACAAATGTTAAAGGGCATATATTTGTCTCAATGCATCTGGCTGAGGAAGCAAGAAATCCACTTGAAGCAAATGATGTGGTGCTGAAACAAGGCCTGAATTTAGTTCAAGGGATGCTGTGCCAAAATAATAACACATTAAGTGGTCTTCCTGTGGTTAACAGATGGAAAAGTTGGGAGAACTTTAGAAAGCTAGACGTCCATAACACGGAAGAAGAACCTGAAATAATTAGGTTACTAGTTACTGTTGAAGACACAGGTGTTGGAATACCACCAGATGCACAAAACCGAATTTTCACGCCCTTCATGCAGGCTGATAGTTCCACTTCACGAACACATGGTGGAACTGGAATAGGACTTAGCATTAGCAAACATCTGGTGGATCTCATGGGTGGAGAGATTGGGTTTGATAGTAAATGCCTCATTGGAAGTGCTTTTTCATTCACTGCATCTTTTAGAAAAGGAGTACTAAGTTCTATGGATACTAGGTGGCAGCCTTATAAGCCCGCTATTTTGGAATTTCAAGGATGGAAAGCCTTGGTAATTGATAAAAGAAGCATTAGAGCTGAGGTCACAAGATACCATCTTCAAAGGTTGAGCATAAATGTGCATATAGCCTCCAGACCACAATCAGTTCGCTGTTATCTATCTAGTGGTAACTCTGCAAGGTATTGAAACTTTACAAGCATGATTGTCAGAAAGATTTCAAAAAAGGCTTGAACTTTAACACATTCAAAAAAAATTGAGTTTGTGAACATTTAACAAATGCTAGAAAATAGTTACATTTCCCATGGTGGGATCTTACAGAGTTTCATTTTACTAATTTGTTTCATCACTACTTTTCTATGGTGCCATAGATAATTGATATTTTACAGCTAAGTTTCATATTTTGTTAATTTGTTGTTAACTCATTTGGACAGTGTTCTAGCTGACCTGGCTATGGTCCTTATTGATAAAGATGTTTGGAATGAGGAAAGTGGTATTGCTTTGCAGCATTTCCTAAAAGAGTTCAAGCGGATTGGTGGGCCAAAAATTGCAGCAAATCTTCCTAAGGTTTTTATCTTAGCTACCACCATCAGTCCTGAGGAGCATGCTGAACTCAAATCTTCTGGCTTAGTGGATTGTGTATTGATGAAGCCTCTTCGTTTAAGCATCTTGATTTCTAGCTTCCAGGAAGCCTTTGGTAATGGTAAGAAGAATCAAGTAGATAGGAGGAAACCGTTAACACTTCAGAATCTTTTAAAAGGAAAACAAATATTGGTGGTAGATGACAACAAGCTGAACAGAAGGGTGGCAGAAGGTATTCTAAAGAAATATGGAGCAATTGTTACATGTGTGGAAAGCGGCAAGGCTGCTATAGAGATGCTTAAACCACCACATGCATTTGATGCATGCTTTATGGATCGCCAAATGCCAGAAATGGATGGGTATTCCACTGCCTTCTCATAAAAATAGATTATTAACAAACTTCCATCTTCTAGTTCCTACCCCTACTGTTATAAAAAATAAACAGATTAAAGGAGGAGGACAATGTATCAACACTGTAATTTATTTATTTAAAGTCTAATTTTGGTCTATAATTGTGCAGCTTTGAAGCTACCAGGCAGATACGGTGCATGGAACGTCAGTTTAATGAGCAAATTGAAGCCGAAGAAGTGTCAGTGAATGGCTTTGGAAATGAGGTGAAGTGGCACACACCCGTATTGGCTATGACAGCTGATGTGATGCAGGCCACAAAAGAAGAATGCCTGAAGTGCGGGATGGATGGCTATGTGTCAAAGCCATTTGAAGAAGAGCAGCTTTATAATGCAGTGGCACCTTTTTTTTTTGAGTCTGGTTGATGGAATGTTTTGAGATGTCAGCAGTTGCCTGTCTGGGTTGTGTCTAGTTTGATGACAAAAAGCGTTAAGTTGGCGAAAATATGATGGCCTCACAACTCCAATGCCACAGATAGAATGATCCCTTCTGCAGTCTTATGAAGTTAAGCTCTGGTAAATCTTACCTTTTGTGGATCATTTACTTTCGAATGTTCAAGCTTGTAGACATCAGATTTCTTTTCATCATGCATATGGAACATACATTGTTAGTTATATTTGTGAAGAATTCCCCTGTGATGTGGATTTTTGTGGGCATCTATTTTTCTTTCAGGTAGAGCATGGGCCTTGGCGCAACCATGAAATTGTTCCTTTGTGAACAGAAGGTCATGGGTTCAAGACTTTGGAAACCTCTTTGCAAATGCAAGGGAAGGCTACCCAGTGTCTCCAGTCGTCCATGTTTCTGACCCAGTTGTAGAACCAAATTTTCATGGGATGTTTGCGATCACCTCAATCTGACTAATAAAAAGGTGATTTTTTTTTTTTGGCACATATATAATTTTTTTATTTCATTTTTCACTAAAACAGGCTGTTGAAAAAATGTCAGGGCAGTTATGGTTTGTTATTCAGATTATAATGAGGTTATTTGGTTCGTCTTCTTATCACTTGGATTTGAAACTTGGACAAGTAGAAGAGTGATTTATCTGTTAAGAATCAACGATGGCCATCTTGTACCGGTAGCAGTTTTATTCAGCATACCGAGGAAAAATAAACCAACTACATTGGATGACAAATGGAGAAAAGGATGCAAAAGGTCACTAGCATGGAGAGGGAAATGTCTGGATGTTGCGAACATTGATGATTGAAAGAAGTGTTTTGGTTGTTGAAGATGTCAAATTGTTATTTCCATCCTGATTGTTCTTGTTATTTGTAGATTAAGTTGAGTCGTTGTATGCTTCCAATTGCCGCAATAGGTCGGTCATGTATACTGAAGCTGCTGTTGTAACCCCGAGCATATCTTTTCAGTTTTTTTCCCTCTTCAGAAACTTAGCCATACTATCACTATTAAATTGTGACAACTTACATTGTCAGTGCATGTTAGTAGATAGATGAGAATGCAAATGTGCATACTGCCCTTGACAGCAAAACTGGTAGAATTTGGACAAAAAATGTGAGGCATCAATTCTGTAAAGAAAGAGGAAATGGCTAGGGTCTAGAGATTAAAAATTTCAGATCTGAAGGATTGTTTTACTCTCAAATTATAAATTTTGCTGTGAGGCTAAAAGGAACCATTAACCAGTTCTATATAGGGGCCTAAGCTACAAACAATCTGTAGGTATGAGGAATTGCCTGTGATGCTTCTCATGTCACTAACTCGTCCAAAATCTCATGAGTTAGTTACTTTTCTTTAGCTCCATTGCTATTGGTTTGCTCAAAGGAAAATGATGATAACAATGCATTGTGTGTAATGATATGCTAGAAGGGCAGGTTAAACAATGGTGCATAGCAGATGAGCAGATCCCAGATGATGGGTTGCTGGTGGCCTTGCACTGGGCTTGTGGCAAAGGTGGTGCAGACTGCAGCAAGATTCAAGTGAACCAGCCTTGCTATCATGCTCCTTATGCCTTCCACAATTACTTCCAGAGACTCGAGCACAAGGGTGGACCTCGCCACTTCAATGGAGCTGCCATCATTACAGGACCTGATCCCAGTGAGCACTAGGCTAAACAAACCTCATGATTCTTTTGTTCATTTTTATACTGCAGTTGCACCATGTAAGTAAACATCAACTTGATCTTGCCAGATAGAATGAAGACAGTGGAAGTCCAAGTGCCTAGTATATGCAACCCATATGATGTCTGCAAGTTTAAGTTTTTAACAATGCCGAGAACTCAAGCAACTTTCACTAGCTTACACTGACTTTGTGCTAAAGCAATATGAAATTACCATTGTTCAAGCCAAAAAGTTCCCACAGTTTTTCTTCTTTGATGCAGACCATGTGGTTATTGGTAGAGAATAGAACCCAGCCAATCCTAAGTTTACATGCAAGCCAGCTCTACAATGCCTATTGTTCTTGCATCATTTCTCTTTTGTTGCCCTCCCGACACTGATATTAGCTTAAAATTTGCTTTCAGGTAACAACTCTTGCCATTATGAGTTCATTCCCTGATTCAAAAAAATCGAGCAAAGTAGGCATAGACATTGCACATTTTCTGCTGGAACTTACCAGGTTTTTGAGTTGGTTAGAATTTTGTTTTTTTTCCTTTCTAGTAAAGTAAGCTAGACTTATATTAATTTGGTGTCAAAAATGGACTTGAAGAATTTACATGACGAGGTTCATGTATCTTTTAATGTACCTTTTATCCTGTAGCAATAAGAATGGACAATAGATGAACATAAACCAACTGATGCCTTCTGTATGGAGAGGAGTATGACAGGGAAGTGAGTGAACAAGAATGTATTTCACAAAAAAATCAAACTCTTTTCGAGGTCAATATTCGTGACTATATAGGGCAGGGCAGTAAACTTTTCCTCACATAGATGCAACGCAGAAATGCACAAATTCAAAACTAGACAACTGAAGCAGGGGAAAATTTAGGGAAAGACAGCCACTATAGTAACAGTTCAAACTTTAGTAAACTGAATTTGTTGGCCTAAATATAATTGGTCTGATTTTTCTTTGAAACACAGGAAAACCATGAAAATAACATATGAATGGTATGTATCAACATTCCAACAGTGATGTACACAATTTGCAACACATGGGGAGTGCTCCATTGGAAACTTGTCGGGAATGTTTCCATTATATGTTCCTCCAGCATTTACCAAAGCCCAAAGGCATAGTTTTATGAAACCGGTAGAATCCATAGTCATGGCACCATCTGAGCAAGTCCTGCCCTTAGAAAAGCAAGCTTCCCCAGGCAGCAATAAATGCAAATCCGCCAAATGGAGCCAAGGTAGCGAACTTTCTGTCCTCAATAAGTGCCACAGTATAACACCTACAGAGTGCCAACAAACCAACACTTTAGCAAATTCGATCACGTTGATTGCAGATGTTACATGATAGCTAACATGAAGAAGGTTTTAAAATCCAGAAAGAGAGAATATTTGGATGATGGCAAGGCTTCTCCAGTCAAGGAGTTGCAGCTGCATAAAAGTACTTATTAGATTTATCACAGCAATGAGGTCATGTTACTTTTGCTAGACCCACAACAATCTGAGAGAAGCCCATGTCACAGAGAAATTCCTCTGATGGATGAATGCAAACATTGGGTCCTTTGTACTAGCTGAAATCAAATCCCAAACATCTGCACCTACCACCCCGTGGGCAGAACAACTACCGCACGATGCTTTTCATTCAAAACTCACAATACACATCCATCCTAAATGGGGCAACTCAAAAGGCATCATCAATTCACTGTCAAATAATGAAATGTGATCAACCTAAAATTTCAAGAATGACAAAAATCGAAATCTTTAGCATAATCTTTGATGATTGATGACACATTATTAAACCAGCCATCAGCAAAACTTGATATTTAAGTGCATTCAACAAGGAACTTGATTTTCATCACATCCGACCAGGACCCACATAATCACTCAAATTTCACTTCGCATTCAATCAAGTAGCAAAGCGACCCCTTGAACCTAACCCACATAAAAAAACCTAGACAAAAGTGATTTCAATGTACTCCACCCTGCGCAAAATTGTTTCTTTCCAATAAGGCATGAATCAAATGGTCACAAATACTTCACAGAGCAGTGTGAGCAGAACATGTAACGCTTGCTTACGTTCCAGAGAAAGCGAGAATTCCAGTTGTCAATAGGCCCCCAAACTGGAACAGGACAAACGAACAAGATTATGAAAAAGAACAAAAGAAAAAAAAAAAAAGCTGTTTGACGGGCAAATTGAACAAAAGGGGGAAATGGTAAACTCACTATATTAGGATGCTTGGTGAGAGGGGCTGCCAAAAGGGCTGCAGTGTGAACCAAATGGTATAGAGATGCCGTTTGCCACACCTTCTCATCACATGGTAATCCAATTTTTGCAACAAAATTCAATAAAAAAAAAAAAAAAAAAAAAAAGAAAAACCCAAGTCAAGCTCTCGTCTTTTCCCAAATAAGTAAAAGAAACTGAAGAAAAGAAAAAGAAAGAACCTCTTTGTAAGCCGGATTTTGAGGCTTAAAGACATGAGCACCATAAGTGCCCAACCCAAGTGCTGCCATCCTGTTCTTCCAAACAATCATCATTGCATTACCCCCTCTTTTTTTTCTTATATGTAAAATAATAATAATAATAATAATAAAAAAAAAAAAAAAAGCCATTGATAGAGAAACAGAAGCTTTGCAACACATGGTACAGTACCTACCAGAGACAGCAGCTATTTTGTGCCACATGGAAGGATCCATTATTAGTTGCTATTCTCCTTTCTTTTTCTCCCTTTTCCCCTTCCTCCGGGCTTTTCCGCTCGGCTCGTCCACGCAGAGATCGCACCGTCTATTCAATAATATATATATATATATATATATATATATATATATATATATATATATATATATATATATATATATATATATATATAATATAATTTTTTTATTTAATTATATTAAAATTTTTAAATAAAATAATTTCTTCAGAACCGTGTTTATTTGTAGGATATGGAATTGGGTGTCGGTAATTTGACGTTAACGATTTCCAACCGTTGGATGGGAATAGCGCATTATTCTCCATTTAACACGTGGCATGTGGTAGGACAAATATTATTAAAACCTTCGGAAATTTTGGGCATTCCAGCAATTTTACGCGCACACTTCCTTTTTGTTTTTCCCTAAACTTTTGAATTTTGATAGCAGTCTTTACGCCGCCCACCGTCCACCGTCCACCGTCCTCGATTTACGAAACTCCTCCGCCGTGGCCACCACAAATTCCGCTGTTTCTGGTTCAACTGCAACCCGAAAATTTTATTCCATCACGATTTGTTAACCTGATCATCCGCTATACATCATGCTTCTCTCACCGGGACACTCGCCGCGCCACCTCTCATCCCCATGTCCGTCTCCAAATCCCGTCAACGCTCTCCAGAACTCCACCGGTTCCTCATCGGCGATTTTCGATACCCCAAGAGGCACAAGAAAACGTGCCGCAGTCCTCGATGAGGACATCTACGTGGGGGCCATCGAGAAGATCATCGAGCGCGATTTTTTCCCGGACATCTCCAAGCTTCGCGACCGGCTTGATTGGCTCGAGGCGGTAAAAACTGGTGACCCGGTCCAAATCAGAGACGCACAGTTGAAGATAATCGAGCGCCGTGGTAAAAAGGTAAATACTTCGAATCCCGGTGGCAGTACGCAAACTAGGAACCGAACGCAAACCCCAGGTTCTACGTTTACGCGTAGTTTCACTCCTTTTGATGAATTTGATAATAAAACGCCTGGGGTTTTAGATTGGGAATTATCTGGTAATGGAGAGTCTAGGGAGAATGATGATGGAGCTGTTGATGAATCTTTGAGTTTAGACGAGTTCTTTAAGAGGTACACGAGTGAGGATAACGAGAGTTTTTCAAAATTATTGGAGAAAGTGAATAAGAAGAGGAAGGAGAGATATGGGCATTTATTAGAAGGTGAAAAGGAGGATGCTAAATTGATCGGCGATGCAAAGAGAGACAGGATTACAGACGGTTATGGGACGTCTGATCAGCCGCCAAGCACATTGGAGGGGTGGAATTACACGGCAAAGAATTTGTTGATGTATCACCCTGCTGGTGAAGCTCCATTAACTGAGGAGGAACGGGCAACCAGATTGAAGGGATTGACGAAGGAAATCAACAGGTCCAACACTCGTTTCCATGGTAAAATGTTGGATTCTAGGCCAAAAGATGATGGTAGTGTTGAGGTGCTTTATACTCCGGTAGTGGGGGCTACCCCACTTCCTGTATCAAATAGAGATGGGGATAAAGGGAAGAAGTATGATCTGGAGGATTTGAGGAGGACTCCAAATGCATTTTATGTGGAGTCAGGGAAGAAGGCAGAGAATGGTTATAGTTTTGTTCGGACGCCTTCACCAGCTCCAGGAGTCAATGAGTCTCCATTTATTACTTGGGGAGATTGAAGGGACACCATTGAGGTTGGATCCTGAAGATACACCGATTGATATTGGTGGTAATGGTGATGGCCCGCAATTTAAAATCCCAAATCCACCTGCACGAGATGTGAAAGCCCACTCATTGTCAAGGGAAGCTGCACGAAAGCTGAGGGAGAGGTCAAAGATGTTCCAGAAGCCGCCACTGCCTTCTCCAGCTAGAGGAGGTAGTGCAAGTCCAAGTGTTAGGACACTTTCTCCTGCTGCACAGAAGTTTGTGAGGAATGCAATTTCTAAGTCTTCATCTTCCTTTGATGAAACCCTTCGTGCCAGTTATAGAGGAGCAAGTCCTGGAGTTGGTACTCCTAAGAGTGCAAGGAGTGTCTCAAGATTTGGAAGAGATGGGAGCTTGAGTTCCAGGTCTCCCTCGGCTCGTGAGCATTCTAATCCTCCTTGGTAAAATGTAGTGATATTTGCAATATTATTTGTATTGGCAAGCAGCAGTTTGTGGCTGTATAACTCAATCCTTGTGCTTTTTCTAAATTGCATGTATGGGTTTCACTTTCATACTCCTGTCACATAGGTGGTGAATTAATAAAAAGCATATGACGGAGTATTGGCAATGCAGCAAAGGTGTAATCAAGAAAAGCAAATGCCTCCATCAAATAAGGTTATATCACTTGGCCACCAGAGCCAATTTGACATGTTGCTTTATATTTTGAACTTTGATCTAGTGATTTCAGTCTTAACCAATGCTTATTAGCGACTGTAATCTTGCTTCTTGTGAAAGTAGTGATGTAATTTTCCACGTGCATAATGTAATCAGTTGTAGAAATTGTTCTCCTCTTACTGCATGATCTCTATCTGAAACACAGCACATGCCTGCAGTTCCTTTTTATCCTTTTTTTCATCAATTTGGCCCTATGAAATGGAGCCAAGATGTTTTCATGTGTGATGACTTGATTGGATTGTCAAAAAGTGGAAGGTTCTACTTGCTCTATGGTCCAGATAACACAGTGTAAGCACATCCGACATAAATCTGCTCGCTCAGGGAAAACAAGGTTATTTGTAAAAGCCTTGATTTAACGCTGATGTGGAATTCCGCCACTTTTCGTTTAGGCCTCCTTATTTGCATTCAGAATGCTTGCCTTTGGCTTTAGGCATCTTTTCTTTTAGTCACTGGGAGAGCTAGCACGTGCTAAAATGTCCCCAGTTTGGCAGGTTCTTTTGGCCAGTTGGGTTCTGCCTTCTACTCATTCCAATGTGTCGTACAGCCTGTGTACGCATTAGTATTGGTCTGAGAGGATATGTCGAGCAAGCATCCACGCCTAAGATAAGAAGGCCGATGGTGGAAAGTGATGGCGAGATTCAATGTTCCCAATTTGGCACGGACAACATCCGAAGAAGCCATTTTGAGTGGGATTTATCTTAAATGTTGGCACGTGGTTCATTGTCCAGTGCCCTCTGAGTGGTAAATAATGTTCGATGTTCGATGCAACCAGGATCGTTGATTGCAACCCGGGCATCATAGGTTTCGTAGATTTTGCTTTGCTGTCCTGAATCCAGATTGTGCAAAAACCCCCTGATCGGGACATTAGCGATTTAAGTGGAGTACACCCCCCCCCCCCGGGCCCCCCCCCCCCCCCCCCCCCCCCCCCGTTGCGATTGGATTGCATCAACCAACGACCTGCTGTTAGCCTCGATGAGTCCACAAATTTCATGTCACATCGCGGGTGGAATGGAACCAACGTTGTCAGTAACTAGCCGAAGACAGCGCATCAGGACCATTTTCCCATCAACTCTCTCCACAATAGAACTACAATGTAACCACTCTCCTATTGCCTTGGTGGCAATCTAGTTGGTCGTGCTGGGCAGAAGGCAGGGGGCTCGAGGGCTGGTAGGAAAAGCAGTCGTAATAGAACCCCAATATAAGTTTAAAAAGAAGTATGCCCTTCTCATTATGTGGTATAATCATACTAAATTTGAGGTTCAAAGCTTGAGAGAGAGAGAGAGAGAGAGAGAAGCGAGATTTATGGAAAAAGAAAATTTACCTTGGTTGTCTAATACATTAATAAAAAATAATTATTATTAAATAATTGTTTTTTTTTTCACGATAATCAAGTTATAATAAATTAATTAATTTAATTTAATGAAAAATTATTAAATTATAATTAATTAAATGATAATAATGAGATGGGATTAATTCTTTAAGTCTTTTAATAAAAAAATGAATAAATATTTGATAATATTTGGGATAATATTAGCGGGCGCAGTCACGTATTCGGTTTACAATTTTGACCGTCTGAAGAAGCTTCCAGCTTGGTTTTGGAAAATGAGAAGCGAGTACCCGCGTGGACCTGAAGCCTTCGGAGTGTTGTGAGGTCTGCACGTTTGATCCTTAAACGAAACTCCTCATTCTCGTTACCCTGTCTCATTGCGTTCTAATTTTCTTAGTGTCACTCCGCACTAGTTTTTATTTGTTGAACATAAATTTTAGTTTGACTCGGAAGTTTGAAGACTAGATTTCCAAGAGCTGAAAATCCGGTTTTCTTGATATTCCATTCAATTCGGGTGTGTGCGTTATGGCTTCAACTTTGCTTGGTTTTCATGTTGATACCCTTTTGTTTCTAAGATATTGCATTACTTCTTCTTAAAGTTATGCTTTGCGCAATCGGACTTTCTTACTTGGTTTGGACTTTTATCGTAGATGGCTGCTGTCAGACCCCATACAAGTGATAGAGATACTGAACCATTCGTCGAGGTTGATCCTACCGGACGATTTGGGCGGTACGATGATCTGCTTGGTGCAGGTGCTGTCAAGAAGGTTTATAGGGCCTTCTATCAGGAGGAAGGCATGGAAGTGGCTTGGAATCAGGTGGTGTTCAGGAATTTTATGGACGATCCTGCGCTCATCAATCGGCTTCACTCCGAGGTTGAGTTGCTGAGAACGCTGAAGAACAAGTATGTACTTGTTTGTTACAGCGTGTGGTTGGATGGAGATCGTAGTACTCTGAATTTCATAACCGAGTTGTGCACGTCAGGAAATTTGAGGAATTACAGGAAGATGCACCGCCGTGTGTCCCTGAAAGCTTTGAAAAACTGGTCAAAGCAGGTGCTTCAAGGATTGGTGTATCTGCATAACCATGACCCATGCATCATTCACAGAGACCTGAATTGCAGTAACATCTTTGTCAACGGGAACACTGGCCAGGTGGTACAATTGAAATTCCCTTTTAACTACTTTTTTTTATTTTGAGTTAATTGGGTTGCTTTGATCTTCATATCATCTCTTTTATAGGCAATCATAATTTCTTCGTGTCGAGTTAGAACTTGCCTTGTTCTTTTGAATTGGAAGGTCCAATTGAAATTTAGGCTTCTAATTTCTCAGTTGACTCTCGTGTTTTCTTTGAACCTTGTATGACTACATGAATAAAGGTACCAGGAATCTATGTACAGGTGAAAATTGGAGATTTGGGCTTTGCAACCATAGTGGGTAGGAGTCATGCAGCACATTCAATTGTAGGCACACCGGAATTTATGGCACCTGAGCTGTACGAGGAAGATTACACTGAGATGGCAGACATATACTCTTTTGGAATGTGCTTGCTTGAGATGGTCACAATGGAGATTCCCTACAGTGAATGTGATAGCATTGCCAAGATATACGAGAAAGTAACCGCTGGAGTAAAGCCCCAGGCTTTGGACAAGGTAGCAGATCCAGAAGTGAAGGCTTTTATTGAGAAGTGCATAGCTGAGTCAAAGACAAGACCTTCAGCCTCTGATCTTCTGAAGGATCCTTTCTTTCCGGAGGCCAATGAAGATGAGACGAACCCAGCTGCTTGACAGCATAACCTCCTGGGTGGATTTCCAGCGAAACATGATAGCCTAACTGAACTTAACATCTCTACTCTAGATATTTCTTTCTACGCAATCATGTAAATAAATGGTAGCTTGAATCATTGCAGTTAATTGTGTTTGCATGTAGTAATTTCCACTAAGAAATTGAATGTAATTAATCTTCTCAAAGTTTCCTTTGCCGTTAAATGCCTTGGCATCCACCATTCCCTCACCTCTTCTGGAACCTTAAATAGCTCCGTTAGTCTGTCTTAATGTTGGAGTTGAATCCACCAATCTCCTTGGAACCTTAAGAGAGACCACAAATTAAAAATGAAACAATCTCCCTGGAACCTACATAGAGAAAAAATTAACTGCATGGATTAAAAGATATCCATGGCCTGGAAAACGGCAACCCAAACTGCAGTACAATGGTTGCTGAGACTGCAACTCACCTATTTATCTGACTTCCAATTGTAAATCTGCACAGGTACGCATATTAATTTTTTGTATATAGCAATGCCTGGCCCAAGTATACGGGGTTCCTGTTTATTCTACATAGTCATTGACAAATTATACAAAAGAGTAGTTTTGGGGATTGACATTTGTTGGAAGAAAGCAAGCAGTAGACATATATGTGACCATCACCATCATGTAAAGCACAAAATAATGAATATGTCCTAAAGATTTAACATGTACTGCCCCCATTCAAGCTACAATGCTTTTATCATCACGCTTTGCAATTTGCTCAACAGCTTCAAGAGAAGTACTGGAACATCCTCTGTTGCTGCTTTGTCTGCTAGTGGACGACTTTTATCAACTACATGAGAGCTTTGAATCATCCTCCTTAGTTGCATCAGGAAGCTGAGAGTCATTTGAATCTTTATTATCTTCAGGAGGCAGTGAATCATTTGCCTCTGTACATACATTTGAGGATGGGGCGTCTTTCCCCTCCTTTGTTGCATCACAGGGCTGCAAGTTATCTGCCTCTTCTTTTGCACCAATAAGCTGTGAATCATTTACCTCTTCACTTGCTTCGACAAGCTGTGAGTCATCTGCCTCTTCCTTTGTATCAGGAATCTGTGAGTCTACCTGCAAGTCTTTTGCCTCTTTAGTTGCACCAGGAAACTGAGAGTTGTTCAACTCTTCGTTTATATCATGGAGCTGCAAGTCATTAGCCTCAGTAATTGCTGCAGGGAGAGATGATTTACTCACATCTTTCTCACTTCCTCCTTCAGATTCATTGGAAATCTGAGCATAATTCACCTCATTAATTGTACCACGGAGCTGCTGGTCAAGATGCTCCTCAACTGTTGCATCATGAAGTTGCAAATCATTGACCTTATCCCTTTTGTCAAGTGGATGAGAGTCATGAACATCGGTTGTTGCTACCTGAGAGAGTTGTGAGTCATTCACCTCTCTGATTGAACTGGGCTGCTGAGATCCATCACCTCCTTTAGTTGTTAAGCCACAAAATTGAGAAACCTTGACCTCATTAGTTGCATGACAAGGCTGAGAATTGTTAATCTCATTGGTTACACTTGTAATCTGTGCACCATTGTCCTTGTTAACCACATCATCTAGGTCTGCCTCACACTCAAAAGCTGCATCAGACTGCATTGGATAATCAACCTTATCATCTGCCTCACATAACTGTAATTGATCAATCTCTCCATCTGCCTGACATAATTGTAGTTGATCAACCTCAATAACTGCACCATAAAAGTGTGATTGGTCATCCTCACTAGCCTCTTGATGTTCCACTGGATCGTCTTTTCTCTGGCGTTTCCCAGTACCCTTCTTTCTTACCCTCTCCTTCCCCCTTGTCCTTTTCCCAGGTTCAATTTGTACAATAGGTGATGGTGTGGCATGGATTCCACCCTGGTCCCTCAGACAGTCCTGTGCAATAAACCTGATCCTTGAGATGGACTCAAACTGTTGCCCATCCAATCCTTTCGTTGAGAATGCATCTGCTAGATAAGCAATTTCCTTTAAACCAGAAATCTGCAACAGTTAGGAATAAACAATTAAGGAATGCATGTCAGATATAGTGAAGGAAGGTGAGTTAAAGTTTGAATTAAAGCTAATGCCTTACTGTTCTTTGGAACTCGGATGATAGAGATATGGGCCTTCCTACAATTTTACGTGTAATTTTCAAGTACCATTCCATATATTCACATTCATCTACACCATCATTACCATCCACAATGTGGAGTTGATGGTCCAACCATTCATTAAGCTCTGCCTCCATTTTCCCAGACAAGTCCACTCCACCATCAACTCCTCGACTCTTTCTCACCCATCGTGCAACATCTTCTGGAATTGGTTGAAACATGCCATACTGTCTCAGGCAGCGATCAGGGAGATGTCTCTCTGCCTTGTCAAAGCATATGAGCATTGTCTTCGATCTCCCTAAAATCAAAGTGCTTTTCATATCCTGGGGTATTACTCTACTGTCCATGTACTTGTATGGAAGCCACTCTACCTAAAATTTTAACAACATAACAAGTGCACTGTTATTTTCAAGACTATAAAGTGCATTAAAGCCAATCAACGAGAACTAAACTTACATTGCTTGGTTTTAACGAGTCCAATGCCTTACGATAAAAAACTACATCACGGTTGGCTGTTGGCCCACTCTGTTTGCCCTTCCACCTAAGTACAAATGGAAATTGATCATGGATAGGGCCCTGGTTGAGCTTTGGTCGGCCAATATTCAGATGAAAATAGCTCCAACACTGCAAAGGTGAAAATCAAATAAAGACAACTTCTTCACTTAGCCTTATGATAGACAATATCAGCTGCATGATAGACAATCCCCAAATCACCCCATCATGGCGTTGAAGCATAACTAACCTGTAGCAGTGTCAAACAGCCACAAATAGTGCTTTGCGATTTAACACATGCATTGCCTAGTGCTCTATACAAAAATGCCAATGCTGCTGCCCCCCAGGCGTACTTACCAGCTTCTTCAAAATTTTCAAACAAAGGAAGGTACATTACTGGAACCTTGTTCCCGGTGGTTGTGGAAAATATTGTGCTTCCCACAAGGTAGAGAAGATAAGCACGTGTGCAACGGTCAACCTCCTCAATTGGTGCATCTTCAGCGCATAGAGAAAAGAACTCCTTCAACCAACTTAGCTTTACCATCCCGCCACTTGCATAATTGGAATCTGGTGTCTTACCCAAAAGCCTTTCGCAAACTGAGCTGCAAGTTGTATATGTCATTCCAATGACAGGCTTTCCATCAATTGCAAGTCCAAGCAACAATGCAACGTCCTGAAGTGTGACAGTCATTTCACCAACAGTGAAATGAAAAGTGTTTGTTTCCCTCCTCCACCTCTCAACTAGTGCCGAGATGAGAGGATTATCTAAACTAATAGCAGGAATCTTTCTCAAATAACGAAATCCAGCTTTCTCCACCAACTCTATCTGTTTTGTTGTTAGCCTCCATTCACCCAGCTTTGATGTGTGCTCATGGCATCTCAGTGCACCACGTTCCTGTTAAACAACAGTCACTATATTCTTACCGTGCAAATAATTAACTCATTTAACAAGATCAAATTAGTTACACTTCCACCCATAAACAATGACTTCTGTCATGCATTCTTTAAGCGATGAAAGTCATAACTATTCAGATACATGAACCTACATGCTTATATCCTCGTGTTTTCCTCCACTTACAATAACATTTGGAACTCCCCCCTCCCCCCAAAAAGAGAAACAAGAAAAAAAAAACACCCAAATTTGTAAACGCTGTTACCAACATTCACATAAATACATCCCCCACATATACGCACGCAGGCATGCATATATGTGACAACACATAAACAAGAGGTGATTGCAAGAGCACCTGGCCATCCCAAACGGCAGTAGAGACATGTTTGTCTTGATCATACAGCACAGATTCATCAACTGGTCCAGGATTCGTGTCCATTTACTGCTTATACATTAAAAAGAAATGAAAACTAAAAAATTTAAGCTCCATAAACTTAGGTGATATACAATGTCAATTTTGTTACCCAAAACGTTACTAGATTTACAGTTACAAAGGTTACTAGAATTAAACCGAAACATTAGCATGACTCCTCGGTAACACATGGCACAAGTTGTCTTTTAGTTGGGTAAATTCCAAACCAGCTTTTCTTAAACCAAAAGAAACAAAGAAAAACTCGAAATTTTAAATGTTATTCATCAGCAATCAAGAATTTCCTCAAGAATATTCCTCTTCCTGCGAAAGAACTATCAATTTTACATAAGTACGGGAAACCCAAATCCATTCTTGATTAGAACAGTTAAAGATTGCATCTTTCGGTGTTATTCTTAACATAGAAACCTAAATATAGGGGACATGGATCCTCCGTTTGGTTGCCAAGAAAACGAAGGAAAGATGAAGAAAAACGAGATTTAAAATTCCTCAGACGTCACCAGCTTTGGGTTCAGTATCGATTAAATCGAAACGATGCCGGAGAGGACAAAGGCGAGGAATCAAAGAAAAGAAAGGAATTTTACGAACCTGAATATCCCACCGAAACGACGACGAAGAATAAACCGAATTTCACAGCAGCTCCCACGGTGGAAACTAGGATCAGGAAGGAAAAAACAAAACCCAAAACGACGGAGTTGGAGTCGTAGCGACGGGGAATGCCTCCGTTTATGCAGTCACACCCTAGAACGTTAAAAATTGAGCTAAACGGCAAAACCCAATTTTCTCACTCATTTTCTATTTTTTTTCGACTTTTGTGTTCGATGCTTCAGATACACGTGGCAGGCTTTGAAATTTATGGGCCTGGGCCTATCTTCCGTTCAGTTTAATTCAACCTCGGACTTTTGGTTGACAAAACAAAACAAAGGTTTGGGCCGCCTTTTGCAATAATAATATTTCTCTGACATCCGTTACTTTTCTGCAGCAAAAATTATAGAAATTGTCTGAATATTTTTGTAAAAACCTCTTTTTTATTTTTTTCTGGCCATGAGACTCATGAACAAGCAGAAGCCATCAAAACTGACTACAATATTTTATTTTCGATTCCCTTTTTTCTTTTTTGAACAATATAACCTCGTCATTGCACATGCAAAAAACCTGATGATTAGAGAAGATGAGCCACTTAACCAAATGCTGGTTACTGAAGCATAAGAAAGAGCATCCCATAAACTTTGGTACTTTTGATCCCTTGAGCAACCTCACACGACAAAAGCAAGAGAATTTGTGCTATACACATAATCATAGTAAATTGGATGTCTGACAAGATCCATGAAACTTCAAAATTCAGGTCTGCATGTAATTCAGTCAGTAAATATTGATCAAGATATAAAGCTACAATACAGCCCCTCAAGTTGATATATTGGACCATTTAGAACCAGGAACTTCACTATATAGCTACAGCTACCTCGATATGGGATTCAGCCTGAAATTTATGAGATTCCACTGCACTCTTAGCGGCATCTATCACTGATTGTCCCCTGACATGGTGTTGCCGACAAACAGGCATGTAAACATCAGCCCCACCAACTAGTTCTGTCTGGGTCTCGGCCGTCTTCCTCAAGGTGAAAAATGCTTTTTTGCCGCAAATTTCACATCGTGCAGTCAACTTGGTTACAGTATCAGCAAGGGGTATTATGTCAAGCACTGAGCCAAAGTTCCTTCTGCCAATCATAAATTTTTTTTTTAATTTATTTTTAATCTGATCAATAGTGATGTGAAAGATGACAAATGATGCTTTTAACCCAAGTGAAAGTCCTCCGTCATTTCAGTAACAAACTAAATAGCGTAAATCCAAAAACATAAGCAACAGCCAAAAAGGTAAAGTTCCACAAAAGAATTTGAATAAAGATTAACCATCACCTCAAATAATCACCATCAAGACCTGCTACAATTACAGTTTTCCCATCACAATCAGCAGCCTTGCAGCAGAAATCATAAAGGTCTTCAAAGAACTGAGCCTCATCGATGCCAATTACATCAAGCTGTCAACAATTAGAGGTAATGAGAAGACAAAGAAACTTGCCACACCAATTTAAGCACACCAAATTGGCACAACTTGCCACCATAACATCAATGACAGGCCACAGCATATCCCAAATCACAGAACACCAATTCCATCATCAGTCAACACACTACCAAATCTTCACTGCTACCATGAGAAACCCACCACTCATTCCTCAAACTTCAACAATCTTGAATAGATAATCAGAGAGAGAGTTGAGAAACGTAACAAACAAGCTCCTTGTTTATCAGATTATTTGCCAAGCTCATAAAGAGAGCAAACATCAGACATCAAAAAAATAAACCCAGTGGACAAAACACTTGTGTGAAGACTTAAATCAAGCAGGCATATTTTGAGTACTGTAAATTTAACATTAAAGCAATAATAGAAAGTGGCCTGAAAACAAAAATCTAAGAGAGTTACCTCTCCATAAGCATCTTCACCAAGCTTTTGGTGAAAGGAAGCAAGGCTTGGCAATGCCCAGCAGGGAAATTTGAAGCCATCATGCGACACCACCTGGTCTTTTGCATATCTTGTATCCTTACTCGATTTTATCATTACCACATTCCTACTCATAGCAATTCACCAAACCAGCAGAAAATCAAAGAAGGCAAGATACTGAATTTCCAATTTAAATAAGGTTGAAGTTGTGGGGGAAAATTTTGAAAAAAAAAAAAAAAAGAATTTAAGATTAAACAAAATTAAATAACAGACCTGCCACCGTTGGCCTCGGATTTGACGCGACGGAGGAGAGCGGTGGTTTTCCCGGCAAACATGGGACCCACAATGACGTGGATCTCTCCGACGGTAGTGCCGGCCGAGCCCAGGCGATCGAGGCCACCGTCGACGTGAGCGTTGAAGGAAAAAGAGGACTTGATGGCGGCCATGGCGGGTCGGAGGGACTGGATATTAGGGTTCGGATAGAGGAATTCGGGTATTTGAGGAAACTGGCGAAGATGAGAAAAGAGGGGTTTCATCTTGGGCATAAATAGCATTGGGGACGAGGGTTTGAGTTCTTGAATTTCGAACGAAGCTTTTTTGGAGGGAAAAGGAATTTGATCTGAATGCGTTTAGGGTTTTGGAGGGAAAAAAATTTGAATTTTCTTGCTTGTAAAATACTTAAAATAATAATAATAAGGTTTAAGGTTTGGTTTGACTTGACTTGGGCTTGCCTTGTCTGGCATTTGACCGTTTTTCCACGAGGGGAGTCGTTATTTGGTACGTTTGGTTACAGAACATGGAAACAGCATTCGTTGCAGAACCGTTGGATTTCCGGGCGATTGGTGCGGGGCTAGCTTCATGACTCCCACCGCCATCCGCAACGGTTACATGGTCAAATTCACCAAAACTTAGTCGTTTTGAATCTAATCCAGCAAACTTCTCCTCACCCCCTTGCGGCGCCCTTTTTTAACAAATTCGTAATCTCCACATCCACGCGTACAAAGCGACCTTCTTGTAAAAACTTTTCTTTTTTTTTTTTTTTTTTTAAGTTATGAATCTCAAATATACGAATCCCTCCCATGCTCTGTGTGAAATCCAACTGTTTTTTCAAAACTAATAGACATAAATTTATAATAATTATTGATAGTAATTGAAATTATTTATAAAAAATTCATATTAATTTTGATTAATAATTATAATAAACTAAAAAATATATATATTACGTATCTCTTTAATTTTTTTATTACTTGAAATTTAAAATTTAAAATTTTAAGTAAAAAAATTGAGAAAAAAGTAATTATTTAAACACTTTATAACTATTTTATATTGATTAACTTGTCATCTAAATTTAAAAGAATGTACATTGAGAAGAGTGATCATTCGCTGCCCATTATTGTTCATCATCCTCGACTAGCGGGCAAGCTGGAGGTCGACCATTGAAATCCGTTATCCCAAGCTTCTAGGCGAGAACCGAAACATGCATTAATGGGGCAGTCCCAATGACTCAATAGACTCTTTTGACCTTTATTTTTCCTTGCCTAATGACAAAGATCACACGGCGTATTATCACAGAGGGTATCGCAGGCAATGCAAGTTTTAGCAGGTAAAAAGCTGGTTTTAAGACAGAAGCCCCCCGTTTGGTAGTCGCACAATCAATGTTCCGAAGTTTTAAGTACATTGGTAACACGAATGTCGTAGGAAAGAATGGCCAAGTCGAGTTTTGTGTCACGTTTGCCTACTGAAAATTGTTAATTCTAGTGGGCTAGTAGCTGTACAAACAGCCGGCATGTGGCTGTACTTACAAAAGGTCCTTCGAGCTTCAGATGTTTGTATCCTGAGCGTGCTAATAAAATAGAAACATGCAGCGAGCATTGCGCGGGTCCATTTGCATTGATTCAACATAAGCAGGGCTATCCAGTTTTCTGCAACTACGAACTGACATGTTCGATGAAAGGCTCTCCCTGTTCACTTCTGTTTGGCAAAGAAATAGACTTTAATTGGTTTGAAATGTTTTTGTCTCTCTGTTTTATTTTCTTGGTCAAAAAAAAAAAAAAGGAAGAAGTTGACGGAGTGATGCGTTAACGGGGACGGACAACATTAATTGTGGCAAATGCGCTTTGGAATTTCAGAAAAACGCATGGAATGCATTTGGCTACGACACAACGGCTCCAAATTTTGATCTTGAGCATCTTGACACGACACGTGGTAAATGGTACATGTGCAAGAATAGATTTTTTTTTTTAATTTTATTTTGTTTTTCCAACTGGAATACAAACAAACAGGAGATGACCAAACTTCAGTTGTGTAATAAAGTCATTTTGTAAGAGTGAAAATATCTTATTCAAGTTTTAATCAGTGTGAATTTAAGAAAAAAAAAAAAAAAAAAAAAAGGGCACGGTTAAAAAAATAGATATTTTTGCTTAATTTTTAATTTATGATTTTTCCATAGAAGCAAATAGGAGACGACAGGCTTCCTCGCCTATTGCCAACAGGTTGCCTTTCCTTTTCTGCTATAAAAATGAAAACCAAAAAAATCAAATTTAAAAATATAGACAAAAGAAACGAAAAAAAAAAAAAGAAAAGTGAAATGAACTCCTTCCATTTTCAGTCTCTCCTATATATTCCACACACCAGACTACAAGAAAGCTTCTCTCTTTCTTCTTCTCCCTATCTCTTTCTCCACAAAACGAAACACACTTTTCTCTATATTGTGTGAATTGCAATCCGTTTGATAAAAAAATTGAAACAAAATTGAAAGAAGAAGAGGGCATATTATAGAGGAGGATGAGCATGCCCTCTATTTTTATGATACTCATCGTGCCTCCTCCCCTCAGATCTTAATTCTTAATTTTTTTTTTCTTTTTTTTCTTTCGACGAGATTTTGTCATCTGGGTTTTTTTCCAACCGGTTCGTTTCACAGGATTTTGGATTTGGATCTTTGTTAAAACTGTCAATTCTGGACCTTTATTGGATTCTCTGGCCGATTTCTGTTTTCCTTCTATTGGTCTCTTTTCGTTTCTTATTAACACTCAGGTTTGTTTAATACGGAGTTGGTTGGTGGATTGATCGCTGGGGGATCTGTTAGTTTCTGTTTTTTATCGCCAATACGTACCAGTTATCTGTTTATGTAATTCTTCGGACAAGGTATCCTTTAGATTGCCAACGTATGTTGTCTATGACTTTTTTGTTTTTCCTTCATAGGAACAATAAGTTCTGTCCACTGTGTGCATTTCGTCTTGTCCGTGTTGATGGATTGTATAATTGAATGTTTAACTGTGTTATGAATTGGATCCAGTTCAAAACTTTATCGAGTTGAAGCATCGGGTTGATTGTGAGAGAAGATTGGCATTTTGAATCGAATTGACTGGTAGTGTGATTTGCATTTGTGAACATTTGGGCTTGGCCAAAAGCATTGCCACGTAGAGAACACGGGAGAGAAAATGCAATCTGATAATGGCAAGCTATTCATCGGTGGAATTTCGTGGGACACCGGCGAAGACCGGCTCAAGGATTATTTTGGTTCTTTTGGGGAGGTGGTGGAGGCTGTCATAATGAAGGATCGGATGACAGGGCGTGCCCGTGGATTTGGTTTCATTGTTTTTGCTGACCCAGCAATTGCAGAGAGAGTCATTAAGGAAAAGCATAACATCGATGGCAGGATGGTAAGTTTCTTTAATATTAAACTGAACAATTAAGATCATCAACATCTATGAGTGATGGATTTGGTTTCATTGCAAGTTTTTACTGAATTAATCAACCTGTTTTCTACTCGTGGCAATTTAGATGATCCAAAATTGTACCAAGAATAAGATACAGCCTTAATTTCTTTTCTCAATTTTTTTTTTTTTCCTTTTTTTTCTTGCGTTTACTAATGTATTATAGTTTTGACTTTGGGGTGCATCAGTTGAGTTTCATTGTTTATAGATCTCTTGCTGGTTTGAATTTAGGTTATATTAATTGGTGAATGTCCACCCTCAGGTAGAGGCAAAAAAGGCCATTCCAAGGGATGACCAGAACATCTTGACTAGAAACAGTGGTAGTAGCATCCATGGTTCCCCTGGTCCAGGCCACACAAAAAAAATTTTTGTTGGAGGTTTAGCATCAACTGTTACAGAGAGTGATTTCAAGAAATATTTTGATCAGTTTGGAACAATCACAGATGTTGTCGTGATGTATGATCATAACACCCAGAGGCCAAGAGGATTCGGATTCATCACTTATGATTCAGAAGAGGCAGTGGAGAGAGTCTTAACAAAGACATTTCATGAACTGAATGGCAAAATGGTTGAGGTTAAACGAGCAGTTCCCAAGTTGTCACCTGGTCCAAGTCGCAGCCCACTTGGTGGATATAACTATGGTCTACCTAGGGTCAATAGCTTCCTTAATGGCTACACACAGGGATATACTCCTAGTAACGTTGGAGGCTATGGACTTAGGATGGATGGTAGATTCAGTTCTGTTGCTGGTGGCAGAAGTGGTTTTCCACCCTTTGATTCCGGTTATGGAATGAGTATGAATTTTGAGCCAGCAATAAGCCCTGGCTATGGGGGGAGTGCAACTTTTAGTAGCAATCTCAGCTATGGAAGGGGAGTGAGTCCCTACTATATTGGTAATACAAATAGGTTTGCTAGTCCTATAGGATATGATGGAGGGAATGGAAGTAATACTTCCTTTTTCAGCTCAGTGAGTAGGAATTTGTGGGGAAATGGGAGTCTTAATTACAGCACTAGCTCTGGAAGTTCAAATGTATATGTGGGATCCAGTAGTGGAAGCATTGGAGGAAGCACCTTTGGCAACAGTGGAGTTAATTGGGGTTCATCATCACTTTTAGGTCAAGGTGGAGGAAATAATGTCTCCAACAGCAGTCTGAATTTTGGGTATGGGGTTGGTGAAAACAGTTTTGGTTTGGACACAGTAGGGTATTCAAGAAATAGTGGGAACAATGTAAACCAAACGTCACTGTATACTGCAGCGAACGGGGATTTTGATGGAGGCTTAGCTGACCTATATGGCGGAGGCTCCGATTATGGGGAACCCACTTGGCAATCCTCAAATTCTGGGCAAGAGAGATCTGGTTCCTTTGGTTATGGCCTTGGAAATGCTACTTCTGATGTTCCAGTTAAAAGTTCTCCTGGGTTTGTTGGTGGTTACAGTGTTAATAAAAGACAGTCAAATAGAGGTAAGAGCTTCTTTCTATCTTATTCATCAACCACCTATTCTGTGAGATCTCTTTCTAAATTTTCATTAATTGCTTTATTGAGGTATGTGTTTTATTGAGTTTTAACAATAAACAGAATGTGTCTTAAAAACATGATGTGATCAATGCATTTACCTTCTCAGTCTTCAGTTATAGTTTTTAGTGTATATTGAGTGGACTGAAACAGATAGTTGCAAGGGTCTGAAGAATCTGATATTCCTTGTGCATTAAGTCTCTCATTGCTCTTGTTGTTCTGTTATAATCATCAGGAAACTTGGGATTATCCTCCTTTTGACACTGAAACTAAGTTTTGAGAATAATTTCTCCTAGTTCTTCTTTTTTCTTATTATTCTTATTAATTTTTGTTTTGACTTCTAGTGCTGAATTGAACTTTTTTCATATATACTAACCTTTTAGTATTCTTTACTTCATCACCTAGTAAAGAATAAGTAATAATCACAAAATGCTTTTCTGCCTCTTTAATTCTTTACTCCTTATTGGCAAGTGAAGTACAATGGTTAAATTTATGGTTTTTAGGTTTCTCTTTCAAAATCTTACCCTTTTTAATACTTCTGTTCAAAATGTTATAGTTCTTTTGTTACCACAAAGTCCTATCATTTTTGTCAATTATTGAAAACAAAATATATTTTGCTAGTCTTGTTGCAATATCCTGTTTGATATCATCCTTTTTCATGGCCTCATTCATTTGTCAAATAAAATCTGCTTCTAAATGCGTGTGCTTTCATCTTGGGGGCTAATGTGTTTTCATTCATTTGTTATTTCCTGGTACTGTAACCATAAGTTTAATATGTAAGAATTTGTGTCTCTAGTTGAAAATCTTACACATTCAGCCTGGAACTTTCAACATGCACATGTGAAGTCTTGTGCTTCATGCCATGGAAGAACTATTTTACTCATTCAGGCTACAGCCTTCTCCTAGCAAAATTATGACTAAAGAATCTGAATACATGGAAGTGCAAATCATTTGAGTGCTATGTGCTTTTAATAATGAAACCTCCTCTGGTTCCATTTCTCTGCATGCACATTTGCCTTTTTACTTGGATTGTGTTAAAGTATGTATCAGTGATGTGATCCTCCGCTTTCATAGTTACAATGTGTACATGAGATTGCTTCAGATTAAATGTTTCAAGTCTCATATAGCTGATGGACAACTAAATAAAAGAAATGAAAGGAGAAAAAATTTGTGTACTTGGAAGTGTAGAAGGGACTAGGAAGAACATGATGTGGAGAGTGGCTACCACTGGAGATTTCCAATTGTCATGAAATTTCATCAACTCTTGTTTGCTGGTTCATTTGAAAGTTAAACAAGAAAGGGTTGTTTGTGGCATGAAGACTAAATATTCAATTCCTGAATGCTACTCTCAGTGTTCTGCTCATTTTGAAGTTGCTCTACTGTTTCTTGCAGTTGTGGGATGGCCACTTTATCAGAATTATGGTTCTGTGTTTCATTGTTGTTTTAAAATAAATAAATTCCTTGTTTAGCTTATATTTACTGATTTTTAAGCAACATGCGAATCTGAATATCGATTTAAGGTTCAAAAAACAATGTTGTCATGCTGATGTTGTATCATAGCAACCAAACAAAGCAGAATGTGGTCAACTACTTAAAAAAAAAAATGATAAAGAAAGCAGAATGTGCCAGCCATTTTATTATTGCATTTTGCTGACAATTGATCATCGGGAATGGTGTGAGCCTTTTTATTTATGTTGTTTTTCAATGGATCAATTTTGCTTCTAATGCATGATTATTTTAATTGTTTCAGGAATTGCTGCCTAGAAGATCATTTTGGTACTTACAGTAGGTGAAGATAATTTGGTGAAGCAGGTGAACTGTGAATTCGTGAACTTCCCTTCGTTAGTATATTTTGGTTAAACAAAAATGGTTATCTATAGCTAACTGGAGTGCCTGTTTTGAAGAATTAAGTGTAGAGATAGAAGTTACGAGGGATTTTGTGTTAAGGTTTGATTTTGGGATACCATTCAAGGTTTTTTCTTCCTTACTTTTTCTTTGGAATTTGAGCGAGATGTAAAATCAGCTTGCGTGATATAGTCAGGAATGTATCATGCATCTCTTTTGAGGCAGCAATGTGAAAAAAAGTCATACGCTACTCCCCCAACCTTTCCCCCACTCTCCTAGTTTTGTATGGCCTGTAACATTTGGCTGAGTTTGTGGATTCTTGTTGGGTAGACTTTGTTTTTCTCAGTGTCCCCTTGTTGGGTTTGCTTTTCAACAGATTGTACCTGAGGTTCTCGTTGATTTCATTAGTGTGAAACATTTAATGGGATACCCATCTGGGGTTCCCATGAATAAGTCATGACATATTCTTTGTCCATGTTACAATTGTCTGCCACGTTCTAAAACTTTGTGTGGAGAACCATTTGACATTTCTTATTATAAAGTTACGAGATCATGCTGGTGACCGGAGATTCCGTGTTCATTTTGATCTTTTGAGGATTAGTTGTCACGGAGCAGTTGCAATGATGCAATAGTTTGGTATGCATTGACAGCCTCTGGAGTCATCTTTTATTGGTTGTCTTTATGGTTATACCAAAAACCAAGGTCTTACTCCCAAGTTTCAATGGTGGAAATTATTGAGTCAGTGACTACGCAGATGATTCTGTTTACCGTGCATGCGAGTATTTAGTTGGTCTAGAATTACGGCAAAGCATCTCAATTTCTAGTATTCCCAGGTTTCCATACTCTGTTTTCGTAATACTATCCTAGAAAGTTCGGTAGGAATGGTGTAATGTCACGAGTCTTGTTAGGCCATGAGTCCCATTTGTCCCCTCGACTTGGTCTATGTAGTCTTTCTGAAGTTAAAGATTTCTCGCTCTTGTCTTTTTTCCTTTTTTTTTTTTAAAAAAAAATAAAAATAAAAATAAAAACTCTCTCTCCCTTTCCACTACTACCCCATTACCTGAAAAAAGGCTTCCCCTTGTTTATTTTGCATGCGGGGAAAGTTGGCTGCTTGATTGAATCCAAGTGGGAACTCTTCTTTTCTAAACATCTTTGAAGGTAAGTAAGGCTTGTTAAAAGGAATATTTAAAAATAATACTAATAATAATTTTAAATTTGTTTGTATTTTTATTAAAATTATGTATTTTTTAAATTTATTTTAAATTTTATTTTTTAATAAAAAGTAATAAAAATTATTTAAAATTATATATTAATTAAAAATTATTAATAATTTAATTATTTTTTATTTAAAATATTATTTTAAAAAAAATAAATAAATATATAAAATATAAAAAAATTAATTTAAAAAAATTTAAATTAATTTTTTTAACGTATTCTCTTGTCAAAGGGAGACCATCTTTGTCTGCTTGTAATTATATGACTTTATTTAATAAAAAGTTAAAAATATATAATAAAAACAATTCTAAAATAACTTAAAAATAAAAAAAAATTAGAACATTTTTTTCATAAAATTTTATTTATGTGAGTTTTTTTAATTTATTAAAAAATTCATACATAATAAAAATAATTTTACTTATTTTTATAAATTTTATATTTTTTTAAATTAAAAGAAAAAAAAAAATCATTGCTGACTATTATATGGGCTGATCTATATTCTAGACAATCTAACTGGTTCCCATCCTGCTTAATCGATAAGATGGTTAATCGGCAAGTTTTTTTTTTTATCTTGAAATAATGGCTTGGTTTCAATTCCCACAACTTGTGGGCCACAAGTCAAAGGAAAGACCCAAAAAAACAAAAAAAAAAAAAAAAAAAAAGGGAAATCCAATTGGACAGAGAAAAATCAATAATCAGATCATACTCCACAAATGACAGGGGAAAACCCAATCTTAAAACGACACCGAAAAAGCCCAACTAAAACCCCTCTTGAAACATATTAATACGGGCACACAGGGAAATTACAAGGAATAGAGTTGTTAAGGCAGCGAAGCTTTGGAGAAATAAGAAATGGCGGTGAATGTGACTTGTTTAATTTCACATTTTCTTCAAATAAATTTAATTATAATTCCTAATTTTCTTTTGTGGGTTTTCTTCAAATATATTTAATTTGTCCTTTTTTTTAATCATTGTTAATTGAATGTGACGTGTGTTTTTTAGGTGTTTAATATCTGTTGAGGTTTGTATTTATAAACTCACCGATACGTTAGGGTAACGAGAAACGGTTTAAAGCCTTTAAAGACAATAATATAACCTTCATTAGAGCCTCTATTAAACGTTTAAATCCCAATTTTTTTAACCTAAATCATCCATAACCACTAATAGAGGCGCATTAGCCTAGAGCTTGATGGCAAGATCAAAAAAATTGTCACTTTTTGCATTCTTATTCGTATTTAGCATTCAAATAATGATCCCGACCACACTCCCAATATCGGACAAAACACTATTGGAAGACAAAAGATCATCTGTCGAAACTTTGGATGCTTGTACGGATGCAATGCCTTGGGAGTGCGGGAGAGAGCTGAATATTTGCTACATGGGTAGTTTGTATCCGACCAAAGGATGCTGCCGAGATATCGTGAACAGTGGGAAACACTGCTATGATGTGCTATTTGAGGCCATTGTAGTGAAACAGTCAAGAATAAGCAAAATACCTGAACTTCGGTCCCGACATCCACAAATTTGGAGTAAGTGTATGGAAAATGTTTAGAACTTTTGATAAGGCCTCGTATTTTGATCAATTTGCATGTAATGCAAATGTATGGGAAATGAATTAAAATAATGTTTTCATATGTAATTTTATGCAATGTGATTACAGAAGTTTTTATGCAAAATCCAAACTTGCAAATAGTCATGCCAAAAGCTCTCAAGGAATCACTAATGTGCCTTTTCCAGCCACGTTAGGTGATGTAAGCATCTACATGATTGATTTGGATGATGCTCAAATGGCAGAGATGGAAATAAGCCTAACTTTTTTTTTTTTTTGGCTTTGTTTACGCACAGAAGACCCGGTTTCATTCTCTTGTTTCAACTGCTAAATGATTGTTTTTGGATTTATGCATTTGATTAAAGGAAGGAAGAACAAGTCATAAAAGAAGTGCACATGAGCTTGCTAAGTCTATGAAAATGAGTACTTGGAGTCCATATATTTGTGCATGAACACGCAACAATAGTATCTTACATAGCATAGTTGTGCATGGGAAGAGGAGCCTCGGCAACCGCAATGATATTGCCAATGCTGAAGGAGAAAAGTGTAAAGACAAAGGCTAACACTCGTATGTCATGATGAAAGTAATGATAGAGAACGCGGGATATGGCTAATGATTTGAGGTACTTGGCCAACTTGTGAATGGGAATTTTGAGACTCTGAGTACCGATTTGCTTGTATTACGAAAGAAAATTCACCACTCCCATTGATTTAATATTTTGCCCTGACGTCGCATGAACGTTAGGATTACCATTTGAGACAGGCCCGGCTTGCCAGACGTGATTAACAGCAGATGCATTTTGCAGTGGCCCCACCACAGCAAGGATAATCATTTCATTGTTAGCATAAGTTGCAGAGATGTTCGAGACCTGAAAGCTGAGAGCTCCAGGTTGCATTGATGGCTTATAGCTTGTTAGTGGGGTTGAAAAAGCGGTCATTCGCCCCGTCGGGTTTTTGTAAAGCAACAAGAGCCTGTGATCCTACCATGCCAGTTCCAGTCGGGTTGATTGCCCACGCACTCCACCCTGCAGAACTTTGGCTAGTCCTGTATGCTATTTGAACAAATCTGTTTGATGGAACGTAGTTCCAATGGAGATGGGCCTGCAGCACCGGAAGGTCAATGCAAGAATTGAACACTCGGTGATCAGGAAATTTATAGTTTGAGCATGTTTGGGCAGAGGTAAGGAAGGCCAAAGAAAGAATCATGCTGAAGAACAGTGAAGGTCCTGTGACCTTAGCCATTGGAATATTGGTTGCCTAGAGATGTCGACGCTTGATTGCTTGTGATCGAAAGGGCATAGGATTGCGGAATCTGGAGTGGACCCTATAAATAAGTTATGATTTTTTTTTTTTTTTTATGGAGACTGAGAATTATATAAAAACTTGGAATGTATTTCCAGGGTAATCGAGGTGTTTTTCTAGGTAGAAGTTAGGTGGAACAACGTGCTCCTCAGAGGTAACGTGAGGCAAAGAGATTCAAAGAGCAAATGAACAAGAACGAAATTCACTAAGACACTTATTAGAGTCCAATTTATAGGTAAAAGATCAAAAGATGAAGTCCATGAGTTGTTGACGGATTCAATGTTGATGTTTCTGGGAATCATTTTTAATTATCATAAATTACATATATCTTCTTAAAATTAAAATTTAAAATTTAAAAATAAAAATATAAGTTTTTAATTATTAAGATACTATTTTATCAATTGTATCTAGTTATTTTTTGTCATGAATTTGTGTAGTTGCTTCTTTAAATTGTTAATACATCAGATTGTCATAGAATTGATCTTTACTGGCTTTTGGATCTCTTCCTGTTGATCTCCAGGCCATTTACCGATTCAACAATGGAAAAAGTCCATAAAAGTTGTCAATATCTAGTGCTCCGGCTTGCGATGTACCAAAAAAAGGAAATTTCACAAACCGTTCACTCTATTTAATACACTATTGATTTTAGCGTCAAGCCCATCAGAGGAGGAAGTAAGAAAAGCAATCTCGCTTGATTGATTTCTTCTTGTTTTTTTTTTTTTTTTAATCTGAAAAGAAAACGTTATACATAGTTTTCATGGATTGATGAGCTGCTCACAACCGTATTATTAAATCGAATTGGCCTGAAACTTGCGTCTGTTAATATATATTTGGTGTCCTTTGGTGAAAGGCTGTCCCTCTAATGGCACATTGTGACTACTAATAATTGTTTCAGTCTGGTGGATTGGTTAAGAAATCAGGAGGTCTAGCGAGTTTCCTCGATCTGTTGCAACGCATTTTCGCCAAAAAGGTTCCAAAATTCGCTTTGTTTTCCTTCCTACGCTGTGGCCCATTTTACACTCCAAAAAGTTAAAAGAACACAACTACACGAGTAGGAGGGAAAAATTTGCGTAGCTGCCAGATCCGAGATCCAACGGAGTACCCCCACCAGGGTTTTTAAACTTATCACATTTGGGAAGTGGAAGCTTCCTATTGCACTTTTTTTTTTTTTTTTTTTTTTTTGGGTCACATGAATTATAGTGTTATTTATTAAAACTTTTTAAATGAAAATCTTAGCAGTTGTAATAGTATTACTTTAAATACAAACCTCAAAGAACTTGGAATCAAAACTAACAAATATATTCTCCTATTTCTTATTTTATTTTTTTTTTTGTTTTATATTTAGATCAAATATAAACGTGAAAAATTTCCATACAAAAGTAAGGTTTTATTAAAAACATTACATATAAAAGAGAAAATTAATAAATAGCAAAATTACTATAATAAATTTATTACTAAAATACGATACATCACATGTTAAGGAAACAGCGAGACAACATTTAAGTGATGAAAATAATTAAACACAAGTAATAGAATAGTACAAATTTTTTATTTTGTTAATTAATTCATTTTTTATATTGCTATAATAATATTTGAAAATGTACGTGAATCGATGTCATCAGTATAATCATCATATTTAAATCAAAATCTTAGTGACGATTGGAAAATTTCGAAGCCATTACTGAAAATCAACAGTCCCCACTGACTGCATATTCTCTGAATTCATGGCATGGGGAGTAGGACTATCTCCTTGCACAGTGCCTTCTTGCCACACCTGATTGGTCGATAGCAAGTTACTACTAAGCTGCAGCGTTGCAAATATGATCATATCACCGTTGGTGGTATACTCGGCTCTAATGCTAGGGACACCAAAGCTGATGTTACCGGGTTGCATACTTGGGCTTAAACTATCTACGTCGGTTGTGTAAGCACGCATGGTGCCATTAGAGAGCCTGTAAGCCATCAGAGCCTGCGATCCAACCATCTTGGCACCGCTGGGATTGAGACCCCATGCAATCCAATTGGAAGCAGATGCCCCAGTTCTGCGGAAAGCAATATCCACCGTGTTGTTTGATGGGTAGAAATTCCAATGGAGATGGGAGCTCAAGACAGGGAGGCTGATGCAGGAAGCGAACGATTCGTTGCCGGGGAAAGTATAGCTGCTGCAATCTTGGGCTAAAGATTGGACACACATGGAGAACAGAAGAACGCAAGAAAGTAACACAGTTCTTGAAGATATAGCCATGTTTCTTTTAGGAAAACAAGTTTTTTTTTTTTTTGGGCTAAATGGAGTTTGGCAATTGGCTCCACAGATGGGTAGGTTTTCCTGTCGGGGAATGAGATGTTATGGATCAGGAAACTCTGTGATTTATAGGACTGAAAAAACACAGCAAGTCTTTTGTGTTTTGAGAAATAGTCAAACAACAATTGCTCCCTTGTTTGTCTGTACGGATTGTTGGAAGGGGCTTGCTGTCTTTTGACCGATTCTGCCCGAAGAACTGGCTCGTGTGCAGAAAAATCTTAGTATTCAAAATAAAATAAAATCGATAGGCCTTATTTTAGTAGTAAATTTATTATTATAATTTTGTTATTCATCATTTAATTATATTTTTTTGTTCTTATTAAAATTCTTACTTTTGCATTGGGATTTTCCCACGGGTGTATTTGATCCAAACAAAATACACGAAAAGAAAACAAGAAATATGCGAATTGATTTGTTAATTTTGGTTCCAATTTCTTTGACATTTTTATTTTAAGTAATAATATTTCATATACCAAGATTTTCATTAAAAAAATGTTTAATAAATAAAACTGAACTAATAGTTCTGCTTTTCTGTCAAATTGGGTAACTTAAATTCACAGATGAGATTGAGGATGTCAGAATAGGCCACATTATTTAATAATAAAATCCCAGTAAATTCTTCTAATAAAGTCAATGTTATTCTTTTGTACGTAGTTTTGCTGGGGAAGCAAGCAGGAAAGTCTTTGGGCAGCTTTGTCTACGTTTTGAAGTTTCTACCTTTCTACGTTGGCTCTTCCAGGCCCCAACTATTCACCCTGTCTACACGCACTCGCGAATCTGTAAAGTTTCCAAGAAAAAAACTACAAAGAAAAAACTTTCTATGAAAGAGAAAGCATGAGAGGGAAACAAATACAAAAGACCACAGACCGATTGTGGGCAGGTAGAGGCCCCTACACGTTGTATAACAACGATAAGTCTATATTTATTTGTGAAATTTATCAGGAAAATGAAACCAAAAATTCCACGCCCCAACTACCCCCCAAGGTGATAGGAGAAAAAAAACCCACCCCCCATAGCTAGTCATCAAAGAAAAAAAACAAAGGATCAATGACGTGATGACCGTTGACCGGAGGCACTTCCCCTGAATTCTTGAGTTGCCTCCACCAGTTGTGGCTCCACTCTGAAAATCAATAGTCCCCACTGACTGCCTTTTCTCTGAATTCATGGCATTTGGACAGTGCCTTCCTGCTACACCTGATGGGTCGATAGCAAGTTACTATTAAGCTGCAGCGTTTCAAATATGGCCGTATCACCGTTGGTGTACTCGGCTCTAATGCTTGGGCTAAGACCATCTACGTCCGCTGCGTAGGGAGGGGATCAGGAAAAACACACTTAAGCCTTTTGGGTTTTGATGAATAGTCGAACGACAGTTGCTTCCTTGTTTGTTTGTATGGATCGTCGGAAGGGGCTTGAGATCTTTTGACCGATTCGGCCCAAAGAACGGGCGTGTGCGTAGAAAATCTTAGTACTCAAAATATATATAAATTAAATAAAAATAATTTTTTAACCCATTAGATTGTGATTGAATTAATCTTTGACTGCTTTGGGATCTCTTCTTTTTGTGTGAAAAATCATCTGGGGACTATTTTTCCGATTCAACAATGGAAGAAGTCCACAAAAGCTGCCAAAGTCTGGTGAGTTGGTGACGCTGACGCCATGGCAATGTTTTTTGATCTTTCCGCAAACCAAGCTTGCGATGTACCAAAAAGACTTTTTCACCAACCATTCTTTCATTTATGCAGTATTAATTTTAATGTCATGCCCATCAAAGGAGATACAAAGGAAAGCAATCTCGCTTGATTGGGTATGGAAAAAAAAAAAAAAAAAAAAAAACCCAAAATTGAGAACGACTAAGGAGAATTGGTAAGATGAATATTATTCAAGAACACCAAATGTTTATCAACATAAATGTTACACGAATGCAATGACGCAATTTTGTATTATTATAATTATTAATTACATTAGTATTTATAATTATTTAATATAAGATTATAATTAACATTAAAAATTATAAATAAATACTTAACATTTATGATAGTTATAACGAGTATTATCATTAATTTCATGACAAATTCACCCGAATGTAATAAAGCAACCGGAACTACTGAAGTTCTGTTAAGTTGTTAGTTTTAACTTCTGTTAAGGATCTGTACAGTAACAAAAATAACTTCTGTTAAGTTGTTAGTTTTAACCACAAGAATGTCACAAAAATTGACTAAAAGGACTAAAATGCTCTCTTTCCGGGAGACAAAAAAAACAAAGGCAGGAACATATAGATGGGCAGAGCTATCTTCTTCTTCTTCTGCCTATACATTTCTAAATTTGTGAGTCTGTCATGGATACGCATGGGGTTTGAATGGAACTCACATGAAACTAATTAAGACGACAACAATCACATTAAGTACATCACCACGTGTGCATCCTTCCTCCAGCAACTAAGCCAATGAATAACTACAGAAAGCTAGAGACATAACCCCTTCAAGATCTAATCCAATGGTAGACCCTCCTTGAACAATGGGCTTTGTTGGCAGTAACAATAAAGTAGTAATTTTCTATGGCACCAACTACACAATATAAATATATGCCAGTCAGCAGTGTCACATTTAAGTAAACCCCACAGCATTTATGTTGCTTCTTACAGCATTACAGGGTATGAAGAAATGAACACAATGCTGCTGTAAATTGGATAAACTTAAAGCAAAATGGCAGTTCACACATGGAACTAGTTAAGACGACAACAATCACATTAAGTATGTCACCACATGTGCATCCTTCCTCCAGTAATCATAGTCAATAAATAACTACAGAAAGCTATAGACATAACCACTTGAAGATCTAATCCAATGGTAGAGCCTTCTTGAACAATGGGTTTTGTTGGCAGTAACAATAAACTTGTAATTTTCTATGGCACCAACTACACCACATTTAAGTAAACTCCACGGCATTCATGTTGCTTACAGCAAGACCAAGTAAGAAGAAATGAACACAATGCTGCTGTAAAATGGACAAACTTAAAACAAAATGGCAGTTCAAAGAGATTGTTGCGTGCGTATGAACATACGCTGAAGGAGAGTTGTCAAAGGTGGTTCAATTAAACAATAGATAATCATAGGCATCTACAAGATGTGGATCCAATCCGACATATCCAGAGAGCTTTCATCCACAACATATGAACCGCAAGATAAATAGGCAAACAGCACAATTTCCGCTTGCACAATGTTCATTGTAGGAATTCATGGTTAAGTGCCAACCATGACAATAAGAGAGGATGTCTAATTGAGAATGGGAGCAAACAAATTGATGATTCCAATAATCTAAATAAACAAAGAAGATCATTCATCTTCATAATTTGTCATTATTATTATTATTAAAACCCTCCAATTATCCAGAATTTCATACTCAATCACCACTTTGGCGACAATTGTGCTCTAATTCACTGCTGTTTAGGATTAGCTCACATCTTTGCTGGCTTTGGGAAGATGTCAGGAGTGAATTTTTGTACTGCGCTCAGACTGCCCTTGATCTTCAAGGCATCCCCGCATGCGTCAAATATCATAGGTCTTAAACCCTGATTAATTACCATATAACCAACAAATTTTTCATTTTTATACAATGGGAAAGAATTTTTTTTTTTTTTTTAATTCTCATAAAGTTTTAATATATCAACAATTTTTACTAACATTATTACATAGTTTCATAGATTGGTCAGCTGCTCAGAACCGAATTATTAGACCAAACTGGCCTGAAATTTGCTTTATATTTGCGGTGTCCTTTGGTGAAAGGCCTTCCCTTAAATGGCACCTGGCGACTAACAATAATAGTTTCAGTCTGGTGGATTGGTTAAGAAATCAGGAGGTCTAGCGAGTTTTCTCACTCTGTTGCACAAAAGGGGTCACCGTATTTTCACCAAAAGGCTACAAAATTGGCTTTGCTTTCCTCCACCTATGCTGCTGTGGCCCATTTTCCACTTCAAAAGTTATAAAAGAACATAACAACAAAAGCAAAAGAAAGGCCTCTGCGATTTAACCTTTCAGTTGATGCGAATTATTCAATAGATTTTCTTATACTATACCTTAAGGTGGGAACAATTTGCCGAGGTGCCAGATTCGAGATCCGACATATTGCCCCACCAGAGTTTTTAAGCTCATCACATTTCGGTAGTGGTAGCTTTCCACTGCACCTTTTTTTTTTTTTTTTTTTTTAAGTTTATCACATTATTTATAGTGTTATTTATTAAAAAAATTTTAACAAAAATTTTAGTATATGTAATATTATTTATTTAAATACAAATATAAAAAATTCACAAATCAATTCGCTTATTTCTTATTTTATTTTTATGTATTTGATTTAAATCAAATATAAAAATTAAAAGATTTTTATATTAAAATAAAATTTTAATGAAAAAAAATAACAAAATTATATTAAAAATTTTATTATTAAAATTTTATTTATAAATTTTATTTTATTTTAAATTTTAAATTAAAATAATATAAACATATATAATTACTTATATAATTATATTTAATTATATTAAAAATATTTTTTATTATATATTTTTTAATTTTAATTAAATTTTATTTATTTTTTTAAAAATATAAAAATAAGCTAATTTGATTATTTTTTAAATAAATTAAAATTTTAAAAAATTCTAATGTTTAATTACGGAATTGTACTAAAACAGGGTGACATTAGATGTACGTCATGCTTATCTAGGCGCAGGATGGTCGCGATGGGCGAACATCCCGTAAAAGCAACGTCGCTATTGACGCAAGAGAGTTGATCTTTTTCGCCCATCCCGTCCTCGTTAATGATCCGATGACGCTTGAAGATAGTTTAACCACTCCTTCAATTATTGTCATCTTAATTTCTTTTTTGGCGTGCGTAATACTGTTGAGAATTCTATGCGTTGATGACAATTCATCCTAAAAAGGGAATTAAAATAATAATAATAATAATAATAATAATAATAATAAAAAAGTCCTTTGCATCCCGTATCCGGTGCAGGTTCTTTTTGTTGAAATTGTGACCCCACTTTTTTCTTTATTTTTTACAAAAGAGAAAAGAAAGAAAAAAAAAGCATCATTGTAAGAGAGCACGTCAAAAGATTTACAATTAAGACTTAATTATATAAAATTCATCGTATCATAGATAGATGTTTCTTGGACCGACTTTAACTTTAAATTGGTTTGTCTGCTGAAGCTCATAAATTCGAAATTGGAAGCTTAAACCAAAGGGGCAGGGGCCGGAATCACCGACCGGGCGTTACAATGTCGGCACCTAAGCGTCGATGTCGTCCCGCGAAACTTAGAGATTGGTGACAGTTTGAATTGATCGACGGCCGGCTATGCCGCCCCGTCAAAGGAGTAACTCCGTCAATTCAACGGAAAGAGGGTGCCGGCTTCCACACCACCTACACACGGCATATGTTGAATGACTTAAGAGTTGCCGCGATTGCCTGGACCCGGCGTGGCGTTTTTTATGGTGCCTGACTCTGTCTTTTGAGTCCGCACGTTCCAGACATATTGTTATTTTGGTTGACTAAACCACCCATGCATACCCGTACCCATTCTGGTTTACCGCATTTTGTTGAATAACTACAAAATGGTCAGATTCCGTGCCGCTTCAGATTATGTCTTGATGTAGTACCGCGAGTCACAGAAAACAAAAAGTGTAGTACAATGAGAACCAAAAAGTCAAACGTGGTTTAATTTTGGTATTTGTAACACTAATGAATTATCATTAGCAAATAGAAGGTTCGAATTTGTAGCGGATTATTAATTAAACCAAAATTTCTTTTCCAACTCAAAACGATTCCACACTCTACTTTTCGTTCACATGGAAATTCAACGCTTGTAATCTCCCAAGATCTGCACTTTAATCGAGGTCTCAACTTGATCATAAATGGGAAACGTTGGAATTTTTTTTTTTTTAATAAATTGATAAAATTCCTCACGAGAAGTGCTGCCTGTCTACGGCATCACGTCATTGATCTTCTTTTTTTTTTTTTTTTTTTTTTTTTATGATGACTAGCTTGGTGGGGTGGTTTATTTTTCTCCTATCACCTTGGGGGGTAGTTGGGGGTTTGAATTTTTGGTTACAATTTCTTAATTAATTTCCACAAATAAATATAGACTTCTCGATGTTATACAGCGTGTGGGGGCCACAGTAGTGTGGCTTTCGTTCCACCTACCCACCTTCATTTTGTTGTCTTTTGTATTTGTTTCCCTCTCCCTCTTTCTCTTTCGGAGAAGGTTTTTTTTTTGTAATTTTTTTTCTAATAAAAGCTAATATTCTCGGAAACTTTACAGAGTCGCGAGTGCGTGTAGACAGGGTGAGTGGTTGGGGCCTGGAAGAGTCAATGTAGAAAGGTAGAAACTTCAAAACGTAGGGACAGCTACCCAAAGACTTTCCTGCCTGCTTCCACGGCTAAACTACGTAAAAAAAATAATAACATTGAGTTTATTAGAATCCTACTGGGATTTTATTATTAAATAATGTGGCCTGTTCTGACATCCTCGCAAGTCTCATCTTTGAATTTAAATTACACAATTTGACAGAAAAGCAGAGCTATTAGTCCGCATTAGGTATAGTGTTATTTATTAAAATTTTTTTTAACGAAAATCATTATTACTTAAAATACAAATATTAAAGAACTCAGAACCAAAATTCAAAAATCAATTCGCCTATTTCTTGTTTTCTTTCCGAGTATTTTGTTTGGATCAAACACCCCCGTTGGAAAATCTCAATACAAAAGTTAAATTTTAATGAAAACAAAAAAAATATATATATATAATTAAGAAAAACATGATAAATAATAAAATTATACTAATAAATTTACTACTAAAATATGCCCCCATCGATTTTATTTTATTTTGAATACTAAGATTTTTCTGCACACACGCCGGTTCTTCGGGCAGAGTCGGTCAAAAGATCACCCGCCCCTTCCAACAATCCGTACAAACAAACAAGGGAGCAATTGTTGTTTGACTATTCCTCAAAACACAAAAGACTCGGTGTGTTTTTCAGGATCCTCTCCTATAAATCACAGAGTTTCTCGATCCATAACATCTCATTCCCAGACAGGAAACCCAACCCATCTGTGGAGCCAATTGCCAAACTCCATTTAAGACACCGAAGAGAAAAAAAAAAAAAAAAAAAAAAACCTTGTTTTCCTGAAAGAAACATGGCTAAATCTTCAAGAACTGTGTTACTTTCTTGCGTTTTTCTGTTCTCCATGTGTGTCCAATCTTTAGCCCAAGATTGCAGCAGCTATACTTTCTCCAGCAACGAATTGTTTGCTTCCTGCATCAGCCTCCCTGTCTTGAGCTCCTATCTCCATTGGAATTTCTACCCATCAAACAACACGGTGGATATTGCTTTCCGCAGAACTGGGGCATCTGCTTCCAATTGGATTGCATGGGGTCTCAATCCCAGCGGTGCCAAGATGGCTGGATCGCAGGCTCTGATGGCTTACAGGGCTCTCTAATGGCACCATGCGTGCTTACACAACCGACGTAGATAGTTTAAGCCCAAGTATGCAACCCGGTAAAATCAGCTTTGATGTCCCTAGCATTAGAGCCGAGTATACCAAGGGTGATATGATCATATTTGCAACGCTGCAGCTTAATAGTAACTTGCTATCGACCAATCAGGTGTGGCAAGAAGGCACTGTGCAAAGAGATAGTCCTACTCCTCATGCCATGAATTCAGAGAATAAGCAGTCAGTGGGGACTATTGATTTTCAGAGTGGAGCAACAACTGGAGGAGGCAACTCAAAAATTCACAGGAGAAATGTGAGTGATGGTCAAATTGTCTTAATTGAATATAATAATTAAATACTTTTGGAGGATTTTCATCATTAATCATAAGCTTCAACGAATTTGCTTGATGGCTTTGTTTTTTATTTGATTGGTAGTATTTCTTAAGCTCGAATTATGAAAAATCAATGTTAATCTCACTTATGATCATGGGTTTTCGAGCTTTAATTGATTTTGGGCTCATCAAGTCGAATAAGATGTTGCTAGTCGTTAACAGGCTTAAAGTTACAGATGACACGATTCTTTCTTTTTCATTTTTACGTGACAAGTGACAATTTAGTTAGTTTGATGACTGGAAACTGAAGGTGGGGTCTGATTGAAATTCCAGGTCCATGGAGTGCTGAACGCGGTTAGCTGGGGCATTCTTATGCCGATTGGAATCATAATAGCAAGGTACCTAAAGGTGTCCGAGACAGCTGGCGCAGCATGGTTTTACCTACACGTCGCTTGCCAATCTTCTGCCTATGTTATTGGTGTTGCTGGATGGGCAACTGGCATTAAACTCGGGAAAGATTCTCCTGGTATTACATATCATAAACACAGGATCATTGGCATTACCCTCTTCTGCCTCGGCACCCTTCAGGTAAAATCACTACACTTCTATCAAACATCCGTTATTTTCATGGCCAATTACTTTCTCACTGATTGTTGGGGTTTAGCAGGACTTGTTGGAAAAAAAAAAAAACTATAAATTATAAAGCAAAATCTTGATTTTGTTTTTATTTTTTTCTTGGTTTATTTGGGATGAGAAATGGGGATTTTAAAAATTGCCCACTTGTGTAGAGCATAGCTGTGAACCCTTCATAATATAAAAATTGATACTTGTCAATCAATCTACGCAGCAGCCTGCTACTGCTGACTGATTTTTCCAAGATTACTTCGAAGTCAAGCTTGGTTTCCCACGATATGGTTTTCTTGTTATTTTTAGCAACGCAGCATTCTTGCCGGTCACATCTTCTAGAAAGAAAAAACAAATAGTCAAATTTGTTAGGTTGCTTCTTTTCCCTCTGGCGCTGCCATTGGTTAGGTTTTTTCTAAACCATACATCTCGACTCATTTGAACCCAAATTCATCAGAAATGTTTTAGTTAACATTATCAGTTATTTTTTATCACTGAAGTTTAGTTTGCTTATACATGTTGCTTGGGCTTGATCTGTGCAGGTGTTTGCCTTGCTTTTAAGGCCGAAGCCAGAGCACAAATATAGAATGTACTGGAACTTCTACCACTGGACCGTGGGCTATGCCATCATCATTTTGGCCATTATTAACATCTATGAGGGATTCGATGTTTTAGACGGGCAAAAGAACTGGAAATGGGCTTACACTGGCATTATCATATGCTTGGGCGCAATTGCTGCTTTGTTGGAGGCAATCACCTGGTTCATTGTCCTCAGGAGGAAGAAAGCAGTCAGATCTGACAAGTATGGTAATGGAGAAAATGGAGTTAATGGTTATGGTAACAGGTCTCACCAGACTGTTTAACTTTAGATGCTTCACTTCAGGGGGAGGTTGATGTTCTTCCCTTCCCCCAAACCCTCTTTTTAATTTTTTTTCTCTCTTGTTTTTTGTTTTAGAGTGTAGAGCATGATTGAGTATATTTTGGGTGATCTATGTTTTTATAGATGCTGTATTTGGGTTAGAGTGATTATTGTTGTGATTATTTTTCCCAGTAGAGTGCCACCTTGGCCACGATAGACTGTACTTCTAGTTCTTGAGATACAGAGACACGGTCCGATGTATTTCTGAATATTTTGGTCTTTTTCTTTCTTCAATTAGACATTGTCGATTGCCGTTTTTCCTTTTTTTTTTTTTTTTTCCCCTGCCAACTGTCGTTTGCCAGGCATTGTGGATGCCTACAATATCAAATCAGGTCTCGCATATTCCTCTCGTGCTTTCAAGTTTCAACAGATACTGCAGAGAACATGGCTGTATTAGATGTACCCAGGTTTGTTTCAAGTAGAAAAAAGAAACGGGACATCAATATCCAGCTTCACAATCTGAATCTGTGCAAGAACGATCTCCAATTTCAAGGGTGGCGATCCCTTTCATGACCTGTGTTTTGTCTGCTTCAAATTGCACATCGTCTGCAACAATATTTCATGGCAACGTAGTAATTTAGATAAGAACTCAATCACAAAGCAACACTTTTAAGTACCAAAAGCTTTAATGCTGATTTTCTCGATTGTGAAGTGACCTCACAACCGGGGAAGCCTGCTTCGATTTGCAACGGGCACGCTGATCACCTCACGGGGGCTTGTTTTGATTTGCCACAAATCACTGACAATACCCTAAAAGCGGATGTGTAAAATCAAACAACTGTTCATTACAAAAATCAAATAATGTTACGGATGGTTTTCCAAATTTTTCATATATTTCCTTTTTCTTTTCAGAAGCCCTTAAAAACTATTTGACATTCTCAATATCCAAACACATTACCTCTACAGGTCTGCAACATCATACGTTTGCAGGTTTTCTTGTTTTGGTTCATTGGGGAGAAAAAGTCAACCAGGGTTTTAGGGATCGAGAACAGAAAGGGGAGAGTTGCAAGACCGTTCCTCTGGGCTCTGAGAAAAGAAACGCTGTTTCTTCGCTAAAATTAGGGGGATTTTCTAGATAATTTCCCATAATTTCCTTTTGTATATAATATTCTCTGTGTGTTTTTTAAGCATAAAAAAACTAGCTTAGTTTTGTTTAAAAATAAAAGAACAGTACAGCTCCCTCACAGCCGCCAACTTTTTGGCCTTGTCGTATGAAAGGTAAAAAAAAAATATCCAATTGGTCAAGGAAATGGAAAACGGACCATGTCCAAACCCGGTTGGCCAAGAAAATCAGAAAACGGATCCTATCAAGAACGGCAGCAATGCTACAAGAAGCAGCAACAAAAATCTCCACCACACAAAGAGCCACAAAAAGAAACCAAGAAACCCCAAATCGAAAAAACCAGAAAGCAAAGCCAATGCAATGTTTGTTTTACACAAAATGGCCATGTCTCCTTCTCTATACTCTTTTTCTCTCTTTCTTGCTAAATCCACTTCACTTCCCCTCCTAAAACCCTTCCAAGCTCCTCCTAGGCGATTCGGTTCAGTATCAAAACTTCAACTTGAGACCCAAGATAGGACCTTGAGGGATTCTCGTGGGCAAAAGAATGGTTCTTTTGTGTCCACAGCTGTGGCTACTGAGTCTGGGAGGCTGGCTCAGGACGACACCGCGGAGTTTACCCAGAAAGAGGAGACAGAAAGACTTGTGCTTCCGACTAATGATTCATCTGAGAAACTGCTTAGAATTCGCCACACGGTAGTTTCTTGATTCTTTTAATTTTTTGGGTTTCTTTCTTTTTTAATTTGTTAATGGATTTTGAGCTCTGTTCTCGTGTTTTCATCGGCAATGGAGATATAAAGAAATAGAATTTCAAGTGGTTGTTTTCCTTTCTATATGCCTTGTGCAATTGAGATTTTAATGGGGCCAAAAATTAAAATCGATGGAATGCATTTTTGTAAGACACTTGCCTTTGGAGATGGTTTACACTTGTACGCTAATGTCTGTTTCTTTGTCTCACTAAGGCCTACCATGTTTTATTTTCCCGTTTGTAGTGTGCACATGTAATGGCAATGGCTGTTCAAAAGCTCTATCCTGAAGCAAAAGTGACTATTGGACCATGGATAGAGAACGGATTCTATTATGATTTTGATATCGAGCCTTTGACCGATAAAGACCTCAACAAGATCAAGAAGGAGATGGTGAGTTTACTATCGTTCATAACCGCTAATGTTGTTACTTTAAACTAATGGAGATATTATATGAACTTGGGAAAATATTCATTGGCTGATTTCAGGGTACGGAATTCGTTTCTTTCATCATTTGTAGGATCATATCATCGGTAGAAACTTACCACTTATAAGAGAAGAAGTTTCTAGGGATGAAGCTCAGAGGAGAATAATGGCTGTTAATGAACCTTACAAGATTGAGATCTTGGAAAGCATAAAAGAAGATCCCATCACTGTGTACCATATTGGTGAGGCACTGCGGCTTGCTTGTATCATTTTCTTTTTTTCTCAGTTTCATTTTTCTTTGCTTGTATTGCATGCTTCAATAACAATTCTGTAACCATTAATCTTAGCAGATCTTTAACATTTGTGACTTTTTAATTTGTTTAACCTAGTGTTTTCTAAGATTGACGTCGGTGCTGATTTTCAAACTTCAGGTGATGAATGGTGGGATCTTTGTGCTGGGCCTCATGTTGAATCTACTGGCTATATTGACAAGAAAGCAGTTGAGCTTGAGTCTGTTGCTGGTGCTTACTGGAGAGGTGATGAAAAGAAGCCAATGCTGCAAAGGATCTATGGAACAGCTTGGGAGACTAAAGAACAGCTAAAAGCTTACCTGCATTTCAAAGAGGAGGCTAAACGCAGGGACCACAGACGTCTTGGCCAAGATCTTGACCTCTTCTCTATACAGGTAGAACTGTTATGTATCAGTAATTCACAACTCATGATTATTGGTCTATTCAGCAGTATTCTTTTCTTATTCTTTTAGTTGCCCATTTGTAGGATGAAGCTGGTGGAGGTTTGGTCTTCTGGCATCCCAAAGGAGCCATTGTTAGGCATATAATAGAGGATTTGTGGAAGAAAACTCATTTAGAACGCGGTTACAATTTGCTATATACTCCCCATGTTGCAAAGGCAGATCTCTGGAAGATCAGTGGTCATCTGGACTTCTACAGAGAGAACATGTATGATCAAATGAAGATTGAGGATGAACATTATCAACTTCGACCTATGAATTGCCCCTACCATATTTTGGTTTACAAAAGGAAGCTCAACTCTTATCGTGATTTTCCAATAAGGGTTGCAGAGCTGGGAACTGTATATAGATATGAATTGTCTGGAAGCTTACATGGACTTTTCCGAGTGAGAGGTTTTACACAGGTACACATAATTGAGGCTACCATCCCTGATTCCATTGCAATTTTATGAAGTTTGATATTCTTTTCTTATTGGAATAAGGTTCTCATTTTGTGAGATTACAATGAACACCTGAATTGCACTTGTTTTGTGAGATTGAGATTATTGGAATAAAGTTTTCATATTGGAATAAGTTTGAGATTATTGCCGTCCCTGCAACTCATTTTATACAGGTTGCCCATGATTTTATGTTTGCAATGCAGAGCATTAACTGATTAGATCTTAGAAATGGTGTATAAATTCCAGAGTGTATAATTTTACCTTGGTCCCCTTGCTTGTGGTTGGAATTCCTTTAATAATGGACTTGACTGTTTTTATGACCATCTAAATTGAATATATTCTAGAGGTGTTAAGTGCACAATGAGCTACTTGTCATGGGGGATATGTGGTGCAAATGAGGGCAGTATGCATTACTTTCTTCCACTTTTTGCTTTTTCCCTTCTCTCTCCTCCTCCTATGTTTTTTTTTTTTGTCTAATTTATTTTGGATTAGAATGGCCTGAAAAGTTTGATGTCATGTCCTTCCAGGATGATGCACACATATTTTGTCTAGAAGATCAAATTAAAGACGAAATTAGAAGTGTCCTAGATCTCACAGAAGAGATTCTGTTGCAATTTGGTTTCAGTAAGTATGAAGTGAATCTCTCCACTAGACCAGAGAAAGCTGTGGGCAGTGATGATATATGGGAAAAGGCAACTTCTGCCCTTAGAGATGCTTTGGATGACAAAGGATGGAGCTATCAGATCGATGAGGGTGGTGGTGCCTTTTATGGTCCAAAGATTGATCTTAAGATTGAGGATGCTCTTGGAAGGAAGTGGCAGTGCTCAACCATTCAGGCAAGCTTTTAACTCACAATAGGTGAATTGTTCCAAGGTTTCTATGACTTGAGACAGGTTTTTATGCCTCCAGATCTCATGCTCTTCCTCCTCTCCCATTCAATCAATCTTGCTTTCTTATGCACTCCCTTGCATACACCAGGAGGTCTTGTTTGTTATAAATGTTTGCAGGGAGAAAGCTGTCTGTTTCCTGTGTATTGGTGCTGGGATTAAATTGATTGACTAATGAGCAGTTTGTAAAATGTTTATGTAGGTTGATTTTAACTTACCCCAGAGATTTGATATTACTTATGTTGATTCAAACTCGGAGAAAAAGCAGCCCATTATGATCCATAGGGCAGTGCTTGGATCCTTAGAGCGGTTTGGGGTTCTCATCGAGCATTATGCTGGGGATTTTCCATTGTGGCTGTCTCCAACCCAAGTTCGAGTCTTGCCCATTACAGATACACAGGTATAGGTGACTCCACAAAAGAAGTGCTTCGGAATATCCATAGTATGATTTAGGACAGTGATTTTACATCGAAGCCTTCTGACTATTGCATACTAAATAACAAATGATGTGCATCTATGCAGCTTGAATTCTGCAATGAAGTGACCAGGGAACTGAAAAGTAATGGTATTCGAGCTGAAGTGTGCCATGGCGAGCGCCTGCCAAAGCTCATTAGAAATGCAGAGAAGCAGAAAGTTCCTCTAATGGCGGTTGTGGGACCTAAGGAGGTTGAGTCACAAAGTGTCACAATCAGGTCTAGGCTCAGCGGAGAGCTTGGAACTTTTACAATTGACGATTTTATCAGCAGAATCAAGTCTGCAATTCAGAATGTAACTTCATTGTAAACTATCGTCTCCCAGTGTGCCTCTCCTTGACATGGACAAGCTTGCGCGTCTGCCTTTGTAGGCCAGCCTTAATTCTTTCGGCCACGGGCTATAGCAGGCCTTGCCATGATTCGTGCAGCCGCAAAGCTTTAGCCCATAAATCGCTGAAAGAGCCAACAAAAAAGATAGAATAAAATAAAATGGAAACGTAGACGAGGTTTTCTGGCGAACAGCATGTCATTTTTCCGTGACACCCCTCCGCTTGTCGGTTAGATCAGTTTGGTTGGTCATGGCCAAGACTGCAAATGAGCCGATACGAGCAGACTTTGATTGGTCAAACCGAGCTTGTACAAATCGAACTTTAAAAATGAGACTCGTGCCAAGTCTAAGCCATTCAATTAAGGTTTGTTTAATATTCACTTAATAAATAGTTAAGATTATAAAACATATTGTTATAAATAGAATTGAAGTAAAAGAAAATTTTATTTTAATAAAAATAACCTATTAAATGATAAAAGTATTTAGTTTTAATGTATAATTGTAAATATGTAACATTAATTTTAGTCTACTAAATCAATTATAACAGTGCATTGAATAATTTTTTTTTTTTTTTATTAATTTGATTCATTAGGAGATCTATTGAAAAATTTTAAAAAATAAAAATCAAAAAATTTAATTACTAAGATATTTTTTGAGGAACTATTAATTAAATTTTTCAATAACTATAAACAAAATTTTCATTGAGTCTAAACGAGTTTGGTCTCTCCTGGTTTAGATGGATCTAGGTTAATGAGTTCAAGCGAGATACCAAATGGAGCCGAGGAGGTTTTAGCAAACGCCTTACCAGACCGGTTGACAATTCCATCAAAACGGCGTCGTACTTGGTTCTTCCTCCACGACCCTGCCTTCCCTGCTCAGAAAGACGCACTAGTGAGCAGGTAGAGCCCAATGGGAAACTGATGTGGGCTTAGTAAATGGTCCAAAGGAATAAGAAAGTGGATGTGAGCGTATATTTTCCTTTTGAGGCCAGATCCTAAAATGGATATAATGTGTAGATTCAAAATGTCAATTCTATGTCCCTGACATGTAACGAATTTACAGCACTGAGTCAAATGCCTGTTAAAAGCCTATGCAAGTCAACTACCACGGCAATACCATCACAACATTCTCCGCTTCCGTGGAATGAACGCCTGTACTTCCTGGAATGGAGCCAATTTTTGAAACAGAAAGCTCGTATTTAGACGGTAGAGACAGATCACAAACGAGAAAACCACACAACTATTTACGTACGAACATGACGACCGTTGATAAAATTAGCCTTCTGCTTGTGGGGTTAAGCTTCTGTTGCTCGCCTATAAATTGATTCATGGAGGCTGAAGAGATGTCAAATTCACATTCCTTCCACATCTATCCCGATTCCAACTTCCAAGAAAGAAGATGGCAGCGTCCATGTTAAAATTGTCAGCACTAACTCTATTGCTGGTATTGCTGGCACCTGTGATTACAGCCCAGGTATATGATATTACAACATATGGTGCCAAAGCGGATGGGAAGACGGATAGCGCTCAGGTAGTAATGACTTTTGGTTATTGTTGGATTTTGGAACAATGTAGTTATTTGCGAGCCGACCCCGTTAATTAAATTTGTGCACATTCATCAAAGTTTTTTTTTTTTTTTTTTCTCTTTTTTTGGCATCTTAGGCATTGACAGCTGCCTGGAAAGAGGCTTGTGCATCAGCAAGTCCCAGGAAGATTGTGATTCCAGCGGGGACGTTCTTGTTAGGCCCAGTGACTCTTGAGGGTCCTTGCAAAGCTCCCATCGTGCTTCAGGCTGATGGTACCCTGATAGCACCATCAGATCCTAATTCACTCGGGGATGCCTGGCTTTCAATCAATCGTGTCGACGGGTTCACATTATCTGGTAAAGGAACTTTTGATGGAAAGGGAAAAGATGCCTGGAATGTAAACGATTGTTCCAAAACCAGAGATTGCAAGATGCTTACAATGGTAAGCGTAATTCAATGGTACTTTTTAAGTTTTTCCCAGCTTTAGATTGCATATATTACATATTAATTCAATCTCCTTCTAATGTGGTTCCTTTGGTTCAGAATTTTAGGTTCAATTTCGTTACCAACGCAATTGTTCAGAGCATAACTTCCCTGGATAGCAAGAACTTTCACATGAATTGCATAGGTTGCAAGAACATGACTTTCCAACATGTCAATATCACGGCACCAGCAGAGAGCCTCAACACCGACGGAATTCACATTGGATCATCGAGCGGAGTCTATATTATTGATACAAATATTGGCACTGGTGATGACTGTGTCTCTATAGGCTTTGGCGCCCACGACGTCAATATCACAGGTGTAACATGCGGGCCTGGTCACGGCATCAGCGTGGGAAGCCTTGGCCAGTACAAGGATGAAACACCTGTTTCAGGAATTTTTGTCAAGAATTGCAAAATCTCTAATACTGATAATGGGGTGAGAATCAAGTCTTGGCCCGCAATGTATGCTAACAGTGCCAGTGATATACATTTCGAAGGTGTTATCATGGATAACGTCTCCAACCCTGTCATCGTAGACCAAGAGTATTGTCCTCACAATCACTGCACCAAAGAGGTACTTAATTTCTAATAGGGAAAATGAAGATCTTTATGTACAAACATACGTTAAAATTTGTTCTTTTAATTGTTGGTGGTCTTTCTTTTTGGTTTTAGGCTCCATCAAAGGTTAAGCTCAGCAATATTAGCTTTAAGAACATAACAGGGACTTCCTCAACTCCGGTGCCTGTTCAGATTTTGTGTAGCAGCAGCTTCCCATGTGAGGGTGTAGAGCTTTCTGACATTGACCTCTCTTATAGTGGACCCCAGGGGCCTGCAAAATCCGTGTGCACTAATGTTGCTTCTAAAATTTCTGGGAAATTTAACCCACCTGGATGCTAAATTCAAGGCTGAGGAGTATAGTTCTTTTCATATCTACAAATGCAATAAATGGTTGTAATTTGTTGGAGAAAATTTTGGCCATCCACCCACGGGCGTTTTAATTTGCGTCGATGGTGTTGTAATAAGAAAGAATAATGTTATTTAAACCAAATGGGTATACGCTTTTGTATTTCATGTTTTAATTGTGATTCATTTTTTATCCATGTACGTTCAGGCACAGAACATTAATCAGCAAAGTGGTTGAATATCTTCTTCTGAGAATCAACAATTTTGGGTATTTATCAGATTCTGAGTCTTGCTTCCCATTTTTCCATCATTGATTACAAATTGAGGTCAATTCCACCGTGCTTAAAACCAGAGTAAGTATCTGTATCTGTTAATGAAGGGCAAAACGATTCTCACCATGCATATATTATTAAAAGTTCTTTGTAAGCGTCTGTCCAAAACGTAAGCTTTCCCTGCCACCGTAGTTGGCCTGAGCAAGCAATTTTACAGCTGAGAAGGGAGTGATCTCTTTGTCAATTTAAAGACAGTTTCTTTAATCAGGAACCCTTTGACTCTTCCATAATCCATCAACACCCATTTGTCAAGATTGCAAGGAGTCAGGCTGTCAGATGCGTTTTTCAGGCACGAAAGCGGCTGACATTGATGGTTAAGTGATTTGGTGCAATTCGAGAATAAACTCTTTAACGAGCAATTCAATTACAATACATGATTTCAATGTACTTTTGTTTTTTTCACAAAGAAAAACAAGAAGGCCGTTTACCATCTCTTTTGACTGTCTCCCACGGTAACGTCATTTGTGCGTTTTCTTTTCTTTTTTTTTTTTTTTTTTTTTTTGTTTATTTAGCGGTTGGAGTCAAGTAGTGGGACCCACAAATTGAGCCGCGAAACAGGATTTTCGTCAACCCACCATTGGATGACGTGGCACTTCTTCTTTCCAACAGTAATCCGAAAGTGGCGCACTTCTTTAACTATCATAATAATATAAATCACAATTAATTTCATTTTCAAAGAATTTGTTACAAGTGAATCGTTTTCAAAATTAATTTTGTTGTTCTCATAATGCCTTAGCATCCTTTGAAGAATGGCAATTTAAATTAGAATTATAATTTGCTAATTTTCTAATTTCAAGCCGAATAGAGATTGAAATATGATGGACTAATTTCAGTCCGAAGACATTGGTTCAGATTTCCTCGAAGGCCTATCAAAGAAGGCCAAAGATGTTTGAACAACAAAGCAACTTAAACAACCATGATCCAATGAACCAATACAGATAATGGGTTGATTAGATTGTCAACAAACCAGGAATGAAACTATTGCATAACAATGGAGAGTTCACAGGTACCTTGGGGTTATCTTCTCCAAGAAAATACTCGAGTGAAACGAAACTAGGCGAGAAAATGATTGCTCCAAAGTCAGATAGAATGTTACGAATCCCGAGATGCCTCAGTTCCATGTCTTGGCAGTTATAAGAAACTAGTGCCTTGGAATCTTCAACCATCAACAATTCCTCCTCGTTCAGAAACTTCACCGGCGCGCTATGTTTGCAATAAGACATGGGAATGGCATAATCTTTTGTCCACAGCCTTCGGCCATGAGATTTCTTCGTGAACCAAATGCCCAAAAATTGAGAGGAAGTATAATCGCATATGCTAAGACGACCCTTAAGCTCCTGCATTGTTATCCGATCGATATTCTTATTTCTTTCCGAAAAGGCAGGGGGCGGTCCAACATGTTGGAATTGCTCATTGCCAAAATCGAAGGAAACTATGAAATCAAACTGACCATCATCAGCACAGACCCTGTAGATTGTTTCTTCCTCAAGACAGGTCCCAAACAACCACGAGTGTGGTATTTGTGGGGGAGAGTTTGTTCTTCTCCAAGACCCTTCATGGAGGACGTAAATCTCCGCTCTCCTTCCATATGATTTTAGTCCATGCAGATTTCTACCGAAGTATCCCATGTCAAAAATTCGCAGCACTTTGTACTCACTGTTCGCCCAACTGAAACCAAACCCAGATGCCACCAAATTTTCTTGTGATTCAACTTTGTGGTACTTGACACACAATTGGCATTCACACCCAATGGGATTGCACATGGCAGGACACTGCTTCTTCACATCGTCTTTCTTTTTACTTGGAATCTCAACACATTGACTCGTCACCGGATTCCATATAACTGCTGGGTTCTTGCTAAGAGGATTGCACAAACAGATCAGTCCTTTACATGAATTCACTATAGCGGCACCAGAAAAGCTGAGCTCATCGTTTAGTGGCAGCAACATCGGAAAATAGGGTCTTGACTTGTCAAAATCAACCAAGAAGACAGTTCTTGAGAAGGATCCAGGACTGCCGGGCAGAAGCATGATCTCCGTCATTGCCGGGGATCTGTTAAAATGAAGTAGAGCAAAAAGATCGTCCAAGATTATCTTGCGCCAGTTTCTGCATACGCACTTGCACATTCCTGGAGCTTTGACGGGGAGTCGAGAGAAAACGTTCATTAAGAAATCTTCTTCGGGGCCTCTCTCCCGGGAGATTCTTCCTGCCATGACGATTATGCACCAAGATCTCTTTTCTTGATCATATAGGATTGTATAAGAGCAGTGCTTGATGCTTCTTTTTCTGTTGGTATAGAATGACGACTGTTTCTGATATATAGAAGAGAAGTAACGAGAATTCAAGGGCGGGCAGGTAATTCTAAAAATCCTCCTAAAGTGGGAACTATTTGATAACTAAAGGGGCGCTCTCTTTTTCCCTTGCCCATCTTTACTTATAATTGCCCAAAAAAGACTTGTGAAAAAGATGTGTATTATGTATCAAGAAGAAGACTCTGTTTGGACCCAAATCATGGACAGGAGACTCAAGGCACGTATGGTCGGCCCCCAATTAATCTGAATTCGATTTGGACTTCGTTTCTTGATTGAAGAAATGCTGCATTTTGTCTTAAAGGATTATAGTTCTCTTATGGACCAATTCATCCATGTGCTGTTCTAGGATAGCTGGATATGAAAGAAAAATCAAATTCAGAAACCCCCACCAGAGCAGCCCATTGAATTTGTGAATCTTTTAATGTATTAATGGTTCCCATAAACCATTCTCAATTATTTTTCTGTTTGACAAGATGGATAATCTAGAGTTCTCAATCTGTATATTGACATGTATAACGGTGCACTGACTTGGTCAGGTAGATAAACAGTAACATAAATTGCGACAAAGCCAGGGGTGAGAGCGAAAATTGAAGATTCCATGGCCATATTGCTAGCATGAATTCACAATTGCAAGGTCGGCTGTATAGAAATTATGTATAGAACATAATCCACATGACCAGCACCTAATATAGAAAACTAAAAGCACAAAAACACATGCAAAACACACACTGGAAACCACAGAGGATAACAGAATGGACTACTGATTTTCTGCATCTTCTAATGGATGCAAAGTCCCCCATTCCCTCTGTCATTCACTTGGTTCCTTTATTTTGGAGCCCTTCTACACAAGAGAAAGGGCAATAACAATAGAAAACTGAAACGCAGGAGTTCAAAGGCACAAAGTTCCTTATTCTCTGATTGACACAAGGCTCTCCATGTGCCAAACTACTCGAACTGGCGGACTAACTTGAAGATTCCTGAAGAGGTTATTTGGATCACGGCTAATCAATTCCTTTCCCTGCTTACCTTTTCTGTTCTCCTATATAATCTTACAGTTACCAAAGAAACCTGTTGGTCTCATGAGTTTAGTCTTTTGGAAAAAGTAAAGTTTGGCCCAAGGTTGGTCCTCTCCGTGCTCATGCATAAACTAAACATCACATCCAGAGCTGTTGTAAATGCAGAACGAAAGAGTTATTCCCCTAAATTTGCAGGAGACTTTCGCAGCAGCCCCTCATTTCTGTCAGACTCATAGTCAGGCAACTTGATCTCACCAAACCTACCTTCAACCACATCATACGTAATCACTCCATTTGTTTGTGCCAGCCAGTGAAGTTTCCTGTTGACATACGCCTAGGAGATGGGATTGCAGAAGAAGAAGTCGAAGTTGGTGTCGATCTTTTACCAGGAACTCGTGGACAGTGAATACACCATGACTTCCAATGCATTGTTTTCCATATGGGAACCATAGCCAAATCCCACCATTTTGTAGTCGTTGATATTTTCATTAAATGCAAATCCAATTGCAATCGTAATCTCCATTGCCAGAAATCCAAACATTGATATATGAGGAGACTCGATTAGGAAAATCAGGAAGGATCCTGAAATCGTCAGTTGTGGGATTCCCAAGAGATATTTTCTACTGAGGATGTCAACCCTCGAGGTTTGATTCAGCCAGACATAATATTCCATTGGTTGATTCAACAAGTATACGGTGGTTTCCTCCACATATTCATTGGGGATTTCTAATTTGCAGAACTCTTCAAAAGTTGGGTTGCCCCACAAAGAAAAAATTTCTGCGGGCAAGATAGTTGGTCTGAACATTTTATTTTCCACGAAAAATGATTTACGGCCCTTCACATCAGTTTCTTTCACTTCGGAGAGATGTCTGAGGACAAGACAGGCCTGACCTTGGCAATGTGGTTCAGCAAACTGGGAGTCACCAAATAAAGATTGACACCATTGCTCGGCTTCACTGAAGAGAAGACAGCAACCATCCATTGCTCGGCTACACTGAACGTTCGCCTGAAACGTAAAGGAAGAAATGGGTTGGACTTATATGTAAGATTTAGGCCCAGACTCTCTGGCCTCGCAAGCATAATCATAATTACAAACAAAGCGCCCCGCCACATTATTCGTGCGGGAACACACTTAAATGGTAGATTGTTACATGTATTGCCTAGACGGCTTAAAACTCTAGGGTAGATTATTTAATAAATTCCATAGCCATGTGTTCCCTGTAAGATTTTAAAAATCAGGTTAAATCAGAATGATAAAATTAAAAATTAAATTATAATTTAACTTAATTTTCTTAAAAAATAATTAAAATTTTCAATTTAAAGACAAGTTTGAATTTTTAAAATTTTTGTTCACGGGAGTGGGGCCAAGCTACTTGCAGGATATGCATAAAAAATCATTGTTTAGCCGACTGTTCCTAAAAATGCATCCAGTCAAATCACTGACAGGTTGAGAATTAGGTGGCACGTTATGTCACCAACCCAAACAAAATATGAAAAATGTTATATGTACGCAAGCCAGACGTCAAATGTTATGTTACATTTGTCGATTTCATAGTTATAATAATTCGATAGGCAGGATCGTTTTACACACATTTATTCTGCATCAAAACGGTTCACCTCCGTAGTTGGTATTCAATATAAAAGGAAACAAAATTGGCAGCACTCACACATGCACCCCTAATCCTTTTGCTACGCAACGTTTTTGTAAGATAAGCATCACAACCGTTTGATCCTACTTTTATGTCGCACTAAACGTGGACACAAAGCCAACCACATCATTTTCTCCTTTCTTGATCCTCTTCTCTGTCGTTGGATGTTTTTTTTTTTTTGATGATTGTCATCGGAAGTTTTGAGGAGCATGCAAACTATCTTCTCATAATTGCCAACAAATCTGATGTTTCGTTCTGGTGACAAGGGCTTATCCTAACCAGGATGAAGTTGTCCGTATGACAGATTATTAATCTCTTTTTCGTGTGAATTTTCAATTCTAGTGGAATCTATGATGTGGGATGGACAATGGCTGCTGTTTAGTAAAGTGGAGGCTTTTGTGAGATGTACAATGTTGTGGAACTTATTCCAATATGTCTAACCTATACAGAACAAAAACAAGTTTGGCCAGAGAGAATCACTCTTTTTCCTTTTGCTGATGACAAGACCTAAGCAGAAGCTACACGATGATGGAAGTGGGGTAATTATGGTCTAGAGGAAATGAACCGTGTAATAGAGCTTTCTCGCTGGATGCTCCTTTTGTTAAGTCTAGATTATAAGATTCCCGGAAAATTAAAGGCATCAAAGCAATTGGACCGATAATGTGTCCGGGCACAAATGATGATTGTCAGGTTGTGTTCAACAATTGCCCTCCTTTTGGTAATGCTCTAAGCCGCGGCTCGTGATTTTCAGTTTCATTCGCTTTTTCAACTTTACAGCCGTGATACACATCGCCATGTTGCAGAAAGGCCAAAACAGAAAAGCCCCACTAGTCTCAATCTTCTTTCTGTTCCCTGCACAATGTTTCTCACATTCATTCCCCCCAAATTGTTGAGAACACTTACCCAGAAAGGCAAACATAAAGCGCCGCTTGTTTCAAGCTTCTTCCATTCCTTCAGGTTTTCTCGATTACCCTCTATTAGATTACTCGGATACATTTCCCCAGTTATACAGACATTGATTTTTATTTGACAAAAAAAAAAAAAAAAAAAAAAGTCAAATAATAACTCGGACTTTTTCACAAGAAAATCCAGGGATAAGGTAAGAAATAGCAGCCAAACGAGCTTATGTGACACTGGAACACCTGATTGGATGCTCATAATTCTCAAATATATTGATATAATGTCGTCTCTGGTGGGGACATCCGATAAGAATTGAACGATACAGATATCATCCAAACCGATGCCAAAAGACGAGCTTTTTAAATGGATCACCATCCATTAAAAGAACGAAGAAGAAGAAAGACCATTCTTCAACAAAGAAGAAAAAAAAAAAAAAAGCAAGACAAAGTAATATAAGTTCAAAATTTGCATATTCCTTCTCCTACGCCAAACAGCACTCTTCCTTACAGATAACCCCAAGTCTACATCAACATGGCATAGCGCATGCTTTCATTTACCATAAGGTAGCTCATCTCTGAGAGATGCTCAAACTCGCCAGACAGCCAGAGGCCATCGGCCCCATTGACACGAGGTTCCGAGAAGCAAGAAAGAATGGTGAATGGCGCAAGAACAACACCAAATACGGCAGAGAAGCCGTTCCGTCTATGGGCCCTGTCCACGATTGGACACTGTCCACCAGCTGCTCCATTCACTTCTCGAAACATACTCTCATCGGCTACTCGGGGGCTTTTCCTGATGTTCTGCATGCTCCGAGCCGATCTGGCAGGCGACCTGGCCGGGATATGTGGGTGTGGGTGTGCGTGTGCTTAGAATAACTAGTGGGGTGAGGGTCGAACGAGTGACAGGCAAGGGCAGCTGATGCCAGCCTTTTTAAAGATAAGATGAGTAATTGCATTGATGAATGCCAAATCGGTAATCGGTGGTGATTTCGTTAGTGCCAGTGCCTATCACAAACAGTTAATGGCCTGCCTTTTTTGAACACCTCCGTTGGTTATCTTTTTGCAAAAGTGGGAGCTAACTCAGCCTAAACTTGATCGCAGTTCTAGTTTGAACTAGAACCGAAACAGAACCAAACCACTCAGACCAACAATATAGAGAGTCACAAGTGTCAACCATCAATTTGACTAATCATTTTGAATTAAAATTAAAATTAAAATTATTGATTAAACTATTTATAAAAAATAAAAAAATTAAATCAACAATCAAAATTATCTTTAACATAATAGATTATATGAATTTTATGTATTAAGAAGTTAATTTTTTAAAATTAACCGAATCTAATTAAACAATTTTAAATCAAATCAAATCCTAATTAAATTAAAATCAACGCTTATAACTCAAAGTCAACCATTAAGTGGCAATTTAATTAAGACTCTCTTTAATATTGTAACTAGAACTGGCAGTTTGAAATCAAAATCGAAATCAAATCCAACCCGTCATGCCAAGTTCGGCTAATATATGAAGACAAAGCTTTTTTTTTTTTTGGGTTTTTGTGTTCGAAATGCACTTGATTTGGCAAATTAAACATTTTGGCATGTTCTGAATTGAACTGGATAACTTCTGCTTCTGTTTGAGCCCATTGTTTGGTCCTTTTAGAGAACCAAACCCATGGTTCTATGTTATGTTAAAGATGGAAATGGTGCCTAGTTTTGGAAACTAATTTTTATGTAGAATGCAATCAATTCACATTAGAGAATTCACTTAAATAAGGTCAATTACCATATGAGTACATGATGATTATCATTTAATAATTAATTTTTATTTTAAATTAAAATTTTTTATACGTAAACAAAATATACTCTAAGGCAATTCTTATAAGTATATACAATAATTACAATATTTTTATTATATTATGAGATCAACTATGATAGTAAAAGAGATGTTAATAAAAATAACATTTGATGTATTTATATATATAGGGAAATGGAGATTAGAAGCATAATGAAAAGGAAAAATACTTTTTTAAGTCCTTTCTTCCGTCCTTTTTTTTTTTTTTTTTTAATATTATCTCCACAATATGAGATATGAGTCATGAGTAGAATATAGGAATGCCCCAAACTGTTAGTGCACAAATCGACCCATCATTAGATTTTTTTATAAAAAAAAAAATGTTCATTGTCGGCAAATTAAATTAATAAACTAATACCTTATATCCCATTTAAGTGCCACTACAAGTTGACAAAGAAAATGGAAGTCAAAGTCCCCCATCTTCAGGTCAATTTATTGTTTTAAATAGCAACATTAACGCGAAAGGCATGGAACCACACGCGTCGATGTCGTTAAGTCAAACGACTCCATTTTCTATCGTGGAAATGGAAAATTAAAAGTCCTTCCACTGAGCGTTGGATTAGATGCACTAAGACAGGTCGGTCTCGAATGATGCCAACGGGGTTTAACGGTGGGCCCCTTGACCTGTGATTCATGGCGTAAAGCCTGACCAACCGGCTGCAAGGAGGGTTGGTTCTCTCTGCTTTTCCTCTTCCTGGGTGTTTTGGAAAGTCTACTAGATTTGTGGTCTAAGCCTAAAGTCCAATGGGTCCCTAAACTGGGTTAGAATTTTCATGATTTGACTAATGGGGCAGCCCTAAACTGGATTTGGCATATGGACATATTAAAACAAGGCGTCGCTACTAGGGCTAGGTCCTAGAAGATTCTTGGGACATGGTACGGGACATCTGGACAACAATTCAATAACGTTGATAAAAACCTAGGCCCACCACAGCGTTTTTAACCTCTAAAGTCCAAACCAATTGTCTGTTTGGGTACGGACGTGGTCCAAAGCTTTTGGTGATCTCGAATTCAAGTGCCCAGACCCAGATCGCCTTCGTTTCTCAATGTTCAACGTTCATGTGCAATATACTCCTAAAGATCATCGCTGACGTTTCCTATGTATAGGCTCACAATCACGATGTTAGACTGGTTTGATATACGAAATTCAGGCAGCAATAAGTGTCCTTCGGTTTGATGGGCTCACCCAAGACAAGTTGAGAAAATTAATGTTATTTTTTGTGGTTAGACTCTCACCACTCCGTGAAAGATGATACGTACAGCAGTGGCTGTCTCTCGTACTATTCCACAGAAAGGGACATTTAAGTTACTTTACTGGTCTATTTGTAGGCTGCAATGGAAACTTCGAGTTTTATGATCAAATTGCAATGGATATTGTAGGCTGCAAACAACCCTTTTCCCCCAAAAACTACTATAGAAGTTTGATTCTTTTAGTTAATTGGTAACTCCCTTTTCATCTCTAGGCCTGGCTGATCGCATGCACAGGGTACAGAGAAATGAATAAAGAATGAAAATTGAAAGAACTCAGGCCAACAAAAATAGTAGAAATTCTTGACAAATGCCAATAAAAAAAAGGCAAAGGAATAGATTGCTGTTTGTGGATCAGATTGGGTTTACAAAAAAAAAAAAAATCCCACAATCGTTGTCGTCCCCGGGTCTTGCTGCAGCCCAGAGAAAATTAAGGCTTCGGGCGAACCCGACAAAACTGAGGGGCCCCAACTGAACTGTTTTTGGGATCCATAGGCCCTACGGGAAATATAAAACTAGATTAATGTTTAAATAAGTAGATTATATTTTAATTTAATGGCCAGTGGGACAGTGTCCATAAATTTTTCAGCCACACATTCGTCAGCTTGATAATTTATTCCCTCGTTCGACCAAAAAAACAAAAAAAATAAAAAATAAAAATTTCCATCCATCTATAATTTATAAACGAAATGAATTTGATAAGAGATAATTAGGAAGACTTCCAACTTAACTTATCCTAATGAAAATAATTAAATCGAAGAGCACTTATGCTTCAAACATGAAAATTTAGTTTATTTATCAAAATAAAAATAAGGCAGCGTATCCGTAACACTTCTTTAGATTCATTTCGAGAAGGGGGGGGGGGGGGGGGTAAAGAGACTGCAGTCATGCAAACGAAGAGTTGTCGAAGAAAATATTTTTTTTATCAGAATATTTGATACTTAATTCGTTGGGATATTCGGTATGAACGGAATCATTACCCACCGAAATACAATACCCTCTTCCTGGAAATTTCTTCCAGGCAGGTTCACATGGCACTGACATCAGACCGTTGATTATTCTACTTTCATTTTTGAACCTTCTTGATACAGTCGCATCGACTGTAGACAAGATGCCCTTTCCGTTTGTCTGGGCTAGTTTCTTTATAGGTTTCTTTTGGTTCGGCTACTTCCCCGTAGGATGATTCAGCTTGGCTGTTTCCCATAGAAGTCTATGTCTATTTCGATAATTTTGATTTGGTGTGGCTAAAATGTTTTGGTCTCTGCATACTTTGGCATTCATTATTAGCGAAATTAGTATTAAATCCTGCCACCACTCATCTCTGGGAATTTTTAATTTCATGGACCCCGTTCTGGAAAATAATTTTATGTTTATTATATGAACACAAGATGCTTGGCATTATATATGATAGATTATTGCTTGGAAAAAAAAATGTTATCTTTTTACTCAAACATATTGATTTAAATGAGCGTTTATATTTGATATTTAAATTTTTTTTTTTTTTTTATGGCCTAAAAGAGTTTTGCATGTTTTTCTTTATGTACATATAATCATGGTTATTACTAAACTTATGAGTTTTATTTACATTTGTAATGGATGTTAAAACGTCGTCCGTACGATTCGTTTAGAGAAAAAATTTGTATCGATTTTAATATTTCTCAAAAAGAATTTCCGCCAAGAGATTCTCAGCATCTGAAAGAAAAAAAAACAAAAACTTTTTTGTGATGGACGGATGTATGGGGCGGCAACGCAAACTGTCCGTCGAAACTGAGAGGGGCAGAAAGAAAAGAAGAGGGGGAAGAGATTCATATGTTGACTACGTTGTGCGTCAATATATGTTCCTGTTCCTGGGCCAAGTGTTGCCGGGCCAGGATGTATGAGCCCATGTGTCCCATTGACAAAGAGTAGGTCTTGAGTTTTTGCAATTTCTTCTGCATCAGCCTAAGGCCATAATGGATGGTGCAGATTGCACGAAGATAACCCTTGGTCTTTATTGAACCCCACAGGTTATCTGGACGGTGGAGATTTCTGGGGTCACCATCAACTTTACCATTTTTTTTTTTTTTTCCACAAGAGAAAACCAACCCTGCAAACTCATGGAGAACCATTCAACGGTGGTGGATCCCATACAGGACCCATTTCCCTTGTGGTTTCCGTCTACTTTTAACACCCCCGCCCTCTGGTCCATGCTTATCTGCAGCTCCATTTTACATCGCAACTTCCTCTTGTCTCTTTGTATTCTTTTAGTCTACTCTTGTTGGTGATGGACTTGGATATTGAGAAGCCTGCAGGCAAAAGGAAAAGGAGCAATCTTGAAGATGATGGTGATGATCATCATCCACCAGCGATTGGACTGGAAAATTTACCACGCGAGATCGTAGATGATATACTTTTAAGACTGCCCATCACTTCTGTGGTCCAATTCAAGTGTGTCTGCCGATCTTGGCGAGCTTTGGCACAAGACCCTCATCTTAAAAACTTGTACTTGGCCTCCAGAACTGAGAAGTCTGATCCTTGTCTGATAATTCACTGCGACATTCCTATCAGGAGCCGGCTCAACTTTGTGGATTTTTCCGCTCAGGATGATGAAGGAAAAAGAGAGGTGAAAAGAATCCATGTACCCTTTTCGCCTTCGATGCCAGAGTTTGATGTGGTAGGCTCATGCAACGGTTTGCTGCTGTTGTCGGATTCTTTGTACATTGATTCCTTGTATGTTTACAATCCTTTCACCGGGGAATACACAGAGCTCCCAAAGTCCTTGCAGTATCTTGATCAAGAAGTGGTCTTTGGGTTCGGTTTCCATCCAAAGACAAAGGAGTACAAGGTAATCAAGGTTATTTATTACAGGAATGGACACGGCGGCTACCCTCGTGCCCGTAGGAACATATATACTCAGTCTCAGGTCCAAATTTTAACCCTAGGAAATCCCCGTGTGGCGAAGTCTTGGCAAAGTGTCTTACAGGCTGGTTCGCCGGCCGTCGGAGGCCTTGGTCAATGGAAGGCTTCATTGGGTTAGTAAGCCATCGGCCCGCAGCCCTTCTCGCCGGTTGGTCTCTTTTGACTTGGCCGATGAGCAATTCAGGGAAGTACCTAAACCGACTTGTGGTGGCCTAAACCGGTACAACTATCATGCCGTGGCTCTGAGGGGCTGCCTTTCTGCTGCTGCTTATTGCAATCATGGAAAAATGGAGATTTGGGTCATGAAAGAGTACGATGTGGAGTCTTCTTGGGTCAAACAGTACAGCTTTGGATCTTACATGCCAAAGGGTTTGAAGCAGACGCTGGCCCGACCTTACAAGTCCTACAAGAGTTCTTCGAGAGGAAGATTTGTTAGAGTTATATGCCTTTTGAAGAATGGCGAGCTTTTGTTGGAATACAAAAGTAGAGTTCTGGTTTCTTATGACCCAAAGGAAGGAAGATTCAAGGACCTCATGTTGCAGGGGATACCAAAATGGTTCGAAACTGTCGCCCATGTGGGTAGCCTCAATTGGATTAACACTCCACTTTGATGCTTGCAAATACAGAGAAATGGCCCTTGATTTCTGATGTGAGTTTGCTTCCCAATTCTCATTCTGAAACAGAAATCATTGTTAATGTTCTACATTGCCTCCTAGACTTTACTTGCATGCTTCATATCTGTGTACACCTAAATAATTGATTACATGCATGCTTCACATCTGTATCTCTTTATAGATAAACTTCTGATCCATCACAAGAGATTGAAATTCGTCCCTTAATCTCTCATTCATCCCTTTTTTAGGTACATTGAATGTGATCTTTAAACGACGAATACTAGATAGGTACCAACAAGGGCTTTGTAACCGGTTATGAGTCAATCCGAATGGAGTGCTTTGAAATCTTAAATCGGACTCGGTGCTTGTAGAGGACAAAATTGCCACGCACCTAATATGGGTCATTAACAATATGCCGACGGCAAGGATTCTAAATAAACCACCAAATTAATGGTAAATGTCCTGACTGAGTAGCAATTCTTGACTCGAGACAGCTGGTGTAGGGCGACTCCTCTCCTTTGAGGGCATCGCACACTTCATGTAACAGGATGCTCACTGGGAATCGGGTCAATAATAAAACTTTTGTGACCAGAGGACTTTTGCACGAGTAGCAGAATTGCAATGTATGCATGACACAGGAAAAGCAACGAAAAGAAGACTCTTGCTTTGATCCAAATGGCTTTCGATTTACTTTTTGTAAATTAAAAAATTATATCACAGTATTTTACTATTTTTAATCCACAGTGATTTGAAAAGCCTTCTGTCAGCTCTTTCAAAGGGGCATTCCGCACCCGCACCCGCACCGCACTTTCCTAAAATTTTCCCACGGACAACAACCCACCAGCCAAATAACAATTGTGTAGCAACCACAAAAAGGCAGATGTAGATCATGAATAAAGTACATACGTGTTTATGGTCATCTTTGCTTCCAACTCTTTGATTAAGAAGCAAAGATTGCTTTGGAAAGTTGCTCATTGAGTAACCCAAAAAGGCCCAAAGGTGTTCCTCCCTGCCTTTTGCAAGGGTGCCCACTTTCTACTTCTTCCCATCCAAGACTCCCCTTTTATCCTTCTTTTTTAATTCAAAAAAAAAAAAAAAAAAAAAAAAAAAAAAAAAATCTTTTCTCCTCTTTTTATCTTCCTTTAATTTCTTGAATCAAACAACAGAACCCCTTTCTCGCGTTTCATCTAAATATTTTATTTAGAATTACCCTTATTAAAAAAAAAAATTTCGCTTTGATGAATGTATGGAAAATTTGAGCGACTGGCAGTAACATTGATGAACCGAATTGAAATGGCATGTTTCTCATTCCTGAAATTAATTACTGGAACATGGCTACCCAAGCAGCTTTCCGGAAATCACGGATTTGATATTGTCCGCTTATGTTTGTGAAATTACGGCTTTGACACTGGACCATGGACATATTCCAAAGAGATAGAAAATAAATAAATAATAACCCCACGAGGACCCCCCCATGTCCTGGCTTATTGCATTTTTAATGAGAAGGGTCTGGACCGGGGTTTTCTACTTTGCAGTAGGTTAGAGAGGCTCTTGAAACCTGGACTTCTTCTCCCCCAGGAATTGCCTAACTTTATTCATATGTTTGGCCATTTGATGACCCACCTTCATTCGTACCTGGAAATTATGTCTAATTGTTGCACAGAATAATTCAACATATACCCTACTATAGCCAAAAAAGAAAGATTTTAGCACCCCCAAAAGAAAAAATTATCTTACAAGTGGGGCAGGTGTTACGTTAGAGAATCAAAATGGCTAACAGTTCATTTGTGTGCATACAAAAGAGCAAGCTTGAATGCTGTATTGAATCAAACCTTTTTTCTGGGGGGGGGGGGTTGAAATGAGGCACATGGACACTGAGTCTGAGTGCGAGCTCCCACACACGAAATGTTCACTTTGCTATGGCACGTAGGACACATCGGTGGACCTGTCCATGGCATGAAATTGGTAGTTGATCATCCAACAGGGAAGAAAGAGTGGCGCATTATGTCCAAGATTTTTTTTTTTGTGGCAGAAAAAGAAAGAGTGCAGATATTGATGTCCCTAAGCAGCTGCAGTTTGAGATAAACGCTTTGAATTCTCACTCTCACTCTCTTCACAAAAAGGAGACGAGATATTGCGATTAATGAAATTCATGTGAGAATTTACATACCATATTTTTGAAAAATACAAAGAATTTACTGAAATTTAAATGTAGTGAGAAAAAAAAAATCTTGTGTTAAGTAGTTGTTAGTAAAAATTATGTTTTATTACAAAATTGTTATTAAAATTAGTCCAAACAGATTAAAAAAAAAAAAAAACTCAGCATTTAAATTCCAAAAATATACCGAAGCAAATTTTTATAGTCCACAAGGCAAAAACAAGGTTGCCCGATCTGCCTCCCATTTGGGGCCTGCATAAGGTCCAAGCCCAATATGTTCCACACTTCCAGGTCCTGTTTGGGGCTCATATTGTCTATAAACAGTCATTCTGGACCATTAGGCCCAAATACCAGATTGGGCTTTCAATAGAGCAAAAACAAGTTTTACCCACGTCGAATCCCCAGCCGCAGAATTAACAACAGCACGCCAAGTTTATCTCAATTCTCTTAACAAACCGAGGAGATAAAAATTAAAATCTAAAATGGTAAGGATGGCAGTACAACCACACATTAACTCTCTAAATATAAATTTTAGTTACACAACAGGCTCTTGCTTCTTCTCAGTGCTCCTCAGTATTCAAATATAGTAATGGCAAGGTTGGTTTGGTTTCTGGTTTCCTCTTTTCTATTGATAGCCAAGGTTGTAACTAAAGACTTCGACTGTCGCCACCACATCTCAACTAAATTAACTATCACGGCATGTTACTGCCCTTTTTCTCCACTATGTAAAGGGGCCCCTCCCCATCCAACTCCTCCACAGTTCCTTCTACCTTTCCTTACTCCAATTTTCTAACCCCTCCTCTGCATCAGTTTGTCCTGTTAAAGCGTGAAAATATGGCCACAGCCCCACCATGGCGCTTTGCTTTTGCTATTGTTGTTGTCACCCTTTGCTTCAGTCCTAACGCCTGTCATGCTAGAAAGATGAATGCCATTGACCAATGCTGGCGGGATGATCCAAATTGGCGGAGGAACCGGGAGCAAATTGCCACCTGCTCTGTGGGTTTTGCAGGAAAGATGACTAACAATATTGGAAAGGATCTTATACGCTACAAAGTAACCGATCCTAGTGACGATCCATTGAATCCCAGACCAGGGACTTTGAGATATGGAGCTACCATGATCAAAGGAAAAGTATGGATCACTTTCAAGAGGAACATGAATATCAATCTTCAGAGACCCTTGCTCATAAGTAGTCTTTCTACCCTCGATGGCCGCGGTGTTGACGTTCACATTACTGGCAATGGATGCCTAGTGGTCTACAAGGTATGTGCCATAGAAGAGAGAATCGCGCATGAGTATGGTAATTCTTTACTTGCCATAGTCAATTACATTGCAAACATTCTAAAACCTTTGCGCTTTCGGTCTTTTTCAGGCAACCGATGTAATCATCCATGGCCTCAGGATTCATCATTGCAAGTCTCAAGGACCAACTTCAGTAATGGGACCAGATGGAGCTGTAATGCCAATAGGCCAGATGGACGGGGATGCAATCAGGTTGGTCACAGCATCAAAGGTCTGGATCGACCACAACACCCTATACGCATGCCAGGACGGGCTTCTGGATGTCACTCGTGGATCTACTGATGTTACCATATCAAACAACTGGTTTAAAGATCAGGACAAGGTTATGCTTCTCGGACACGACGATGGATTCCTGAGGGACAAGAACATGAAGGTGACTGTCATCTTCAATCACTTTGGTCCCAATTGCAACCAAAGAATGCCAAGGTAATAACTTGTTGCATTCCAGTTTCTGTGCTGAGCAGATTCTCTTTAGTACACCTAGACTCACAATTGAATGTACGGGGCACTAATCAAATTTATCGGACACGGTAATAATGCAGGGTCCGCCATGGGTATGCACACGTAGCCAACAATCTATATCAAGGATGGCAACAATATGCAATAGGGGGAAGTATGAAACCCAGCATCAAGAGTGAAGCCAACTATTTTATTGCACCAACTTCAGGAAGCAAGGAGGTAACATGGAGAAATGGCATCAATGACATGAGTGGACCGTGGAATTTCTATTCTGTTGGGGACGTATTTGCAAATGGAGCTTCTTTTGTCCAGACTGGGATAGGCAAAGCAAAGCCTAACTACAACAATGAACAAAAGTTCCAGGTTTCAGATGCCAAATCCGTGACGACATTAACAACCTGGTCTGGTGCTCTAAAATGCTCCAGAACATTGAAATGTTGATCCAAGCAGCGAATCCCAACATGCGGATGATCAATACTTGGGTTTATCTATTTAGTATTCTCTAATTGTAACTGTACTACAGGATTTTTTTTTTCCCTACCGCTTTTATGGTATGGTTATGCTGACAGCTGTGTGCAGTATTGTTGGGCAATATAATAAAATATATGTCTCTGTAATAAAGAATATCAAGATTATTATAAATTAATGAATGTTTACTTCAATAATTGCGGTTAAACATTACATGTTATTGTCAACCCAATTTACTTGGCAAAATTCAGCTGAAATATGATGAGGAGATCAAATATTTTTTAATAATCAATTTTTCTTGAAAAAGGAAATCTATACTTAACCGCATATTAGCCATTTTCCCGACCTCCCCTTTTTTATTTTCTTCTTCTTTTGAAAACAGAAAATAAGCGAAAAAAGAAAAAAAACAAAAAGATGGGAAAATCAAGAATTCAAGATACACGTCCTTTTTCTTTGTCTGTTTTACATTAATACTGTTGGTTTGGAATTTATGGTGATGATCGGTTGATTGCTGGGATGGCACCACAAAAAGGACCATTGGATTTTGATTTTCAAGGTTGCATTATGGAGAAAATTTTCGGGTCTCTTGTTGCCAGTCGTTGTTTCTTTTTTCTTGTGTCTGTTTTTCTGGGTTGGATCAGCATCTCAAGGCCTGCCCAAAAGTGTTGCTGTGTCGGGTGTCAACTCGGATGGCCTTGTAGGTACATTAATTCCTTCAGCGGCTCCACCGACCTGATCAAAATGACAATTTCAAACTGCATTTTGGATGTCTTAGTCCTTGGCAAAAAGTTAACCAACAATTTTTTTTTTTGAACAACATATTACATAAGCAAGCCCCTTATGCGAGTAATGAACTATTTCAAGTCTTTCGGTTTCTAAGAAGTTGGATCCGGATGTTAATTCAACTCATCTTGCAGAGTCAGAAAAGAAACAAAAAATTAGAAGTAAAGTTGAACATGTGCTACTGTTATTGAATAAAAACAGTGCCATCATATACAACAGTTATTTTTGACACCATCAACCACAACACAACTCATCAGCCAACTTGGAGCCGATGTACACTGCCCATATGGCAAAATTGACGCACAACATTTCCTTTGAACCATGAAGCATGCTTGTGCACTTCAACTGAGCCAACGCATGTCTGCAATAGGGTGAGTTCACATCGATAGAATCCAAGCGGGACACCTCCATAACTTGAACTCCCAGACATCACGAACCTATATTAAATCTTATTGAACCACAAGCTAGCTAGATAGAACAACTCATGGAACATGACATTCAACATGCAAGCTAGAAATACCACTAGACAAACTTTCACCAAAAGCACAATAGCAGAAGTTGACCATTACTCTGTCTTCTCAACTGGGGTTTCTGCTTCGGTGGCCTCCTTAGTCTCAGCAGGCTTCTCTTCTCCCTTAACTTCTTCTTTTGGATCTTCAACTGCAGTTTCTGGTTCTGCTGCATCTACGGCCTTATCAGACTCAGCAGTCTCTTTAGGCCCCTCACTAACAGCAGGCTCTGTTGTTTCTTCTGGAGTTTCTTTCTGTGTCTCCCCAGCAGTTGCTTCAGGTGTTTCCTTTGGAGTCTCCTCCTCAGTAGTTTTCTCTGCTGCTGGCTCTTCTTTTACTACCTTCTCCTCTTCCTTCACCTCTTTAGTCTCAACCACAACTGCTGCTTCAGGTTCTGGTGCCACAGGTTCTTCAGATGCTACAACTGTATCTTCTGCCTTTGGCTCTTTAGTGGCTGGCTCTGGTTCTGGTTCTGGCACGGCAGCCACAGCTTCTTCTTTGGTGGTCTCTGATATGTTTATTGATTCATTCTTTTTCTCTTCAGCAAGTGCAGTCTGTGCTGATACAACCTGCAGGACCATATGCAAAATCAGCACAACATCTTACAAATCCCAGTGAAATAACTAACCGAAGGTCGATACATAAGCTTGTGAATGTGATTTCAACCTACATACATCTAGTCCTTAAAAAAAGAAAAAAAAAAAAGGCTAAGAAATAGGCCAATCAATGCATGTAAGTTAACAAGAAGTATGATTTTGCATGATGGAATGCAACAATGCTAAATTCGGAGATCTAATTCCAAGCTGCGAAACGATCAGTGATTAACGACACCAAAATGCAGCTTTCCGAATATATTCATATCAAATTTTTATGCAAAACAACACGATCCCATAATAGCTGGTCAACTATAAATATAAATGTATTGTAACTAGTTGCTGATCTTGATATTCATTGCGTTGACAACTGCCAGATGACATAGAAGAGAGTTTACTCGTAGAACCTGCTGACAACTTAAACCCTTTTTTAAGATCATATAAACTTCAACTAAAACAATTTCTAGGAAACATTGATCGGTTACCTCGGCAGTGGCCATAATCGTGACTTGAAAGAAAATTTAGCTCAAATACGCGAGTAGAAGGGAACGAACCAAAGCGTCACAAAGGAAAGAGGTTATTGCTATGAGGGTTGGTCGAGTAGTTGATGCAGAGACGATCAAACTGGAGAGGGTTTATATAGAGATTCACCAAGCTGGCGGGGCTTCAAGTTTGAGTGGGAGGGAGAGTGTTAAGAAGAGGTTTGTACACTGTGCACTCGAGGAATCTTGGGATTTGACAACTAATGTCACAGAAATCAAGGGAATTAGCATGCTTCCGTAATAATGTCAAAAGGGCTCTTGAAGAGCATGCTTTTGCTATTTTTAATGCATATTGATTCGTATTTTGTAGCCTTTTGGTTGGCAGAACCAAAGGGTTTTAATAATAGAGGCCACCATATCCTGCTGAGCCATCATGTCCCCCATATTGGTTTTGTGTGTTAGCCTGCTCCGTGCAGTCGGTCATGTTGGTGACCCGATTAGGGCATCCACTCATCCATGCTTTCCCTCTTGCTTTCTTTTCACCTTTGCAACTGTAATACGTCCGCACAAGACTTCCAGAATCTGGGATTGAGCCGGATCTCTTCTATCAATCTAGTCCATTTAGATTTCTTAATTAAAGTAACAAAATAAACTTTTGTACGCTCAGTTAATTTACTTTATAGGAGTTTCAACAAAAAAGGGAGAAGAAAATGGAAAAGAAACAACAAAATACAGTTTCGTAATTAAGGTAACAAAATCAAGTTTTGTATGCTCAATCAATTGATTACCGTCACCTTGGTGATCGGACCACGAAATTTACTAGCGATATTGTAGATCCCTATGCCAACTACGCCAGTAAAATTGACAACTTCGTACGCTAGCGGGGCTTCAGCTAGCGTCCTCGGAATACAGTGGCATGCCATGATCCTTTGCTCCTAACAGCTTCTTCATTTCCTTTCAATAAATTAAATTAAATCCTCAAAATAGTGGCAAGACCCAACATTGCTCGCTGGCTCAGCCTGTAAAGTCTAAAGTGGAAAAGATATCTTCATAGGGCGGTGGGATTGGCCCCCACGGATGGAGCCCACATTGTACTCTTTCAGCTGTGCTATCCAATAGAATCGTGCCACGTACGGAGCCTGCCACCGACCTCGTGTAACAGCGTTGTCTCCACGTCATTATTGGTTGCCACCGGGGTCTTTTCAGTTCAAAAGAAGTGGACCCCCCCGGCGTTCTTCCAACGTGAGACTTGATTAAGATGTTTCCAAAGGGTGGTTGCTCTGTTTTCTTCGTGATTATGTGCTTTCCACGGTTAGCTGACCTGTAAAAGGGGATTCATATGTTTTGTATTTTTTTGACTAAATTATATTTGACTAGATTAAGAAAATAATATATTTAGATTAATTGTGAAACTAATCAACAATAATATCTCTAAATAATAATAATTAATTTTTTTAAAAAATTATATATATATAAAAGTTATTATACATCTTTGTCAGGGAGTATCAATTGGAGATAACTCCTCCTTGTCCAACGCGATGATGATGGTAAATTAGAAACAAAATAAAATTTTGGTAGTCTTGTCGCAATCACACCTTTGTTTTATATAAAAAAACGACAACAACAGAAGAAAAAAAGGTTACATAATGCCTATCGATAATGGAAAAAAAATTTTTTTTTTTATAAAAAAAAAAAGGGAAATATGTGCTCATCTCCCCTCACACAGTCACACCAAGTAAATTCTCCTTCGTTCAACGTAACCCCAAAAGGTAAATGCATTAGATGGGGCCACCGGATTCTATTAAGAAAGCTCAAAGCTCAAAGCTCAAAGCCCAAATATTTATGATCCGATGAAAGTGTAACCATTTGAGCTTGTGATGGACTTTAGAGGACCCAAATTGGGAATAGAGGGCCTAGGCCATCCACAGAAGAGACCGAAACGAGCCCAATATTGCAAAATTTTTGCCATCCCTCCTTATGAAGATGACATTTGATTCTTTTTTTTTTTTTTTTTTTTTCACCATCACAAGTAATAAAATCATATTTCTGAATGAGATGGGGGAATGTGTGTGTGTGTGTATACAATTTTCTCTCTTTTTTTTTGGGTCTATTTTCTTTATTTTTCAATTGCATGTTTTTAAATTGGTGTGATGAGTGATGGGACTCACACGTGCCCAATATTCTGTACCAGTAATGGGGCCCAACCCACCCAACAAAGAAAACAACAATAAAGAGAGAAAGAATCAACTGATTGAAATCTGTACATCCGGCCCGTTGTCTTCCTTCTCTTCTCCTTCCTTTAACCCCTCATCTGCCTAACGAAGCATGGCCTAACCTGTCTGACAACGAAAAAGCTGAAGTATGAAAAGCCTGTCGTGGGGCCTGTCGTGGGGTTCAGTGTAACTATACTGGGAATGTTTATTTATTTTCCTAACCCAAAAAGGTAAAATCGTGTCATTTTAAGAGCGAGTTACAATCTTGATTTGACTCAACCATCAAATCACAACATTCAAAACGGTAAAATTATAAATTCCAAATGCCAACACATGCGTTGATTATTTTTTTAATTTTTAGATTTATTATTGCAATTAAGGATGATGACAAAAGATGGGGGCAAAGGATTATATTTAATTAGGAAAAGCTATTTTCTCCTTTCTCTCTGTGGACTTTGACCTGTGGAAAAGCTTTTTCTTGCTAACGAAATCAGGAAGGATAGGCCGCAATATGCGCAATAGATTTCAAAAGACCAAAAAGGCCAAAGTTACTATTATTGTTATTATTATTATTTCATTGGAATCTTACAATGCAAACGGGGGCATCAGTATCTTTTGATCATCGTGTCTTAAAATATGGGGGAGTTAATTGTGTCTCGTGACAATTCTCAATCTGCGCAATCTCGAACTTCCAAAGGAAAGCTCGTTATTCTCTCCCTTGCGTAACCCAAATTTAACCTTAAGCAAGGAAAGTCAAGGGCAGGTACAAATCATAGAAGTGAAAACGAAGGCAAGCTGAAGTGTAGTCAAAGAGATGATGAGCGTGGCGAGGGGAGGACCAGCAAATTCGTGCGTGAATGCATGGGAATTGGCATCAGGCATTCATTAACGAATAGGACCACATTTTGATTTTGGTTAGGAAACCACCACCAAATCCAAGCTTTAATGGTAGAGGTCTCGCTATTTATGTAAAGAAAGAGTCAATAGGACTTACCAAATCCAAGCCATCATCGTCCTTAATCTTAGCCTGTAACTGTACTCCTCTCTCTCTCTCTCTCTCTCTCTCTCTCATATTTCGGATCACCACACGACCTTTTCTACTCCAATTACGTAACTACCCATTTTTGTTTCTCTTACTTTATGTCTTTCAATTGATGTTACCATTTCAATACCAACCCACCACCAAAAAGCTAAGAGACAGGACAAAAATCTAGTTTCTGTTTTGTCTTGTTACGTTCCTGTTTGTGTCTTATGGGTCTTCCTTCCCTTCTTTGCTGTTGGATTTCCTTGAACAAAAAAAAAAAAAAAAAAAAAAAACCTTTTGCCTTTTGTGGTCCCTCGTTTCTTTTTCACTAACACACGAGAAAAAAAAAAAGGGTCTTTCAACAGAAGATTAAAACAGCTCTGTTCCCATTATCCATTTTCCTCTTGAACCAGGAATCTCTTGAAAATCCTCTCTTTGGCATAGCGCAGTATTTCTTGGCGTTTTAGCTGCCATTATTGATGAGTTGATGTCTCTGACTGTTGGAGCCGTATCGAGTTCCGGTAGTATGGGGTTTGAAGACGAGAAGGAGGGAGCGAAAGGGGAAAAGAGTGGGGTTCTGGAGACAAAAACAGCACGTCATGAGGGTGATGGAGCTGAAGGAGGAGGAGGGACATTGAGCAGGCGCACCAGTGAGTCTTCCCTGTATGCTACTGATCAGGAAGACGAAGATGAAGAGGGAAGCAACAAACTTCAGCTTGGTCCTCAATTCACCCTCAAAGAACAGCTTGAGAAGGATAAGGTTTGCTTGCTTTTTGGCTTTCGTGGAATTTAGTTAGAAAAATATTCTTTCTGTTCTTATAAGCATTTTGGTTCTGCAAATGGATGAATCTGATTTTGTTAACGTATTTGGGTGTGGTGTTTTTATTTTTTTTTTTCCTTTTCTTTCTTTGGTTCGTGTTGTTGGTGGATTTTATAAGTTCAGGATGATGAAAGTCTCAGGAAATGGAAGGAACAGCTTCTCGGGAGCGTGGATTTTGACAATGTGGGAGGTAAATATCATGCTTCTGTTTCACAAACTGAAATTAAAATTTTATAGGAATCTGGTCTTCAAAGTCTTCAAGAATTCTCTTTTCTTTCATCTCCAATGCTTGCTCGGCTTGGCAAGGAAATTTTGGTTCAGCGTGCAGAACCTTGATGTGTGAGCCTGTTACATGCTGGGGCAGAGAATTTATAATTGCTTTTGATTTTTCCTTTTTTTCCACTTACCTTTCTCTTACGCCTTGCTATATGAGTTTAAGAAAAGAATTTTTGATTGCCTTTCCGTCCTACATATGAAAATTTTCTTTTAGTCGCTGCTGATTCATTTATTGCTAGATCAATCGAACTTTTACTTGGTAAGCACTCTGGATGAGATGTGATTCAGGCTTAGAAGGACCTTTCCAAATGTATATCATTACACCTTTCTGTTGTCAAGGAGTAGCAGCAATCCATGTTTCTTCATTTGTGGGCTTTCATTTCTGCTTAGATATGCCTGTTTTGTTTGCAAAGATTAGCCTATGGTTTTATTGCCGGGGCACCATTATATCGGAGCTATCATTTGAATATTGTACACTAAGTAATATTGGTAGGTCTAGTCTCTGTAGTCTTTCAAATAACCTTGCATTCATTTTCTGGTGCTGTAAGGAACAATTTCCATACCAGTTGCAGGATTCTCCTGGCAGGCAAAGTAGCAAGCTTAAGCTCTGTTGCTCGGCTAGGTAGTCCGGCAACATAGGAGAAAGATTAGATGGAATTGGTCTGTTCAATAAACCTCTTGCAAAGATGAAGTGAACATTTTCAACCTCAGATGTGCTGCGTTTGGACTAGATCTATTCCTAACAAGTTGGATGCACTTGTGAAAAAGCTTCTTATTTCTATTGAGGCAGTCCTATCTTTCAATCTAGAGTTTTGTTATTTTTGCTAAGAATCCGAAACCTTGCCCCTCCACCCCACCCATTTTATTCCCTTCTGTATAATTTGCCCTTTTTTTTTGTAATTGCAGAAACTCTTGATCCAGAAGTGAAATTTCTTAGTCTTTTCATCATCTCTCCTGGAAGACCTGACATTGTCCTTTCTATCCCTGTGGATGGAAAACCCCAGGGCTTATGGTTTACATTGAAAGAAGGAAGTCCTTATAACTTGAAATTTTCTTTCACAGTGAGAAATAACATTGTATCTGGCCTCAAGTACACCAACACTGTCTGGAAAACTGGTCTCAAGGGTAACCACTCTAACTAGTGATATAGCTTATGTTTAAAATATGCTTAAAACATTTGGTTGTTGTACTCATAAACTAAATTTAATTTCAGTGGATAGCACAAAAGAGATGATTGGAACCTTCAGTCCTCAGCCAGAGCCTTACACACACGTAATGCCAGAAGAGACTACCCCATCTGGCATTTTTGCTAGAGGATCATATTCAGCAAGATCCAAGGTCGGTTTCTACTTTTCTTTCTTTCCTTTTTATTTTTACCTGTTTTTCCCAACTTCGCCCCCCCCCTTTGTGTATTGCTGGAAGATGCTGAAAGTAAAAGACAAGTGCATGTCTTTCAGACATCTGAAGTCAATCTTTCACGTTGTAGATCTAGCTTCGATTGATGGTTTGCTTTTGGAGTCTCTAACAAATAACATCCACTGGAGCTAAACAGAGCCTAAAATTTCCCTGAACCGAATGCCAAGGCCTTTCTTCCTTTGTATCTCATGAATCTAAGTCCTTTGTAAACATATTTATCGAAAACAGTAACATGAGGATGCTTTAAACTACAGAGGCTACACTTTTTCTATACCATTTGTGTGGCTTCACCAAACTCTTATCATTCAGTTGGTGGACCAAGTTAGGCCAATCGTCTATTTCAATCACCATTCTCATGAAACATTATGCTCCACGTCATTTCAAGACATGTTTTCAAAGGTGCATTCATTGTTTCTTCATCTTGAAATGTTACTGTAGTCATAAATGATGCTATCTAATATATAAATATGATGTGGGACATATGTCAATTTGTTCACCTATCCCTTTTCCACTAGTTGTAATCTGTCTTTACGCATGTAACATCTGGCACATCAATTCATTTTGAGGTCATGGGTCTATGATAATCTGCATGCTTAAATTTCTGATGTAGAGAGGAAAATGATCTTTAAGAATTGGACATTTCAGTGCTCCCATTTTTCTCTCTGGTTCAGAATATCTTATTTAGTCTTAACCATTTATCTTAATCTTCTTTTTGAATTTCTCAGTTCCTTGATGATGATAACAAGTGCTACTTGGAGATCAACTATAACTTTGACATCCGAAAAGAATGGGCTGCCACTTAATGGACAACTCTGCTACTAATGTCTTCTTGTTAAGTTGACATTCTAATTGTGCTGCTTAGGATAGCATTCTATTTAGTAACCTTCCACAGTTATTGTAGTACCAATTCAGGCCGGTGGCTGGCTACCACGGCGGTGGAGATAGAGATTCAATTGGTCGCAGTGATCAATAAACGAAGAGCTTGGCCTTTTGCTTTAGCTATGTCTCTGCTCTTTCAATTCCAACCAGGAGTGAAGCTTCCCAGTTGCTCAAGGACAGCCTGGGCTCCATTTCTTTAGTGTAAAAATTGGTATAGTGCTAATGTTAAAGATATATTAGGATGCAGCCTAGGCAATGGGTTTTATTTTATATGATTGTGTACTTGTTTGTTGAAATTTTGAGTTGTGATTGCTTTAATTCAGAACGTTGTCTCCCTTTTTTTTTTTTTTTTTTTTTTTTTTATTTTTTTTTTTTTTTTTTCCTGCTTTGTTCTGCGATTGTTGTTTTCATTTGTTCTTGATATTTCCACCAACATTTTTCCTGCTCGTGCTTCAACTGTCATTTTCATTTCTATGTACGAAGTAGGCCCAATGAATTGCGCGATCTAAGATCAAAGTAGGATTATCTGATCCACAGTGGTCTAATTATCCTGTACCAGATGACATTAAACGTTGATGACAATCAACCGACACCGAACACACCATCGTGCTACCAACAAGCTGGCTCTTGCAAAAAGTCCTGGACATGTGGGCCGTGCAAGCAAAATTTCGAGCAATTGAGGACCCCCCCCCCCATGCTCCTGTTTCTGGGTTGAGAACAATTGGGCCTCTACCTCTCCAGAGGTTTAACGTAAAATTGACAAGGAAAGCATCAACTTCTGCGCTCGACAGCCAACCTTTCATCCACCTACCTACACTCGCTGGCTTGTTCTTGGACACCAATGTATTTAATGGCTTGACTTCACATCAACATTTAAACCACCCCTCAAAAATCCAAATCATTTTTCACATTTTTTCACCAATTCTATAAGATTTCTCCTGTCATTACTTCCAGAAAACAAAGTCTGTTTTGATTGGTAGCACATGACGTCAAAGGTATCCGTCTAGAACTGTTGCGTCAAGTTTTCAAACTCCTTGCTCAATTAACTAGCACATGCCCTCTTGAGAAAAGCGTGCATTAAGTGAGCTTTGGCATGGACAATTTCACCAAAGACTCATGCCGAATTCCCAATCCTAACCAATTAATATGTCACCATGGTACGTTTTCCAATGCTCAATGGTAAAATGACAAATACGACATCCTTAATCTAAGATGCAGTGTTATCCAAAAAAAAAAAAAAAAAAATACAAGAAATCTGTGACACTAAACCCTACTAGAATAATCTCAAGTTAAATAAGAAACAAATCACCAATGAGCTTTTGGGTTGGTGACATTGGGGTAGTTTCCCAATTTGATAGTATGAGTTACAGAGCCAGAAGTAGAACTCACAAGTAGAACAGGCACAAAAATTAATGTTGTTATTATTATTATTATTATTATTTTTTTTTTTAAAAAAAAAAAGGGCTGCCCGTGTGTTACGCAGCAGCACATGCCCCCATGTGGGTAGACTATGAGAGAGGGACGTATGGTGTACACATGAGCGCACAGGAGCCGCAGTTTTCCATTTTTTCTCTCTCTCTCTCTTTTTAAAAAAAAAAAAAAAAAAAAAAAAAATCATTGACATTACATTTGGACAAAGCATTGACAGTTGTCAACATTTTATTGAAAGTCGAGAGAGGTCGGTGCAGTATCCGGGATCCTTCTTGACAGCAAGCAAAGCTCGTGGTGGGCCCCAAACTTCGATAATTTCTCGGCGTCACGATAATCTCATTTCTTTCTGTTTCCCCAGTTCTTTTGATTGTGTCGCGAGATTTTGGAAATTCAAAACTAAAATTTACACCTGTTTAAAAGAAAAATTATTCAATTTATTTTTTTTTTAAACTTGCAAAAATAAAATAGTCAACATTATCTTCTTTTTTTTTTTTTTTTTTTCTCTCAAAATAAGAATTATTGACAAATCTTCGTTTTCATTTAAATATTTCTAAGTTATAGTTAGTTAAAAGTTGTCTTTATTTTAATATTAAAATAGAAAATTATCTTTCTAAAAGCAACATATGTTTCAATCTAAAGTGTATCACTTAAGATCAAAGGAACCTTTGCCTTCATATTGAAGTAATTAAGCCTTCGGCTTCTATTAATTACTAGAAAATCTTCCGTTTTATTTGAAAATAACTATAAAAAAGGCAGAATAAATAAAGGAAAAAAGCTATGTGGACATATTTGAGTGAATATATAATTGGTAAAAAAAAAAGTGAATTAATCATAAATTTTTTATTGATATAAATAAATAAAATTTAAAGTAAAAAAATTACTTTAATATTTTATTATAATTATCATGTATCTCAATAACTATAACTATATAATGATACTTATATATAAATTAAAAAAATGTTACTATAAAAGTTAGCAAAACAAAAAGGCTAATTAATTTCTTAATATCAGAAAACAATTAATAAATCTCATAAACTTCAAATAAAAAACTAGATTTCAAATTTTTGGAATCATTGATTAATTTTTATTTCTATTTAAAATAGTAATTTGATTAGTAATTCAATACAAATTTTTTATTGATTTAAGTTTTATTTTTTTTTAACTAACACTTATTTTGATGAAATTTTGATTTAGAGTTTAGATATACAATAGTAAATTTTAAAATTTTAATAATAATAAAATATATTTATAAATTTAAAATAAAATAAATAAAAAAAAAATTTAATAAAAATGACTCAATCTAACTTATTAATATACTTAAAAAAAATATTTTTTTTTTATTAAAAAAAAAAAAATCCTCGGCCATTAGATTTCTGGCATGCTGAACACAAGTGTCCCGAAATGTCAGTCAACAATTTTAATACAATGTCGTCAAGGCGACAAGGGCCAACAAAGGTTGCGTCATTTACCTTTGGCCTGCCATTCTGGGACTGGAACCGGAAGAAATCTAGGGAAAGTCCTGGACCAGGGCAAGTGCGGTTAACAATTTGCCATCATTCGCTGGCCTTAACAGAAAAAACTGCCAGTGCAAGAAATACATATCATGAGATGACAAATTCCCTGAGAAATTCAGTGCGGTTCATGCTAATTGCCAACCATGGAGATGGAGCGGTGCAAGACTGCCAAGAATGGTGTGTTGAACGTGGATTAAGAAGGGCCACCCTACACAGGACCTCACTTAAAAGAGATTCCCAACCAAGCATGGTTTGTTTTGTCCTCCAAGAAAGAACCATCCAACTTTGGAAAGTAAAAACCAACTCCATACGCTATGCCACACTTACACAACTTTACTTATATCTGCTGCCCCATAACCAACTGGAGACACCCCACCAGGTCCCTTTTTTTTTTTTTTATTAAACAAAGTAGTAGTCCCACTAATAAACCACCCATCATTTTATAGTCTCATCTCTAAATTGATACCATTCCCTACTGCATTGGCACTGGCCATTTTCGCCTTTCTATCTGAATTGCTCTTGTTGAGGTGAGTGTGTAGTTCCATCTTTCTTCTCATTGGCCTCTTTCGTTTTGGTTTTTGCTCGTCAGGGTCCTAATGTGAAGTCACAAACTTGTTTTTGTCTTCAATACCGATGAGCACTTTTTTTTTTTTTTTTTTTCCTTTTTCTTGTTGGCTTAGCTATCCCTTTTGAATGTGTTGAGCCCAGATCTGTTTCTCCTGCTAATTGTTGATGTTGCTGTAGCTTTCCATTTTTAATTTTTACTTTTATCCTTCTAGGTGACGAAGATTTTGTCTTGACTTGCTTTTTTTACTGTTTTCCAGTTAGAAAACTGAAAGGACAAAGCAACTGCATTGTCAAATAGAAAGTACTGCATTTCACGTTACAGTAGGACTTGTCATCTGGGTTCTGAGAATGGGCGTCTGATCTTCTTTAGATTTAGCAGCTTAGGCACGATTTCTCATGTGAATTATAATTCTTAGTGCAGTAGCCTTAATTTCCTGTCTTCTAGATTTCAATATCGTCCGCCATTGCATTATATCTTCATTCTTGAATGTTCCTCTATAGGTCTTGTTGTCTCATGCTTCCTTTATCAAAATATTGAGTATCTTGTGTGTACAAGCAAAAGCACAAAAAGTTGGATCCTTTGATATTCATTCTGAACTTCCTTGTACGACCTGAGCAAGATCTGTGTTTTTGTCAGAAGAACTGGTCATTATCTTCTGCGTCTATTTGATGTTTAAGTTAATTCGATGATTTGGGTTTTGTGGACTTGGAAATTGTCGTTTGAATTTGTAAATTGCAATCATTGATGAGATTCCGCTCTTGCAGGAATTTGGGGAGTGTGGAGATATCCAGGGCAACGAAGAATTTGCGGAAGCAATGGAGTTTTCCATGATTTGTTTGTTTTGCAGCACACTTCTAATTTTGTTCTCTCCACCAGCTTGTGCTCAAGCTTCTAGTCCTCCGGCACCAACCCCAAATCCGTCTCCAGCGCCAGCACCAGCACCGGCACCAGCTTTTGTAAACCTCACCCACTTGCTCTCTGTTGCTGGCCCATTTGACACATTTCTCAACTATCTTATATCCACCAAAGTCATTGACACCTTCCAAAACCAAGCCAATAACACCGAGGAAGGCGTCACCATTTTTGTGCCAACAAATAAAGCCTTCTCATCCCTCAAGAATCCTTCTATATCAAACCTCACTCGAGACCAACTCAAGCAGCTCCTGCTCTTCCATGCCTTGCCACGTTATTACTCTCTGGCCGAGTTCAAGAACCTTAGTCAAGTAGGACCGGTTAGCACATTTGCTGGTGCAGGCCTATTTGCTTTGAATTTCACAGATGTGTCTGGAAACGTGCACTTGGATTCAGGATGGTCGAAAACCAAAATTAGCAGCAGTGTGGATTCAACTGATCCTGTTGCAGTTTATGAAGTTGAAAAGGTCCTTCTGCCCGAGGCAATCTTCGGTACTGATATACCTCCGACCACAGCTCCGGCGCCAGCCCCTGAAATTATTCCTTCAGCGGATAGTCCAGCAGCATCAGACACAACGTCAAATGTGCCTGCTCCAGGAAGTTCCACTCCAGATTCTTCTCATAAGATCAAGTTGGGCATTTTGAGTCAACTATTCCTAGCTGGTTCATGTGCGCTGGTCTTGTTCTTGTAAGAAAGGATTTCAATTCATTAATACGTGATGGATCTTTAAGTTACGAGGGTATATCTGTATTTGTTCATTTGCGTCATAATTTTCAAAATTTTTTTGATTATACATATCATTGAGCTCGAGAAATTGAATGTGAATTTTGCTATAATCTCTAATCTCGTTGTCTATTTAAATAAATTTTTACTTGGTCTACTCGGCCACATGCCGCTTTTCCATTTTTTTTTTTAACTTATTATTATACTCTTGCGGCCCAGTTCAATCCCTTATTTAATTCATAGCGTTTCGCCTCCTAAGCTTGAATAGTTCATTGTCATTAATTCATAGCATACATACCTTGGCTTACAAACAATTGGAGTGGCCCCAAAATTGGAATATCAATCAATCCTTGACTTCTTTACATTGTTACATCAATGCAATGCAATGTAGCTTTTGACACTGTCAAGGAGAGTGTTTACCTTACCTCTACTGCGATCCAAGGGAAGGCCCCCCTCTTTTGTTTGGTGCCCTTGGTCCATTTTAAGAAGGCACCAAAAGCTATAGTTATAAAGAGACGCGAGGAATTTTCATGGGTCTCGCCATCCTAAATTTCAAAAATCTCGCAAGTCCAAGGTAGGTGGGCTCTGAGATTTAGGTTAAAGGTTTAGTTGAGTGTGCTTACCGGGCTAATTATTCTAATATTGAAGAAAACATTCAGAAAATAATTCATGAATGCACCAAGGTGCACCTCTAATATTGTTATGGGCTTCATCTCGGTAGAATCATAAATTGGCCCAACGCTCAAAAAAAAGAAAAATTAAAAAGGAAATGTCACCGTGCACCACCTTGAAGCAGACCAGTCTCATCAAAGCACCTTTGAAAGTTCAGTTGACCAAAAGCTTCTTGCCAAGACAAGCAGTTGTGGATGGGGGAATCAGTGATTCTTCTTTTCTTGTTCCGGGTTTGCAAAGCATGAAGTTAATGCCTAATATCCACTCATCCTACAAAATTGTATCTCTAATTCAAACAGATAAAAGAAAAAGATGGGTTGGATATAAGAAAGCCCAGATGGCTTCCTCATTTTTTGGAGGGAGGGTAAATAGCCCGTTCATGCCCCTATTATCGCCAATTGAGTTCTGTTCGTAGTAAATTTTCATAAAGCATTCCCAGGACCTTAAGATCCCAATAACAGCAATGCTAGAGTAGACACCAGATGTTGCCTTCTTCTATTCAACTGTAAACCATGCAAGCACTAAGTCAGTATATAATTGGAATTCTTCTTTTTGTAACAAGTGAGAGAAGTAAAATACTGAACAAGCTAATGCAGTTTACCTAGGCAGAGGATATGGTGGAATTTACAGCCACTGTGCAGACCAGAACGTTGTCGATAAGAACATGACAGGGATATCAATCTAAATCATGCACTCTTTCTTGGTTAAAGAACTGTCTCTCTTCAGGTGGCAACACAAGATATTGAGTGGTCAGTCTCATTGAAAGGCAGGATAGGCCTTTTGCTGTAGTTCTAGGAGTAGGATGAACTTAGAAAGTTGCTTGATCGTGCTGTGCTCGAACTAGTTCTCCTGCATTGTGAATCATAGCACGAATCTTCTTGGCCATGGAGGGCCGGACTCAGAAGATGTGACTGGTTTTAGTCAATGGTACCTGCATGGATCTCTTTTTCTGTACCGTGCTGCAAGGTGTACTAGTGTTCAAATTTTAAACAAACTTGGATTCTTCCTCCTAAATCATGGCTAGGGATGGTGCTCCATTTCATAGTCACCGTAACAGTGTTACTTTGTCAATAGCATTCAAGGATAGCAAGCGAATAGCAAGAGAAAAGGATACTGGTCCTATGATTACCACGTTATTTTCCCTAAAAAATCTACAGGTTCTTCACAAACAAGACTTAGAACTCCTGGCCGACAGTTGCTTTAATCTTCCAGCCCCAATGCCTCAGAGTACTCTGATTGGCACCAGTCCATCTCACCCTCCAGCTAAAGCCGAGTGGCCATAACAACGTTAGTGTATTGGAACCAAAGGTAAAAGAACCAGCAATTTGTCGGTAACTGGCACAGTAACTGGGACACGCCCAAAATTTTTCACTTATTTCACGCACCTATCCACATGACACACCTATTCCTTGGGAAACTTGTTTATCCACCGCAACCACCAACCATCTCTAGCAGTATCCTTATGATCATAGACATGGGTTTTGATCTCTTTAATGCCTGACCTCAACCAAAAGCCTTTCTAAAAAAACGAAAGGCTGTCCACCACCCCTCAAGGCAAGCAGCTTAAGTAAAGCTAAGCAAAAGAGTTGGCATACCATCTAAAAGTTACATTTTACTTGTTGGAGGTATTGAATGCACATGAAACTTGATACCATCTATGCTGAGTATCTAATTCCGTGAAATAGTTTCCCATTCCCAAGGCAACGATCCGAAAGAGCTACAAAAAAGAAACATGCTTTTCCTCATCTAAGTCTCTAAAGGATGTAAAAATAATGATCACACAATTTTGAACCCTTACTCCTACTTTTCCCCCTAATATGGATGATGTTATTCCTTCCAGAGTCTACCGATTTTCATGTTCTATTTCATGATTATCATCTGAAGCTCAAATTGCTACAAGTTACATTAAGGTTCGAAGTCAATGAAATATGAAAGGGTCAAACCTAAAGTAAATACTACTAACCATTGCTTGCCAAACCAGCTGAGCACTTGAATCTTTCAGACTGCCTCAAACCAGGAACTGCGTCCCTGAAAGTTCCTGATTCCTTAGAATTATTTTTTGCATCTGAAAGACTGTAACTCACAAAGGAACTGAAATCCTTCTCCCCATAAATAACTAGCTTAGGCCTTTCGAGGCCTTCATCTGCTTCCTGGAACAAAAGCAGCATCGTGGCTGATAACATAAATAGCTTAAAAAGACTTGAAAAGGGAAATTAAGACACCATATGCAAAATCAGATCCATAAAAAAGACCATAATCTGGAGCTGCCTGCTCAAGCACATTGAGTTTTACATCATCTATCCTGTATTTCTGCATCAAAAAAAAAAAAAAACAGAGTCAACACAAATAATTTGCATGACCTGCACCTTCTATGGTTTCTCCTGCATCAAAGTAAAAGAGAAGAATACAACTATACCTCATAGAGTAAAAAAAGTGTACTCCAGAGTTAAGAGAACAATATCAGATATGGTTAGCTGTCCAACTCCCATTCTGTTTAAAAAAAAAAAAAGTAGGTACATGACTCTACCTTGGATATGTCACAATTATAGGTACAGCTGCAATTGCTATAATGAACCACAGCTCATGTGACATGAGTCATGTCAAGCTTAACATTGAAGACAACTTCATTATCACTTGTAAGATTCCAGAAACTTATAGACAGCAATCTCTTCCACTCTTGAAGTACAAAACAAATTACAGTTACTGCATCATCATCAGCAAAAGGAACCTCACAAACATGACTAGAAATGATATAAGGAAGTATAGTGATATTATAATTACAGTCATGGAAAAAACTTGAAAAGAAATTTGATACTGACACGAGCATTTAGGACAGCAGGAGGGCCTTTTTCTTTTAACTTTTTATCAGAATTGAAGGTACAGGTGACTATTAAGAATCTCAGACAAAGCTGAACAAATCTTAAGAGGTCTTCCTTTGCCATTTTCTACAAAAGAGGAATTTTTGGGCCAATAAATTGGTAGGAACTGCATCAACTAAACGTGAATTTGCCACTTCAAGGTTGGAATTAATGACTTCAGCAACTTAACAAAACTCAATTTTCCTGCAATATGATGTGCCAAGGTCATATTATCGGAAAAGGAGAGAGCGAGAACACAATATAGCACTAATATGGTGGAAAAAAAATTTGAGAAACCTTTGTTAGCAGAAGCCATTGGAGAGATCAGATCACTAATCTAGACAGTTTATTCAGCAAAGTCCTTCACTGTGCCAAGGTTTCCTCTTTCTTCAGTGTAAATTGATAAGGAAAAAAAAAAAAACTCAGGTTTGTTAGACAGTTATCATGCAAGACAAGCATTAATGCACTAATATACTAATATATATATGAGAAACCTTTATTAGCAGATGCCATAAGAGAAATCAGGTCGCTAATATAGGCAGTTCCTTCATCAAGATCCTTCACTGTGACAAAAAAAAGGCTTCAAACCTGCTGGGAAAAATGATGGTCAAATAACCATATGCATACCCTTAGACATTTCTGGAGATCCTTCAAAAAAGATGCGAGGAAGATGTAACTGTGCCTCCTTTGATCGTATGATCAGAAGTGCCAGAAAAACTGAAATTAGGATGAGGTGACTTCTTTTCAGGGCAGGAAACATCAGATGCACTGAATAGAGGACTTAAGGATGAGGAAAGAGTTGGTGGCAGTCAATTCCCTTCAGCTTCCTGCTGGAGTAGTAGACCAAATGGAAGTGGCCACATTGATGTGATGGTACAAGGGATCCACTTCAGCTGGTAAAAAAGAAACGGAGAAAAAGAAAAGACTAATCAGTTGAAGTCCAGGAAACAAATTGGGCTGAGCCGCAGATCAAACCCCACGAGTGAGCATACAATTGTGGATTGGCTGGTATCCAATTTGCATTAGCAGAAATTAACATATAAACTGAGCAACTAATACAACAGAAAGGTCATAATCTCCCCTGAAATACTAACTTGCATTGCAGATCAGCACTTGTGGTAACTAGCTCTAACTTAGCCGACTGGAAAACCATAGAAGAAGAAAAAAAGATTGAGCATAAACCAGATTCTTGAAATTATATCAAGTAGAAAACCTCAAACTTTGAAACACCATATAGTTGGAAGAAAAATTGAAAACAAAAATATAAGGAGAAAGAACAGACGGTTCTACAATGGACATAAATAGCTAAAAACAGATTGCAGATACTATTTCATTTAGGAATGAAAATCTTGAAATCATGTCTAGAAACTAATGAAAAACCAAAGTAAAAAAAAATGTGTATAAAGAAGAGGAAAATCTTCCCCGCCCCCCCCCCCCACCCTGCCAAAAAATGAAAAAAAAAAATCATTTGAAGAATTTATTCTAAATCAAGATGTGTCGTTAAGTTCAAGAAAAACAGAATTTAAGTAAAAATTTTTTTCCCTGAATCCAACATAACATAACATTCCACGCAGAGATCCAAGAAATCTAGACAGGGGTTTCTTGATCACCGCCCTCTTTCGCCTCCTTAATCTGTGTTTTCCCTTGAAATATCAGGCTTCAGAAATCCTTGTTTCTTGGAATGTGGGCTCAACGTTATTAATGTAGCAGTGTAGCTTCAAAGGCGCTCCTGAGAAAACCAGACTCTTGAAATCTCTCAAAATTCGAAAACCTTAATTCAAAACTAAATTGTACAAAGAACATGAGATTCTTGAATAAAACAGAATGAATACATTTAGTAACGAAATTTCTGAATCATATCAGGAAAAAAAAAACTCAATGTTAATACAGATCAAAGAAAAAAAATTGGAAAAACAAAGTCAAAATAAACTTGGAGGGAAAAAAAAAAACAGGAGCTTCTCAACAAATAAAGGAAAGACAGATTGCAGAAGACTGTTCGATCTCAAGATTTGCCGTTAAGTTCAAGAAAAAAAAAAAATTTTTAAGTTAAAAAAAAGCCCAACATAATTTCGGACGCAGGAATCCAAGAAAATGTAGTAAAGAACTGCATGTCACCGTTCTTTCTCCTCTTTCTTCGCTTCTTCTCGATGCCTCCTCCCGCCATTGGAAACCCTAGTCTCTTAGAAGACCCTTGGCTCAACCTTCTTTTAGGCAAAAATGTCTAGAAGAAAATTATAGAAAGGATGGCTTACTCCTTCAGAGCATATACATATATATATATATAGAGAGAGAGAGAGAGAGAGAGAGAGCTACGCCACCGCCTCCGATTGTTTTTTTTTTTTTTTTTTTTTATAAATAAATAATATTTAAATATTTAAATTCAAATGAACCACAACGGTTCTTTTACATCGCGCGTGTATGGATGAAGTTACAAAAATATCCTTCGGGTAAGGTTTACGCCCCTTTAATTCCTCCGCGTAAAATATCCTTCGGAAATTTTTTACTATGGTCTATGGATACGTACATTTTTTTTATAACAAAATAATTAAAAATTTTAGGTGGAGTAAATGTAAAATAAATATTAAAAAAACGAATAAATTATATTTTATTTATTAACACGAATAAATAATATTAAAAATAATTTTATTTGTATTTATTGTGTGAATGTTTAATTAATGTGATTATGTAGAAGTGTTCATTAATTAATTTGGGCCGAATTGCCAAAAGTATATTTAAAAGCGATTCTGATTTGAGTTCCGGTGTCTTCGCGGGTCTCTACTCTTTACAGGCAACACGCTTTTCTCTGACCAATCTATTCATTTTATCTTCGGACATCAACTATTCTCTCTTTCTCTGTCTAGTACGAACAGCCAAACCTCTTTCCATACACAAGCCACTTTGTTATGACAAGTTTCTTGAGTTTTTCAAGGTTTGTCTGTAGTTTTTCTTGTTTTTTTTTTTTTTTTTTTTCATTTTCTTTTGTCTACATTTCCCTCATTTTCGTGTCTTTTTTTTTTTTCTTTATTTTTCTTTGTTAGAAACTTTGAATTGATTGTAACTTACGAATGAACGCGCGATAGCATATGTGCATGCGCCTTTGCACCATTTTTCTCAAGTGGGTTTCTGTCCTTTCCTGCTTTCACGATCCGTGTTTGTGGTTTTGTCACATGCGCATATATAGGAACATAAGCATGTAATGTGCGTGGATGAACGGATTGGTATATTTTCGTTCCAGGTGACTCGAGGGATTGCCCAAAACAAGGCGAGGATGTCTGGTTTCGTAGGTGTGCTTGTTTCTGATCCATGGCTTCAGAGCCAATTCACCCAAGTCGAGCTGCACACTCTCAAATCCAAGGTAAACTCTACATCTTAGCCCCTCGCCACTTTGCTGGGTTGTGGTTAGATTTTGTGTTCAGGTTTTTTCATTGGTGAAAATTTTAGATTAATTTTTAATGTTTGAGTGATATGGTCGAATGAATCGTGCCTTGTTTCTAGTTTGTGTCAGTAAGGACTCAGTCCGGTCATGTCACGGTGGGGGATTTGCCACCTGTATTTGCAAAGCTGAAGCCTTTCACTGGCATGTAAGATGAGGATCAGATTCAGGCTATGCTGGCAGAGTCAGGTGCAAATGTGGGAGAAGAAATTGATTTTGAATCCTACCTTCGGGTGAGTCTTTCGAGGCTTAGAGACTGAGTGGCTTCATCACTCGCTTTCTGATTGCGATGGGTCTCGGTATTGATTCTTAAATTTTCCTGTGTTTAAAGGTGAAAGACAAATCGAATTTGTTGCATTCTTTAGATAAGCCCTTCTCGCTAAAACTGCTCTGGCCTTTTCGACAAAATTTGTTGATCGGTAGGCATACTTAAATCTGCAAGCCCGAGCGAAAGCAAAGTCGGGTGGCAAATGATTTGGTCATTCTCCTTCATTTCTCCAGGCAGCCACAACTACAGCTCAGCATAACATCAATCAGTCTGAAAGGGCCTCCTATGTTGCCCACATCAACAACTACTTGGCGGGGGATCCATTCTTGAAGAAATATCTTCCGATAGATCCAGCAACAAACTCCTTATTTGACCTCGTGAAAGACGGTGTTCTTCTTTAGTAGATATGATGTGGTTATTTGACATTGTTGTAGTTGATGTTAAGGCAACTTATGTTTTTACCAATGTCTTTCAATGATTTGCAGTAAGCTTATCAATGTGGCTGTTCCAGGAACCATAGATGAACGAGCTATTAACACAAAAGGGACACTTAAACCATGGGAAAGAAATGAAAACTATACCTACCCTTTGCCTCAATTCTGCAAAGGCTATTGGCTGCACAGTTGTCAACATTGGTGCAGACGACCTTGTTGAGGCCAGAATAAATTGAGCTATTTCGAGCTAGCGATAGACATTCTTTATTACGTATCTTTGTGGTTCTAGAGTTACTTGAGTTTTCTAATTCCCTTTTTGTAGCCCCATTTGGTACTTGGACTGATATCCCAAATTATTAAGGTACTCAACTCAAATTTCATCTGCTACATGCATAATTTGATTTCATTGAGTAGATGCACAAACTATGTGTACTCACATTTGGTTTAATGTTGGTATTCTCGTTGGAACTTAAGAATACTTGAGGGGTGATGCAATCTGTCCTCACCCTTATAAAATTTGGTATTGCCGGTATTGTGGCAACTTCAGATTCAACTTTTAGCCGATCTTAATCTGAAGAGTGCTTCATTTGTATATCCATATCCGAACACCCTATGGTTTGGACATGTGACCATAGGCACTGGACTTAAATGCACCCACCCACGGCTGAGGCAGTGTGCCAAGGACACAACTGAGGACATGGATGCAGATATAATGAGCTTGACTTTATTTTGTATGATCAGATAGACTCACTGTATGCTACTGGCATTGCAGATGAGGATAAGAAGTTGAATGCTACCTATATAATAAGTGTTGCGCAGAAGCTTGGATGCTCCATTTTCTTGTTACCTGAGGACATCTTGGAGGTGGGGTTTTTGCGTTGAACATACATTTATATAAGTTTTGTTAACACTATTGGTAGTACAGATGCTGCAGTGATCTTTCACTGAACGAACTGCTTGTCATTGAAAGCAAACTTAGATCTGATGTTATCATCGATCTTCTGTTGCATTGGTCTGCTAGGCACGGCCTACAATGCTAGTCCCATGTGCTCTGCCGTTGCTTTCTCCTCCCTATTGATTTACTGCTAATCACTCAATTGCTACTCAGTCCATCGGGGCATCCACCATCTATAAACACTCTAAAGTTTCAAACTTCCTTCATGTTTTCGACGCGGTTAAAGTTTTTAAGCTTTTGATAAGATTTGATGACGCGGCACGCTCTTTGCACTGGTAGTTTAGTGGGGCCCTCGGGTTATCGGTCTGGCCATTAGTGGAGTTCTTCTTTCATCTCCTGCCGGATTAGTATTAGTATAAGCGGCTATTTTAATAATTTAATTTTTCCATTTCTTTTTATTTTAGATCACTTATCTTTCACGCTGCCTCATGTAATAATTTTAATTAATTTTAAATCGTGATGTTTAGTATTATTTTAAATTCATTAATAGTGTAATAAAATTGAGGACTCAGTTTATTTATTTATTTATAGGTAAAACGGAAAAGAAGAAATGGGGTCTTCGTTTCACTAAATAAAACTTGCCCTTACATTTTTAGGGTGATCCTTACTCTTCAGGACACAATTAACCACTCATCTGTAATCTTTTAGACAGGGATGGAGACTCCGTGGAGAGTTCAACTTTATCCCTTGGACCCAAATGTTGATACTTTCAAAGTTCCAATGTGTAGGCTACATCTTTGTGGGTGGCTACAGACACCAACTAGACGTGAGTCCTGAGAAACGAGGACCGACCTCGCTGGATAGCTCTTGTGGAAGTGAAATCTCGACGAAAGCATGGTCTGCTAAACCTGATCAAATCAAGCAGTTGATGTGAACCGACTTGTGCGAACTGCCCACTTTTGTGTTTTTTAAATGCCCCATGCAATTTTGGATATTGCACGTCCAGCAACAATCTCAGATTTACAATTCACCAGCTACTAAACTGGTGACAAGAACACCCTTCGCTAGGGTCTCTCCCTTGCGAGGACAAAAACGCAAAAGTTGAGTATCACTCTTCACAGGGTCAGGGGCACCAAGCCCCTTTCAGGATACTTTATGCATAAAAGTTTAGTCTTAGTCCATTACACAAGAAGCTATTTATCATCCATTTTGATTGAGTTTAGTCTTCTCAATCTCTGATCAAGCTCTGCCATTACTGCTGGTTCTTGCTTTTTCCTTTGCTTTGATATGGTGTTGGTTGTCATTGAACCTATCCTATCAAATGCCACCTGCAAGATTTAAAATTTGGGTAGTTTCAAATGTGTAGTGGCATCATACGCTTGTTGGCTAAGCCTCCCCATTCTTTTATTTGATATCCATTGACTACCCGTGAATGACATCTATCACTTCGTTTGATCTTACGGATATGTGGAAGTATCCACTGTGAAAAATGAGTACAAAAATGAAATAACAAAAAGGACCAAGTGAAATATCTTACCGTCAATAATTCATCTGGATCAAAGAGGTCATGGGTAGCTTTCTGCAGAATGTTAATTACATCGCCAACATGGTGGGTTAGAAGCAACTCTTCTTCTTTCATCTGCAATCAAAGATCACAACGAATTGTTTCTTTTCATTTGATAATCGATGTTCTGATTTTGGATATTTTACAACGTGAAGAGCTTTCGAAAGAACTAGCACCATGAATATCGCCAAGGCTACATGAAATAGAACCTTTGCCCCCTCATAGAAAAGGACATCCCACACCCTCAGTGTTGTCTGGAAATTAAGCCCCAGCAAGCAAGACTTGTCAGTGAACAGTGAAAACAAAGTATACGTACAGTTATTCCCATGCAAAAGCAAGTACATAAAAGTGCAAGGGAGGATGTTATTGACACTTCTAACCTCTGAAGGTAAACTCTTGGAGAAGAGGCATAGGAACCACTCAGTGGCAACAAGGGAGACATCAAACTCCAACTCTTCCAAATGGGTAGCTATCCTGTGTTTTCATTTTCTTGATTTTAATAAGCAGAAGCAACTCAACAAAACACAAATCATCCAAGTTACCAAACCAGGATACCTGGGGCATTTTTTGGAAAGTAGATCCTTGAAAACCCGTTGTTCAACATGACATCCTGACAAGTTATTTGTGTAGCAGTCATTAACTAGGACATTTTCCAGCAGGACAGCCAGCATCCAAAAAGCATCCTCTTCTGTTTTCATCACAAGCAATAGCAATGCTGCAACATAATTTAGTCCCTGTGACAAGGACCATTTTTCCATTGAAATTAGATAACAACAACCAATGGAGGTAAGACATCACCCATTGATGAAGGAAAATGATGGCTCTACAAGCACCTTTTCTTTTGTTTCCTAAATATACATTATATCTAGGAGGGAGGGAACATTAAAGTTGACACACATTGAAATATATTTTCCACCTTGAGATGCAGCTTTCAGTACATTGTTTTGACAGCTCCAAACTACACTAAGATGGTTATAAATCATTTCTTTGACAAGGCAATCATAACAAATGACATAGATCAAGATGAAATGTGATGATCTCATGATCAGGAAACAACAACATAAATAAGACACAAAGCACAGGTGAAAGGGGACAGCTGTGATTCAATATGGAACACAGAAAACTTCTGAATCTGTTTATTCGATGCAGTGGGTTTAGCACAATTGTCCTTCATCATTCACATAACGTTAAGTTCCAAAATGACCCACCTGGCAGTACCCAACATCAGAATCACGGAAAGAATACCCAACAAGCACACGTCTAAGGGCAGCATGGCCTTCTGGGGTGTCCAACCATGGGTGACCAGGAAAGGTTCGTGGCAAGTCCTGCAAACATAATCAAGAAAAGTTTAATGACATGAAAGCCAGGGCCATAGAAAGAATTACAAACAATGCAGTGGTATCATTACTGAGAAAAACCAGATGACCAAAGCATTAGCATAAAGCAAATAAATCTAATATAGCAACAACTGAAACCCTACACATCCAGTTCTACAAATCTAGTGTATCACCACAAACTCATCAGCTGCTTCTGTTTAATTTTTTTGGGCAATTTAATGGGCTCTTATGGTCAGAGAGCATAAGAATGCCTTACATAAGAGACATCAAAGAAAGTCCCCAGATTAACCTAAGTTCTACATATAAAAGATAGTACAACACTTACTGTCTCAGCATTATTAATATTACCAACACATTTCATGCACTTGTGCTTTCTGTGTTTGCTAAATAAATATTAAAAAGGTGACACACACAATACATTCTTGATGCCCAGAGGGTGCTACTCACATTATCACTAGAAACAAGTAAATACCTGGGCTAGGCCTCCCAATTGTTGTTTTGATCATAAGCATTAGCTTCACCATGTAACATTTGAATTTAGTAACTTGGTTTCCAGTTTAACCACAGAGTGGAAGAAGGATAAAGAGACCACAATTATCTCTAACAGAAGGATAGAGTTACAGAAGTGACCTCCTAAATGCAGAGCACTGTGTTCAACTTCACCCGTAAATGAATGAAACAGTCATTACAATTGCTACCAACATCAAACATCAATCAGACTGTTACACAATACACTAAAAATGCAGCCACATCATCTCTAGTAAACTAAACAAATAAATTGGATGATCCAATAGTTTCAAATTTGCATCTTAGAATAATGCAACAGTTAGGAACTGGATATTTTTTTTGGCTTGATTGCATAAGTCAAGTTACCCCAGTTCTTACCCAGTGAGAAAGTCATAACAAAAGTATCATCCACAACATCACATGTTTCAAAACCAAGAATGCAAATCTAAAGGAACCAACAGATTTTTGATCGTTTGGCAAACAAATAATGGCTTCAAATGAACTCAAACAGCCAAATCCCAGAAAAAGGTAAAAAACTTCATAACCTGGAATAAGAAACAATGGCAAATTATAGTACAACTGATGTTGCAATCCAAGGAAAGAAATGCATTCAGATTTGACTAATCGAGACCCTATAGGCATCAAAAGAAAAAGATGCCTAAATCCGATCAAACACGACCACGCCCAACTATTTTCACAGTTCCAAATAAGGCAACGCACTGATATCAGATTTAACACTGTAATTCATGAATCAACCAAACATTTCAAATCAACTTACATGATCAATCTGCTTTGTAGCTGGTGTAACCTTCCCTTCAACGGCCTTAGTCAGATCATTGTAGTAGCTCTCGGGCACCGTAGACTTCTTCTTTGCAGCCCCAGAAAGCGAAAACCAAACTTTAGGCCTAAGCACTGGAGGTATACCCTTTCTAATAAGCCTCTTCAAAGTGATTGCGTTAGCCAAAGTAGACAACTTTAGAGAAGATTTTAAGACAATCCCTTCAACTATTGAAGAAACATCTGGCTGTAAATACCAATTAGCACCTTTGCTAGCCTCCAGTGCCCACCAAACCCTCCCCTGTTGCCTCACTTTCTCTCTGACCTCATTCAGCACATTAACATCGTCCACATTGCCTTCTACAGTGAACCCATAAAGGTCCTGGAATTTGACTGTTAAATTTGCTCTCCTAGAATGTATGCTTGGCCTCAAAAATGGGATTTGAGGCTGAAATTCTAACGAGACTTCCCTCTTGTCGTGTGTTCTGTACATGTTTAGTTGCCTTGTTTACGGATTCCTCGTAGAAAGAAAAAGATAAATATGAACACAGGGAAAGGCCCTTTGCAGAATTAGTAAAGCCTACATATGGAAATGGTCAATTGTCGAAACTTTAAAAAGCTTGAAAATGGATTGGCTGCAAAGATCCATTCAAGTAGTCCAACAAGAAGGCTGCCGAACAAAATGAAACCTCAAAAGGAGAAGAAGAAACAATAGAGGGATAAAGCCTATCGAACACCCATTTGTGCCATTTACGGAAATCGCAGAACTCTATTGCCGGAAATGATAACCAAGATAATGGGATAAAGGGGTTAAATAGATAAACCTTTGCCCTTTCAGGTGGGCTCTTCGAAAGAGAAGGATATTCAGACAACTAAAGAAAACTCCGAAAAAGACGAGTTTATTGACAGCTTCAAGTCAATTTATGAAAACCAAAACCCAGAAAACAGATCTTCCTATTAATGCAGATTGCAGAGCGAGGGTAAGAGAGAGAGAGGGTCTCTTTCAACCCTTTTTTTTTTTTTTTTTTAATGCCTACCTTGAAAGAAAAATATCCTTGAAGGGGTCGAATAATTTTTTTTTTTTTTAAAAAAAAAAAAAAAAAAGACACGATATTTTGGGGGAAATTTAAGTAGCTCGAAAGCTTCAAGTTCGAGGAGGACCCAACAAGAAATTTTGGGTCATTTTCTGTTTCCATGTTAGAGAATCATATTAACAAGTAGATTAAGCTTCAAAGGTCGAAGTTATGGAAGATTCTCCGGGAAAATATGTGGCCTGTGTTGGCTGAGCTCGGACTCTCTCGCGAAAGAAAAATGGAGTGATAAAAATGAAATCATGTTCTTTTTCTGTTAAATCTTGTCCTAAACAAGAAAAAAAAATAATAATTTTGCTTTGAACATTAGCTGACTTTTAATTTTAATTTAAAAGAGACGTGGGGTACTCTTTGGCGGAGTTTGATTTTATGGTAAGAAGATTGGATTGAAAATGTGGGTCTCATCGGATAAAAAGTTTATTTTTCAAAATTTTAAGAATTTTAATTTTTTTACTCAAAATTAATAAATTTACAATCAAAATTCTAAAACGTACCATAAATTAAATTTTTTTTTTATAATTAATTAATATAATATTAAAATATATTTAATTATACATTTTATCAATTTAAATACATATTTATAAATTTTTTAAAATTTTAAAAATAAAAAAAAAAATTATTTAATAAGACCAATGCCTTTAGGTTAGATTTTGTGATCACGAACTTTTTCCGTGTTTGATGGTGTGACAGATAATTGATATTGTCTTATTGCTTGCTGGTTGGGTTAGGTTGGGTTGAAAAAAGAGTGCAGGGCTTTATCATTTGTTAAAGGACAAAAATGCCCTTTTCCCGACATTGTCGTCTCACTTTCCCTAGTTTTGCCTTTCTTGGGTTTACCCTTTTTAATTTTTTTTTAATAAAATTTTTATCCTTTCAATTCCTTCTTTTATGTTGTGATTGGCTGATACTTTCAATATATTTTTCATTCTAAATTGATTTTGAATCTCAAGTTCAATTAAAGTTAAATTATTAAATATTAAAAAAATTATATTTTATAATTTAAATTTAAATTTAAGTAAAATTTTTTAAAAAATATTAAATACTTAAATTTATTTTTAAAATTAAATTATTTCATAGTAATATATATGCATAAACATATATTTTTATATTTATATAATAAAAGATATTTATTTTTAATATAAAATAATATTAATAATTTAAAATTTTATTAACGTAATTATTTTTATATATATAAGGTCATATATACAAGCTTGTTTATCAATATTTAATCAACCCGTTTTATTTTATTAATAAAATAATAGGACAAAGGAAAGTACAAAATCATTCGTATATGTGGACCTCTGGGACTGCCCGATCTTATCATGTATTTGCAAGGAACTATTACAATACCTTCCCCCATTTGTCAATTTGAAATATTGAATATTATATCATTTTTCATTGACATTTCATAAAACTCTTTTGTAAGAGATTTTACTTTTTAATTGCGTAAAACAGGAAAGCAAAAGAAAACCGCAATATTAGTTGAAAAATATTCCAAATTCTTCTAAAAAGTAGTATGAATTATGCAACAAATTTTTTTTTTCACTTTTAATTATTTAAAATCTATTGGTTGATCAATTGATTATTTTCTTATAAGTAAAATAATTTTATAATATTAATATATTTTTTAATAAGATAATTTTATCATTATATTTTTAAAAAATTAAATATAATTATTGTTAATTTAATTTTAATTTTAATTTTAATTAATATTTATATATTTATTATATTTTTTTATGTATGTAATAAATTTATAATTTTTAATTTACAATTGCGCATGTTTTTCTAGTTTAAAATTATGGCACCCAACCTTGGCATTCAAAGGAGGGCCGCGACTTCTCACCTTTAAGCGGCAAAGCCACCACGACACCATCGTTTCAAGAAGATTGAAGGGCAATTTTGTCATTTCTGAGATTACGACGCGTTTTTCACCCTTTTATCTAATTAGCTGAAAGGGCATAAAAGTAACTTAACCGATAACGTTACTAAAAAAGGTAAACTCTTCAAGGACGATCCTGCTATCTGTGGGCCCCCAAAAGTTCGGGCCCCTTAACTACCGTTCTACCAGCCAATGAGTGTGTCACGTGCGAGCTCCCCAATTCCGAGTCCCGAAGGCCAAAAAAAGAGGCTGCTCTTTTACACGTGCCGTCGTCTTCTTGATGAATTGTGCAACAATAAATTTTAATTATTTGTTCCACAATTGTTCTAATTATTAATATTAATTTTTATTTTTGTATTATCTTTAGATTAATAAGCCTGCTTAAAATGTAACTCTCACTCAAATGGACTCAAATCAACTTTTTAACTTCGATGATTGAATTATCTGACGGACAAGAAAGCAAGCGGCCACGCCGAGGTTTTAAGGATACGGGGCGGCTTATAACAAAAAATTAAGGAAGAACCCTCACTTGATTTGATTTATTTACCAACCGTCCAAGAATTTGTTTATGAAAAAAGATCCTCTTTATTAATAAACCGTAACTTGGGGCGGTTCAGTATTTAATCCCAGCGCTTCCACAATAGCATTATGCGGTCGAAGGGGTCCAGTCCCCCTGCCAAGAGCCGTTCACGATCGAATGGCAGCATGGCACCGCCAAGCCACGAGCAAGTCGGCCCCTTAGCAGCATATCATAAATGAGAGTGGGGTCGTACTTCTGATTTCATGATAATGATGATAGCATTAATTTCACCACACACGTGGTGTCACCGAATTACTCAACTATGCTTTGCTTTTGTACAAAACCAAAGACAAAAGACAAAGACAATACGTGAAGATTGAGGTGAGCAGTCGCCAATGTTTTAACTCGGAAGGGTAAATTACTCTCGAGACCTCGACTGAAGGGTAAATTACACGGGGGCTTTCTCCGCAACGTGGCACAAGATTTATCTATCTTGGTAAAGTTTTTAAAAAAAAAAAAAAAAGATAATTCTTTAAAATTTCTCTAATCCCCACACAAATGGCCTCCATCTAACGGAATTAAGGGAATATATTTAGCACAAGATATTTATTTGATTCGTAACCGACATATGACGCGTACTCTCGATGTCACTTTCATTTATGGGCCAGGCCCGTATTCAATATTGGGCCTGGTTGCGTATCACTCGCTTGCATTTTCAACTACTTTGAGTTTGTGTTTGAGCCCAAAATGTGTCTGGGCCAGTCTGAGATTGGTAGCCCAAAACTTTATAAGTTGGACACTTGTGCTGTAAGGGTGCAGAAGTGATTATATAATTTGCAATATTAGTTTGTCTCGTACGATGCACAAAAATTAAGTGAAATAAAGGCGCCATTTATGACTTACGAGGTTTAGTGGAAGCGTTAAATGAGAGTGAACGTTTTGAGTCGGTGTTGTAAAATCCGGATTGACCTGAGTAGCCAATGAACGGGTCTAATTGTCATAGGAACTAGAAGGAAAATGTCGTTAAGGGGCCGGCCGGTCGGGGACGACAATGGGACGATTCACGTGCAAAGAGGAGTGGCCACGTAAATGTCAAACACGAACATGCAGTATCTGTCGAACCAACCGTAATCAAAAGATAAATTTCCGAGGCGTTCTTGTCGTTGAAGATTCAAGGTCTAGTTACATTTCCCCATGTAATAACATATTAGGACTATTAGTTAGGTCAAAACAGGGATTAATTAAAGTAGATCCCGTTACATGCAGGGTGTGAAAAATCGGCTGAACAAGCGCCCTTCTGTCAACGTTGTTGTATTCTAGTTCTACACTTTCCTTCCCCCCTGACAATGTGTTTTATTCAATTCAGACCGGCATGCCAAACAAGACATATCACTCTCAGGAAAAAAAAAAAAAAAAAAAAAAAATCATGGAACCGATGAATGGAAGTCAAAATAGCAAGCCTCGGGCGCAACGTTAGCCGTGTAATTTGGAAATGGCCATTAACTTTAAATGTCCAAAAATACTTGTCATTTACACCTTAATCAAGATGGCTCATTTATAACTTTCTCTGTGCTTATCAAATTAGGTTAACAAAATTCTTCAAGATCTGGAGGAAGCGCGACAAGGGTATCTTATTCTTTTTGGTTGCTTCCCTTTAGGCATCTGTCTTTTGCAATGATTTTAAAGAACTCACTGTTTCTACCGGCTGCTTCCATAATCTTCTTTTAAACCAAATTTTGTTGTGATCTCCTCCAAGAAAACCAAGTGCCCCTCCCTTCCTTCCTAATGCCACCCAGTTACGAGACAGCAATATAAAATTATGAGACTCGACTTCTCGAGAAGCTTTAAGACAACGATTGCGAAAGACAATTTTGACGGTGATGTCTACGGTCAGAATATTTCATATACGGTCTCTACTTTTCCCTCGTGTATATATTATTATACACATATTTTTAATATATATATCTATATATCTACGTGTTCAATTAAATGTTTGGTTCCAATCCCACAAATTACAATCCCCTTGATAAAACAATAGTAATGGATGTAAATGAAAAAAAAAAAAAAAAATGATCTATTATTTGCTAGAACTTCTTAAATTATTATGTTCTATAATATTTGTCTACAGAGATATATACTTTTCAAAGAAGAGCAGCAAACACGTTTAATTTCTCAATTAATGCATCTCTAAACCAACCAATTATGTGCGATCAATATGACTTGAAAAGGAAAAACATTGCTTTGACATGATTTAAATTCGTATGATTTAATCATTTGGGAACAGTTCACTAATGCGTATGATCGAAAGGGATATGTATGATGTTTCTGTTTTTTTTTTTTTTAAAACATCGGAAGAATATGAAATTTCATTGTGGAAAGAACCCCTTCAACAGATGGAAGTGGCCTTGTAATGTTAGATAACTTATAAAAGGGATCGAAATAAAAAGCAGAAACACAACTTGCAAAGAACTGGCCTGGGAATTGAAACAACCATCCTAATTTTAATTATTCCATTACCATCCAATCTGCCCTAGAAATTTTAAGAAGAGTATACATCATAAGTACTCTCTCTATCCCCCGTTCCCATACTTCAAACCCCATAAGTGAAGGAAACTTTCTACATGTTTAAAGAAAAAAGAAGAAAAAGGAAAAAAAAAAAAAAAAAAAAAAAAACGGGCATAATCAAGATCAAGGAAAGAAAACAATGCCTGGCACTTTCCCATGTACGCCGACAAACGTTTGGTAGAAGAACGATCTTCACCGGAACCAAAAATCCTGAAAAGCGAAACCCCCACCATATCTATATGGTTTTGGAAGTGAATCTTTCAGTAAAACCTGAAAATCCTTACAAGAACTTGATCTTATAACATGCACTTGTGACTTCTCTGTTGCGACCCACCATTCATAATACTACTACTACTTCTTCTTCTTCTTCTTCTTCTTCTCTTCTTGACCACCATCTTGTTTTTTCCCCTACTTTTGGCGGCTTCCTTATTATTTTGTTCTAAATTATACCCAAAAAAAAAAAAAAACTGAATAGCAGATGACCTTACGTATGTATTAAAAGAAGAGTTTGTTGTGTCTAGGACCAACCACGGACCAAGAATTAAAAAATGCACAGAGAGAGAATAGAGAGAGAGAGAGAGAGAGAGAGAGAGAAGAAGAAGGAGGCTGTTCCCGAGAAGATGGCGAAAATTTCCCGTTGTTTTTGTTTTCAAAGATGGGGCTTTGATTTTCCTTGGAGTGGGCCAAACAAGCTAGAAGGAGAAACAGGCCCTTTTTTGTGTAGCACGCTGGCGTCTTTCTCTTTGTCCATTCCTCAAGCAAATTGACTTTCCGCTTTCTTTCGTCCATTCCTTTGAATTTTGTTTTGGATTTATTTTTGAGTCCATTTAGGAAAATTAATAATTGTATTAATTTAATGTACCAAAAGTCTAATTATCCACCTACTAAGATGGGGTAAGTATGTAGTATGAAAATGGGGTTTTTTTTGGCTATCATGGCGCTTCATTTTGGGCACGGTTACTAACATGGGTCGCATATACACCAAACGGTACTTGAGAATGTATAGTAAGTGAAATAATGACTTTATGATCGGAATACATCTGATTGGTTCTCAAGTGTTTCAATTCATTCGTTTCATTGTTTCTGTCTAAGCTTTGTCTTGTCTTCAGCTATATATTTTTTTTGTTGGAATTGTAGACGATAAAATCAAATCTTAGATTTTTGCATACAGTTCGAATGGTTGCAATTCGATCATATCGCTACATCATGGCTTGACATTAACAGGTATGATCAAGTTCTCCCCTATCATTTGAATTCTTTGCAATTTATGTGGCTCACCAGTGGCCACATTTTCTCGGGAAAAAGGTAACAGAGTGTGACAATCATCAATCGCTACCACAACCTTGTTGGTTAAGAAGGGTTTTCTATTAAAACAATAATTAAAGAAAATAAGGAAAGAACAACACGTCAATACCCAACTCATAAACTTTTTCAAACCAACCAAAAAAAAAAAAAAAGGCATTTATTGCAGTTATTGCCCATTAATACATGTTAGAGCTTAGAATGATTCCAACATCAATTGGAGGCGAAGAATGCAAGTCTTTCTCCTCTACTAATTGCTCTCTTTCCCTACTCAATTAATTACTCGTTTATGTTTAGAGAAATGGAAAAAAAAAAAAGGTATTTGACCCATTTATGTTAGACTCTAGGCCTACAACAGTTGCAAAAGATGTGGGGGTTTGCCGGTTGGCCGCTTGAGGTGGCGGAATGATTCCTAAAGTATCCCGTAACAAGAGCAAGAAAACATCGATCTGACCGGAAAGGGCTGGTTAATTAACGGGAAACGATGTTGTGGACCCACAGAAATGTTATTTATCATCATCATCATCATCGTTATTATTAATTTGAGTGAGTATTACTTATTAATAATTTAATTTAATTTTTTTATTTAAAAATTTTTAATGACTTCAAACGAAATATTGACATATCAAATTTATAATTTATATGGTAAATTCTTCAAAAAAATAAAAAAATAAAAAAAAGAGGACACATTTACGGGAATCCGAGCCGAACACTGTTAAGCTTACACATCGAGTGATAATTTGACTTTCGTTTAGGTAAAAGCAAAACGGACACAATAATAGCGTAAAAACCAGAATAAATGGAGAGTGGTTAAGAGGAATGTTGTCCTTGTCCGAGGCACCTCTTCGAACCTTTCGGCTTTGCTAATGACCAGACAAATATATATTTCCATTAATGTTACTTCAACGTTTGGCATTAACCTTTTTGTTTTTTGGGGGGGGGGGGGGGGGGGTTATAGCATTTCGCCGTTTCCGGCTGCTCAGAATTCTAAAAGATGGAGGGGGCCGCTCAAAAAGAGGTTGAGTAACTGTGTGTGGCATGCAAAGGAAGTTTCAAAATTGAAAACCAGGTGTGAATGCAGGAAAAATCGGACCCTTCGGAGAAGGACAGTACTAAATATGGAATTAATGAATGACATTGCGAAAGCTCATGGGGGTGTATCCGTATTTTGGCGGAGCAGGTGAACCTACTCGTGAAAGAAAGGATCTTTACATGGAAATGACTGAATCAGGAGGAGTTGACGGACGGGTTGGAGGATATTTTGCATTCGATTCAATGGAATGGAATCCGGACACGGGTAACATTGGACCGTCATGTCTTTAAACAAAGGCCTGCGGTGCTCTGGATCGCAACGGGCAAGGACCAATCAGTGAGCGGGCCCATTCCCGAAACCACTCCAAGGGTCCAAGACTAGCTAGAGAAAAGTTGATGCAATATCGCCCTCCATTTATGTAATTATTTTTTATTTGTTTCTCTGGTACATGTTGTTTGTTCGTTTGACTTTTTCAATGGGCACACATGGTTACAAAAAAAGATATCAACCAGCTGAATTTTTAATTATTTTTTATTTTCTCCATTTCCTTTCTTTTTCTTAACGTGGCAGCCTGCCCGCGTGTGCGGCGCGTCGTTGTTGAGCATCTCGGAATGTGGGCCTTTCTCGACGCGTTTGCGCAGGTCTCGAGAATTGCACCACATTATAAGAAAAGAGAAAATTGGACATGACAAAAGTTTTTAACTAAAACATGAGTGAATGCGTAGGTTGGAACGTAGTTTTCCCCACACACCGTATCAAGACTTTAACGCGGCAGCTTTTTGTCCCCTTGTTCTTTTATGGAGCAATTTCATATTATAATATTTTTTTTTTTTTAATCCATTAGTTACGAAAATAAATAGAGGATTACTGGGGCAGGCTGTCTACGAGGTAAAAACGACGCTTTTGATTAATAAAATAACTTAAACCGAGTCAAAGATACGTCCGGTGAAATTTACAGGACTGTCGGATTGCGTTGAACTTAATACTAAAAACAATATTGAAGGAGTCGGTGTATAAAATATGCCTCTGGTCTACGAGGAGTAGCTGAACTTGGAGAGGGTATATTACCTTTTTTTTTTTGGTCAAAAAACAAAAATTTACTGGACGGCCAATCAATCATTTTCTCTCATTTTTTATAGACCACGAAACCGTCCCAAGTTGTTGTTACCTTTTGGGTTCTTCAAACTAGAGATTTTACTACCCTAACTTATTACTCTTACTAATTTAACTTAATTTAAAGTTTTAAATTTAATTAATTTATTTAATTAAATTTATAAAATTATGAAAATTTTAATGATATAATTTTATTTTTAAAAAATTTAAATATATAAAAAAATTTTAAAATTTTTAAAATTAATCAAATTAAAAAATTATATTTATTTAATTAATTTAAAATCTAACTAATCAATTTAATCACTTATCTTAAAAATTAATTAAATTAAATTACAATTTCATTGGTTCACACCAAATTTCAAAACCTTTCCTCAATCAAGTTTCCATTTGATGGCGAGTTCGTCGACGTAATTCGTATTTATTCCCTTTTACTGGTGTCGTATTTAAACCGACGACGAGGGAGATTTCGGATTTGGCCAACGGCACCGCTGTTTGAGATTGCTGTACCCACTTGGCCCCAAATGCCGACAAACTGCAATTGGTTTCATCCTCAGGATAAGAAGAGGGGTCTGTGCTATCTTACTGATTAATTCCATTATTATCTATAAAATATACTTTATAAGATTAATCTATTTTAGAGCTTTTGGTTAAAAAGAAGTGGGTCCGTTATATTCGGGTCTAGAATGTGCTTGCGTTTGCTTATTGGTTGCATGATCTATTTAGATTATTCAATAGCGCTTCACAAGTGTCGTAGGCAAGTTGAGTTCTTAGAGCAGCACCCCAATTAATTTTTAAAATGGTCTTGAATCTGTCCTTGCCACAGCCACCCCGCGCACTCATATACATATATTTATGTATAATTTATTTGAAAACAATGTGAACTAAAGAAAATATGGAAAACACCGGTTTAGTATATTATTAACTCGTTGACTTTCCTGCAAATATAAAAAAAAAAAAAAAGGTTTTTTTTTTTTTTTTTTTTTTAAACCAAGGAGGAACGTTTCAGGATCCCGAGGGAGTAGTTGAACTAATGTCTGAAAAGGAACGGTAACTTCAGAAACCTACACATTTATTAGGCCTGCAACGTACGTGGCCACATCTTAGGTTCTGTGGCTGATTGGATGTGCACGATTTGGCCACGGACCGAGAGAGGGGACATGAAGTTGAACGCCGGTCGAATTTCTTTTTAAGATAACGTGCAAGTTTTGGTTGCTAGACCGATTCATTAATTGCTCAATATATTAAATTTAAGAGCCGTAGCTTTGACCGTCATGTTTGATAGAGGAGTGATATTCTAATGTCTCGTTCAATTATAAGGGTTAAAATTTCATCCACTTACGTTAAGTCCGAGCCATGGCCACCTTGCCTATAAATAGGGCTGAATTGCACCGCTGTTATTGCCAAGCTCCTTCCATTTTCTCACTAAAACTTCTCTGTTGTCCCAAGAGCTACCAAATGGCTTCTTCCAAGTCTCTTTTTCTCCTTCTTTGTGCTCTGCTTGCTCTTGTTCTCATAGTATCGGCTGAAGTTACCAAAAGTACGTGCTCCTGTGTGTTGTTGTTGGTGTAGGACTTTCCCAGTTTGTCTCTATTTTACTTCGTGCCCTTGAGTGGGAGAGCATGCTCATAGATATATACATACACACACTACTGCGAATCCACACGCGCAATCATTTGCCCCACTGAAATTTGGAATTTTGTTCCATTTTATTGCTATTTTCACTCAATTTTTTCCCTTCACACTGTCAGAAATTCCCTTCTTCAAGACCCATAATTGTTCCTGCTATAACTATTGTTATCGAATGTCCAACGCACAAATGATCTGTTTCTCTCCGTATCATGAAGACATGCATTACACTCACATTACTCCAACTTTATTGCTTTTTTCCATGCAAGGAAAGTGACTACAATCGCAAATGTATAATATTTGTACGTAATCCCCGGGTTGACGTGCTTAATCAATGAGTAATGAGTATCGATTCATGGCCGTGGGGCCTTATACCAGTTAACTTCAAAAGTTGAGGGCTAGAAGATTAAACTAAGTTAACCTTGTGATTAATCAATTGTTCGTTATGTCAAAGAAGGTTTTTATAGCTACTTGTTACACTTACACGTATATGTTAAATCGGTTGCAGAGGATGAAGTTGATGGCTACCGAGGCGGGGGATACCCAGGAGGCGGCCACGGCGGTCACCCAGGCGGTGGATACCCAGGAGGCGGCCACGGCGGTCATCCAGGCGGTGGATACCCAAGAGGTGGCCGCGGTGGTCATCCAGGCGGTGGCTACCCAAGAGGCGGCCGTGGTGGTCACCCAGGAGGAGGATATCCAGGAGGCCACCGCGGTGGTTACCCAGGCGGTGGACATCCATGAGAGGGTTGCGGGGGTCACGTCACCCGAAACTAATATCAGCAATTTCCTTTACCTTAAGAAATAAGAATGAATGTGGTTTTAAGTGTGTTCTGTGAAGAGATCGCGCTTAACCACTCTCTATATATATGAATGAATGGTCTGGATATGTACTAAGTGGTTGTGTTACTTCAATGAATATGCCGTGTTTGAATGAAAAATATGCTCCTTACGTATGCGAAATACTGAAACCTTGAAGCTCCCTCTATACCTTGCATTCTCCTCTCTCTCTCTCTCTCTCGCGCGCGCACGCACGCACACACCATTTTCTCTGGCCACATACCTCTATATATTTTCCAATAGCTTCTCCGACATGCATGTATGGTATTTCATGTTCTCATTCATTATATATATATATATATATATATATATATATATATATATATATATATATATATATAGGCAGGCTTCAATAATAATTAAACTTTAGTGTGACGTCCAGAAACAAAAGAGGAAGTCATTTAAAAGAAGTTCTCGTAATCAAATTATAATAGGCGAATTGCTTGGCAAAAGAAAAGGAGTTGGCCCATTTATCAAAAACAAAAAAAAAAAAAGAGAAAAGAAAAGAAAAGAAAACGAGTTGGGGCTCAATCCAGGGGAGAAGGAAAAAGAATACCCAAAAGGCAAAAAGGTAAGAAAGCTCTTTTGCGACGTCCAATTTTCTAGACCTGCACAAACACGCCGAGAAACGCCCGTGGGTTCCGAGAAAGCCGGGTAAAAGTTTTCAAAGCCGAAAATTATTTTGCCGCTAGTTTTGGACCAAAGGTTCAGCCTAAGAAATGCTCCAACCCCAATTGTCTTCAAAGCTCAGGATTATCTTGCCGTGAGATTAGGACCAGCAGTTCAACCTTCTCAGAACTAAGTGTGTTTTTTACGAAAAGTTTTAATGACTAACAAATTTAAATTTTTATTTTTGAGATATTAAATTTTAATTTTAAAATAAGTGTGAGATTTTAAAAAAATATAAAAAAAATTTTATTTTTTTTATATAACTCTTATTGTAACACAATTTCAACGACAAAAAAAAATATAAAAAAGTAGAAAATTCGGTGGACTGTCCTCTTAGTCAGAAAGATGTTCGGGATATCTGACGTAAGTAAATCTGCTGGAGGGAGAATTCATCTGTGTTTGTTTGTTTCAATAAGCAATTCGTCTACTAAACATTAATCTTATAAGTCAATTGGTTAAAAAAAAACAGGAGTCCCATTCAGGAATGCCTTTTTTTCTCGGATTTTATAGGCTTGATTGTGGGTGCCATTGGTTTGAGGCCGTGGGCCAGTTGGTTTAATGGTCAGTCAGCGTGACGGTAGTAGGTGGTGCATTTGAGGAGCTCTTCAACTTTTGATTGACTTAAAGGGAGTCAACTATCGGGTTACGCGGAGAAACAGCATGCCCCAAAAGTCGTAGTTTTATGAAACAGGATGTCCCGTGTTCAAAACAATCAAATTCCTGTCTCTCGGTTCAATGGTATAAATAGAGGCCGGAGCCAACTTCTTGATCACCAAGCATCAAATCTTCTTCAAAAATCCTGAATTCCTTTGTTTTGAAAGTGCTTCCATAATTCCATATTTGGCATCAGAGATTGAGCTCAGGAAAATGAGTGTGGAAATTTTGGATGGTGCAACTATTGTCCGCTTTGTGGAGGATGAAGAAGCGTTCAATGTCTCAATTCGCGACCGTTTCGCCTACCTTGACACCAACCATGATGGCCTACTTTCCTACGAAGAAATGTTGACGGAACTCCAGGGATTGAGGGTCTTCGAGACACACTTTGGCATAGATGTTAAAACTGACCCCAAAGAGCTTACTGGCGTATATGATTCTCTGTTTGTGAAGTTCGATCATGACTTGAATGGCAAAGTTGATATAGAGGAGTTCAAGGCAGAGATCAAAGAAATGATGCTAGCCATGGCCAACGGAATGGGTTTCCTGCCAGTCCAAATGGCCCTGGAAGAAGATGGTTTCTTGAAGAAAGCTGTGGAGAGGGAGTCCATGTCGGCTAGAGTCAGTGCATAAATTGCTCGTGGAGACCCTAATCTCATTCGAATTCAATCATTGCTCCCATAATTCCATTTTCGTTTTCCTTCTTTCTTGTTTTCCCTTCAGTTTGTATCTCTCGAGAATCTTATACCAGAGAAAATAAATGCCTGTTCTTTTTTATCCTGCGAAAAAATAAGAAATTTGGTGCTTGCTAGATCGAGCAAAGAGACAAGAAAACGGTCATTTCATTTCATTGCATGCAATCTTACATTTGTTTGTACAAGGAAGTCGTTTCTACGACTAAAGCATATGACTTTTACACCAAGATTTGTCCTTTTGACAAGGAGACGAGTTGCATGCAAATTTAGCTACTTTTCTTCCCCTTCTTTTTACAAATACCATCTTGATGCAATTGTGGACTTAAAAAACAGAAAGATTTTTCGTTTGATCGCAATAACAAAGACTGCTTCAGGAGATAGAATAAAGGGTAGGATGGCTTCACCAAGTAGATCATACAGCGATAGCAGGAGACGCCCAGATTTCAACTCGTTCTTCCGAACCAGACTGACTACCGCTGGCATCCTTTTGGATTTGACCATCAAGCCTGTCTCTTCCAACTGCCTGGCCCGATTCACTATGATAGGGCATCTGTTTAGGAAGGTCTTGATAGGACCACAATATCACTTGGAGAAGCTGAAGCTACGGCTTCCCCTTGCAGTCCTCCCACGTGCACTGAATGGAATGGCCCATCAGGAGCTATTTTCTTTGGTGTCGACTGTTCTAATCGATTGTTGCCCACATTACGCTTACCTTGTTCTATCCAAAAAGCAAGTAAAAGTTAATTAGAGTTCAGCTGGAGTGAAGTAAAAGGAGATATTGAGAATAAAATGTCTTTTACAATCATCAAGTTCACAGGTAGGTATTTAGGCAGAACAGGCAGGATTGATCTCCCTCATTAAACGAACACACTTGGTTTCACATCAGTTCACATTATAGCAATTAAGACACTGGTCCTGTGACAATTTAGAAAGGCCTTCCTCTATTTTGGTCAGTTCTACAAGAACCATGGAGAACAGAAATCACTAGAAATCCAAAAGAAAGAAAAAAAAAAAAAAGGTTGAAGAAGGAAGAACCACTTATACAAGACAACCACAGCTGTTTTTCCCCTCTAATGATGAGCATGTTAACGAGGAAGCAGAGAGTCAATGCTATACTGAAGGAAATGGGCACTCAGCTAACACAAGCATTCATGGACAGGAACAAAAAAGTGCTGGGACCAAAGAAAAGCGTGACACAACAAAACTAAAATGATTTCAATTCAGATACAAGTGCTAACAAGATCCCAGCACCTAATTCTATAAATCCTCTGTTCTCATTCAATGTTAAGTGCCATTGATTCAACCTTGATCTGCAAAAGTATAAGTTTTAACAAAAACATTATATAAAGTGCAAACATACACCAACCACTTCATTATGACTTACTTGGCATGGTATCAACGACTTTATCATTGGCCTTCCCACATAGGATGTGCTGGAGGTGATGGAAAAAGTGGAATAATATTGACACAATCATGTATGCATTGACTGGCTGCATGCCAGAAACAACAGAGTGTTGAACACCTTATTTACAAAGCAAAAGAACTCCTAGTCAATACAATCATGAAATTTCCATATTAGAGCAGCTACTCACCAAAAACTTATCATAAACATGCCAAGCTTCATGCCTCTTCAATCTCATTTTCTCACTTCTCAAGCAGTATCCCTGCTCCAAGAGGTTGCAGTGTGGTGCAAGATTTAGATTTGACGGTATAAGAAGGCAAACCTGCTTGAAAGGCAAGAAGCTTAACAAATAAAGATACATATAAGATAACTGGTAATATGATGGGAGACGAAGTGATCATAAGCTAAAATTAGTCCTTTGCATATCACTGTGATAATTGCAGTCTGCTTTACAAGTAAAGTTGTTCCAAGGAATGCTGTCTCATTGCTAAAAATCAATGTCCGCAACACCAAAGTTTATTGACAGAAGCAAACACATGGGTTGATATCCACAGAGACGGGTGGGCAACTTTGCCATATTGTGAAGGAAGGAGAAAGCATAAAATAAAGCCAGCAGAATACCTATTTTCACAAAATTGCCCAAAGCAAGCCCAAAATTGCTCGATTTATCTAGAAAAATGGTATCTTGTTGGATCATTCATTTGTTTGCAAATTGGAAGAGATGGAATGTGAGAACACAGCAGTCAATCTTTCAACAATATGCCATTTTTATTTGACAAGATTGATACATCAGAACTGCAAAGCTCAATAGAGACTAAATAGTAGCAGTGACTGCCCCAAGTATAGTTCACATGAACTTAAATTTGTATTTAAAATCTTTCAAGAACAAAACTCTTCTCCTTTCCATTTAAAATTGCTAGAAGCATGATGGAGGAGAATACCACAGTGGACCCCAAAGCTGTTAGCCCTTGCATTGCACCATGCCACGACTTTTGAAACTGCAATTCCAAGTATAAGATAAAGCGGACTACTGTACAAATGAACACCATCAGCCTCTAAGTAGACAGGTCAAATAACTTGCTGTAAACAACAAACGTCTCAATTTTCAAACATTTCAGCAAAAAAAGCCAAGAAACTAAGATTTATTCAGCATCTACCACACTGGTAAACTTTGCTACAATATCACACTCCTATGGAGGCAGGGAAAAATGAAAATCACAATAATAAATTCCTACCAGTGCAAACTGATGGGGCATAAGACGGTTCAACTACAAGTCACTCCAGTGTCATAAAGCCAAGTTTAAATAACTGTCCACAATTTAAGGGTATATGGAGGCGCTGGATGCTGCCAGTCAAGCATCTCATCCGATATTTCCTCAGATAGTGGACAATAGTCAAGAAGTCTTACCTTCTGAAAATTGGGACAGCTAGTTTAGCAGCTGTTAAGTCTCTAAGTTCCTGGTGGTTGTCTGCTAGCCTATTTTTCAATCATTTTGCAACAAGGCAGGTGACAACCGACGGCATCAATTGGTGTAGCTGATAAAAACTTCAATACCTTCTCAGTTTTACATTTTGACACCGTTCGTGCTAATAAAATAGTGTAGTTATGCTATGAAAAAATAACAAGGCAATCAAATAGAAAAAAAAAAAAGAAAATGCAAACACTAAAATAAAATCAAGAAAATAACTTTTGGAGAAATGCAAACAGCCCAAGATAGTGATGTAGGTGCGTTTCCAAGACAAACTTCTTTGTAAAGATTCCTGCATTTTCCCGGCCTCTTTTGCATTCTTGTACAAATCAAAAGAGTTTTTTCTGGCGACTGCAATAACAGCGATACAAAGGGGAATCGGGGATTTACGAGGGAAACAATATAAAGAATCCTAGAAGCAAGCAATATTGGGGACCACAACGACGCAGCTTTTTGTCAATTTAAAAAAATATGACCGTTAGGGAGGTGACTCTGCTAACGGCGGACTGCGTCAGTTTTTTTTTTTTATCCACAAGGTAGGAGAAACTCTTTTACAGAAAAGACGGGGCGGGGACAGGAGACCGAAGACATGACTGTTGCACGCCGGTAAGATCCTGTCGGAGAATCAGTGGAAGTCAATCAAATCGATTGGGTGGGTGGGTGGGTAAACTTCAATGAATATTCGGGCTTGGATCCGTGAGCCGGAATTGGGCTCCATAGGCAAGCCCGAATTGGGATCCATTATTCTTTTCATAAGTTTGATCTATGTGGACTGATCCGACATTGCCCAGAATGGAAAATGTTGAGAGATTGCTCCATTCCATATGCTTTGAGTGCAATTTTTAACTCGGCCTTCCTTTTTTTTTTTTTTTTACCTTTTTTTTCGAAGGATAACTTATTAAACTTGCTTTATTATGTTTAATGATTAAATAATAATTATAAAAAATTCATAAATTTTATGACTTTACACAGTTCAAAAAATACTTCGGATTTATAGATCCACCTTTGTTACGCAACAGCAAAATCAGGATATATAGAGCTGAGCCCAATAGCGGTAGTCAACGTATTCAATTACGGAGCCTGAAAGAGAAGGCGTTTCTTCAATGCTCAGGATGGTCGGCTGAGACAAAGCAAACAATTTGGGCATAGACAGAATTTCTATGCTCGGAACCCACCATCTTCCATTCTTTTCTAATAAAATTAGTTGGCGCTAGGTGGTGAAGAGGTGGGCTGTCGTCAAATCATACCTTTACGACGAGCAGTTCAATTCAGTGTAGAGCAGCATTTCAGCTTCTGTCCAGAGCCCCGCGGTCATGGTTACACAACCCGTACCACAGGACTCCGCCACGCCACACCGAAAAGAGATAATCCTAAGTGAAGAGACCGTTCAAGATACACCAAAGAAAATGCACAAATCAGCTTCCAAATTATTTCGACCAAGAAGATGCCACGTTTATCATTCAGTCGGCCGTCAGAAATTTTCCTGGTTAGTTCGGATTAGCTCAAACGACTTACTGTTCTTTACCAATGTAAGACATCTCCTCCACTACTAACACCTTGTCTTCCATCAGAAGTTTTACAAGGACAATTAAAGCAGACAATGCAGAGAGAGTCGAGCTGAAAGCAAGCCATAAAATTGAATCGAAATCTAAATATTATATTTACCCTGCCTGACTTTCAGAGTAGGCGTAAAAGTTTAGAAATCAAGCTGAACCATGACCGGGAACTTGTTATGCAAACAGAAGGTCCTACTAGACATTCAGTGGGTAGACCAACTGAAAGTTCAGATTGGAAACTCTCTAGAAGTTTCCTCACATAAAATGGGAAATGTTGCTCTTCATCTTCAGATGCCAAGAAAAGACAGAACTCAGGTTTCCAAGTTAAAGGTGAAGACACAACATTCTTCATTTTGCTTGGGAAAATATTGAATACATACTCGAAGAGGCCTCAAAAGTTTTATTGCTTGAAGGCAGACACTAATAGTTAGTGAGCTCACTAAGCATGACATGAAAACAAATCATCCATAGATATAAAGTTTATGAAAACAATTTCAGGAAGAATGGGATGATAGCACAGCAAGTAGAAAAACAACAAAATTGAGGATCCAGCACAGACTGGAAGCAAAAAAACAGGGGTAAGAGGGGGATAGGCTTATGCTTTCTCACAACAGGTATGCAGAAATATTTCCCACAAATGAGAACTGGAAATTCAGTCTCAATATCCAATTAACACTGACCTTTCCCATCCCTGTTTATAGATTCGAGTCCGTTCCAAGAAAAAGCAAACAAGATCGAATGAAACACAACCAAACATGAGTTAAAGCAGGCCGGACATGTGGATGGCAACTAAATTCCCAGAATGCTCATCAGTGGAAAACCATATTAGCCAGCAACTAGTATCTTCCCCCTTATGATTGCAAGAAAAATCAACCAGAAAGCAAGCAATACAACACATTGCAGTAGCACTGATTTAAGAGTGATGAATACGACTATTACATGCATTATGAGCAGCTTACAATATCACATTCACATTCAAGTGGATTAAGAACAAGCTCATGTCTAGTCTCATAATACCAGTATTTACTCTCATCAACCATCTCATTTTGTCTTTCTTCAAAAAGGAAACATCAAATAAAATAAGAGTAGGTTCTCAAACCCTATATCTTATCAATATCCTCATCCTCGAACTCAATGTAATCATCACCGCCACCATCTTCCTCTTCATCAATACCTCCGGCAATGCCCTCATTGAGACGTGTACCCTCTGGAAGTTCACCATATGCCTTTAGAAGCCTGGCCTCGTCTGGCATGTACTTCAGGATAACATCAGCCTTGTCATCCTGATAGTCCCGAAGACCGACGAGAATTATGTCACCAGCTGCAATCCAGACCTTCTTATGCATCTTCCCACGGATGTGGCACAGGCGCTTGCTGCCATCAATGCACAAGGCTTCGCAACGGCCATTGCCGAGCATGCGAAGCACTTGTGCATATTCCTGACCATCTTCCTTGAAGATAAGCTCCCGCTTTTCATCGTCAGCTTCGTTTTTTCCTCTCTTCCTGTTCTTTCCTCCCTTTCCCTTGTTCTTCGGCATGATTCCTGATTCTGTTGCAACATAAACACCATATCAATCATCAACCCAGATCATACTATTAAGAAATTCCTCAAATAAAATTTTTAAAAAAAGAGAAAAAAAACAGATATTAAAAAAATTAAATCCACAGAAATCTCCTAAAAAATAAATCCAACCCGAGATAAGACATTAGGCGAAACACCCAATTATCAAGAATCAACCCCCAAAATCGAGAATCGTTAGCAGATCCAAAAAAAAAAAATCAAACACAACCGTAAAGAGACAACAGAAACGAAAAAGAATTAAAAAAAAAAACTGACGGGGTGTTGAAAAACCGCGAGATCAGACGCCGAGAAGTGGTAAAATCGATTGCACAGAAACAAACGGGATTAAAACACTTGTAATAAACCCGAAGAAAAATAAAAATAAAAAGAAAGAGAGATAATAGGAAGAAAAATTAAAAAAAAAAAAAAAAAAGAAGAAGAAGGATTAGAGTAAACACCTTTCTCTCTTTCTTTCTTTGTGCGAGTGGGGAAGAGCTAGGAAGCTGGTGGAAAGCCGGGTGCGTACACGGGTTCTTTACCTTAGCACTCCTTTTGTGCCAAACAGCTGTAGGGTCGGGTTGGGGCGGCGCACTGCTCCAATTCAGCCTAATAATTTTCTTTCAAAAAAAAAAAAAAAAAAATCATTTCCCTTTTTTTTAAAAAAAAAATAAATATTATATACATATTACTTTATTTCTTTATTCCTAGAGACGTTGTGCCGGTCTCTATGACTTTTTTAGGTGTGACCGGTACAAGACACGTATACAACAACTTGTGCGCAAGGCAAAGAATAAAAGACTACACGGAACCGAACCGTTTCCGGGTGGAAGCGTCATAACGAGGACACGAATACACGAAAGAGTGTTAAGATTTTAATTGATAAATGATTAATTATATATTTGAAATTACTTAATACATAATTAAGACCAATAATTAACTAAAGGAGAGTTTTGCGGAACAGCTTGGAGAAAAGTGATGCTTGATGCAGAATGGTCTTGGACGTTCTCCGGCTGCCGGAAAGAGCTGAAAAGTCTTCAAAGCATAAAAAGAAAATCTCGTACGAGAAAATCTTTCGACAAAATATCGATGGGTCCAAACATGTGAAAAAAACGAAAGCCAGTTTGATCTTCTCTCGAGATATTGTAATTCAAAACAAAGGCTGTCCCATCATCGCGTTCTTTCTGTTGCAGGAGTGGGATCGTATGGCAAAACCAGCAAGACATTATTGAATGACAAATCTATGTCGTTTTTTGGAGAACTCGAACTGTGCAGCAGAGAGAGGAGGGCAAAAGAATCAATCAAATACTGTATAGAACCAAAAAAATTTTACATGCCCGAACCGGCGATGCCCCTGGTTAAAGAAAAGCCAACTGGATACGTCCTGTGAATTCTTGTTTTCAAAGTTCTGAGTTTTTCACCAGGAAAGTTATCTAGATCAAACTCCACATGTTGTGCGGATTTGTCGGCCGTTCCGGACTGCTTAGCTTGGGCAAGAAATTGAAGGCCCTGAAACATAGGGTTGGACCTTGTCATGAAAGAATCGAGACAGTAACACAGCGAAAAGAATGCAGTTAAACCACAGTGAAGAAAATGCGGATGACCATACCTTCGGGGACCTGTCCTCGTACGTCAAATTTGGACGGCCTGGCAACTTAGAACCAACTTCCTGCTAAAAGTAAAAGGTAAAACAGCCCAATTAGCATCTCCCTGTGACAAGATAACCCTGAGCTTAAAACTTAGTAGTTCGAGGCATCGAGGATAACAATCATCTCCTATTCAACTGACAAAGTGCTAAGAGATGGACAGAGGAGAAAGGTCATAGGGTGGGAATGCAACATTGATAAACGTGTTGCCCACCTATGAAGTTAAAATCAGCTTGAGGTCAAATCGGCTTTGCAAGGGACATCTCAACATGACCTTACCGTCTCGTTATCTATTGAATGAGATTGTATAGATTAGCTGACCTTAAAAATTTCTCTGTCAGGCCCATCTTTAAAGCCTCCAGCGAACTGGCATAGGTAGAAAAGACCTGAATTTGTTGCATCCTGCAGAATGCAGATAAAGAACAGGAAATTGATCACTTCAAATATTACTAAGCCATGGCAATTGCATAAAGTAGATGACTGAGTACAGGAAAAAAAAAAAAAAAAAAAGCCTAACCTGTTTAGTTTCAAGAAGCTCAAGCTTTCCTTCCTGTTGAGTTCATGGACATCAAGAACTAAGAGAGAAACCATTGTATCAGACATGAATAACATTACAAAAATAAGAATGGCAACTCACCAGCCCAGCTATCATTTGATGGATTGTGTCCACATCATAACCAATTTGACAAAGGTTTGTTTTCATATCATCAACCTGTACATTATATTACAAGTAAGTCCAAGCTGCATATACAAGTTATGCCCACTAAATATTATCTTCTTTTGCATATCCAAAGTTGTGTTCTATTTTCTTGAGCATAAGGGCAAGGATATTATTGCATTCATTTTAGCCAAGACCAGTGCTCACTGTTCAACTTGAACCGGATCCTGGGTCATAAAAGCATGGTCCTATTGAGCAATGCTCAGTTGCCTGAGATTTCTAGCATTGGATCATTTGATTGGAAAGATGATTCCTCAACTACCCCAAATACATAAGCTTAGTGCAGTATGTTTCTTGAAACACCCAAAAACAAAAATTTTGAACTACAAAAAAAACTAAAAAAAAAAAAAACAGAAAATCACGTGGAAAAAGAACTTTGGGTGATACAACAGATAAAAACCAATGTCAAGGAAAAGGGCAGGTTGCCTCACAAAATAAAATGAGAGCTTTGTAGTACTAAAATGTGGGCTCCACTCATTGTGGTCCACGCATTTTGTCTGTGCTCATGCTCCTGTATGGTACAACCAGCTGAGCTAGAACACATAGGTGTTAGTTCAGCAAAGATTTGGCAGCCAATATTCCCTCGGACATCTTCTTCTCTCAGGGTAAAAGGAAATGAAAAGCTCTATTAATCCAACCTAGAGCAGTTCTACCTACCTCATTTACAATGAGATTAGATGTCCCAATTTGCTCTTCCATTTTGTAATCCAAGCTTTCAAGCCTCTTTGTCAAATGTCTCTTCGTTGACTGCCCAGACTTATCATCAATACATAATTGAGGAAAATCCAAACCACAAAAAAGATTAAATGTTGCCTTCTGGAAGCAACAAATTTTCTAAAGAATACCACATAGTACTTACCGCCAATGTTTCAGATAAATTCTCCAACTGTTTTGTCACATTAGAAACAGCATTTGCCATGTTTTTCTTGGTTACAAACATTACATTAGAAAATGACCAGCCCTGCACTACAAGGGATACATATTATACACATTTAAACAAATCAAAAATAAGGCCAGAAGAAAATACTTTGGCTCTGATCAATAATGAATCTTGCCTTCCACCACATGTAACCATATCCCATTGCTCCTAGTGCAGCAGCAGGCAACAAGTAAGAAGATGTGAAATTCCCTGTATGCATGAGGAAATGTCTCCTTTAAGCATTTTTCTCTTGCTTTTCTGAGTGCAAGTAATTTCAACTTTTAAATGGAATACTTTTACTAACCATTGGAAGCCGAATTTCTGTTACAGATGGTTATAGGAGTGGATACTCGTAATTGGTTGATCTCTTTTGCCAATTGGTGAATCTAAATGAGAATCAGCAAAATTATTGATTAATTCTTATTGACATGTACATGTAAATCAAGAAACTACACTGATCTGTGCTATTCAGCATTTCAAACACATAAAATGACAGTACACAATCACTTATTTAGTTCATTAATCTTATTAGAATTTAAATAGTGTCCCTACATCCAAAACTTAACACTGGATTGGGTACCTATTAACCAAAATTTAATCATGAAATCCATTAGAGCCATAGTTCCACATTGATTTAAAAAGTGACCCTTAATACCTGAGCTGCAAGAAGTGCAGTTTTGTCTTCAATGGATTCCATATCAACTCCACTGGACTTCTCGAGTAATTTATAGAGTTGTTCAATGAGTTCAGAGAAATTTCCATGCCGAAGAATGATGGAACAGCTCACACCTATAATTAATTAAAAAAAAAAAAAAAAAAAAAGAGAGAGAGAGAGAGTTGATTATCTCAAAAACATCACAAAGGTTAAAAATTGCATCCCTCCTGGAAAAATGACCAACTGGGCTTGGCAAACATAAGGAAACCAACACTCCGAACACAATTAAGACAGTAAATTACACTAAATAAATTAAATCGATAGATGGCACCATGAATCATGCAGATATATCCAAGTTGTAGCTAACTTCACTTGAAAACTCATTAATATTTGCAAGAAAAAAAGAAAAGTAAAAAAAAAAAAAAAAAATCAGAAAATGGAAAGAACTTTCTGAAGAGAACTAGCCCAAAAATATAGTTTTATCAGCTTATATGACGATCAAGACTCAATCCTGAGGATAAATCCACAAAAATCAAGCAAGAACAATAGAAGAGGTGAAGAATTCAGAGAATTTTTCATGTCAGTTGAATGATCAGACAATAAAAAAATAAATTAAAAATAACACAATGAGAGGGAGAAAGAGAGACCTGCACCGACGATTAGGAACACCTTGGGGGAAGAGACTGCGGCCTGCATAGCCATCTCTGTTTTGGTTTTGTTGTTTTTTCTGCCTTTCAGGAGCGGGTCTTCTCACCAGCGTTTTGTTTTGATATTTTTTTTTTTTTTTTTTTTTTTTTTGCCTAGGCGTCTGCGAATTGTAATAACTGAGAAACAAAGAAAGGGAGGCTGCCCTCCTTGATGGGTCCACGTGTTTACGTGGGAGAATAAAAAAGCTTCGTATAAGATGGAAGTTAATGTTGTATATATATATATATATATTTTTTTTTTTTTTTTATATAGCAATTAAAAGCTCATGTATTCTTTTAAAACTAGAAACTAATGTTTCTATGACTCTAAAAGTTTGAATATAATCTTTAGAAAAAAAAAAAATACACAACAAACAAATACATTTAAAAATAACTTAAAATATACACATTTTTTTATTTTTTTTAAGTAAAAATTTAGTTTATATAATTTTATTTTTATATTTTTTAAAAAATTATTAAATTATAAATTATAAATTATAAAATAAAAATAAAAATAATTTAAAAATTTTAATTATTAAAATATTTCTAAAAATACACACACATATATATATATATATATATATATATATATTTATTTATTTATTTATTAGTCAGTTAATACGATATTTTAGCAACAAATCGGTCGCCATGTCATTAACCAGACCAAGCAGTCAAATAGTAAAAGTCCAAACAAAACAAAAACAAAGATATGGACATTTCCGACATTTTACAAACGACCTTTCGTCAACAAGCACGCCACGTCACCTGAAGACACCTAATCTGCCGTAAAAAACAAAGTTTAAAAAAAAAAAAAAAAAAAAAAAAACCATCCCACTTGCCACGCGTCCTCTCTCTTTCTCTCAGAGCTTAAACCATCTGCGATTCCCTACGCCAGGAGGAAACCAAAAGCAAGCAAATGGCACCAACTCTTCTTTTCCTCCTCCTGACTTCATGTCTCTTGATTCCTTCTGATACCCAGAACTTCCAATCTATTGTAGACCAAAAGGAAGCATTCACTTCAATAGGTATATCCCAGAAAGGCCTCGACTTTGTCAAGGACTTTCTTATAACCAGAGCCATCTCTTCAGTCATCCCTCTCACGCTCCCTAATATTGAAAAAACTGATAAAATTCCATTTCTGGGTAACGTGAATATGGTGCTTTCAAATTTTACTATAGACCAAATCCATGTCCCGTCGTCTTATGTCAAGCCTGGAGACACTGGTGTTGCTATCATTGCATCCGGGACTTCTTGTAATTTGACAATGAATTGGTATTACGAGTACAATACTTGGCTTTTTCCCCTGGTGATTAGTGATAGAGGGAAAGCTTCTGTTCGGGTATAAGGTTAATTCTTTTGCTGGGATTGTTTTCGATTTGCTATTGAATCTTGGATTGCTGTTGTTGTTGATGTTAGTTTGCTGTTCTTTCTTATGAATTTAACTGAAGTTTGTGTACGTTAATCTTTAATCAGTCAGTCCTTCTTCACTTTTCTTTTATGGGTACTTGAAACTGGTTCTGTTTATCATGTGTTTTGGGAGAGGGGTAGGTTTTGGTTTCTTTATCATGTTTGATTAACTTGTAAAATCATGATCTTTGGTCTGAATTGGTGCCTCAAGGATGAACTAGTGCTGTTCATATTCTTAATTGGTTCTTGATTGATCTGAATTTGTTTGAGGTAAAGTTTGTAGTATGGGTTGTGAGAAAGTTCTCATTTTTTTCTCTTTTCTAATTTCATGGTTTAATCGAGACTGATTACTTTTGCCATTCAATGCAATTCAACTACGAATTCATCTAGTTCTGTACTTAGCTCGTTCCTACTGGAATGTTTCTATAAATAAAGCCTTTTAATCATACTTTTGAACTTGCATGTCAATGTATAGAACAGAGTAAATTTGAGACTTTGGTTGGGAATTTTTTTATAAGTCATCTTTTGGTTGGAATGTTACGCTTGTTCTCTGTGTTTGTCTTGTCGTATATGGTGTCCTTTCACGGAGGGAGATTGATGAGTGCTGCTTCTGCTAAGGTTGAGGGCATGGAAATTGGCCTTACAGTAGGCTTGCATAACCAGGAAGGAGCTCTGAAGTTGTCCCTTATCGATTGTGGTTGTTATGTTAAAGATATCTCCATTAACTTGAACGGAGGAGCATCTTGGCTTTATCAAGGGTATGCATTTCTTTAACTGAGACTTGTGTTGAGCTGCCACTGTTGTAGTGTTGACTCTGTTGGCAATTGTATTTCACACATGCAATCCTACAGGCTATACACATTGTATGTTAATTTTTAGGGGCACTCATTTTGTAACTTGTTTTGTCATATAGCCCACATTCCAATTCCCATATTTTGCTCTTTCTGGTGATTTGAACATCAATTTATGCTTAATATGAGAAATCCATGCACCCACAGATGGCTATTCATAGAATCAATGTGTTAGCTCTTTCATTTGCTTACCCTTATGTCGTGCTTCAGTATGATAGATGCATTTGAAGGGCAAATAAGGTCTGCAGTAGAAACCACTATCAGCAAGAAACTTAAAGAAGGGGTTCTAAAGCTTGATTCATTCCTGAAAACTCTTCCCAAAGAAATTCCAGTTGATGACATTGCTTCTCTAAATGTAACTTTTGTGGAAGATCCATCACTGGGAAATTCTTCCATTGGATTTGACATAAATGGGTTGTTCACAGCAAGGAAAAAAGTTGGCAGCTCTATGTATCGCTACAAGAATTCACAACCTTCAGTTCAGTGCACAGACCCATCTAAAATGCTTGGAATTTCATTAGATCAGGCTGTTTTTGACTCTGCTTCATCTTTGTATTACCAAGTAAGTTTGGGAAACCTAATTTACCATAACAGGAGTTTCTGTTCTTGTATATTAGCTTTCAGGAGTTGAAAGAATAACAACAATGACCATTCAAATTCTGTGTCTGACATTTTCATCATCACTGTATCGTTAGTTTCACTTCGTGGAATAAATCTTGTATATTAGTGTGGGGAAACTCTAATTTACTTTCCTCGTTTATCAAACATACTTTCTTCTGAACTGAGTCCAGTTGATGACAGTAGCCCAACAATATTAACAAGCAAAGAAAGAAAGAGGAAAAAAAAAAAGTTGTAATTATGTGAAGTTGAAGAAGCAACTCTGGTGAAAGATGAACAATACAATTGAGATTTTCTTTGAAGTATGTGGTATTCTTACTTTACTTTGTCTATTGTTACCAGGCAAAGTTTATGCAGTGGATTGTGGATAAAATACCAGATCAATCTTTTCTAAACACTGCTGGATGGAAATACATAATTCCTCAACTGTACAAGAAATACCCAAATGAGGACATGAATCTGAATATCTCCTTATCTGCTGCTCCTGTCATGAAGATTGTGAAGAGTAACATTGATGCAACTGTATATTTGGACTTGATAATTGATGTTTTGCAATCAGACCAAGTAATACCTGTTGATGCATTTCCTCGGTAGGTTTTGTTTTTATTTTTAATGTGAATGAAGTACCTTTTTGTAAGCATGCTCTTCCCTTTCTGTTGATATGGTCCCTTCTTTTCTCCTATTTGTTCTTTTCCTTCTGTGGTTGTCTTACTATTATAATGATGATGATGGTGATGACCCTCCAGGTGATTCGTGGGTCTGGTTCAGTTAGTATCTCAGGGGACAAAATTGGCGGCAGTGTGAAATTAAATGACTTTTCATTGTCATTGAAATGGAGTGATATTGGGAATCTTCGGTTGTTTCTAGTCCAGGTACTTGTGCCATGATGCCTTTTCTTTCCTGCCCCACTTTTAAGCTTCTTCTTTGATTATTTTGCAAAGACATTAAAATATTCTGACTTGTTGCAGCCAGTGTTGTGGACAATCATCGAAACTGTTTTCTTGCCATACGTGAATGCACACCTTGGTCAGGGTTTTCCTTTGCCAATCATTCATGGTTTCACCCTTCAAAATGCCAAAAGCATCTGCTCGAGTTCAAAAATTACAGTATGTGGGGATGTTTCATTCACAGGGTAAGCAAGGTCGAAACCTTCTTTTGATCCCTCTTAAGGTAAACTCATCTCGTTGTGATGCCAAGAAGATGCAAACGAGAAATCCAAGTTTACAACAGCGCACTTTCAGTATCGAGTTCGTGAAGTTTGGGTGCCATACCATCTCCGACTGAAATGTAAAATTCTTATGTAACATTGAACGTTACATAAAAGTCAATCCGTTGTAATTCTGGTTGAACAATCATAATCTAGGCGTAAGTAGAACCTTACTGGCTATTTCGTGAGCAGTTTGGAATATCTGTTCCTGTCTATAAGCTATAGTTTTCGTAGGTTGGAATCATTCAAATGAACAATTGTCCCCAATGCAGTGGACGAGGACAAAGACAAACCTTGGCGGCTCCGTTTGGGACGAGTTTGTTTTCTTTAATTACTCCCTTCAGATTGTAACCTGCACTTGCTGAGATAATTTGTACTGGATTTTTATAATTCTAAGCAATAAGATCTAAGTTTTACATCTAAATTATGAACTTGTAATTTAGAACTTAAAACTCAGTCTTTCCCCTCAATAGCTAACTCAAAATATGGAACTCAAATCCCATATTCCAGTCTCATAAGCTTCTGACTCTCGTCTCAATACGTCCATCAGATGCAAGTACGTTCCTTTGAAGTGGTTAATTTTTTGATTGAGCAAGTTTGCCCTGCAATCATTTAGAACTTTTTTGACATTGTAAATCCCACATTGCAACCCCATTTCAGGTTCCAAAATCCTATTATAGCACCCCAGAGAGAACTGATCACTCTTTCAGTAGAAATGGTGTGTTGCGTGATCGCAATTGTACAACAGTGGAATTAATAATACAACGTAAAACAGGATCAAACATCCTCCCTCACTCATGTTGAGTTATTCTGCTTGGGCCACTTTGTCTATCCTGTCTTATTATCGGCTCCATATCTAGCGATTAGAGATGTTTCCAATCTTGGTAATGGTCGATCAACCATAAACCATATGTATGCAGTTCAGATCAACAACACCAACTACTGAGTTCTAGAAGGCTGATGTGAACACCAAGGATGCATTTGTTCCTCCAAAACCAAAAGAGTTTGACAAAGCTGCCCTTATTGGCATCTCTTTTGAGCAACTCAAAGGCTTAAAATTGTCTGTGAATATGGGATCCGGTTTAGTGAGATTAAGAGTCAATGGTGCAATTCCCTGAAACACCATAACATTGTAATATGGTTCAAAAGCTAGGACAAAATTGGTCATGTAGAAGTTAGGACAGAACGTCACCTGATCAAAGCAAATTACAGACATTGACAACTTTTAACATGGAAAACATAGACTTGCCAATACTGATGTACATATGCTAATCATGAGAGATGGTGTTAATCCATCGAATCATTCATCCAACTAGGGGCAAAGATCATGCACACATACAACATATACCCCTCCATGCTTCATTAATGTTTTGATTAGTATTAGTGCAGTGATTAGGCTGTAAGGGTATACTTTATTAATAGCTTTTCCAAAAGGTCAAAGGTTATCAATCAATAACTGTGGAAATGTCTTTGTATTGATTATTTGCAGAGGAAGCAAGTCCTAAGAATTACAAGCATGATGCAAAGAATAACTTACATGGTGTATTGCTAAAATTGCAAAAATTGCTTCAACAGCACCCGCTGCTCCAAGGAGATGACCAATGGCACCCTGAAATTAAGAGTAGCTCTGATACAGAATTAGCACCATAAAAGATGTGCCTTGGGCAATAAACATGAATACTGAACATGTCAATAAGAAACATGAACGAAGATTGATGTTTTGAAGGACGAGTTTCAGAAAGAGCTGCAAAAGCTAGCATGTACACTATTGTAAATGATTGCAAAAATATTTTCACTTGTTTTAGTAGCAAAATTATCCATTTATTAAGCATAAAAGACTCTGGTTAAGTAAACTGCAAGAGACGATTGTAATAATGAAGTACAATTTGGAAATGTCATCTTGTCTTTGTTGCACAGAGTTCCTCGACGATGAATTTTTCTAAAGTCTCCCCAGTGTTTGCTAAGGTTAGGAAATTTCATTCCTGATGACAACCAACATCACAACCATATCATTTCATATGCAGCAATCAAAAGCCTAACTCGTGTCTAAAAAATGTTAGTTCCTTGTGAATGTTGGTGCACGAATAGAAAACAGATCATGAAAACCAAAAATTATCATGTTTAGACAGTCAGTCAGATGAGGTTTGCAGCAATCAAGCAGGCTACAAAATATAACCATGCCCACCATCATTGGCGGCATATGGTGTCTCAGCCATAACCTATGGCAGGGAACTCTAATTATGGCCTTTCCAATGTGTAAGTTTGGTTTCAATGTCTAGACTGGAAGCCAAAAAAAAAAAGTCGTTCTTCTTAGCCGCAAAACACAACAGTATATTTTACCTTTGTTGAAGACAATGCCAAAGCACCCGATGCTGCATGACCAGAGAATATGGTTTTAATGGCACGGGCTTCTATTGCATCACCTGAATAGGACAATTCATGAGTAAGAAGAATGAATGACATATAAAGTGTCATAACATCATGTAACTTTTTGAAGAGAAAAAATGCAGAGGTTCAAAGATTTACCTAAAGGTGTAGATGTAGCATGGGCATTGATGTAATCTACTTGGCCAGGCTGAAGACCAGACTGCAATTGATCAAAAATAAGAGTCAATGTCACTTTGGGCTTCCACAAGAAATCAACAATAATTTCTCAAGCAGTGTGCTGCCACAATTAGAAGAGAAATGATGTTAGTTTTCTATTCAAACATGAAGGCATTTCACCCCTATATGTATTGTTTAATGAAGCATTCTTCTCAAGGATTAATAATGGAGGAGTCAAATCCAGGGAAGCAGGTTGCTTGCCTGTTTTAAGGCACTTGTCATTGCCAAAATGGCTCCTCTTCCATCGCCATGTGGCTGAGTAATGTGATATGCATCACCTACAAAATATTGCAGTGCAAATAAATATAACAATCTATGCATATTGCTACACAACTATCTAAAACTTCTCATTTTGACAAACAACCTGACATTCCATAGCCACGAACCTCTGCATAAATTTTGGCTCCTCGTTCTTTTGCATGCTTGAGTTCCTTGATAGGAAAAAGATCATCAACACCCAAAAGTGATACAGAAAAAAAGTGAAGAAAGTTCAATAAGAAAATGTCTCAACTTACTTCCAATATCAAAACACCAGCACCTTCACCCATACTTAGCTCAAAGCACATATTAAATGTCAGTAACTACAAGTGCAAACAATATAATGAACATTAACTTGCAATAGGCATAAGCTTACACAAATCCATCTCGCTCGCAATCAAATGGTCGTGAAGCTTCTAAGGGTGCAGAATTGTACTTTGAAGTCAAGGCCCTTGACCTGGAATTGAATAGGAATATTTAATTGCCTAGAAATTAGTAAATGCTAGAAATCCAACGCCACAAAAACAAGAAACTTATTGACATATAAAGATACATGCTACTGGGGAGGAAAACTGGATATAGTCCTGTCCTATTTTTGCACAAAATTAAGCCCCCAAGCCCAAGCCAAACATTGTTCCATAGGATAATTTCAAGTCCATTGGAACTTTAAACACATGCCACATGTAAGCAATCAATAAGTTTCAATGCCTTGTAAGGCTGAGTTTTGGCACACACGAAAGAAAGTAGATCAAGGTAAGTCTGCATATTTTTGAGTATATTTCTCAGTCTTACAAAATGTTGATAGATTTTCATTTTAAAGTATTTCAGAAAATTAGGCATCCAGAAGAGGAGGAAATCCATGCATCCCAATGACCAGGATAGGTAAACTTTGAGTTCTTAAATTTCATTAGAAATTTCAAGATTCCTTCAATGAATTGTGAACAAGGAAATTTGCCTGCTAATCCAGCAACAACATTATACCTTCATTGGGATGCATTGGGAAACCACATTGCAACAGGATGCTTCTGTTGAAATGAGGCATATATTGTGGTTCAATAATTACCTACAAAATCCTGCTATTGATAGTGCATCTATGGTAGACTCCGTGCCTCCAGCCACCATAACATCTGCATCTCCAAATTGAATCATTCTTGTAGCATCACCAATGGAATGTGCCCCAGTAGCACAAGCTGTCACAGCTGCATGGTTTGGTCCCTGTATGCAATAAGCAGATTGAATGAAGTAAAGATATGCTCAATAAATACAGAACTGAACTGAGTAATATATAATAAAACATTTTTATTGTTGGTAATGAGCCTTACTCCACTGTGCACTCAGATTAACTTGCCATTCTGCCTATATATGAGTTGGTGCAACTTTTCCATTCCTAAAGTAAAAAAGAATCACACATTTATCCAACATATTTCTAGCTCTAGCTCGACTCTACCAAATTATCTATCATAAGACATCCTAGACCAGCTGAAATGCAGTATCATTTAGCAACCTATCAGCGGGTTGTGGTTCAAAAGAGACATTGTGCTTGTAAGGTCACCATACATTTATTTAAAAAAAAAAAAATACTAGGTATGGGATCATATACACACCATGAATTCGTATCTCATGCTCACATGACCAGATGCCATGTTAATCAATATCCGCGGGACAAAAAATGGACCAAGCCGACGAAGTCGCTGCATTGAGAAATCCCAGATATAGGTTTAGCTGCTTTCAGCGACATTCAGTCATTCCAATCTCAGGGAAAAAAAAATTAAAAGTAAGGGGCTAATGATAACAACTGAAAATTGGTAAATATATACATATTTTTTGATAAACTGCAAATACAATAGTGACTACACCATTCACAGATACTGATGGAAAATGGTAAAAACTAACCTTCTCACAAATCAACTGTGATGCATCCACCATATCACTCATGCTTCCCATTCCTCCGCCAATAGAGACACCCTGGTATTCCCCGTGTCAACAAAAAACGACATTATAAAAGAAACGGAAAATTGTGTTGTAGTCCACCTTACCGTCCTTTGTTTCTGTTCCCACTCAGTGGGTTGCCATTTAGCATCTTTTAGGGCTTCATCAGCAGCACATGACGCATAGGCTATAAACCTTGAAATTGATCGATGCTCCTAACAAACATGAAGTATTATGGCAGAAGAAATGCTCGAGATAAAGCGAGGTGATGCAGAGTGAATTATCCCAAAAAGATTAGATCTTTTACCTTAGAATTAAGCCAAATATCCTCATTGAATTGACCAGGGGCCGGTCCAGATGGCACAACAGCAGCAATTTTGGAGGTCAACTGATCGAAAGTATGCAACTGGGTCTCTTTATCAAATGAACTCATTTTGAGATCGTCGGGCGTCAGTGCTCTTATTCCGCAACCCCCCTCAATTAAACGCTTCCATGTCGTCTCCACCCCGCATCCGAGTGGCGTCACCAGTCCCAAACCTGCAAAAAGCAACGCCTCCCATTACAAACCCACACAAACGAAAAGAACGCATAGACAAGAGATGGAAAGAAAGGAAGAGGAAGAGACGGAGGAGGAGGCAGCGGAGCTACCGGTGACGACGACGCGGCGAGAAGTGACGGGAGGTGGAGGTGGAAAGGGAGAAGAGGAAGAAGAGAAGCTGCGAGTGAGATGGAACCGTGTGAGTGACAATAATCTACGCCTGCAATTAGAGGTCGCCATTTTTCACCCGCCGGCGCATCCACTTCCAGTATAGTGCTTACTACCCAGTTGAAAAGGTTACGAGTTGAATTGAAACAGACCATCAGCCACGTTCAAATCAATTTTCTTTTCCTTTTATAGGGGTTCTTTTACCTTATCCTTTAGGAAGATTAAATAATTCCTTTTTATAAAAAAAAAAATAATAATTCTAAACACATTAAAAGAGACCGTCTCTCCATTGAGCTAAAGATTTTTGTAGGGTCCTATGCTACGACTTAATAGAAAAAGACAAACCAAGAAACTCATTCACGTAAAATCTTTCGGGTAAGAAATAATAATAATAATAAAATAACAAAGGAAGACGAATTTTAGAAAAAAAAAAAAAAAAAAAATTATAAAAAGGCTGCCTAACTGCACCACCACCAATTATTGAGAAAATGGAGGGAAATGATGGATTTTCAGAAAACGAAAGAATCGAAGATTGATTAAAAATTAAATTCAAGAAAGCTCAACCCAACACGAAGACAGAGTCAGACGTTATTACAAAGACAAGACTTATAGACGAAACTCTAGAAATCATTAAATCCTTAAACACTATCTCTCACAACTCTGTGTCCGTCACTCTCTTCTATTGTTGTTCCTGTGCCCGTCCATTTCGCTGTTATTCACTGGTTGCTGATATGGGGCAGATTGATTCTTGACTAATGGTGATGAGTTTGAACAATTATGCTTTACACGAAATGCTAATATAAGTTTATTAACACATTCGGTAATTGTTGAGGTATAAACACTACACTATTCGCACAGGCACACAATTCCCACATTTTTCATCGTCCTCTTGCATGCATGCACCTGCCATGCAAAGCTTCAAGGAATGACCTGGCAAGCCACAATAAGCCTGGATTATGCACTCAAAGGGGCAAGAGTTGTGGTTTGGAATCAACATGCCAAAGACGACGGAAGTTCCTCCAGGGCAGGTTCTCACTGAAAAAATATTATTGCAGTGCCAACTTTCTTCCATAACCATCAGAATGCTTACAATTTAAAAGAGGCAAAACAAAGTGCATAAAATCAATCAGGAGAAGCGATGGCAAATCCTATAGTGGATGTTTATTCCAAAACAGAAGCGAGGGTGCCTTCCATGATATTCCCGAAAGATTTAACTCAACAGGGTTGGGATTTAAAAGTTTCAGCTAAGGAATATCAACCTGTTAAGGCTACTTTTGGTTTCGATGTTGAAGATATCAACAGTTGGGACATTAGTTTGTTTGAGCCCTGTGAGCAGAACTTCCAAATAACTGGTGAGGAATCACAAATTTCTGGTTGTGAGAAAATTATGCAGCTTGCTTCAAGTATTTCATCCTTGAAGAAATGGTGACAAGTCAATCTGATCGATCGAGGGAGACAACTCACCAAGAGTTAAAACACCACAACAGGGAAAGAAAGATGAAGAGGCTTCTTCCTTTATGAAAAAATGTTACTTTTCTCTGGATAGAATCTATAAGTTGTTGTTTGGTCGCTGAGTTGTGCTCTACCTCTTCACTGCTGCTGGGAAATATCTCATGATTTGCCATCAAATTACTTTTGTAACATTTTGCAGCCAAATCCCTGTAAGATGCCAAAATGAATTAGCATATATACAATTCAACCCAGCAATTACCAATCCTAGTCTTCACAGTATTGAAAGCATGAATGCCAACAAAAGAAACACCAGCAGGCATCATTAGTATGCTAAGCTAAACAGCAATCACTTCTAACATTGTTTTCTCAACTTTACAAGAGATGTTAATGGAGCTGCAAAAGCAACCTTTTAGAACACTCAATGACCCAATAATTAGACAACAGACACTGAAATTTAACCAATCCTGGTAAAGATAAAATGGAATTAGAAGGGGAAAAAATAATTACTTGATGGAGGAGAATCAGCATATTACAGCATGCTACAACAACTAGAAGAACCATCAATGAAAACCATAACAACTTTCAAAACTAATCCATGCCATCTGGTAATCTCAAATAGCATGAAAAGTATAACAGGCTTTGGTGCATTTAGCATATTCTCTTCAGTAAAGCACAACAAATATCAGTAACTGTAGGGGCTTTGAAAAAGGAAAAATAGTTGTGAAACAATTAACCTGCTCTTTGAGTAGAACATTCTGCAACAAGTGGCAGGCAAAGCCACTAAAGACAACTTTTTCATCAATATTAATGGATGAGAAAAGATGACGCACAAAGTAAAACAACACAAGGAAGTTGATGGTGCCAGTCGTAACATGATTAAAATTGCCCCGAGAAGCAAGTAACCAAGACAGAGTATGGTACCAAGTAATTGATTTAGTACATTAACACATGGTGAGCAACTGAACCAGAGCAAAGAAAGACTTCCACCACCACAACAATACCCCACGCTAAGATGCATCTAGGTAGGATTACTGACACTTCAGCATATACAATAACAAGTAGCAGAACCATCAGCAGGAAACTGAAGACATGACAAAAGCATACTGGAGAGGACGAAGAACAATTCAATGAAAAGGGTTCCAAAAGGCAAGGTTCCAGCATGGAGAACAAGAAGCCAGGATGCATATTTGCGAGCAGGTATTTCCCTTGGGATATGGCAGGTATGTACAAGATATCGAGTTGCCTCAGTTCATGCCCCAGAGAAGCCACTCAAGAGTGTATGCAGCACCACAATGCAAAACCACCGCAACAAAAGTACAAAATAGAAGGAAATGGCAATAGCACCAAAACTAAGGCTTCCCCAGAAAAGAGAATTCAACACTGCCAGGATAACAAAGAAAATTCCAGGGAAGAATCAAACAATTGACCAGGAAACTGAACTCTACCATTCTGAAGTTCCCTTGATGGTTCTCCACACACTTACTGCAACATAGCCAGCAACAATACTCTAGAAAAGATATAGAATTGTCATCCCTGTCAACAGCATTCCTCCTGAAGTTGGTAATATGAATCTAAGGGCTGCAAACACAATGATTACAACTGCCATCCATGTAATCTGAACCCTATCTTCAACCGACTCTCTGAATTACATGTATCTCAATTATTTCTACTTTTATTTCCAAAACTGAACTAAAACTATCTATCTCAACAATCTCTATTTTTATTTCCTGAACTGAACTAAAACTAGCTCCTTTTTTTTTTTTCAAAAATCATTTTCTTATGGCTTCTTGCCATGCATAATCCACTGGTAGACCAATGTGATGGCAAGGAGAATGACTGCATTCAGTAATATGCCATTTACTGCTTCCAACAACAAGAACTGAATCTGCCTCCTTCTAAATGTGTTCAGTTGGTTTATCTTATCATCCATTTCTGCCAAATCTGTTAATCTTGTATTCCCACCTTGCCTTCCTTCCATACCCGCTACAACAATGGCCGAATCTTGCTTCAGTTTGGCAAACATTCCCTTTAATTGCCTTGCACTTCTACTTTGTACTGGACTTCTACTCAACTGCACAATCATGCTATAGCCAATATAAAGTGGGATGACCATGCCAATTGAAAAGGTAACAAGCAACCAGAATCCCGATACATCTTTCTGCCTAATTGATCATCCAATTGTTGCATGTTTGCTGCGAATACACAAATCTGAAACCCAATTGTCAGATTATAGCTTCGTATCTTGCCAATCTCTCTAGCAGCTGCAGCGTGCAGTACCCTACACTCCTCTTTTAGGGAACTCAACTTTCTATCTAAAATCTGGACTGTTTCCATCTACACAAGCCTCCTCAAACTAAGTTAAACCAAATTAAACAACCAGACAATCCTCTCACTGCAGTTCACAAAATAAAAATGAATCAAATCACAAAAACGAAAAAAAAAAAAAACAATATCAAGGACGTTTACCTTAAAAGTATATGACAGAGAAGAACCAAAATCAACTGAACAAGCTTAGAAATAAGCGGATGCCAGCAACTCGGATCCGATTCAGAGTCTCTCTAAGCTGAGAACTGAGGGTGCAATCGATAAATTGTTATGTTGCTAACATATTTTAGACATCGGATCACAAACAAAAGAAAGAAAATATAAAAAAGGAAAGACGAAATCAAACAACCAACGCGAACGAAACCTTTAATGTCACAGTTTACAGACTCTTGGATATAAATCAAAATCAACCAAACATACAGTACAAACACAAGATTGAGGAGGTATACTAAGCAGACGAAGTGACAGAGACGCACGTGGGATCCGGATTCGGAGTCTCTCGCCGAGAGCGAATACGAAGGCCTCTCCCTCTTTCTAACTACAGTAAGATTCGAATTTCGAGAGCTGTTTGGTTGTTTTTTTTTTTTTTATCCATTTATTTTTTTAATATAAAAGGACAGGAAACGGGCAGATGGGCGGGCATTCTAGACACGACGCGGGTACAAATGCCTATAGTTTTTTTTTTTAAAAAAAAAAAATAAAAAATAACAAATATTAATTATTTTGGGTTTTCAACGGCCCAAAATCACAAATTTGGGCCTAGGCCACTGGTGTTCCCTCAGCTGGAAGCATAGTAGCAGTGAACCGTCTTAGAGGGCCCAAAAAGAGCCCAAAGATATTCGGTTCTACTCACTAGTATGATTGGCCCAATAGGTCTATAACCTCTTTCTCTACTTAGTCGCCCGTTAATTACACCTTGTTCTTTTTTTTTTTTTTTTTGTCATTAATTTTTTAATCACTGTCGTGTGAGTAGTAGGCGACTATTTTTAATTTAATAGAAGATTAAAATCAGTTAGGGTTTCATGTAATCAGATTTACCCCTCATGTACCCTAGTATAAATAGAACTCCACTGTAAATAGGACTCCTAGGCACTATCCAAGACAGATTGTTACTTTTCCTAAACAGGGTTTGAGAAATTTATTTATATAATCCATCACCTTATTTTAAACCTCATCTTTCACCATGAATCCAGTTTTCAGCGTCTCCACAAGGTTAGAGTGACCAACTTTTCAGTTTTGGGAATTAGAGATATTGCTGGAATTAACTTGCTTTCCTCCTTGTTTTCCATGAATTGGTACAAGAGACCCATCCCTTGAGTTTGCCATCATGTATAACCATAAACTGCCTATATGCTACTTGAGGCTTGGGTTTCAGGGCAATAATAACATAGCACTTTTGGAGTCCTTTTATGTATTTGTTTGATTACCCAAGGCCGTATTGTTTGTTTATTTCAGGTGAACCCGGACCACATAACAAGCAAGAAAGCAAGACAGTCAAGATACTGGATTGACAACAGTTATCCACCCAGTTGCTTATAAAGTGTGTGTATATATTGATTCTTATGACCTGCAGCAGCAATCTTCCATCTCTCTATTTGTGGGCAGAGACCAGCAAGTGGCAATAAGCGCCTTTGGACCAGCCTTGTCGCTAACTCTCCTTCCGGGTAGCAGGTGCTTCTATTCTTCTTCTTCTTCTTCTTCTTCTAGAAGTTCATGATGGAATAGATGTTGTTTTCAGTCACTTCAGCATCTCTGTGGATAAGAAATTTAGAATTAAGCAGCCCCAAGACTTCAACATACTCTTTAGATTCTCAGTTGCAATCAAAATTCAGCGTCCTTCTCCAGAGGAGCGACTGAGGCATAATAAATTAACTATCCAGATGGCCTGCACTCAAAACGTGGACTAGCCATATTTAGTTTTCTATTATCTCTTTTCTTGGTATGAAAACAAACTTTAAAATTTGATCAATATGATTAGTATGTAAGGTTCCTTCTCTTTTGCCTCACCTTCTGATAGAACCTGTAATGAAATAGAATTCAATGCTAGAGCTGATAAAATACGGGTTACATTAAATTATCTTCAGATACTCAAAGGAAAAAGATCCTACACAGCAAGTGCTTGCTTAAATTCGAGATGGAACTTCAATTTCTAACAGCTTTTGTTTTTGCCTTTTTGACAGGATGGTATGTCACTGCTTTGGGTGGATGCTACGCATTTTTAAACACTTGATCAATAGAAAGGAAGTAAGTCCACTTCCCAACGATCTCATTGTTGAAATCCTTAGTAGGCTTCCCGCTCACCGAGTCCTCAGGTGTCGCAAAGTGTGTAGGAGATGGGAAGCTCTAACTTTGACTCCTCGTTTTACTCTTTTGCATGCCACAAACGCTCCTTCAATTACTTTTCTGAAATATATTTCTTCCATGGGGACAAAATATTACTTTTTCGATACAAAAGCAAAGGGGAAAAAGATGGTTGAGAAAGTACCTATTCGGCTAACTTTAAACTTATGTCCAGAGTACCTCATTGGTTGTTGCAACGGGTTGCCTTTGTTTGCTTCATTCTCGGGTCCAGGGGAAGCTTTCTCTATCTGCAACCCCTATAAGCCAGCACTATTTCTTGTAAAAGGACCTAACAGACGAGGTCATTTGTGTGGATTTTATTTTCATCCGCTGGCAAGAGATTATAGGGTACTTCATGTATCTAAAATCAACAATGGCACGGAATATTTAGTTTTGAGTTTGCATAGTTTGCTGTGGAGAAAACTCTCCTCTTTCGCTCACAGGCCCAAACTAGGAGTGGCTCCTGTAAGTATTGGAGGGCTTATGCACTGGATGGTTGAACACAAGCCGTTTATTATGACTTTTACCGTTGAAACCGAAGAATTCACTGTTAGGCCTTACCCAGGAAGTATGTGTCCCTCTCGTCCAATGCCTCGCATGCAACTTTTGCAAATGGGAAGTCGATTGGCATTCTGTATGTTATGCAGCGGAAAGATTGGCGTGTGGGTCTTGGAGGATTATGCCAATTGGGTTTGGGTTAACAAATATGTGCTCTCTCTCGAATGGGATTCCAAGTGCTATCCATTCACTCCTAACATAATTAATGATCTAAAGGTGGTGACTATTGAAGATGAAGAATTGGTACTGTTTTGGGCCTTCAGAGGATTATTTCGGTATCGCATACAGTCGAAGACGTTGAAGAAAATTTTGGGTACAAAATCGGCGAGTTCCTTGTCTATGACTTCTTATACCAAGAGCCTTGTTGTCTTGAAGAAATTTAACAATTACGTTTGCGATGATATTAAGAAATTCCGTCACTTTAGTTATGATAAGTAATTTTTAAAATTATTATTTTTTATTTTTTTTTTATTTTTTAAATAAAATATAATCTATGTAAATTTTATTTACTTATATTATTATATATTAAAAAATAAAATATTTATCATTATTTTTTCTAATTTAGAGTATAAATATTTAATATTAATTATACATTTAATATATAAAATCGTAAAAATTTTAATTTATATTAAATTTATTTTAATTTTTATTATCACAAATTAATAATTAAATGTAAAAAGGTATTGAATTTAAGAAAATAATAATGATAAATAGATATTAGAGTATTTAAAAAAAAATTAAAATTTTAATTAACTTATAAAATTAAATTAAATTTTATAATTAATTAAAATGATATTTTTAATTTAATTACAATTTTTAATTTAGTAGAATTGTAGATAACCAAATTAAATAGTAATATAATTTTAGAAGCCGCTTACAATTGGGTCTGTAAAGGCGGTTAGCTGTGCACCCAAAACCCTTTATGTTTGTGACTTTAACAGCGTTAGAGCTTCCGTTGAGCATGGATTTTGTCATTCACCAAGGCAGAGAATACACACGGAAGAAGGAAAGGATACAAAAGGGATTATCACAGCAGATTATTGGACATTCAAAATCACTGCAGGTAAAGTATTAGTAATGATTGAATAAAAACATCTTTCCCCACACTCCTTTGCTCATCTTGCCAAGTAAAGCTAATTACATAACTTTTCTTACCTAATCCCACTAAAAAGTGATTAATGTTAAACAAAAAGTGTTTCCAGCAATGATTATCTAAATAATCTCATGCCAATCAAGTGCAAATTACAATCTAACTAGGGCATTACAATGCAATTAGAGATTGACAACAACAAAAAATGACATTGAAAACTGCCTCCAACTTCTTCTTCTTCTTCTTCCTCTGCAGACTTTCCTTTTCCCTTTCAAGGCATCAAAGGTTCTTTGACCGATTTACCTTCCTTGAGTTCAATTCATTTAATTGGCTTCATAGTTGCAGCTTTTGTTTCACAAATTGCAAAATGAAAAAGGAAAAAGATTTGCACTTCAGAGTTGCAATAATATATGAATTGTAGACCAGAAAATTAAGGAAAACATTGACTTATTGAAGCTACTCTGCATATTAAATGATCCATTGATAAAAAAAACATGGCCGCCTCCATTTGAAACTGAAAACACTGAACAAATCTGTCAACTCAACGGGCATACCTTAAGCATACAAGGAAATTAAGATGACACAAAACAAACAGTGGAGACTTAAGAGGCAGTGAATTCCACTTTGAGTAAAGGTTTCAGCAGATTCTAACTGTGTTTCTCGAAGTAGCAGCCAGTCTCGGTGCCAAAGAAATGATGATTTGCATGCCCAAAGCAGTTGTATGTGTCCCATAACAGCTAACGCTTCGGTTGTTCTGTAATTACAGATAATAACAGTTAAACTCCTGCAGATTTTAAAGTTCCCTATGGAGGCTTGATGTGACTTATGGAACATGTTTTATGACTTTTGCACTCTGTTCTTCCAATGCTAGTGTTCAGGACTCACATGAATTAAGTGGTGCCAAAATCAAAATGAACAACTATCCACCATGTAAAAATCATCTGCATAATCATAGCAGGCCATCTCTTTCATTTTTGTTAGAATGGACACATCTCTCAATAGAAACTATCTTGAGGTAAGTGATGATTCCTGGAGGTCTAACACCTTTGTGCTGGGTTTTGCTTGCAATCACCAGAAACCATAGGAATTGATGTCCAATATACTGCAGAAGCTAGCCACTCTTGCATGATGACAAAACAGCAGGATGTTAAACTAATGATTTGAGATTTGAAATTCCTTTCCATGCAAGATAGGATATATTTTCATATGTCATGGCAATACCTATGACTGATATTCCATTGGTTCTCCTTGTTTTCTCAAATTTTTCTTGGGTAGGTTAGAGAAGTAATGCCATTTTTGCATTTTCCTTGGGCATCTATAAATGCAATACAGAGGAAAAGTTATAGTTCCTTGGATTTGGTTCATATCCGTTGACTGTTATCGCAGAAGCTGCTGGTATGAATTACACTAAGGAGAAAGTCTGGGAATATGGAGGTTTAGAGTAAAAATCTGCATCATCTGCAGTATTTTGGCCCAGACAAAGGGCTTTATTGCTACTTTCCAATTATAGTATTTGTAATTGCGCTTGGCCACCACTTCAGAGTAAAAATAAAATGATTCAGATATAAGATCATAGCAGAAAGCTATCCAGCAGGAGCAAACACATTCAAAACATTTTAGTAGTTGCCAGCCATCATTCTTGCCTCAGATATAGAACACATCTCTAATATGCATCATACTACATGGTGCTATCACAATACAACTTTATGATATGCTAACATCAATTCATTTGTGAGCCATCAGAGAACAACAGATCTGATCCCAAATTGTCAGGTTCATTATTCCACTAAACATAAAAGTATGTAGAGGTATCAGTTGTATTTGTTTTATATCTGCTGGAGCTCTAGATCTTTCTCTTATCCTATTAATATCTACAAGTGGGGAAAAAAATGTCTCGTACAGTATCTATTCAAAACCAGAAAAAATAGTCCAAGCAACAAACACAATCAACTGCTGTCCTTTCTTTTCGCCTCATGGCTTTATGTTGTGCTCTGCAATCATGTGGTAGACAGAAGTAATAGCTACAGCCAAAAGCACATCCAGCAGGAATGCATTCAGTATTTCAAATCCCAAGTATTTCAAGTGTCGCTGTTTCCATGTTTTGAGTTGCTCCTGCTCTTTTGTAATGCTTTTCAACAACTTATGTTTCACTTCTGCAATGTTCCCTCTTTCAGTATCTCCCTCTCCTCTGACATTTGCTTGTTCAATATCTCTGCTCACTTCCACATTCTCATCTCCTCCAGCAGCAGTGTTGTCTGGTCCTTCCACCACAGATTTCTTTGCTTCCACTTCGAGTCTGTCAAACCTTTCATGTAACCTTGTTGCAGCTCTGACAATCGGTTGCAGCAACTGATATGTTATCCACGCTGTTACAAGTGAGCACAAGAAGAATACCCCAATCATAGGCAAAATTATTTGAAGAAATTTGTTAGGCACTGTATGCCCAAACTGCTGCATGTATCCAGAGATACCCCCAGAAAAAAGCCCTATGCTTAGACAATACGTCCGAAATTTAGATATGATATCAATAAAATCCGTGTTCAGTTTCTGAGACTTCTCGCACAATGCATCCAACTTATCTTCCACCTCTGCTAAGTGCATGTTGCTTGGTTGTGAATCGGGCTCCTAGTGGGTGTGAGAACCAAACTGCACCAAATTGCTATGTTAGTAGATTCAGGAAAGCAGAAACTAAGAACAAAACAGAAATATAATTCCATTGCAACAAATCATTCCACGGAAGAATGATACAGCATAAAATTGCACAAGATATAGAAATTGTTTCGTGGAACAAACAGGCAAAAATAATTAAGAAGCTTCTCTTCATTAGAGGAACCAATCCTTTCCATACATAAACCGACCGTGGAAAAAAAATGCAAACCCCCATAAAAACATCAATCGCTTAACATAAAATCAACTTTCCAAACATAGGCCATGAATCGAATAAAACAAAATCCCTTTCACCGATCAACAAGATTCAATCTTTGTATCTTTTCAACTACAAAAAATTAAACAACAAAGCCAGCGACTCACAGCATTCTAGGAAATTTGAATAAAAACAACAACTAAGAACCCTAAACCCTTGAATCCTAAATCTAAACCCCAAACCCTGAAACCTAAAATCTTTATTTGGTATTTTGGTGTAAAATGACCCATTTTACAAACTTGGATACAAGATCCGACCAGTACAGGAAAAAATATTTTAATCAGACACGAAGGCACAAGATAAACAAATTTTTAAAAAAATCAAATACCTCTCTCCAGCCAGATTGCGAGAATCACCCTTCTCTACGAGAAAAGACTTTCTCGTTCTTGCTTCTTCACAAAACCCAGAAGATATAATCGCAAGAAGGCGATACAGCCAGAAGCACGTTATGGTCTAGAGGGACAGAGGAAATCCAAAAACATGGTGCAAGCAAAATAGAACAGCTATCTACGATTTCAGTCAATGGAGTTCCAGAGAATTAGAGAGCTATGAGAGAGGGAGGAGAAAGAAGCAGAGGGAAGGAGAAAGCGGGAAGACCCAAAGATTTTATTATTAATTGAGATTTTATCAATTATAATATCCCCTACCATACAATCAATCAGCCTCAAAAATCAATCGTAATGCTTTACAATGCAACCACACAGTAATGTTCAGTATGACTAACGACAGCAGATCCTATTTACTAACTGACTACAACGGATTTTGCCGCCAACAGCACTCCTCATGTTTCCTTATCCCTCCTCTTGTTATCACTCTCTGTGGCTTACACGTGTCTTTTTCCTTTATTTCTTCGGCTTTGATTTTCCTGCTTTTTTGACCCTTTCCCATATTTTTCAGATTATTAGGCGGGCTATACAAGGCCCATGTGGGTTAGACAACTTTAAAATTTCGATTCTAATCAATTTGTCTCAGGTCTTATTTCAATGGAGACTCATTATTTAACATGTAATGTTACGGTTATTATTTAAAAAAATATGTATGCACATTCACATTTTTTTTAATGATTTGATAATTATAAGATAATAATTAATTTAAATACATATTACTTGTCATTAAATAATAAAAAAATTAATTATTATTTAATTTATATATTAATGCATCTAATATTAATAGATATATTTTATAAAAAAAATATATATATATATATATATATATATATATATATATATATATATATATATATATATATATATATATATATATATAAATAAAATTATAAATTTAAATTTAATTAAATTAATTATATAAATATATTTTTTTAAATAATTAATTAAAATAACTTTGAATAAAATTAAAAAAAATTCTAATTAATAAAAAGAAATACTCTTATCATTTAAAATCAGTTTTAAATTTGATTCACCAATTAAAAAATTTTATTTTGCAAGTACAACACTCAATCAATAATCTTTTGTTCAACAAGTTAAAGGCCTCCATCATGAGTTTGAAAGGAGAAAAAAGGAACTCAAATCAATTTAAACAAAGTTTCATATCATTACTGCAAAATTTGTCCAGCCATGCTTATGCCAGCAACATCAACAACAAACACAACAATCTTCATCAAATGCTAGTCAACAAATCATTCCTCAACTTCCGTCTTTAAATTTCAAGATGATCAAAACTCATGAAAATCAAATCAAATTTATGGAGATCAAGCGTCAAGGAGGAGTGTTGGAAATTGATGTTTGACGCCTTCAAGATCAAGAAAGAGGTCAGATTTGAACCAAGAAGCCACTTGTTTAAGTGATTTTAAGTATGCTTCCTCAAGTTCAATTACTTGAAACTTTAGCTCAAGTAAAATATACATACCTTTTGTAATCATTGTAACTTTCTAAGTTCTTTATACAAAGGAGCTAAAGATGATCATAAATCTAAGTAGCTTTTATGCTACTTCATTTCCAAAAGTCATTTCAACTTCATTTTTTCAATCATGCCCACATGGTAAACAACATAACTTGAACATTGATCTGTGGTTAATTAGGTTTTCTATGGCATAAGATCGTGGATGCTGCTATCATGCTTGGAGTGCAATTTGCAGAAGTCATCCCATCTGGTTCTCCCAACTGGTTTATGGTTCTCTCCAAGGGAAACAGTAGTCTCATTACCTTTTCAGCAGCAACAATCTGTTCTTCTTGAAGTCCCTTGTTTTGTATTAGTTCCCTGTAATGGGGCATAATCATAAAGCCAAACAAGCCCCAAGTTATAGATCATTACTCCGCATCCAACTTTATCCAGTAAACAAATCATACTACACTGACAATGAATGTATGCTAGAGATATTTTAATCTCAATGCACCCAGTCAATCAAACATGAAATTAGAAAGAAAATCAGTGCTATTGCAGTAAGAACTTACAGAAGCATTGATGCTAGGTTTGACGGCGTGCACATTTGAAAGAGAGCTTCAGGAATTATAGCTGAATCTAAGAGTATATTGGGAAGAGAAATGTGAGGAATTTTCGCTTTATACTTAATAACCCACTCTGTTAGGATGTGGGCCCGATAGGCAACTAAACATGGTATGCGTGCAAGCTGCAACTCCAAAGCTACTGTTCCTGAAGTACACAAAGCAACATCACTGGCCTGCATAGCATTCAGTTCATATCAGTTAGAACCACCCAGAGATGGCCCATCACATCTTTTTGGTCTATGCAGTTTAGAAAATTAATTTTGACAGAAGACTAGAGAAGGCTTTCTTTTTTTTTTAAATGGAAGAAAAGTGAGTGGGCTTACACTAAATGCATCATACTTCAGGTGAGTATTTCCTCCAGGAATCAATACAGCAGGCACAGGCCAGTTGTTAACAACTTGACTGATGTAATTTTCCACTTGCTGATTAGGTGCTACATGGATGATTGTCATTAACTGTGGGAAGGACTCCTTTAACTGTTCAATAGTGTTTGCAAAAATGGAAAGCATTCTGCTGACCTCTTGCAACCGACTTCCAGGGAGCAAGGAGATAATTGTGGCACCTTTTTATAATCAAGTATTAAGTGCAAAGCAAGGACAATGTTAGCTTTTTAACTCCTTATTCATTATCAATTATTTCAATATAAGAAGTTTAACAACTAACATTAAAGCCTTGTATGCACAGCTTAGCACAACTATTAGTCAATTTTCATCCGGTGCTGCATGGTACCAGGTAGTCATCAGCATCAATATGGGAAATTAAACTGGTCATCAGATCTTTGTTACCTGAAGGTAATGAAAATTTACTTCTGAAATCTTCACAATTTCCCTCTATCTTCCATTCACGGGGTGAGGTCTGCTTTCCCTAATTATATTTACTCTAATGCGTCAGAGTAAAACAAAAGGCTTATGCTGTCAAGCTTAAGATTTTTAAAGAACCGATTAAACAAATGCACATGCTCTACCATGGAACTACCAAATGTCTTCATTGATTAGGAGAAAAGTCTTACCAAGTATAATTTCAAGACATCTTCTATAATGGGGTGGCCAACGAATGTTGCCCCCACTCCATGTGACTTACAGACCAATTCCTCATTCGGAAGTATACAAAACATATGGTCCACAAAAACAGTCAGGCCCTTGAGTCTTTCTTCTCCCCCTTTCCACGCCCAAAATGATGGTGCTACATAATGGAAGTGCACAGGACTATCCAGTGCTTGTACACCATATCTAGCTGCAAAAGCACTTTCCCAATTTCCTACCAACGGACTTCTTGCATAAGCAATGTTCAAGTATTCACCTTGACACAACAAAGAGAGAGAGGGTTCTTACTACCTCGCAACTGCTTTAAGAGGCGGAAAGAGAATCCTTTCAAATCCACTGTCACAACAACATGAGGCTGAAACAGAAGAGCAGCCTCAGTTGTTTCCTTCAACTTTACCTAACATTCACATTCTCAATTTCAATCAACTATGGACCCCAGAGTCGACAAGTAAGAAGATGCACTTATTCACGACTTACCCTAATGTTATACAGATGTGGTAGCAATTCCCATATGCCCATTACTGAAATATCCTCCATGGGGAACAAAGACTTCACTCCTTCGTTGGACATCGCGGACCTTATACACATAGAGGCAAGAATCAAAATTTTCACACAAAGCATAATGAAAACTGCCAGATTTTAGACCCAAATGCACAAACCCCCAAAAAAACAGTACTTTGCCCATAAAAACTACAAAAGAATGGTGCTTTAACCGAACCTAGAAATTATTTTCATTAAGGAAACTTAATTTACAGTAACGTACCCACCAACACCAGAAAAGCGGACAGGAACAGGACAGAGCTTCTTCAAAGACGACATGAGACGAGAGCCAATAGTGTCGCCTGAAACCTCCCCGGCGACTATAAAAACTCGCAGCTCCCCATCTTTAGCAGCCTTTTCTATCACATTCATGAGTCTGCTCGAAACTGATGCGTAGCTTCTACGCAGCCCCCAGAAGAGCGTAGAAGCCTCCCTCCTCAAATTCTCGATTGATCTCGCAGCCATTTCTATGGCACAAACAACAACACCATTCAGGAACACAGAAGAACGGGCAAGCTTATAAATCATTCGACCTACGGATATGCTTCAATCTTCGCTGCTCTTTTTTTTTTTATATATATAAGTATAATATAAATATAATTTTATATTATATAAATTTATTTAATTTTTTTATTATAACTATGTTTGCTTAAAATTTTTTTATACTTATATTTACAATTAATTTAATTTAATTTATATTTTAAGTAAATCAAATTTACTCTCCAGGCCAATTGAATATTCGTTCAAGTAGTTCTGGCTTGGGCAGCAGTGGGCGAATTTCAGCACAGAGGTGCCAGGATACAGCCAGGAAACGGGGCCAGCGAATTAGACCCTTCCGTGAGGAAATTTTAATTGTTTCATAGCTCACTTATGGGTCAACTGTCATTTCTGACTAATCCATTTAATGTCACAATTACTCTCCCCTTAATGTAAGTTTCAACCACCCATAATCTTCCTTGGTACCGTGTCACATGTCATGTTTTTGAACAATAGATTGTGTAAACAAAAGATTTTTAAGTTAAATTATATTTATATCTTAAACTAAAATTTTTGAATATTGATTTTATAAATTTTAACATTTTTTTAATTATTACTTATTTATTTTTAAAATTTATTAATTATAATATATATATATATATATATATACACTTAAAATTTTAATAAAAAATAGATAAAAGTCAAATCCCAACCAAATTCGCATTTGTGGCCGTAAAGCTTGCGTCAATCACGTCTCTTGTAAAGGATTAAACAAAATGTTTGACCTTTTCGGTCCAGTTTAAGCTCGGTAAAAGCTATTCACACATTGGAAAAATGGCATATACGCAGGTTCTTTGTGTGCTCTTAACAGAACTCCTAGCTCTAGTTGCTGAAACAACATCAAAAGTTCCAGCAATTATAGTATTTGGAGATTCATCTGTTGATGCAGGAAACAACAATGGTATTTCCACGCTTCTCAAGAGCAATTTTCAGCCGTATGGCAGAGACTTTGGAGGCGGGCTCCCCACTGGTCGCTTCTCCAACGGCCGCATCCCCCCTGACTTCATCTCTGAGGCTTTTGGGCTCAAGCCTGCCATACCAGCTTACTTGGACCCAATGTATAGCATATCAGATTTTGCCACTGGCGTTTGCTTTGCCTCTGCTGGAACCGGCTATGATAATGCAACTTCTGATGTGCTAGTGAGTCCCCAAACCAGAAAATTTCGATTGGCCTGTTTCTTGTTCCTGCAAAATGATTTCAGGTATTGACATTATACTATCCTTTTCACCTTGCCTTGTTATGTGTAATAATTGCAGAATGTTATACCCCTTTGGAAGGAACTGGAGTACTACAGGGACTACCAGAACAGACTCAGAGCCTATGTTGGTGAGAAGAAGGCAAATACAATAATCCGTCAGGCTCTCTACCTGATGAGTCTGGGCACAAATGATTTTCTCGAAAATTATTACGTACTTCCCACCAGAAAATCCCAATTCTCCGTTAGCCAGTACCAGGATTTTCTTGTTGGACTTGCTGGAAATTTCATCAGGGAAGTTTACAATCTTGGAGCCCGGAAACTATCCCTTGCTGGTCTTCCTCCAATGGGGTGTTTGCCATTGGAGAGGACCACAAATTTCAGGGGTCATGGTTGTATGGAGGAATACAATAATGTGGCCCTGGAATTTAATGGGAAGTTGGGAGGTCTGGTTTCTCAGCTGAACAAGGAGCTTCCTGGCTTAAGGGCGCTGTTTACAGAAACTGTTCATGATACTTTATTTGACATTATTAAAAGACCGTCGTCATATGGTAAGCCCTGCTTTACTTGTACTGATGAATTATGATTGGTTCTTTGACAAACGTTTGGCTAAAACACAACTACGTTTATAGGGGCATATATAGTCTTCATTTCTACATTTTTTTTTCATCCTTTTTATTCGCTTTCTTGGACTAGAGATGCTGAGAATCTTGTCCTTTGTAGAACGGTTTCCATTATCCCTGTTTTTTGTTGGCATATGAAACAACTTTAGTGGTGCCTTATCTCATTCGAACTTCCACGTCGGGTTTTGGAATCAGTTTGGAAAAATTCCTGAAAGAGTTCCTGACTTCTAAGTGCATGTCTGAAATTGACTCGAGCTATCCAAACATTATTATGATACCCATGTCATTCCAAACATAAAAACCGAAAGTGGGTGATATTGTTTCCAGCACAACACTCATCTATAAATGAAACGATTCATAATTAATTGTTACTGCAAGGAGATTTAGTTGAGGCAAAAGAGAGGGAGACTAACCAATGACCCTGTTTGACTTGGAAGTTTACGAAGATATGTTTTTGGTGTCATAGAGGCCTTTGGATTCAACTACCTCAGACGCCATCACAGTACGTTGCAGGCGTCGATGGGTCCTTTTGTCAAAATTGAAATGGGCCAAACTAATGGCGTCCCTTCCATTATCTTAAATTCAAGTTGCATTTTCCTTCTTGATACATAGCGACATTGTTTTAGGCTTAGAAAACTTATATTAAGCGGGGACTTGTGATGTTGTACTGGTACACTGACATTGTTTTAGGCTTAAAAAGTTTGTATTAAGTGGGGACTTGCAATGTTGTACTGGTACACTGATGTAGCTTTTGCCAGGCTTATTCATTTTTGAGAGTTGTCATCTTGGTTTTTACGATTGGCAGGATTTGAGGTGGCGCAAGTGGCGTGCTGTGCCACAGGGACATTTGAAATGAGTTTCCTCTGCAACAAGCATTCATTCACATGCCCAGATGCCAATACCTATGTATTTTGGGATGCCTTCCATCCTACAGAGAGAACAAACAAGATCATCTCCGACGGCGTAATCCCTACGCTTCTAGCAGAATTTCATTGAAGTTCTCAGTGTTCCTTCCTCATCTGTAGTAATATTGTAATAAAAAAGATTTCTCATCGAAGATTACTCTTTTTCAAATTTCCCATTTACATTCTTCCTGGTACCCTTATTTGTGCTCGATCATCGATACCCATAGTTAACTAACACACACATTCGAATGACTTCGATTTTTCTTTATTTTTTTTGTCACTGGGAGGACTTTGCCTGGGAAAAGAGGGGAGAAGGCTGGGAATCGATCCCCGTCTCCTCTTAGATCCAAGAGAAGGGAGGCCCACACAAATTGAATGGGACCAACTATACGCTGGAACCAAAGTTAAGCCTAGTACACAGGTAGGGGGCCCACATCAAATCATTTCCTGTGGAATCTGAGCGATTTTCCCACTCTTGACAAAACCTTGGCGGCCCACAACCCAGTTACCATTCGGCCCTAATTTTGGGCTTGGATCGATTAGATTAGAAACAATCAAACATGACGAACTTGCACAGGCTTCGAGTACTGGGTCCAGAGAGGCAAGCAGTGGAAGTAAAAGTTACCAATTCGCACTTCGATTTCAAGAATACAGCCCATTAATGCCTTGATATTAGGTGTGTGCCCAAAACGATTATGCTTAGCTGTCTTCTTTTTGTTATCAATACCCACTTATTATTATGGGACACATCGGGAACGTATCGCTCATGAACATGAGGACTCGGTATGAATCACAATGCCCCCCAAGCACCTCCTTTTCCGTTGGATTGTTCAATGCCCACGAGCTCCTCTTACGCAAAACTTGTCTCTTTTACGGCCAGTTACAACCACAATGGTGTCAACATCAATTTTTTTCCGTCCCCTCTGCGTTCTCCACTCAAATTATAATTTAACGGCTGAAATTGCGATGTCACTTCTGATTGTTTATCTAAAATTTCAAAATTTCCATTTTTGGAATGCACCGTCACATGCTATCATATATTTAATTTAATGCGCCTTAGTTGCATTCGGTCACTATATATAAATAATAGATAGTGTGTTATATACAAATCTTACAATTTAATTTTATAAATTTGTGTAGTTAATGAACTTTAAATATAATTTAAAGAATTTAATTTAATTAAATCATGTTTATTATTATTTTTTTTAATATCAAAAAAATTTAATTATATTGCATTCAATCACAGAAACTAGTGGCAAACGAGCAGTCAGTCAGAGGATCATTGCATTTGGATTTGGGAAGCAGAAGTTGCGCCTCTCTCTCTCTCTTAAATGTCCCCCGTCTCTACAGAATCGATGTAAGACAAGTTCTGCCATAAATAGTATTCTTACCAACCCGGCCCTGTTGCATAACGAAGGACCCCTTTTGAATTTGCAGTAGCGATTAACGCTGCGCAATGACTCACCGCGTCCGTTCACTTTCACATCAAATTGCTCTGTTCATTTCAAACCCTTATGTAAGGTATCGCAAAAGCTCCTTACTTTAAGACTCCAAAGTTGAGCCCCATTGATACCACAAACAAGGGACCAAAAGGAATGGCAAAAGCGAACACTTCGTGGCTTTTGTTAGCTCAATGCCTAGTATTAGCAACCGCAATCCAGGCAAAAATTCCTGCAATTATCGTATTCGGAGACTCCTCTGTAGATGCTGGCAACAACAACAACATTCCAAAGGTTGCTCGGAGCAATTTTCAGCCGTATGGTAGGGATTTTGCTGGGGGCCTGCCTTCAGGGAGGTTCTCAAACGGTCGAGTTGCTACGGACTTTATCTCCGAGGCTATGGGGCTCAAGCCAACAATTCCCGCCTACTCGGATCCAGCCTACAGCATATCTGATTTTTCTGTTGGAGTCACTTTTGCTTCTGCTAAAACTGGCTATGACAATGCCACTTCTGATGTGCTGGTAAGTGCCAATTCAATCTAACATCATCATTTACTTCCCATGTATTGTCCTTTCTTATCATTTCTCCGCCTGTTGATTATGAGCCAAGTCATGGCACCGATGACCAATGATCGTGTAATTGTGTTGCAGTCAGTGATTCCACTGTGGAAGCAATTGGAGTACTACAAGGAGTACCAGAATAAACTGAGAGCCTATCTTGGGGAAGTACAATCAAAACAAACCATAACCGAGGCTCTATACATGGTGAGCTTGGGGACAAATGATTTCATGGAAAACTACTACGCGATTCCTGCCCGATCGTCCCAGTACACCATCACCCAATACGAAGACTTCCTTGCAGGAATCGCGGAGAATTTCGTGAAGAACCTTTACGGCCTTGGTGCCAGGAAAATGTCCCTTGGAGGGCTTCCTCCAATGGGGTGCATGCCACTGGAGAGAAACGCAAATATGTTCACTGGGCGTGGTTGTGTGGAGAGCTACAACACTGTGGCCGTCGAGTCCAATGGCAAGTTGGGGAATTTGGTGACTAAGCTGAACAGGGAACTTCCTGGGGTCCAAATGGTGTTTTCAAATCCGTACGACATTGTGTTTGAGGATGTACATGGTTACCACTCACTACAATACGTGCACACACCATAAATGTAATCTCGGATGTGGTTCTAAAATCCTTTTTTCCGCAAGCCATGAATCGACTAATTAAATTCTTACTTCTCTTTGTTAAATATTTTTTTGGCTGGCTGCAGGAATTCAGGTTGCTAGTATGGCATGTTGTGCGACAGGGACGTTCGAGTTGGGCTATGCATGCAATCGAGACAGCTTATATACTTGTATGGATGCAGACAAGTATGTCTTCTGGGATTCTTTCCATCCCACACAGAAAACAAATCAGATTATCGCCAAGTACATTGTTAATCGTGTGCTACGCCAGTTCATGTGATGGCAGTACATGTAGGACACGGCGTCATGCGTTCGTATTTATGTAATATAATCATGGAATTGCTGATGGTAATTGGTACAATCAGTGGGGTATAATATATATCGCTTAGTTATAATGAAATGCCACCAATCTCTGAGTTATGATAGTGTTTGTTTTCGTGAGTTATCATATTTACAATTTTTTTTTTAACTCCCTAAAATAATTCAGAGATTATTTATATTTATATCTTACATATCATAAAGAGGTATAAACTATGTCCTGGTTGCACTTTTTTTTTTTTTTGTGGTAGCATCAGGTAAAATTAAATTAAGGTAGATTCAACTTTTAATTATCAGATTCTTGAGATATGACTTTTTTTTTTTTTTTTCCATTAAAAGGCAATGATTGTGGTACAGGACAAACTGACAGGATCACCTAACTTAACTAACCGCAACCAACCACTTCCTGGTGATTAATGAAGTTCCTATTGGATATGGGGATGATTAGCCTGCTTTGTTTCTCAGGGCTTACGCCCGGAAAAAACGGAGCTGGGATAAGATAAAAACCTTTCCAAAAAGAAATACATGGCGGAAAATTAGTGAGACAATCATTTCCAAGAGAACGACCACAAAATTGCATAGTTTTCTACGAACAAATCCTTAATTCCTCTTCAATTTACTTCTTGGTACATATCAAAAATCTAAACCCAATAAAAAAGCCTCCATGCCCTTTTATTATTAGTGGCTTTCGTCATTGCAACAACAATTATTACTGTCATAAGTCGATTTAGCAGCAAACTTAAGAAATTGCAGCAAAAGGCCTACAACCCCAATTTTTTCGTTGCAAATAATAGCAATTTAATTTTACTGCCATAAATTTTAAAAATTAAGTTTTGTAATTTTAACAGCAAACAATCTTACTGCTAAATTTTTTGTTTAGACAAGGTCACTCAGGACCACAATCTTTGTCTAAATAATCAATGCCTGAATAGATATCAAGGCGTATAATTAATTACGAGTCACCTAGAAATGGACCCAAGAGTAGTATCAAGTTTGTTGGGATTTTAGGGATTTATCCTTCGAACTCGTTAAAATAGACACAAGACTCGAATTTTATACAAGAGAGTGAACTCACAGCTATCAAGTTGTTCTTAAATCTCACTCACATATTGGATTTGTGAAATTTCTTGGACCCGTTCCAACCCAACAACGTAGACCCTACGCAAGGAAGTGAACCTACACCTCTACAACATATCCACTTTATGTCTCGTATATATTTTGAGAACTCTTCCCTTCTTATTATTGACCACATTGTCAGAGTTTTTCTCTGACTTCAGAGCAGACCCTCATAGCCGAACTTCCGTACCAACCCAACCCACCAGATCTAATCACATATCCTCTTTAACGAGCACCTCTTGTCAGATCGCATGCGTACTTGCCAAGCAATATCCTCTTCGTAAGACTACAGCACCGTTTTGTAGTTTCCTGGGTGATTCCGAGGGGGCGAGTGGACCATTCCCTCCTCCCCATGCCTCCACTGTCCCATATCCTACGCTCAATCCAAGGGAGTAGCTCGTTGATCCACTACTGAGTAGTGGTCACGCCCGAAGTGACATCCCTTCATTGTCTTGACTCGTTCTCACCTACCATTCTAAATTGTCCCCTTCCAACTTATTGCAATCAAAAACCTTGGCTAGTTTACATGGGAAATGTTACTTCAATCCGATCGTTTTTCAGTTTGCCTAGAAACAATGTTATCGTAACTTTTCGTTTCTGATCTATAATATTTCTTCAGCCATATATTCATATTTTTTATTTTTTTAATGTATATTTGTATTTTTGATCTTTTTTCATGTGTCTATGTTTTCAATTATTCTGATTCAAAATATCTCATCTTTGTTGACTCTTTAATACCCTCTCTAATTTAAATTGTTCATTATGATAGCATTGATGACCACACTGATGATTCTTTGTCTAGTGATCCGCAACCTAACAAGGTAATCTATGTTGGACAATGTCACAAGAATAACATTACATAATTCCGAGAATTCTATGTAAAGAATTTCTACAGGGTGCTAGTAGAGCTTAAATGGGTATCAATGGGATGCTTAGGGTTAAAATCACGCATCTCTAAAACCAAGATTCCCAACCAGATAAATGACCCATTTTCATAGATATTTATTTATTAAACATCATTAGATATTAGCCCAACATTGACTGTCTCTCTTTCTTTGGAATGAGCGAGAGCACAAGCGTTCGATATAAAATGGGACAAGCGTACATTCAATAAGCGATAAAAAAAAAACAGAGAGAGAGAAAAAAGCACAGATACTTATCCCGACGAACCAGAACCAGAGAAAGAAAAGGCCCAAGTGATCAACCATGAAGAAAATCTACAAGAAGGGTAAAGTTCACCCATCGCTACCTTCCATTGACGGCCAGTTGTCACTCCTCCCTGCGGCTATTCTCACTCTCGCGGCCGCTCTCTCTAAAGAGGACAAGGAAGTCCTTGCCTATCTACTCTCTTGCTCTGGCACCGCAGCCTCTGACAACTTCACCGCTAATCGGAGGACTACCCATCACGCTGGCGGCGATGATCGTGGCAGAGATGGGGAGGAAGGTGGCGGTGACGGGGACCACGGCCCCACGTTTGGATGTTACTGTTTTAGCTGTTACCTGAGCTTTTGGGCACGTTGGGACACTTCACCTAACCGTCAAGTGATACACGAGATCATCGAAGCTTACGAGGAAGGGCTGTTCCAGAAGAAGAGAAAGGGTGAAAAGAAAAAGAAAGAGAAGACCAAAAGAGTCGCTAGTGAATCAAAGATTGATGGTGGCGAGAGGAATTCTATGTCTTCGAGTGAGTTGGAATACGTGAAGGACGATTTGGGTGAGTTGGAATCGGTGGAACCCCGCTCCGATGCTGGCCAAAACCAGGAGCTTCAGGCCGAATTGGAGAGGGACACTGTGAGGAAGATTGTCAATTTCATTGGAGAGAAAATCTGGGGTGTTTGGAACAGGGATTAGATCTTTTCTTTTCCTTTTGTTTGTTTTTTTTTTCAAGTACTATTGATCTAATTAACCAACTCGATTAGTCAATGGTTATTGAAATCAATGAAATCTTTTCATGTTTTTCTCTTATGGTTCCTTATGGGATCACGCTTTCTGTTGCCACTTAACGGGATTTTACCTGGTTCTGTAAATATATGTTTCCCATTTCTTGTGGTCTACCATAGAGACGGCAAAGGTGATGGGCTTATAGTGTAAAATCGAGCATTTCTTTGATTAATCTCCTTTTTTATCTTATAAACTTGTGGTTAGAGCATGCTGCTCAGAGCATTTCCTTCTGCATAAGTAAATGATGGTAACTCCAATGGAAGTCATTGAGGTGTGAGCTCAATAATGTCTGAATCTTGATTCCATCTGCTCGCTGATGCAGTAATTAATTTCCTCATTTTATTTTATTCTGAATGGCGCGAACCCCATCAGGAAATTTTCCATTTAAAAGAGATTGAATTGGGAATCTTGGTTGAAGTAGAACAAAATGATCGGAAATTCTGCGACTGCTGCATGTTAAATGCTATATTCCATTTTTGCTGTTTTTATTTTTATTTTTATTTTTTGGTGTTTTGATTGGCAGTGGGGGTGTGGTTCTGTATTCGATTTGAAAATGTCAAAGGTCAACATTCCTCAGCGTTAATGAACAGCCATAGACTGAAAAGCTCAAACTAAAGACTTGGGACTTTTTCTAAGTTCGATGAAGCGCGAAGTTTCAAGGTTTCTTGTGTTACGGGTAAGGATTGTTGGTCCGGTAAAGTGATTGTGACTTCAAACGGTTGATCTCGGACTCGGATCGCTATCTCCCAAAACTTTCTTCGACTTTGCACATTTGTCATTTTTCGGGAAATCACCGAGAAAATCACGGAAGATGTTTTCTTGAGTGAATCATAGATTTCTAATTCAATATTTTTCCTGGGTTCCAAATCGATGATTGTTCATCTATGACAACTTATTTTGTAACCGCACGGTAAAATAAAATTCTGATTGGATTTACAAACTTCAATTCAATGCAGTTATTTGATCTTCCAACTTTGAACAAATATTTTCCGGGAAAGTGAGCAAAAATAGTGCTAATTTGAACGTGTCACTTTTATAGTCATGCAGTTGGACCATTAAGTCTACTATTCACAATGTGAGAACGCAATGGGCATCTCTTTATTGACCGATGGAAGAACAAACGAAGAATAAAGGTTGGACTTTGGATTTTTCTGTTCTGTCTTTTCATTTTGGAGCGTTTGGTCAATCAAACGTGCCTAACGTTGAACCTTGGTTGCTTGGTTTGAAACAAGCAGCCAGCTTTCCTGGTAAGAAGGAAATGTGCAATTCTTAACCGTGAGATGATGAACTATCTTGATGGACCAATGAAATTTTCTTCATTTATAGGGGTATCAGTGTATTGTGTATTAGAATACAATAACGCCGTCTCATTGCATGATTTTCCTTTGAAGGGAGACAAAAAAAAAAAAAAACAATTTTTTTTCAATATCTGTGTGCATTCATCTTTTGCCATGTTTGGGTGCTTTGCTTTTGAAATTGTTATTATTTTCAATTTTTTAAGTGAGAAGTGATTTTTTTTTTTTTTTTAAGTCGTGAATAAAATTATTAGTTGGATTGGATCAAACCATATTGATTTGGTTTATAGCGGATTATCGGGCACTCATCTTCGGTGCCACAACCGACCTAGCTTAATGGACCTTAAAAGTCCTTCCTTCCGGGCAATCATTCCTTATGCCACAACGGACTTAGTTAAATGGGCCATTGAAGCCCATTTAGGGGCACTCATTCCTTAGTGCTCCAACAGAATCAATTGAATGGGCCTGAAGCCCATTTAGCGGGTACGTACAGATTCCTGAGTACCCATTCCTTCTTTCGATGGGCCTCTGAAGCCCATTTTCAGGGCACTCATTCCTTAGTATCCCACCAACTCAGTTAAATGGGCCCATGATTTCCGGGCATCCATTCATAATTGCCCAACCGACTTAGTTCGATGGGCCTTTAGAAGCCCATTTTCTTACGCGAGCGCAATCCCTGATTGCACATTACTCTTATCCACGAGCCGTCACCACGATTACACCCTACAAGTCCTAGTTCACTTCGCCCTCCACTTAAAAGCGCCGACGAGGAGAAGTCAGAAATTCGAAGTCACTGAGATGAATAAAAATCCGCGCATGGGTGATTTCTTTAAATAGATATAGCCCAACTTATGGTGCCATACTGCAATTCTTTTGGAGGGCTTGTGCTGGAAAAGGAAGTCAGTGTTGACACCAGCATAAAACCACTGCTCATTTTTCATTAAAGGGCTACTGGTCGTCGAGGTTCCGCGTTATTCGTCACCCTGGGAAGGAAAATGAGAACGGGGAACAGGATTTTCTGTCCACAACATTGCGCTTTATTATCATAATTCCGGATTAATATTGAAAGATGAGCTTTTGAACGAGAAATCCCGAAATCCCTTTTTCATGATGGCAAAGAAGCCACATGAGTAACAGCAACAACAAGCAGCAGTTACACATTCTCCATTACATCAAAATTGTTTTCAGAGTAGATGTTCCTATTTTCTTCCCCAATTAATGTTTGCTTTGTGTCAATTATAACTCATCTTTGCTGCCAACTTCCTCCCCCATTAGTTCTTCAAGGGAGAACTCATCCTCTTCATCGATCTGTCCATCTTTACCATCCCACGGTTCAGTAGTCACTATTTCTGGGTTGCCCTCCAAAGGCAAATTTCCCTTACCGCCACGGCCAGCTTCCTTGACAAACTCTCTGGTAAATCAAATGGATATGGTTTGAGACGTTTTCTCCCTTAGGATTAGGTAGCCAAGAGGAACTAGAGATAGAACACTTACACTATATGTTCAAGCTCAAATGCACTTTTAAGTGGGGCATATGCTCCTTTCTTCAAATTCAAGGCTATCAGAGCAGGATATCCATATCCACCTACACCTAGACGCTTCTCAAGGTCTGGCTGCTTTCCTGCAGCAGCCCAGACATAGCTGCACAATTGAAGGTTAATCAGCAGGAATATTTTTCAACATGTTCCTATCAATTTAGAGTCCAGAGTCAAAGACTAGCTCATGCCTGTAAGGGCTCCTCTTGAACTTCTCTGCAACTGATAACAGTTGCTGAATGTATCTGTTCCTTCCTTCTGCATTGGAGTCCAAAATATCAGGTAAGAAGGCAACAAAGCAGATAGCAGCTGGGCCACACTCTTCTTCCATAACATCCTACACAGGAACAGAACATGATTTGGATATCCATGATATATGGACAACTTAAATTCAGCTTTTCCAGGGTAGAGTCTTACTGGGCCAGTCAACTCAGTCACTTTAGCTGGTGCAACATTGGATTCAAGCTGCTCCAGGGCAAATGATTCAATAGCTGAAGCTGTTCTAGCACCCTCATAAGGTATTGGAGAATCTTTATCAGCACCAAATACCATGATGGTGGGGAATCCTTGCACGTTGAACCTGCTCATCAGAGACTGATAAAACCACACCATCACAGTCAAATTATTTGAGAATAATTTTAAACACTGAATAACCAAAAACATCACAGTTTACTCAACTGAGCATTCTGTGAGAACAAATATTTACATAGAATGCACACAAAACTCGAAAGTCATCCACATATTAGGTAAACCAGTTGCCAACTAACAGCAAAAGCACAAACAATTTCCCAGTCAAGTAATAACATCTGAAACAACAGAGCTTTCATGCAAGGAAAAATGAAAAAGACAACTATTTGTCTACACTCTGGCAACTGTTAATATATAAATTATGAAGGGAAAATATTTAAGTGAAACACAACTAGAAACATATCCAGCTCAATATCAATTACCTTCTCAGCATCACAGTCAACATGACCCAGCTTCACCTTCCCCTTCAAGTTATTGGCAGCCTTCTTCCACTCAGGAGCCAATCTCTTACAGTGACCACACCTAAAAGGATATTATAAAAGATGTTTATCAAAATATTTAACAAACTAAAAAATTTAAAGTAGAATTTGTATGTGATGCGTAGTTTGTGCAACCATGCAAGTTATGCCTGAGTTCTAGCTTATATAATTTGCATTATAGCATTTCAGGAACGAGAATCAGGGCATCAAATGCTACAAGTCAACATTGTAAACTCTATCATGTGTAATTATAGCTACTCAGAGGTAGACCATAATCTAGCATCACAATCATAAACATTGTGACCAGATGATATAACATAATGCCAGGAGATATCTTCCATTATCCCCTTCCCCATCCTTCTTAAATGTTAACCCTTTCCAATTCATATCAGTTCATTCAGAATCTACCTTGCTAACTATTGTTGATTTAAAAAACCAAGTGCTAATCAGTGCATTTAAGCTTAGCGGGGTATAGAACAAAATCCAAGTGCTAATTAACGCATCTCAGCGTAAGCATGGTATAGAACAAAACCCAAAAGCTATCTTAACACAAGAACCGAAGTTCATAAAATCATTTCTAGGTCAAATGAGGATAACTACCACAGGCATTAAAAGCATACTTACCAAGGTGCAAAAAACTCCACAATCCAAAGTTCTTTACTTTTGAGAACCAAGTCATCAAAATTGCGGGAATTCAATTCTATGGATGCACTAGTTTCAGATTGCTCACTGGAACTCTCAGCTGATTTTCCATTCAAACGCTCTCTCAAAAGCACCTTTATCTGTATGAAATGGTTAGACCATAACTAAAAAGAGAAAAATAAAGGGGATCTTTTAATCTTCAACCACTGAACCATAAAAAACCTGTTGGAGTGCAAATTCTGCAATGGGTTTGACCTCCCTAGCTCCTTGATAATCTACAGGAGATTTCCCAGGTGCAAACACCTTTATGGTTGGAAAACCTTTAATCCCATATTCCTGCACAGAAAATTAGTGACTTTATTGAGCTAGTAATTGAGACACAAAAAACAGAAACAAGATTAAACCAAGAACATGGATTAAGTTCCAGGACACATGTCTACATAGATATTGTAAACACACATATGCACGCAGAATAAATTTTCATGAAGTGTTCAGGATTGCAGCAGAAGCAAATTTATGTAAAAGAAGCTTCTCATATTGTGCAGGTCATTATCAGAGATAACCAGCAACAATCTTCACCCAACCGAAAGTTACATAAACATATGTATTGACGAGCAAGATCAGTTCTTGCCAATCATGGTAGAAATGCATATGATCCACAAGTGGTAAATAATCTAATCAGAAACATTTCCACATTTTGTGAGTTGTTCCGCTATACAGAAGAAAATTTTGTTTCCTTTTCAGATGTAGATGTTCTTAATGAAATTCAAATCATATGCAAAGACATATAACGGAAATATAAAAAGTAATTTTCAGCCACAGAAAACCTGAGCAAGAGACTGGTGTGCATCAGCATCCAGAGCAGCCACAGTTGCTACGCCTTTCAAGACATTAGCTGCCTTCTCCCATGCAGGTGCGAGAGCTTTACAATGCCCACACCAAGGCGCAAAGAACTCAACCAGAACAACCCCTTTTGAATTCAAGACCTACCAAAAATACAAAAGTCCAAAGTATAGGCACAAAATTCCCAAAATTCATCGATCCCAGTATCGATAAGTCCCAAACATCATCAAATGCTATGGGTTACAATTCCACCGAAATTAAATTCGGCTCAATTCTACTTTTTGATTTTTCCTCGATGGTGGTTAAGGCTGTTAAAACCTAGAAACTGCAACACGAAGCTTGAACTAAACTTTACAATCTTTCATTGAAACCCAACCCAGGAAGCAACTCTCTTCCCAAACCTAAAAACGACAATTTTCAATTACCCAAAATACAATTTTACAATCCAGATCTACGGTGTCCAACAAAAAATGTGCTGATTACAACCACGATACATGCGAAAGGAGTTAATTTAAAAAAAAAAAAAAAAAAAAAGAAAGAGAAAGAACAATATTTTTGAAGCTCACTGTACTGGAGTACGTACGCATAATCGCAATAATTAACCTTCAGTTTGCCATTAACTCTACCCAAAACGTGAACTCCAAGTTACGTGCCTCAAACTTTATCGGGAACCAAACGGGACCTAAAAGCAAATACTTTGATTTCCGAATCAGCTTACCTTGGACTTGAAGTTGGAAGGAGTAAGTTGAACCACAGGGGACGACGGTCCGTACAATGCGTGGCAGAGATTCGACGCAAAGAAGAGAATCGACAGAACTGTTCCTAACAACGGCGACGATCGCAATCGCATCATTTTTTTTTTTTCCACGCTTTCTTGGGATTTCTCTCTTATTATTATTTTTTTTTCTATATCAAAAATGTTAGCAGAGCACAAACGCAAGTCTTTTATCTCCGCTCTCTTCGATGCAGAGGGTAAAGAAGGTTTTAAAAAAAAAAAAAAAAAATTCATCGGTTGCAAGCGGGAGGCAGTCTACGTATGTTCCCCCAATAGTAGCTTGACACGTCACTCACTGATCCCCGGCTCTCGTTTTAAGCGAAATGATTGGCTATAAGCGTCACTCGCATGCGCGTAGAGCGATCCTAAATTCTAAATTTTTTTCTAATTTTTTTATGTGGTATATCTTTTAAAAATATTTCCGTATAGTGCATAAAAAGTAATTCAAGAAATTAAAAAAAAAAAGTTTCAATCCTAAATCTTTTTATATATTTTCAATTTAATTATATACTTTATTTTTATATCATTTGAGTCCTAAATTTTACTAACACATAATTATTGATGCCCACGTCCTAAATGCTCAGGGCTGTATGTCAAATTATTATGATCACACTTTCCAATAGAAAAAAAAAAAAAGAGAACAAAAATTACCCCAAAAAAAAAAAAATCCTTTGCTTTAAATTCACAATGTAATTTCTTCTACGCTAAACTAAGAATTGGTATTTTTTGTGTCTATCTTGGTGTCATATCCGATAAATTTGATTCGAAGAAGAATCCATACGAAGCTTTCATGTTTCAGTTACTGGTTCTGCAATGGCGTATGGATACGTCTCTGCGTGTGCGTGTGAGAGAGAGGAAGAGTGCTTACAAAACCAACTTGGCACGCAACTTGCTTCAAGGGGTTCGTCTAAAATCAAGAAAAAGTACAAGGGCAAGGCAAGGATCCTAATTCACATTTTTAATAACGGGAACTTCATGAAATAAGCAAAACCCACCAAAGCTAACGCACATTTCATGTGACGCCAACCCTTCGCGTTGCTCTCCTCAACTATATATATACACAAGCAGGGGTAATGGAAACATGTATACGAAGCAAAAAAAAAATTACGAGAAGAAGGGTAGAAGTTAATCACAGCAGAGAAGCCTATCATGGGAATGGAGAAGCAGGGCAAATGTTCTACGGGATTGAAGAAAATTCTGTGCTTCTTTTGTATGAGCTGTGATCAGGTGATGATTTCAGCTTCAACTCCTCGTGCCGTTCATTGTGAGGAGCTTTTCTTGCCATCAAGTGAGAAGGGTGATCGCAGAAAAAATGGCTCCTACAGGGATGATCAGATCATGGCAGCTCATATCGCAGCACAGAAGCACTTCTCTTTCAGGCCAAATATTTATATTTGACTGAGATAGAGAGATGTAAGACGCTAGAAAGATGTGAAAATGAAATCTGCTTGATGGGGTCATTCCGCTATTTTCTGCTTGTTAATTTGTTTTGACTCCTGAGCTGGCGTTTGTTCTTGTCATTGACATCACATAGCTTGGCCTAGAGCGAGTTATTAATAATAAGATCAGCTATTTACCTCAAATTTCTGGCCTCTAAACACATATGTAAAGCAAATATACGAGTGGACTCCATAAAGCTGATCACATCTCAGCTTATTAAGAATTTAGCTGACAATGAGTAGTCCAGTGTCATTCTTGCTGCTCCACCTTGACATGTTACAAACAGTGGTCTGTGAATCAGTTGGAACTGAAGAAAGTTATTACAGGTTCATAGACAACTTGATTAGCATTTAAAGCAAAAAGGAAATCTGCATGAGCGTAGTTCTCTACATATTGTACCACCAGCTTGTCATTGTCATGGTCTTTGATGTTGTCCAGCAGAACCTGCACATCCTTTGCATCAGCAAGTGTGTCCTGTCCTCCGTGGGCAAGGTAAAGAGGGAAATCACTTGGTATGCTTGTCATGTTGTATACAGGAGGGGTGGGCTGTTGGTAGTGGTTCATGTTGTCAATTTCATTGCCATAATCATACATTGCTATGCTTCCAGTTCTAACCACTGTTCCAAACCCACAAAACAAGCAATGGATGTAAGCTCATAAGCCCTTGCTAGTTTTGGTCAATAATTTTTTGGCCTTTGAGGCGATGGTTAAAGGGAAAGGTTATTTCTGATCATTTATAGCAATTTGTGAACCAGGAAACCTTGGGACTTACTCTGAGATAAGTGTATCATGTTTTTAGTGGACGTTGGTTGTGGCTCATGATCAAGATAGGCATCTACCGTAGAAGCATTTATGCAGCAATTTGGGCCTAAAAAAGGTCAATAAGATGTCAATCAGTCAACTAGTTAAGAAGTAGTCCATGCTAAGGTGTTGATGAGTAAGGCAAGTACCAGTAAAAACATCTAGTAGATTGGAGCAATCAGTCTTGGTTTTGGTGCAGGTGTTCTTCACTAGTTTTGATGCTTCCTCCCTGTTCACTAAAAAGAACTTTATTACTACCTCCTCCTTGTCAATTTCAGCATCTTCTCGTAGGTTGGTGAAGCATGCATTTGAAGAGACATTATCTTTTAACCAAATAGGTTAGCCTTGCTCCTGGGGAGGAGGTTGGGGGTTTGAAATCTCAATTCCCTTAAAGTTTCACAATATCTAGACTTTATTATCCTTTGGGAAATGTTGTGCTAATTGATTCACATGAAAACTGTACCATTTGTTAATTAAAGTGGGGGATAAATGTATAGAAAACAAAATCTTCTGCCAAAGAAATTCTTAAATTATCTTGAGTTGGCTTCTTAATTCCTAAAGAGGGAGGGAGGAGTTAAACAAAACATTGAAACTGTAACTCTTTCTTTTACACAGTTAATAAAATTTGCTGCAATTATCCTTCTTACCCATTTGGAACAAATTCATGAAGGCCTAACCAGTACAATTCCTGTGAAGTAGGACAAAAGTGAAGCGAGAAGTCATTGAATTAATCTATTGGAAATCTGAAATTGACTAGATGAAAAAGAGAGATCCATTAATGTCTTGACCTCAGCTAAAAATATCCCAGATGCAGCTTTTATAAGCAGCGATTGGACCTGACCAAGATAAGCAACTGGGCTGAGCAAAGCAGCCGATCTTAACGTGTTCAAGAATTTTCCTTGTGACAAGGCAGCTAAAGTCATCAAAGTTCCCTACAAAACAAAGAATTTGTTTAGTTTGCTCATTTAAAAGCTAACCTAGAGCACCAAAGATAGATAATGCCAATGAATTGAAATCAGCAAACTGCTGCTATTCACCAGGGAATGCCCAACATAGTGAAGTTTCTGCCCTGTCTGGTCCTGGACATATTGTAAAGAGGGGGGAAGGTCATAAAGAACTAATTCATCCCATGACCATTCCCAGTACGCCTGCCAAGAGGACAAGGATGCAATTGATCAGCAGAAAATTTTCAAGATGTGTTGCATACTGAAGGAAAATGACTACGATATGAAGAAAGAGAACCGGATCAATAGGACTAAGTGACTTGTGTGCCTGACTGCATCTACATCCACGACTGTTTGCGATCCACACATCAAAACCATGATCCACCAATATGAAGCCCAAAGATTCCTCGGGAGAATTCAGCAGCCATGTTACAGCATCCTGTTATTATTCCATAATATTATGCTCCAAGTCTCTGATATACATGTAGTTTGGCTGAATCCTTTCATTTGTCTTCCTAACAACAAAGATAATTGTACTACTCACACAGAATAGTCCATGTTGCAGAAAAACTGGGGGCTTGTCTGCTTTCTTACCAGACCGTGCGACATACATTCTCTGTATGCCAAGAATATAGCCATCTTGTGTTGTTACCTGAAACTCATGAAGATCAAAGCTTTATTAACAATTGACAGAAGTGAACAGGCCCTGTAAAAAACCAACGTAGAAGTTAGAATCCAGTACTCTGTGTTCTTGGCAGGCATATCCTTTTGGCTCCACCATAGATTTGCAAATACTATAATTAACATCTGGGGATGACTCAAAGTTGCCAACTTGATCACTAATTGAATATAGCCTCTTCCTTCCTGCCACAGCCGCTGATAAGCAGAACGAGATCACCAGAATTGAAGTGGTTAAAATGTTAGCCATTCAAAATTCAGCGATTATTTACTAACCACGACGGCGACTTTCTACCTTTTCTGGAATTTATAGTGCATCCAAAACCCACATAAAAACAGATGAGAATGATCATTATGAGATGGAGAAAAAAAAAAAAAAGAGGCATCCGATCGGTTTATTAATCAATCGTCAGTATAATCTTCATATTTCGTCAACGCCACGCATCCCTTTAAAGAAAGGTCTTTTCCTGCGTGTTCCCATTGAAGGTCTAGTAATAGTCAATCAGCAATCTTGTGGAAGCCTTGATTCGTCACTCAAAACATCATGAACGCGAGACAACTGAAAATGCTATTGAGGCCAACACGAAAGTCCATTGCCTGAAGTGACATTCGTGTTAAACACAAACTAGCAGCAAAGATAGCCGTAAAACTCTGAGCAGAACAGGACTTCGGATTGAGAATATGAAATTCAAGAATTATCTGCGTCTACCTTTACCTTTACCTTGTCTTTTGTCCAGAGAAAGTTTCATGCTGATCTGCTTGAAATTCCCTCCAGGTTTTGATGGGTTTTACCAGAAAATTAATAATCCAAAAAAAAAAAAAAAAGCTGCCCCATATAGGTTGCAATTTAAGGTGAATAGTATCGACATAGAATAGAAACGATCCATTGTCTGTAATGTTTTGCTCCCATCGACGCAAATACAACAGCGAAATTTGTTCCTAAGCTCGTTCGGATTGTTATCAGAATAGATGGTGCACAAGATCTTAATACGGTTGTATCAGATCTCACTTTCCTGAGGAAAAGTCTTTTCTTGATTGCTGAAATCGTCTGCCAAAATAAAATTACCCGAAAAGATGCTCTTTTTAATGCTGCGGATGTACTCAAATTGAGTTGACATATGTTTATTAAGCACCTAACTTGGAGAGAGAATAATTTTTTTTCTTTTTGCCGCATTATACATAACTTAATGAACTATTCATTTTGCCAACATCTCGACAAGACTTCAAATAAACTCAACTCAAGGTTCTTTGACATTTAATTCTTTGCTAATGAGTATTAACCGTTAATTATCAATCGTTCTTCAATCGTGGGGAGCAGCGGGGCAGCTAACAGCAGATGGTTAAACATTACACAAGGCGACCCCAAAGACTGATTAAAGTACAAAGTGGCAATCTGCAATGCATTCTAATGATACATGATGCATAAACTCACTGCTATAAACCCACTATCCAATTACATTTTGGCCATGCGTATGTGCATTATTGATCATAATTTAGTACTATGGAGCATTTCGACAGTCTCTCCCTTACAGTTTCTTCACTTGTTTAGAATGCAGAATAGAAGTATTGGCAAGCATTGCAAGGCAAAAAGGATGTTGACTTGGAGGATTCTAAAACAGTGAAACAAAATAAAGCATTCAACATGGCAGAGGAGAACGAGGCTGAGGAGCAAACCCAATAACAAATGCAGTTTCAGCAGTAGCAATATAAGCAGCAGTCTTTCGATAAAGAAACAAAAAGTTAACGGCATCTCCCAAGCCTGGGCCTTCAATTGGACAACTAGGATATATGAAAAGCCCAATAAATATAAATCCAGCCCAATTTCTGATCAGACAGCCAGGAAAAGTTTGGATATCAAGTGCGAAGCGGGTCAAAAAGTAAGTGGCCTGGAGGCGGCATTGAAGGTCAAATTAATGTAGGTGGGTGAGCACCGACACAGGGCTGGATCAATTGACGTTAATTTAGTTAAATCAAGTATTTGTTGTGCAGCTGCCATTTTGATATTCCTTCATATATATATATGAATTGGGTATTTCTGATATTCTCATGGCTTTCCTTTAATAAATTTCAAAATGGAATATACGTGATTTGTGAATAAGAATGAGGACACATTGACCCTCTTTTTTGAGTATCAATGGGCAAAAAATCATAAAAAGACTACCCATTTTCAGCAGAGGAGTGTTGATTATTCTCAAAATCATCATTTAGTAGTATCTACATAAAACCTTCTCCAAAAAAAAAAAAAAAAAAAAAAAAACCACAATATTCGTAACTTTATCCCAACAAAATATCACTAGTATTTAAAATTCTTTAATCTTTAATATATATAAACATTAAAGAAATGGAACGGCATCCACCCAGAGACTAAAGGAAAATAATTAGTTAATCAATTAATTGCTTCAGCTGTCACGTTCCAGAATTTGACTTCTTTATTCGGGTAAAGCACAAAGCATTATTAAATAGAGAAATCCCAAGAGGGCAACGCCGTATTCCCGCTGTTATGAAGTGTACCTCGGGGAGCTTTCGCCCACAGCCAACAACATCCAAAGTATTATTTTCATGGCTCGGGAAAACTTTAGAATTCAAAGATCATATAGGTTTTGTTCAAAATAAATTATTTTCAGGATTTTCGCCGGATTAAGTACTGTTGTTGGGTAACACTTTTGACCAATTGTCAAAATGATGAAGGAAAATCAATGCACAAGCAAAAAGAAGAATGTAAAAAGAGAATCCAAGGAAAATTCCAGACACAAAAGGCGTAGTTTTCTCATCCAAAAGACACATCATATGAAACAAAGAAGACACGTTTACATTCTGCCTGGCGAGAGTTGAGGTTGATAACCAAGCTTTTGATTTCGATTTCTCTGTAATGTAACTGAACTTGGAAGAGTAAAAATCTAGTTAACTTGTATGCAACGGGGTTGTATTTGATTTTCATGCCGTCGTCTAGGGTGCAATAATTTAACATCGCATGTGCAATTAATGCTACTAGTAGGAAACCCCATCAAAATGCATGCCCGCCTCACCAAACATCATCATCATCATCATCATCCCATCTCCAGGTCCTCCACTACTTTCCCATTCTTCCATTCATTATGCTATGCCCACACTCTGAAACCCTAAAGGACCACCATCCATGCTTATGCATGCACTAAGCTACCATTGAGGAAAGAATAAAATTGTGCATTATAACCGCAACCTTCTCGTCGGAATGAGAAAATATCACCAGATAAGCTCAAGCTCCCAAAGGAAATCAGGCAAAAATCTCATCTTCTCACGCACGCAGCAATGCGAACAAAAGTTGGATTGCAAAACAATGGATCCAACACCAAGCAAATGCAAAGAACATAAAAAGTAACGCAAGAAGCATACAAGCAGAGATTGAAATTTGGAACTATTATTGTTGTTAACTTAGTTGATTGTTTTGTACACAAGAGGTAAAAAAAAAGAAAAAGAAAGAAAAAGAGGATGGGAAAGGAAATCGGACCCGGAACAGATCCGCATACCCCAGTGACACCAACTCAGGCTTCAACGATACAGACAACATTCGGAAAGCCCATGAAGTTGAAGAACAACCTCAATCCGACCCCAGATCCATACTAAATCTACACGCAAGGCTTCAAAAAGCCAGAGATTATACGATTCTCGAGGGACCAAATTAAAAGGAAAAGAAAAAACCAAATTCTCTTCAACCACTAGGCAGGCAATTTTCTTTCTTTTTTTTAATTTTCCCGGTAAGATAAGATTAAGGAAAAAAGGCAATGGATGATGGGTAGAAAGAGTAAGCATCAGAGACACAAAGCAGTTGCCTGAAGATCATCACCCACAATATCAATGGCATCAGCCCCATCTGATGGAGGTGGGAGATTCAGGTCGAACGGCAGGATTTTACGGAAGGAAGAAGTGAGGACGCAGTCATCGTAGTTATCTTCTACGACGGATGACGATGAATCGCAGTCGCTGTGGCAATCCTCTGGCGTGAGCGGCTGCGCAGGATGCCGGTGGACCTTGAGTGCAGCCGCCACATGAACGGGATTTGACACGACACGGGGCCCACTGAAGGACTCCACCGTACTACTCATGCCGCTGCTCGTAGGCCTTGTAAACTGAATCTGGTGGGGGTCGAGCTTTGAGAGCCCAGGGTGGCTGTGGTACTGGTGGTTGTGGACATCGCGGTGATGCTCTTGTTGGTAAAGAGAAACTTGGGGACTGGGGAGAGGAAAATTGGTCTTGGCCTTGGCTCCACGGAGAGAACGCGCGGCGGCGTCATACGCACGGGCTGCTTCCTCGGCGGTATCGAAGGTGCCGAGCCACACACGTGTCTTCTTTCGAGGATCTCTGATCTCAGCGGCGAATCGGCCCCATGGTCGCCTCCTCACGCCTCTAAATCTGATTGCTTTAGACTCTGGATCAGGGCCAATCGGTTTCAGAGCATGTACTGTCGCGGCGACAGGATCCGTTGTTTTTGGGTTGTTTCTACCTCGCACCATAGTGTACGGATGTGACGAACGGTGGAGATTTGAGATGGCTGGTAGGAAGAATATAGGAATGGATTATAGCAACCACCACCTCCTCTCCTTCTCGGTTTTCTTTTGGTTAACAGACGATCTCCATGCTTGGCTCTTCTGGGCCTCCTATATTGTGCTGTATCTATCGAAACGTCTTGTGGGTAGGGTTGGTGGCTCTTTCTCTAACCCTTCCCTCGCTCTCTCCTCCCCCTACCTCTCTCTTTCCGGGACGAGCAATCCGTTTTCATTGCTTGTAAAGATTTTTGGAGATATTTTTTTTTTAATTTTTTATTTTTTTTATCCAGAAGGAAAAGAGGCCTGAAATTTAGTTTTCCATTAAAAAAAGAACGAATTTGTGGTTACTAAGTAGAAGACCAAAATGCCCATCTCTCTTCCCATCTCTTTCCTCTGTTCTTGTCCTTGTGGTATGATAAAGAGGGGAATCTTCTTGTCTATGGTTTGTGTGCTTAAATTTGAAGTCTTTGGTTTTGCCAACCGACCGAGGTTGGTATCTCCCCTTTTTGGCTTTGTCTAATGAATGGACGAGAGGCTCCATTACGAGAGATACATTTCGCATCACTGAGTTACCCCAAATTTAATTCGGTGATCAATCCAGCACAGCACAGCACAGCATCCACGATGTGAGTTTGACACAGAAATTGTTGACTCACCCTTGCGTGTTGAAAATCATAATTCAAGTACGTTTCATTCGTATTCCCAAGTCTCTTCCCTTTAATTTAATTAGACAGTATTAGCATAAAATGCCCAAACCTTAATTTGATTTAGAATTTTCAATAGTTCCTCTAATTGGAAATACCTGCAAAAAAATTCACTCGTTAATCATTATAAAGTCATCCTTTTGGAGTCATTTTAAATGATGTCGGTTTAGAACATGCTGACAGAATCTTTTAACGGTTAAAAGTAGAATACTAAAATTATTGCTGTGGAGATAAATTTGGAGTATCGCCATTGGTTTATCAACAATTATAATATTTGAAACCCACATCGTTATTAAAAATAATAATAATAATAATAATAATTGAAATACTGTGATAGAATCATTAACCGTCGGAAGTTAGGAAGGGATTGTTACATAATTTAGATGCATACGGTCGTTCGTTGATCGCTCCCTCCTTTGCCATTGTAAAGTAAAATTTTGTAATCTTTCCAATCAAGATAAAAAATAATAATAATAATAATAAATAAAACAAAAACATACATTGTTAACAGCCAAATGTCAAAAATTTTAATTGTCATCGCCCCCAAGAGGTTGGAAGTTTAAATCATTCAAATCTCAATAGATCTTGAGTTTTAAGGGAAATCGTGAACAATTACAATGTTCCAATTTCATATCGGTGTAGAATTTTTTTAAATATTTTTTATATTATATAAATTTATTTTATTATTTTAAATAATTTTATTTATTATATAATATAATATAAGACGATAAGTGAATTATATTTTTTAAAAAAAAAAAAGAGTCAAACTAAAAATTCTCACAATCTAAATACCTGTATTTTTTTTTTTCTGGGTTGTGTAATCCAAAGAAGGATAAGTTTGCATAAAAAATATAATAATGAATTAAACTGAAACATAAAAGTGGATGCAAAAAAACACGATTACCTGCCATATCATTACTAACGTGAAGATAAAAAAATAATAATAATAATTATAACATTCATTTTTCCCAATTAATTTTTATAAATTCAATTTATCCTTTACAATAATCATAATAAGATTCATCAATATCATCGAGACGCCAGCACTAGAAACACCATGGAAATCCCCAAGCTTGCCGCCAATTGAAGTACCTGTTACCATTGAAACATCCCAAACACCACTAAAACCCCGACTATCAATCGATACAAAATAACCCAAACACCATGGAACACCAAGAGAAATTAACATACGAGAATTATAATTAATTATTTTATTTTTTTAGTTACTTGTAACTTCCCAAGGTTAAACTAATTAGTGTTTTCCTTAACAGACAAGGATTCCAGACCTAGAAGGAATGAGGGGAAAGAAAAACATGGTGGACGGTTTCACAAAACTACGGGCCTGGTCGTCGTTTTGAAAAACACGCTAAAGGGCATAACTGAAATTTTCTTTTTGAGCAACCACAAAACCGAAATTTTGCAGTTTAACTTTCATATATTTATTTTTCAAAAAAAATAAAGGTAATACTTTCTAATGATGTCGATGAGGATTACAACGGATCAAAAGTACAAGCATTGAAAACTTACGTTTAACTACCTTAAATATCCTAATACAGGCTCAGATTTTTTATTTTTGGTTTAATAATTCATTTATTTATAGTTTTGCAATATGTCTACATTATAAAATGTAATTTTGTAATGCCTTTTAATATGTGAATGTGTTTTAAAAAAAAAAATTGGTTTCTTAGCAAAGTGCTGCAATTTTCCCAATTTTTTGCCACGATCAAATATTACATTTTTTTGGGCCGTGTAAAAGAATATCACAATAATTAATCCAAAGAAAGCTGCATGGAGTAGCAACAGCGTCTCATGATTTGCGCAATGGCACTGGCTTCTTGCTGTGACCCATGCCAGCGATACGCTAATCATGTGCACTTTCTTTTGTTGGCTGGATACCATTTAGATTGCACAAAGGGGAATTTGGAAAACCAAGGCTGTTAAGTTAACCTCCCCGGCATTCGACTTTTGGAGAGTTGGGAGCAAGTGAAGTGACCCCTCAGGCTCCAAGTCTTGGGATTGTACAACGCCCTAATGAACAAGGGTCCCACAAAGACTGAGCGAGTCACGACCACCACGATGTGCTCGCTGACACCACTCCCTCAATCGCGCACGACCATTCACGTGCTCTGTCTCTAATCTTCACTTACCGAAGAGCAAAAGCATTTGTTATAAAATAAATTGTTTCTTGGTGCAAAAAAAAAAAATTAATTTCTGAAAAACACATTGAAAAATTAATTCCCGAAAAACAACAAGCGTATAATTCTTGATATGAATCTGATTTGAAAATACTGGATGGATCCCGGTAGGTGGCCGGTGGTTGTGATTGGCACCGTAGGTGTCATCTACAAGAAAGAGAAGAACACGGAAATGGAGCGTGTGATAAAAAGTAGGGATAAAGCAACACCAGTTACACCACGTCGTTTTGAACAGGGACTCAACCCAACGCAGCAGAATAGAAAACAGAAACATAAATAACTTAATTTACCAGTTAAAAGAGCAAACAAATCGCTATCTTTTTCTGACACGGCATGTTCATTATTCTCAAAAAAATAATTTTTTTTCTGTGTGAGTAATACTAACACTTTAATATTTAAATTAATAAAGAGTGACAATGAAAATAAGAAGAAAAATAATAATATTTAGATAGAAAATTTATAAGAGACACACAAACACACACATATATATAATTTAATTAATAAAAAAACAAAGTCCTCTTATTTAAAGAATTTTAAAAAGTATTTGGACAAAGTAAATTTCCCTGTTATTAATGTTAACATGAAGACCAAAAGGTTGTAAGAGATTCCATTGTGTATAGAGCCCAAATAAGGATTAGGTTGAACGCGCCAACTTACTCTTTATGAATAATAAATTGACTGTTGCCATTACCTTTTGAACGGGCCAAACCGTCCATGTCTCCCGCATTAATTGGGTCAGTGTCATGCCATCAGGTTGTCCGATAAAAGCAACCGGCTGGCGTTGGCACAGAGCAGCTGAACAGCCAAACCGAGGCACCTTCTCTTACCAAAAATCTTTTTCCATTTTCCCCTTTTTACCCTCACCGGTATGCCGAACCAAAACCGTCCACTCTCCCCCTCCGCTACTTCTAAGTCACCGCCTGAATTTTACTAATAATTCGGGCTTTTTTTTTATTGATCTAAGTTAAAATTATTGAGATAGTATTTCTTTTCTTAAATAAATGGTAATTTATAAGTGCATCAATAAATTTTAGATTAATATATTACAATTATTTGTAAAAGAAATTACTCAAAATTATTATTATTTAAGTAATAAATTTTCTTATAAAAAAATTAAATTCTAATCGAAATCTACAAAAAACGATGATTAAAGTCTTTGGATGCCTTTTCGGTCTTACAAAAAAATAACCACCAATAGCCAATTAGTGGTCCATACGCGTCGACAATCTTTATTTATTTATTATATTTAATGAATATTTAATTTTTTGAGTTTTAAATTTTTTATATTGAATTGAAACGAACTTTTATGGCTGCTTTGTGGGGGTAAACTTGTAGCTTTCTGGGATGTCACGCAGCGTGCGCCGCGTAACTGTGGGCTTCTTGCGACGGCCGATATGGGGACAGCATTATTGCGACGCGGCCTCTTTCTCCAAGGGACGGGGCCGGGCCATGATTTCTTTCTCTCGCATACGAAATTGCTGCTCCCGCCTCTCAATGTGCCTGCCGAAAACAATTCTTCCATTACTGACCAAAAGCAAACCATTGTTAACTGTAGCAGGACGACGATTGAAATATAAATAAATAAATAAATAAATAAAATATATATATATATATATAAAGAAAAGAAAGATTGCCATTGTTTTTGTTCAAATCTTCCACTCTGCACTTTGCTGAAACTCGCCATTTCGAATGCCCTTGTATGCATTGGACTCTTTCTTGTCAGTCTGTCTGTGTCTCTATCACCATTTATTCACAAGGTTGGGAGTTTTCCCGCCGAAATTCGAAAAAGAGCGAGAGAGGGAAGGGAGAGGTGGATTTTCAAGGTCCATCTAATAAAGTGACAAGGAACTTTTACATTTACATTTCGCGTTTGGCCTCTGTTTTTTTTTTTTTCTTTTTATGTTTTACTTATTTTCTGTAACGCCAAACAAGGACTTATAGCTAGGAACAAGACGAAATAAACAAATATATATATATATATATATATAAGAAAAAGTGCTAAAGATAACGTTCAAGACTAAAATTTGACTTTTCAGATATTAAATTTATCAGAAATTTTACTTTTAATGGAATAAGAGAAATGGAAGAAGCTCCGGGTTGGATCACACGATCATTAGTGGCAACGGCAGTGATGAAAAATTACGACACCACGGAGATGACGTGCGGTGGCTTAAGAGCCCCAACTACTGATCGCAACTACGAGAAGGAGAGACCCCAGCCGTGCCAACCAAAACCACACAATATCGCAGGCACCAATAAAGTCCGTTTCCTTCTCAGGCACGCGTCAGTCAGTGCGTAAGGCATCATTCCACTTTTTGTTTTTGGCCACTTTTTATTTTTCCCAATTGCAAAGTCCAGTGGCGCACGCTAGCAAAGACGAGGGGCTGGTTCTCCCATGCACCGGTAACGGTGGTTGGCGGTGGACCGGTGGGTGCTGTTCGCGCCGTGTTAAAGTGGGAACCATAATAAACACCCTTCCTACCGGGTAACTTGCGCTGGTTGGAAATGGTTTGTCTGTTTGCTCTATCACCTTCTTGGGGGTTAAAAAAAAAAAAAAAATCCTTGTTTATATTTAACTTTTTGTTTTGTGTTAATTATTATTATGTTTTTAAAAAAAGAGATTCTATCGTAAAACCCATTTGTATTTATCGTTTGGCGTGACATAAGGTACTCTTTGTAATTTCATTATGTTTCCCCATCTTCCGGCGATGATTATGTACACTAATGAAATCAATTATAGCTTTTTACAAAATAAAAACTTAATCACATGTCACGACACCTAAAAAAATGATAAAATTAAACAGAATTTGCATCAATCCAAAGGTCAGTCGCCGAAATTGAAGTCACTGAAAAAAAAAAGGGGAATATTAATCAAAATGTCGTAGAAAATAACTACTCTTCACAAACACGCCAGGGACTCCATATCATTACCGTTAAAGGTGTGCATCAAGCCGGTCGAGTGCAAGGGCAAGAAAACAAAAACAGGAATCGAGATAGTGGGATCAAATGACTTTACATTATTTCTAACAAATAGAACATCACTTTGCGGGTTAGGAGCATTTATTATATGTATTTATTAATTTTTTTTAGTATAAATTATTTATAATTTATACCATATAAACTTATTTCATTATTATTTTTATTTCAAATAAAATTTATTTATTATATAACATAATATTATGAATAAATTATATTTAAAAATATAAAAAATCGAAATAAAAAATTTTCTTATATTACCAAGAGATGGAAACTAACTGCTTAATCAGTAATTACGCCTGCCGCCCATCTACGTGGTCATAATAAATACTGAAAAAAGAAGCAAGAACGAGATATGTTAAACAAAATTACCAAACACAGAGGGTTGAGGAGAAGAACAATCCACGCGTAAAAAAATATAAAGCCAGAGTCAGGAGTGAGGCATTTCCGGTAATTTTTCACGGACAAGTACCAGAACATAAATTTGATAGCTGCCCATTTGTCGTTCATTTGCTTCAAGAAGTAAGAGGGCAGCAGGACAATAATATAAGACTCTGGGTAGGACGGGTTTCGGCTAAACAATTTTACCAGAGAGCCGCCGTCTGGGCTGACAATATATGGTTCGTTGATCGACACTCTCATACCCAACAAGAGCGATGTAAGGGACCTCCATTCACCATCTAGTAATGATGGATGCACCTCACATGAGGCTTTATTTTAGGCAGATTGTTTATCCAATGACCAAAAATTGACTTCGTCTGCTATTACCTAGGGACATTCAAGTCACGGGGCATCGACTTCACGAGTGGTCCCGTACCAAATTCTGGCGGAAAACCCCAGATCCCCTGCCCCAAAGCAACTGGCAGTGAAGGGTGCAGAGCAACGGAAAATGTTGTTCCATCCCTCCCAGACACTCCCTGCCAGGGTTTATCTCAGCAGACAATCAGAAAAGAGCGCATTGCCCTGTGCCCTCCGCAATTTTGATTCAGGCAGCCAATATTTTAGCATTATTGCTTTTGTACAAGGCAAACATTTGCATGCTCAGCTATCATTATTTCTCAGCTATCATAACTACTAATAGCGAATATCTAAGCAATATCTCATATTTTCACCTGCTTTTATTCACAGCAAAAAGTGACCCGTGGACCCTCAGCATTTGCTCATCGGGTTTGAATTCAGAACCTATCTATCACACTCTGCAAACAACAGGTGAATTTGGGGGACAGGAGGTATAAGTTACAAAACCCCCCTCCAAAAGTATCTGATTGTTAAAAAGGGAAAAAAGAGCAAGAGCAAGCAGCCAAGAGTCTCCAATCCAAATAAATCGATCATGGTGAAGGTTGTGAAGAGGACTGTGAAGAAACTGGAGGTGGAGAACCATTTTGCTCCGGTGGATCATCCGAGGTCTTTGCATTGGTATTTGAAACTGGAACTTTGTTGGTTGCACCATCAGAATTCTGTACCCAATCAGAAACTTTTGACCGGGGAGGCATAGAAGATGTAAGATCTGTTGGTGACATTCTTGGATAATTTAGAAGGGACGAGTCAATTGTAGATAAAGATGGCAGGCTCCAACTATAGCTATAAGGATATCCAGTCAAGGGGTGATCAAATCTGCATGAAGGGCCAAACTTGCAGATTCCATACATACTGTAGTTTGAACATACAGCTTGTCCCTGCATGTAGAAGAGTAAATCAATCATTATGAGAAATGCGATGGGTTGGTACAGAAACAGTTTACCAAGATATAATGGAAGCCTACAAAATTGACAAGGGACAATTTTGTTAACTGACAAGTGGTGGTTCCTTCGGCATTATCATTGCAGGTAATTTCCAGAATTACCCATTCACTAGCCAAATGAGCAAATCAGTTCAACAGAGATAAATGTCAAACTTACAGGTCTTGAGGGAAGTCCAAGTGGACCAATACTATTTGCTGCTTGTGCAACCCTTTCCTTTGGGTGGTGGTACTTGCATTCTGATCCATACTTGCAAGTACCAGTGCTCATAAAATGTCGGCACTCTGGTTGATCAGGTCTCTCAGGGAGATTAGGAGTGGGTGTTGATGATAAATGCACTTGGCCATTGGAACCCGATTCACCTTGATTCCTAGAGTTGTAAATGAGATGAGATCCCAGAATACTTCCCGAATGCATGGGGCTCAAGTTTCCCTGAAAAACAAGCAATATGATAAAAACAAAAAGACTTGGTCCCAACAAAACATACAAATAAATGCAAGACACTATTCCTGCCCTATTTCCACAACCATATTAAGCAAAACATCTCTTCCAATATTTCCACAAGTAATTCAAATCCATCCACAGGTGCTTCTACCGTGTTGCTAATTGATGCTAGCATAAGTGATTATTTCTAGCCAAAAAAAATATCTCCAAGACTTTGTACTTACCACATAGGTGTTCCAGCCTTGAGCAGAAACAACACCTTGAGAAGGGGAGAGAACAACAGGCATGTAAGCCTGTGGACCTTGTACACGAGGCCCAGACATATAAGGAGCTCGTGGTAATGACCAAGTCGAAAGACCTACATAAGGCACAACTGATGGAGGTACAACTGTTTGTCCTGTAGATCCAAATGCAGCAGTTCCAGTTAGAGGCAAGCCAGTTCCAAGTGCAGAAGGCTGGGGATGGTGGAATTTGCATGCAACTCCAAATTTACATGACCCTGTCCGCAAGTAATAGGGGCATGACTTTTCATCCTGGAAAACATATTTCTTTGTTAAAATGTATTACTGCGGCCCATAGCACCTTGCATTTCCACAGAATCCATGAGGTGCGAAATCAATTTATATAGAATGGAAAGTAAGCACCTGGCGCATAGGAAGACCAACAATATTAAATGTCACTGGGCCAGCACCGTTCCTGTCCTTTGGGTGATGAAATTTACATGTTGATCCATATTTACAGGTCCCAGTCTTTAGATAATACTGTAAAGCACATTTCATGACAAAAAAAGACAAATTAAAGCCCACCATAATGCATGCTGTCAGACAAGTAGAGCTTTAGCAAGTATTTCCCCTGGTAGGGAATTAAACTGAAATTTTTCTCATGAGTCTTCTCACTTACACAGGAGATGATGATCAGATAAACAGCATCTTACTGTAACCTTCAAGAGGTTGCAAAATTTAACAAGCAAAGAGGAAGAAAGTATACAAGCAACCGCTCTTCCTAGCAAATTAAAGATGAACTACATGGCCAACAAACTATGTGCTACAAATTTCCTAATGTGAAACTTATATTAACAGCCCCCTCCCCTCAGCCCAACCCACCTCAAGCAAGCCAAATCTGAGTAAGTAAAAAGAAGATAACATGCATAAAGGGGTCACAACAAAAGGGTAATTGCTCAAGCCATAGTCATTGCATCATGGATTGCTCCTGAACTAGCCTAAGAGACTACTGTCAACCATTTTTAGAGGAAAGGACTCATTATCCATCAAAACCCTAGGATAGCTGAAGGATCCATGAAGAAATGTATATCTGCCAATAGCAATCACAGAATGCAGTGTTCAGAAAGTTTTCCGCATCAGTCAATTCACCTCAAGTGGAAGTTGTTATTTGCCCCCTCACATCACAAAGTTAAGGAAAACTTACCACACAGTCTGGCCGCCCATCTCTCTCTGGAAGATCTTCCGTAAATTGAGTACCCTAATTCAGAAAAAATTAGCTTTCAAGACTTTGCTGTATAAGAATAAGAGCATCAAATGAAACCTAGGAATATTTAGCAGAACCATATCCACTTCTCTCACTTACAAAATATGGTAGGACTAAAGCAACATAAATGGGCAACAGAGACATGACTGACTTCATGTAGTAAAAAGCTATTATACCTGTGCAGAATAGGGAGGATGATTATAACGACAATTGCTTCCATAGCCACATGACCCAGTCCTCAGATAATATGCACAGTCTCGTTCCCCTGGACGGCCTGGGTATGGGCTTGATTGAGCTGTAACACCATGCTTCTGATTATCATGGATTTTTAGCTGCCACACTGCCTCTGCAAAAGCCCAAGCGATCAAAGATTATCTCCAAGCATACATACAATGAAAAAAGCAATGGAAACCCGAAAACCCACTTGATACAAGGAATCAGACAAGTCAGGAATACTCCTTTCAGGCAAGATCATATCAGAGAAAACAAGACGCAGACGACAATACTGACAGCAACCAGAAGCTGAGATCTCCAAAGCATCAATATGCAGCAAACGAATCACTAATTTGTAAAACATGAAAAATACCAAAACCAAAAACCCATACAAAGAAGTGCTACAACACTCATATTGTAAAAAATTACAAACTTTCTAACTTTAGTAACGTATTTGAGATAGTACTTCCAGTAAATCCATGAAGGTCGGTAATGACATTGCACCAACGATCAACCCCCCCCCCCAATAAAAAAGAAATCCAAAACCCACCACACAGAATTGACGAAAAAACTGCAAGCATGACCAATTCAAGCAAGTTAAACAGACTTCCACATACAAACATTAACTGAAGTTAAAAGCAAATAGCAGCGATCTTCAAATAAAAAAGCCTTGATGACATTAGTAATCCAAAACGAGAAACCAGTAACTTCCAGTGTCTTCCCAAAAATCCAAGCAATTAATTACACGCCCAGCATTGTAACGTTGATCACGTAAAATTTGATAATCACAACATTAAATATATTCATGGAAACAAAAAAGAAACGAAAATCTATAACAAAAACAACAAAAAAAGCAGAGAGATCCTCTCTGCTTTATAACTCTCAAAAAACAAAAAACAAAAAAAAAAATAAAAAACCTCATAAAATAAGGAAAAATCGATAGCACCTTCAATGTTAGCAGAGGATTGATTGGGCACTGCATTGCTCTCAATTTGCCTCTTGCTATTACGATTATCCGGCATCGATAACCCACACAATCTGTACAAAAATCACACCCGATCTTCCCCCTTTCTTGGGTTTCCTTTTTCGCTTTCAGACTACGTATAAACCAGCAAATGAGGGAATAATTTCCGATTTCTGAACCAAATTCCAAGAATTATATTAAAAAAAAAAAAGAAAAGAAAAGAAACTATTGTGATCAAAGGCACCGTTCGTGTAATGTAATTGTAAAATGGAAAAGCTTCCGCAAGCAATGCGTGTAAGAAAAGAGAGAGAGAGAGAGAGAGAGAGAGGCAATGGAGAATCAACTGTTGTGCCTATGGATTGGAAATATATTCCAATTTGATTAAATTCTGTTTCTTTTTTTCTTTTCCCTTTTCTTTTCGAATGTTGTTCATTTTTTTTTTTTCTCACGTACGATGGATGGGCGAAATTTCGGATCCGTTTATATGTGTGAAACGACGACATTCTTTTTTTTTAAAAAAAAAAGAAAATTAAAAAAATGTAAAATCGTGCAGGGATTACCGTATGGTGAGTCTGACAATATTGCCCCTATTACTAGCAAATTGATTTTTCGGGAATTGACTGTGTGTTTTTTTTTTTAAAATTTTTTTTTTGAATTGATTGTGAAAGAAAATGCCAGAATACTTTCACCAACACGAAGGAGACCCGCTTTTTTTAAATAGTTTAAAGCACGAGCATTGAGATCGAAAAATATTTATTAATTCTGGATGTGTAAATATTAGTGAGCATGTTAGAGAAATTCTTCTTTTGATTCGTGTTTGTCTTAAATGCAGGCAGGTTGCGTCACTATAACGGCGTAATATTTTTGGTTCTTTTCAGGAAAAACGAGAAAACATAAAATAATCATCACCGTCAAAGCGCGCGAACTCCAGGAGCGGCCCTGAATTGTGGGCCACAGGATTTGAATTCCTCGTGGGACCCACGTAAAGTTCCCACGGTACTCGCGCGTCAAAATGAAAATTGCTAGCCCTACCTTGCGTCTAATTAGAGTGGAGTGAGGACAAAACGCCTAGGGGCAATTCTGTCATTGGGAAGGTTAAAGGGCGCGAATCCTGAAAATATCTGCACAACTGGTAGATAGGTTAAAAAGAGTGGAAACGGGTCTTTCACCGCGGTATCTAAATTGGGAAAATCCCTGTCGTCAATGGGCCAAATTATTTGGACCGTTGGATTTAAATTTTGGTGTGCAAAAGCTCTTCAGATGCGGAAAGTGGAAAAAGAGTACAATTGCGACTTGTCTCGGAATCGCCGAATTGTGGATGGTGGGTCCCCATGATTAGAGAGAAAGTGATGGCGATTTACTCGCCCGAGTTAACGTGTTCTCTACTAATTTCCACAGTACGAGCACGAAAGACATGCCAGAAAGTTGACACGTCGCCGTAACTACGAATTATAAAACATATGTATACTTGTATTGAATTATGACGCATTTTCACCATTAAAAACAATTGTGACACAATTTTTTTTTATTTATTTATCACACAAACGCGCGAGTTTCATTTTTAGTTGAATGACAGAATATTTTTATTTTGTTGAATAGGCCAATTTTTTTTCATATTCATTAAAGATTATTATTTAAGTATGAAGTTTATTAAAAATCAATTATGTTGAGAGGTCCCTAATGCTCCAATATTTGATGAATTAGCTAACAACGATAATGGATTTCATTTTAAAGTTTATTTGCTTAAAAACAATGAGTTTAAAATTTAATCAGTAATTTAACATAATTTTTCATATTAATATGTATTCAAGTGATATTTAGATGAATTTTAAAAATTAAATAAAGATGTAAATTAATAATTTTGATTTAATTTATAAATAAATGATGATTAAAGTTAGGATACACTTATTTTTATTTTTATTGTTGGTAAAAACAAAAAAAAAGTGTGATTAGACAATAAAAAAGTCATACGTGAAAAAGTCAAAGTGTGGTACTGCAAAGACAATTAAGGTGCCGACCCATCTTTTGATGCTGCGGGCAGTGTGGCGGCGTGGCGACTTGCTATTGGAGATTTGGAAGCAGACACCGTTTTTTAAATGCACCGACTTTTTAAGTGACGGGATGGGTTCTGCGGCCTTCCATTGTCCAACTGCGGTAGTTGACAATGGCTTCAAGGAGTGCGTTTCTCAAACCATGGGACGGTTAGTTTCCAATGAAAGCGAAAAAAGGGGCATATATAAACAAAAAGGAAGCTATTGATAGCATTTGAAATTCTGCACTCAATCAATAAACTTTGTGAAAATTTTCACTTTCATAGAGAGTTTTGCAATAAGGTATAAAGGATTTATTATTGTTTACACTTTTACGACTTTTGCAACAAGGTTTTTGACATTATACAAATGCGGATTTAGATTTCTTATATGTATAAATTTGTAGCCTTTTTGTGCATACAAAAAGGTGGTAAAAGCAAACCATTAAAATCTCAAATTTTGAAAAAGAAAAAAAAAAAGAATTTTTATTTCGATGTATGTAAAGAAAAAGTGATAAAAATGATTAAAAAAAATTGTGGGAGAAAAGTATTAGTATGCTGACTACGAGGTTACGGTGTAACCGTTGAAAAATATCAAGCAGGCTATGGCAGTTTGTTTTGTGAAAAGCCAAAGGGCGGTATAAAAAATATTTTTTTTTTACAAGATCCCAATGAAAGTATACAAAAATGATATTTCGCTGCCAAACGCATCCTTAGTTAACTAGGAAGATGATACGGGGGAATATTTGATAAGATCGGGTAGATCTAGGAAAAAAGATATTGGAAAGGGTATTGTCGTCCAGTCAGGTTAATCTGGGTCTAACAGATCTGTTTCCTCGTGGCACATACAATCAGAAAAGGTGGGGCCCGAAAAAAGTAATCGTGATGGCAGCAGAGAGATAATAATATTAATTTAATTTTTAACCACATGCGTTGAAACGTTGAATTATCATACCAGCAAAAGCATAGTTCTGATGGGGCGGCAGAAGACTAACAATTTTCTGGTGAGGGCGTGCATATCAAACGAGCATTGTAAACGATGTTCTGGCTGGGTTCCAAGTAAAGAACGCTGACCGATTTGAGCAGGACCAATTAAAGTTTTTGCTTTCACCAGCAGAAAGGCCTTTCCAAGATCACGTGCCTCTGTCATTCTCATTTGTGACGTATGACTAAAACAACCAAACTGCTAGGGTCTTAAATTGCGACCCTCGCTTCTCTTTCTGTTTTGTTTTCACTGTCATCTTTTAATGAATTAAATTCACAAAAATCAGCAACGAAAATACCAAAGAAAACGGTTTTTGTTAAAAACAAAAAAAAGCGTTAGTGAATTGCAATGAGCGTCCAATTTCAGTTTGAAGTCCGATAATCCCGCATTTTCTTTTTTTTTTTTTTCTGTATCATGTCTGCTAAATTAAAGTTAAAGTTACTGCCAGAATATACCATCTACTTTTAGGCATTGATTCTCTTTTCTTTTCTTTTTTTGGGATAAATTCTGGCAAATATTTTTGTTTTGAAAAACCATTTGGCAGTAGATGCATATCTTAAGAATTCGAGTCCGGGTGTCCAACCAATTAACCGAAAAAAGAGGCGGATGCATATCTTGGCGTACCGGTTTATTTCACTAGTGGATTTGGTGGAGCCGTGGACCTCGCGTAGTTGATATCCCGTGGACATTTGAATCTATCACGAAAACAAAACCCAAGGTGAGCAACCACTTTTCAGCATCCAATTCCACTTAATGCTCCCTTCCTTTCTGTTGCTAATTTATAATGCCCTTGACGACTTACCCAAAAATTAAAAAAGCTCAAAAAACTGTTGGCCACGTCGTTCTCCAAATTATGTATGTTTCTTCGGACAAAATAATTACATTGCAACGCACACCTGAGAATTCTACGATCTCCTACGGCATCAGATTATGCGCTGACGGGAAAAGGGAGTCCATGTTTGAATGACGACTCTTGAATGTCACGGAGGCTGCCGGCAGTTGGCAAGGCAATAAAGATCCATCAATTGTTGTAAAATAGTTAGGTAAGAAAAGTAGCATAAGGCTTTTACTACCAGCCTACCACATAACATGCGCACAAACCTAATTATCCAAATTCTCGGGGCCCACAATTCCAGAGGAAAAATCGAAACTGCGGCCAACCCTAGAAGGGAGCAGCTAACATTGTGGTGATGCAATGTCTCCAAAACGGAATACGATGCTCTAAAATTGAATTCCGTTGAATGAAACTGTTGGACAAATGTCTTCCAACCATTCAGAACAAAGTACAAGTTACCAATACAATCTCAACAAACCGTACAGGGAAGAAGAATAAGACAGGGCAGAAATGGATGCCACACAACAAATAATGTGAATAGGTTGCAGAAAATAACGAAAACTAATTTCATAATGGCCAAGAAAGACATTAAAGGGCACCTAAAATTTGATAAATACAAAATTTCTGGTCAGAGAAGTGCCTCTGAAAAATTTGGAGGACCAGGGAAGGCAATCGCATTCAGAATAAAAGGAGATGAAGATGAAACCAAATTTTCGAGGGTCAGTCTGCAGTCTTGAGCTGGTATGTTGTACTATGTAGGTAGCATGAGTCTCCTACGTCTGATTTTAAGCTGGACTTATCTTTTACCTATTTTTTCCACTGAAACAGAAGTGTATAGAGGGTTTCCTCTCCATGTAAATGAATTATCTTCCAAGTACCTAGCAATATCTACAAAAACGTATAGGCATCACATCAGCAGAAGAACATTGACCCTGCAACATCTCTGTGCAAACGAGGGAGCTCAGGAACCGGTGCAGTCCCCATTGATACTGTGCTTTCCTGTCCCGAAGAGGTTTCAGACAAATCATCAAACTTGATAAATTGCCCCATCTGTTGTGCAGCCAAGTGAGCATAACATATCGGAGCCACTGAATGGAAATGATGATAGCCAAACAGCATTAGCATGATTTCCTGCAAAATTTTCTTGTCAAAGATAAAAGTTGGGGAGTGAAGTACCAAGTGAGATGGCAGTAGTGCTCCTTTGGTACCTGAATCAAAGGCAAGATAGCAACCCAAAAAGATGGCCAAATAGGTCAATGAAAAGTTCTAATATCAATATGGATAAAAAGAAAATAGAGCTTGGAATCTTACGCATATGACAATGAGTGGATAAGATTTTGCAAGTCATCAGGAGAGAAACCAATCTCATCCAGTAAGACATGATAGTGAGCTGGCCTTGAAGTTCCCTATTAAACAAAAGGGAAATAAAGAAGAAAAAGGGTAATGCATGCTTGAGTTATGAAAATGACAACACAATATATATAGTTAAGGGAATAAATGCATTGCTCAAGCTACACGCTGAATATGTTTGGCACAATGGAGCCCATAAAATAATTTTAACCATCAGGTTTTCCACCACCTAATCAGCTGGTTGGCTAGACTCAATTCATTTATTCCTGCAGATCATTATGGTTTCTAACATCTAGATGCTTATATTTCCATAGGATTGTGCATCATGAGCAACAGTAACAGGAGGTGAAAAACATATAGGTATTAGGAGGGTGGGAGGGAGAGAGGGGAGGAAGAAAACTTAAGAACTTACAATCATCCCTGCCTGAGCACACATGTAGAAATCATAGTTTCTAGGATGCACGATCTTAGAGTCCACAACCGTCCCTGGAGATTGAGAAAGTTAGGTAACAAAGCTAGCAACATATAACTCATAAATTGAAAACTGCCAAGAATAGCAACCAGGGGGAACATTATTGGGGCCACCAACTTGAAATAGCCTCGTGTGATGATTCTTTTGAGCCACAATTACAGTGAATTTGGGAATGTCAACCTCACCAAGCATTTGATAGGCCTGCAATAGAAATTGATAAACATAAAATTTGCATCTCATAATCAACGGCTCAATAGGCAGCCAGCTGCACTAGACCCTTTTCTAAAAAGGAAAGAGAAGCATTTTTGGGGCCTGAAGCATTTAAAACGGCTGTAGTTTCAAGTTTTATTACCATATTCTATTGATGAAAATATTATTTCAATTGGAAATTCAAAGTGATTTGCAGCATCATAAAGCAGCTGTTAAACAAATTGCTCATTGAAGAAATGGGCAAAGCACTGTTCATTTCAGGCATCAAAACATATGGCTACTCATTCCAGACATCAATGACGATTAGTTCAAGATACCCTGAACGTATTGAACATTGAATATCTCTTGGCAAATGAAAGTGAAAAGTTGAAAATGAAAAATTTTTGTAGTACCTTTATGATCTGCTGAACCTCTATGTTTAGAACCTGATTAAATTGTGACTCGCTGACCCCATCCCTTAAAGCAAAAACAAGATTGTGTATCTTAAGGGTATGGTTATTGATAAAAGCAACAGGAAAAATAAAGAAAAACAAAATCAAATCCACAACACACCAATATCTCCCAAAAGTCTTACAGTCGCATAACTAGATTGTATATGCCAAATTCTCAACAGGTGTCACATTGAATGCAATGACAAATCTGAGTAGATTAAAACTTGCTGTGCACTTGAATGTATATATCCAAGCCTCTGTCACTTGGATTAAATTAAAGGTCTCTGTTACAGTATGTCTTTGGTGTTACACTGGGTTACTTTTCTAAACTTTTGCAGATGTTTCTCTTTAATTTCCAAGTGCACAAGTTACTTCTCAACCTGAAGGTGGAGGCACTGCAGGAAAATTATCGAGGCCATACCTGAACATAATTATCTGTTTTGGTTTGTGCCCATTGCTCGTCCGATAAAAGTCACGGAACAATTCTCTATGACCAGAAACAAATTCCTTTATTAAGCAGAATGATGAAAATTTTAACCCAACTATTTGACACTGAGAACTGCATCTCATTTTCAGCATCATGTAGATATTGCTGCCATCCTAAATTGAAGCATGCCTCATTTTACAGGGGAAAAAAAAATTATGGAAAGAAAATAGCATTTTCATGCATAAATAGATGCATTGATATTTCCAGGCTATGACACATTGAAAAGATTATACATTTGAAGAACAGAAATTTTGACAAAAAGCAAGGAACGGTAAACATGTCATTAACACATCAGGCTGGAATTTCAAGTTCGGATTTAGAAAACCAATGCAGAAATATTTATACATTGTAAAAAAATAAAGGTAAAATTGTGAGAATATCAACCTTCTACGTTCTAAAATTAGCCTCAGATCTTGCTTACAAAAGTCTGCATATAACAGTAATGATTTTGTTAAAAAAATAGAGAGATTGGGCTTGCAAAAGGATGCTGTCACATGTGGTCATGCACACAATAAACAGAAAATTACTTGTATGGTACCATGAAAGTATTTTCACTGGAAATACCTCATGATTCCAACATCTTCACCATTTGCTGAAAGCTTGAAAAGGGAATCTATCATCTCTACCCTAGGCGACTGTGTCCGTACAGATGCTCCATACCTTGAAATCAGAGGCCAATATTGAGATCCAACAACCTGCAGGTTCCATTAGAATAAAGTAGTGTCAGCTTCACAATCAGTCACCCTGATAACATTTTGAAAAAGGCAGACCATAATGAAGAATGAAATCATGGAAAAATTACAGCAGCAATTGATGGAATATCTGATTGAGGAGAACCATGAGATACATCCATGCCCAAAATCATAGTGGGAGTACGAGTATCCATTATCAAAGGAATACGTGAGGAGTGCTCAATTGCCAATAAAGAATTTATCCCTCCAAGCTACAATGGAAGGCAGACACAAGGCAAATTAATATCGTGTCTAAAATAGGACCATAAGGAGAGTTTGAGCTTCTATTTTCAGCATGTACCTTAGAATTAATCTTAAGAAGTACATTAGTAAGATACTGATCATTAATCTTAGATGGAGAGATGCATTGTGTGGCAATGCCATAATCACTTAGACTTTTCTTCTTCCATGGTCCTACAAATTGCAAGAGAATGCAAGTGGGTCAAACAAGTTAAAGAAGCCAAATCAGAGACAACAGAACAAAAGGTCTAGGAGCAGGGAAAATCCATACCATAAATATCAGAAATTTTCCTCTCTGGCAAGACACACAAAATTAGCTTCGGTTGAGTTTTATTTCCAAGCTTTTCTACAACCAGCTCAAACATTCTTTCTACCCTAGCAACAGGGCTGGCTCTTCTATATTGGGGGTCCTCTTCGATCAAAGTTTGAGGGCGATTAATACTCTTCACAAATGCATCCATATATGTAAATATGCAAGACAGATATGAAGAAATTAATCAAGAAAAATTTGAAAAAGTGTAATTCCAAACTAAAAATTGGCTTATCATGCTACATACCATGCCCTTTCTCATTCCACAGTTGATAAGCTCACGGGATACATAACTTATGTCACACCGTGCAGAAAAGTTGACCACAGCCCAGTGATCAATGTGGATGGGATTCAGAAACTTCTGCAAAAGGTATCAGTACAGTAGTAAATCAACTAGCTTAAAAAGCTAAAAAATAATTGTAGTTCAGAGAGAAAAATACTGCAAGTCATCTGTTGTCCAACTACACATCAATACAGGACCTTGTTGTTGAAGTTCCACCTCCCATTACGAGGGATGCAATCCTCACTATTACCAACTTTCAACTGTTGGATTACAAAGAAATGTATCAGGTCAATTGAGAGTCAACAAGCACTTCTCGAACAAACCCTCCAAAAGAGTAAATTTGTGGAGATTGTACTTACCTTTGGGGTCTCTAGAATGCGGCCATCAACCTGAGTCAATTGCTTCTCTACCGAGATACCACATGCAGAAAGCAGAGGATCTTCATTGTAACGATAGGTTCTTACAGCCTGCCCGATTACATGAACCCAATTATCAAGGACAAAGAAAACCTGCATACAGATGGAATGAAAAACTTACATTGGTCACAGTTTGAATCCTATCCTGAGGCTTTTGTCGTGATTTTTCAACCAAAGTTGCTCTTTGCATTGAAGATAAAGATTTTGTATACCGTTGGAGTGAAACAAGTGAACAAAGCTGGAACACAGAAAAATATTGAATATCCCATGTAATCAAAAAGAAAAACAAATAAGATATTGCCAATCAATTTGCAGACCTCTATAGGCTGATAGTTCGGCTTTTTGGGTTTGCCAACATCAAGGCAGGGCAAATATGTGGAAAAGGTGAGTTCTATGCCACAGTGTTTAGTAAAATACTCAAATACAGTAATTTCAACTGTCTGTGCTTCGCTATTTGCACTGTCATTGTTTTTCACTCTCATCGGAAAACTAGGATAAAAGGATGTGCAAACTTAGTCAGATTCTGAGTAGACAGCATAATAAAATAGGTGACAATAAAATAAAGTAATAAACAGGGAAAAAAAAAGAGAAAGAGAGAGAGACAGAAGATACAATCAAGTTAGCACATACTATTGCTGATTGCAGGGTTTCTCACTTAGCCCTATGATTTTATATTCCATGTTACTGTGTCTTGTCTTAACCCTCAAATTTTTCAACATCCTTTTGGCCTGTAAATCAACACAAAGCTTAATTCAGATAACAGATATTGAAAGATTTAAGAATGGAGTTAAGCAATTCTTACCTTCTCCCAATTAATATCGCGAGGCTCCCTCACATTCTGATTAGCCTTCAGAAATTCCATCACAGGCCCAGGTGTTAATATCATGGTCATTGACACATCTGGAGCAAAATGAAGGTCAATGAAAGCAACGTAAATAAATTTTTTAAAAAAACAATGACAGCTCAATTTGGTGCATCATGAGGGATCATAGCTTCAACATACAGCTTGAATAAAGATGTACAAGAATAGATTCCAAAACAACCAATACACTGGGAAAAGGAGAAAAGGAAGTACCCATATTAAGAGATAGGCCTTCCTGGGTGGTACGAAAACTAGAGTGGAATCCTCTAACACCAGTTACTCCCCCTCCAACATCAGTGAAGTTCTGCGAATCACCATGAAAGAATGACTGTCTCACCAAAAGGCACCCCCTGTGCCAAAATTTATGATAAAACAGCAAGGATGGTTAGTTATGGTTTGACAACATTCTATACAGACACATAACAACCAAATAGTCTGTAGAAGATTAGAAAAGAAGTAGCACTTCTTAGCTGCATGCTGCCTTAAGATAATGTCAAGCACTCTCAATGCATCCTGAGTACTAGCATCTGCTTCAACTCCTTTGAGGGCAAGGGCAATGGATTTCAAAGGTACTTTGGTGGCATAGCTTAGTTCTACCTTAAATGTTTTTGACCGAAAAGAATGCTTTGATCGCTTGCAAGATGAAGCAGGGCTCCCACCACTGCTAGGACTCCCACCTTCACTGCTAAGAAAGAGAAGGGCAGCACAGTGGGCAGAACAAATAACACAATACAGAGCTAGCTAGCATTGTTAAATATCAGAAAACCACATACTTCTTTGCAAATGATTCCTCAATCAGCACTGTGAAATTTAACTTGTTCTGAGGCAGAGCACCCACTGTGTACAGGCTTTTTTCTCCATCATAGGCAATACTTTTGCTGGCAAGATCAGACGAGTAAGTTTGGTAAAGACCGTCAATCACTTTCCTCCCAATACCTTTACCTTCAACAGGCCTCTGATCTTCTGAAGTAATGGAAACCTGCAAATTTGTGACATGATAAGTTTCACATCAAAAGTACAGAGGAAATCTCAGAGCACAGAATGACAGATAAACATACAGAATATTGGTAGAAAACTGCATCTGGGTTGTTGACAGAAACTTTGAAGTGGTTGGAGAGCAATGATATGCGACTTCCACACCTACCAATCCCATGCCTTGTGGTGATAGAATATTTTTTGGCCACTAGTGGAGGAGCTGCGGGCTGAGAAAAAGGTTCATCCGCTTCTTTCTCCATCTTTTATGCCACTAAACTCACTAAGCCTTAAATTAAGACAACAAACAGTAATCTCATTATCATTAGCAGGAGGACTATTTATCAGTTTTGAAACTACATAAAGGTAGTTCATGCCCTGTATCATTATTTTTATATCAAACAGTAAAATAAACGAGACAAATGCATAATATATTAAGAAAAAAAAAAAGAGCTAGCCTCTCGTGCGATGAAGACAAATGATTACGCAATCTCTAGCTGTGGAGGAAAAAAATGCAGTGGAATTTGCTAGCCTTAAATAGAGTTCAGTTGAATAATGAAATCTCTGTTTTCCAAAAAAAAAAAAAAAAAAAAGAGAAAATTAAATGTACCGACACACACAGTGTATATACATAAAATCGCGGCCATGGAAAGCAATGCAGCAAAATATAAAGAAAACGCAGAACCCGAACAGCAAGATGGAAACGGCATTAGAGGAAAGAAAAGTCAAAAAAAAAAAAAAACTTAAAGAAAACCTAAGCGAGTGAAGTTTGAGGCCTAAGGGCCGAAGCTCGAGCGACGCGAGCAGGACAAGGAGAAAAGAGAAAAAGAAAAAAACAGAGAATCGAGCAGAGGACGAGAAAGTAAAGGACACAGAGACGCGCAAAAATTGTACCTCAAGATACTGAGATTTTTAGGATCTTTGAAAAAGCTAGTGTGGCTATAAGCGTCGCCCTTCCTCCCCAGACTCCACAGCTGAGCTGAGGGACACGGCCGGAGGATGCACGATGTAATGAGGAGTGTCTCCTATTGTGTGGAAAACAAATAGACTGCGACTTTGTAATTTTCTTGAAAATAAAAAAGTGATGGGCTATTTTAATATGCACTACAATATACCTACGCATCTACGTAAACAGTAAAATTGCTATCACAGCCGTTACCTGCTTCGTATTTCATCAATATGTGGGATCCACATGGGTGCTGGCTTCGCTTGCGTAGTTGGGCGTGTATTTATCAAGATCTGATTGTTCCAAATTTAAACGAAGGGTCAAGATCGTAATAAGAAGAAATTGGGTAGAAAATAACAGCAATGAACAAAACTTACCAATTTGCGTCAAAATTTTTAGAAAGGAAGATTTCAAGAAAAGGACCAAAACGGCGTTGGAAAGGACTGTTTGGCGAACTCGTGCGTGCCCACATCCGATGTTGCTCTGTGGTAATGGTAACGGGTAAGCGACCCGCTACGGGCTTTAGGCTCAGGAATAAGAATTGGCAGGCCCAAATTGGCTGCGTTACTTTGGATTTGTGCACGGCTGGGTAGATGAGCTGGGAATGATCCACTAAGACCCACAGGCATAGAGCCCAAGCATGACTGTATGAAACGAGGCTGGAGGTCTAAGTTCGAGTCTGAAGTCAATTAACTGTCATAGCTCTTGGTTGAAAGGCAAGGGTAGCTTGATTGGTTGGTTGTGGGTTCCTTGGAGTACCCTAATAAACATGAGGGAAGTACAAGAAAAAAAGGGTGATGCAAGCTTGAGTGAAGAAAAATTTAAAAAAAAAAAAAAAAAAAAAAGACAAATGCTTAAGGGAATAAATGGGCGGTAGAGTGTTTAGTTCTGTTTACGGACTTTTTGTGTCCAAGCTTATGCACAACCTTCTCAGACACTATTACCACAGCAGCAGCAACAGGGCTGCCCCTTTTACACTCGCGGGTCCTCCTCAGAAATATGAGGATGATTAATAACATTCACAAATGCATCCATATACCTAAATATGCATTCAACAGAGATGGAGATATTAATCAAGTGAAAACAGAGGCTCTCCAAGGAAACAGAGAGACTCCTTACCAATTTGTAATTTTCTTGAATAAGAAAAAGTGATGAGTTATTTTAGTTTTTTTTTTTTTTTTTTACTAACAGATAGCTACTTATAAATTGATGGAAATTGTTTTCAATATTAAATTAATATTTAATTTAACATAATCCTCCATGCATTGTCTTCCTTCCCCAAATTTCTCTATGCATCTTGGGATTTCGGAAATTATAAAAATTAAATCAACTTTAAGTTTGTAACATCAACGAGTTCTAAGGTTAGACAAGATTAAATCGACGAGTTTGATATAATGCTAGGCTCAACTCAAGTCCGATATGCGAAGATGGTTACACAAACCGCCCATTAAATAGGAGGTCCATTGAGGTGCATTTAAAACACAATGTGACTGGGGCTTTCGCTCAGAGGTGTGATTCCACGATTGCATTCACCAAAAAGATTCAAAGCCCATGATTCAAAAATAGGAACATTGGGCTAGTAGGCCGAGACCCAAGCCCCCAGACTAGGAGCCGACTACAGATCACCCAACGGGCCCCACGAAATTGATTATCTATTTTATCATTGAGTTGGTCCTTGACTTCGCACGCTTCGAAACGCTTTTCTGTTTGTTTTTTCGTTTTCCGGTCACCTCCGTCCTTCCGGGCAACCTGTGACTTGTCAAACTCAAACGGCACAAAATGAACGAGGGAAGTCCCTTGTATAAGTGATTTATACATATTGAGATCATATTATAAACTATTAATGCTTAATTATGTTCATAATTGGGCTTCGGCGCTACCATCATGCAACGGTGCACGCTTCTAGGAAATGAAATCTATCTCATTGTGCCGACTTATCAAAAACCCAAAGCTACTATAGGTGAACCTTTAATTTGCACCGTCATGGCATTGTGCTTTTGTCCCTGTCTTGTAGTGGTGATTGCAATGTCAGTGATCATGTCATTCAGAGTTCAGCTAGCCCTAAGATTTTTTTTATTCTTCGTGCTTTTCAATTTTTTAAGCATAATTGGACCCACACTTAACATATCCACCTCTTTCCAGGATTGGATATTGCTGATATGGACGGCAGCTTTGAAGCAATTGCCAAATAAGACTGCAAATTACAACTCATTAAAGTATTAAGCAAGATGCATACCACGCTCTTGCTTGACATTGGATCTCTCATTCTTCTCTTACCCGCTTGTGATGCCAGATGTAACAGGAGTCCTGTAGGTCAGAATAATTGCTAAATGGCATTTTCTCCTTTTTGGCTAATGACCCCCTTCTGGCCCAAAAAAAAAAAGTTACTGTTTTGGAACCTAATTTTTGTTCCTAATCTTTGAATGAACTGGCCAAGCTTGTTTCATTTGCATAATTCTCAAACCCTTGCCTGTGACAGATATCTATGCAAGGCAAATAAATAAAAAAAAAAAAAAACGAAGAAGCACGCAACCCTCTTCTAAAAGGTCAAAGTTTCCCAACTTTCTCTGTCATCTCATAGTCGCCGACTTGGTCAAACTTATCATCACATCTCACGATGCAGGTTCCTTCTAGTACTTAATAATAATTTATTCTTATTTTATTTCTTTCTCGAACGAAAATTACTCACCAAATCTACCGAACATCGTTTACTATACGTAGTAAGTAAGATATTTTTATGTCACGTATTTGAAAAAAAAAAATTATATGATGTACGAATTGCAACATATTCAATGATTTGGGTTTGTGAATTCGCTCAAGCAAGCCAGACTATAATTGTCCATATCATTCTTTCATGTCATATCATTAATATACACGCGATTTTGTATCCATATTTAAAATGTTGAACAAATTTCAGACATGCACGAAGTTATCCGGACACGACGTCCTTTTCTCTTATGTACATTTGTTTGGCTTTTCAACTGATTCAAGACTTCAAGAAGAGTGCGGTCCAATGACTAAATCCCACGACGCACCTTACCGAATAATTGTGACCGGCAAAGTGTTTGGTTTCTTTCATGTAAACAGCACGTATCAATTTTCTTTTTTTGGTTTTGACATCGTACATGCACCACGTATTGGTTCTCACTTTTGTTAGGTAAGAAAAATATCCCATTTGATTACGACGATGTGCCTGAAATAGGTATCTAATGCTTAGAAGCAAGGATCTCTGTGGCTAGATCGAAATAGAAAAAGGGCATTATACTTTGAAGCATTTGATGCGGGTACTGTCGTGTGTGATTGAACCGACGCCAATTTTCCACCATTTGAAACCAAATTTTGAATCTGGGTACTCATATATTTAACAAAATTAATTTGTCAAATTAGTCTATCTAATCATGCACGCGGTTATAAAATGTAGAATTTATAAGTCATCTAGATGAACCCACTAATTAACATAATAGTAAACAAAAAAAAAAAAAAGTACACAAAAGTTGCACCGGAGAAAAAAAAAAAACGATTTCATCCCCCATCTGTCCCCACAGTAACGAACGGATTCAATTGGACCGAAGTGCTAGCCGCACTTGTGTGTTGCAATTGTTCCAATTCACTCGAAAGACCAAGAATTGCATTAAATGTGTGCCACTCAATAGATGGGACGTAGTTATCCGTCCTTTGTGCTGGCGAAAAGCTATAACGGCAGCAGCACAGGCGGCTCCCTTTGTCTGCGAGCCAACCAAAATATTTATGTAGAGAAAATTATGAGCCAACAAATATGAGGGGACCAACGCACGCAAGTGGCAGAAGAATGACGAACTTACAGTCATTCGGAATTTTGAATTTAATTATTATGAGCGGCCAAGCTAAAAGGTGAGTCTGCAAATGGCACATTTGCCGTGGCCTGCCGCAGATGGGTCAAGTACTAACATGCATTTTTGGTTGAAAACGATACCAGGATCAAAGCACATAGGTGTAGGGAAAAGCTACAATATAAGGACAATTTAGGTTGGCTATGTTGGACAGCACGTAGAATCTAAATCTGTGCAATTAACCTTTCGCTGTAACAAAGCTTGCATTAGTTGAATAATTATTAGTTAGATAGTTCAACATCACAACTCCGAACACGTCGTTGGCGTGGATTTGCATTATTAATAATTAGAAGTGGTTTAGTGTGATAAACACAACCACTTCCTTGGACCAAGAATAAGAATTAATTCTTTTTTCTAATTTTTTAATATAACATTAATTAATACGTGAACATGCCCGAACGCACACACTATGTCAATTGTTTATTTGTATTTAAATGCTAACAGAAATATTCGTACGTGTATGTATGTCCGCGAGCACAAGAAAAAGCTCACATTGGTTATTCCGCCAAGAAGAGAGGCTAACGTACGTTAATTAGGAGTGTGTTTTAATCAAATTCAACCTGATATAATATTGTTAAAATTGTAAGCATAAATATACAAATTATAGTATAAACTTATAATTTTATTATTTATTTAAAACATAAATATAAATATTTTTTAAGTAATAATAATAATGATAACCACAACAGAAGTCAACTAAAATCTTTTAGTTATAGAAAAACAATATAATTAATTCACGTTAGACTATGGTGGAAGATACGTATAATTTGTTTTTGTTATGGACAAAACATAAGTCGGTCCATTTTAGACAATTTGTCAGAAATATGCGTTCGGCACAAGAATACATGTAACCTCAGTCCTAATAATTCCACTTTGAATTAATCTCTCATTGGCTGTTTCAGACCTTTTTTAAGGCTGTATCATACCCACCACCCAAGATCGTACATGTGTAGACTCTGCAAAATAATGGAACCTAAATGCATTTAGAAATTCTTCCAAAGTTTAGTGCGTTCTACATCATTTTCAATCAGCTGGCCTCTTTGAATGGTGGCTCATGCATCAAATTGAGATTAAAAATCCAGCTGAACGTCATCAATGACGCGGAGAAGTTCATCAACTCAATCAGGGCTCCATTCTTTTGATTCTCTATGAAATTCGTGTGCTCAGGACTTTATATTAAGCCTATATAGGATGGACGTTTTATGAGACAAGACTCAGTTTTACTTATTGATTGTGTGCTCTAAGAGAGCAATATGAGAACGTGTTTCGATCTCTAGCAACTAATGTTACAATATAAAGCAAAATGTAGTTAATTTGTGCAAAGGAAGTCTAACAAAATGTAGTTATTTGAATAACCAATCCAATATGTTGTGTTTTTTTTTTCCAGATTTATATTAACTCCATACTAAATTAAATAAAATAAGAAAGAAAATTCAAGTAGGACATAATATTATGGGATATAAAACAGTTGCAAAAAAAAAATTAAACATGGTAAGCACATATAGTTGCAAAAGAAATTCGTCTATCCAAACCCCCAACAAAGAAGAATACATAGAAGAAAAACCAGCCGTCTCGAACCCATCCACAGAAAATTCTTGCTTTTCGTTAGTTACTACCAGGAGCTTTGCATCGAGAAACAAGTGGTCTATCAATCCAAAGTGACTCCCACTAATTTTCTCTCCCCATGCGACTATACTCAATTTTGGTGTGCTTTCTTTCGTTCTTTTTGGACTCGAACAGCAGCCCACGTTGCTCAAGTTCAACCTATGGAAGGAACCATCCAGTTTCCAGACTGCAACTTGCCGCTTTGTACGAACAAACGCACCTATGGTCAGTGCTCTCGCTTGCACGTTCTTTTCTTAAAAAAAAAAAATGAAAAAGCGAAAAGGCCGGAAAGCAGGGAGAAATAAAAAGGGAAAGATCATGGATGGGCCTTTACACTTTTTCTCTTTGCGCGCTAGCCAAAAAGTACGTGGCGCCACGAGTCTCGCATCGCATACCCCTCGAAACAAAAGTTCCCAGTACCAACTGGGGACTACATAGCATATTCTTTAGAATGTTCTCTTCATTTCTCTTTCCCCTCAACTATTATATTTTAGTTCTTGCCCTCTTATGATACCGATATTTGTTGCCAGACAATTTATAATTTATCCATCAACTGGAGTTGTCATTATTAGGTGTTTCTCACAACCTTTTTAACGTATTTTTAAATAGAATAAGAATAAATTAAAAAATATTTAATTTTTATTTTAAAAATATTCCGACAATGTCTAAGTTTGGAATCAATTTTGTCCACAGTATTGGTTACACTTAGCATACCAAATTTTCCATTTAAATAAATAAACTTCATACATAATTACGGTTGTCAAAATGAAATTCATGGGAAACCCTGACATATTGCGGGCACTGAAAAAAAAAGACCTAAATATTATTATTGGTGTAAACAATACACAAAAGATTATGATTCTGGCCCCAATTAGAAGATAGTATCATAAAAAAGTTAGATTTGGTACAACTAATAGAAAAATATCGACTATGTATTTGAATAATTTCCTATTTGATTTACTAATACTCTAGGAATACGACCCTTGCACGAACTCGTGTTGTTGTTTGTACCGGAAAAGAACTGCTGTCACGGTCAAAGACCAGTAATTTCCCGGTTGTTTGGCGATATGTATATGATGAGCGATGGCTGTGTAGGTATAGCATGAGCGAGGAGCAAAGCACAGAGCACTCAGACACACAACTGACCCCTGGTCCAGAACAAGAATTATGAAAGCTCGGAGTTCTTTTACGACACGCATAACCAACGCGTGTGACTGGTTCCCAACTTCCACGCAGTGATTGAGGTCAAACTTCTCGCACTTTTTGTCCTTTTTTTATGTGGCAGTTTCCTTTATTTCAAGTTTTTTTTTTTTAAAAAAAAAATTTAACGCATATAATTTATTTTAAAAAATATTAGATAAACATGAATTCTTTGATTTCTTTCCATCTTTTTACCTTTTGCTTAATTTTTATTTATGTTAGAAAAAGTTATGAATCTTTAATTCCCTATTTTACACAAACTCTCCCGATCCAATCTAGGACGCTCCTTGCCGTCTTCTCCTTTTTCTCCTTGCCCTTTTCTTTCTAAATTAAAAATGAACCAATCTCTTTTTCCTCTCCCTTTCTTGTGGGGCTTTAAACTACAGTCCAAAATGTCCCTATAAGTACCCCGCGGCCACCACCTCCATGTTCAACTGCCAGCGAGACCTGTTCATTTTCTTCCCGTTTGCATCTTTCTTTTTAACTGTCAAAAACAAAAGGCAGAAAAAAGGCTGCAGTACCCAAACAGAACTTCCCTCGTATTCCCATCTCGCTCTCTCTCTCTCTAACAAAGTCATTTGTCATGAGAGTGGACCACCACCAGCAGCACCACCACGGCGCCGCCGCCGCCGCCCACGATGAAGGCGACACCGCCATGTGTAGGGCTATCGAAGTGGCCGTTGTAAACCACCGCGATCTTTCTCCACCGCTGCTGACGGCAATTGCGCCACTGGTCTCGATCGGAGACGAGCTCAACTTTATTCCACCCCTGAACTTCTCTATGGTCGACAATGGCGTATTCCGGTCCGGCTTTCCTGACTCCGCTAACTTCTCCTTTCTCCAAACTCTTGGCCTCCGCTCCATCATGTAAGGCATTGGTTTATGAGGATTTGTGAAATTAGGGTTTTTTTCTTTCTTTTCTTTAATTTTGGTTGCGATGATGTAGATGTCTGTGTCCTGAGTCATATCCAGAGGCGAACATGGAGTTCCTCAAGGCCAATGGAATTAAGCTGTTTCAGTTCGGGATCGAAGGCTACAAGGTAAAAGACTTCTGGGCTTTTTATTGGCTGGTTCCCCTTTTTGTTTGGGACTGACGTAATGGGTTAATGACTTGGTGGATTCAAGGGATATAATCAGGAGGACTGTTTACAGAATTTTAGCTTGATTTCTTTAGTTTTATTGCGATCACGCCTTCAATTTTTTCTTTTTTTGGAGAAGATTCTCCAAAGTTCCCATTTCTCTTAGGGTGGGCCATTGAAGTCTTTTGTAAGTAAGGATTGCGTGATGTCAAGTAGCAGATACGGTGACACGATACGAATTTGTTAATCTTGATTAGAATATATATTAGATATATTAAACGTAGGTGTAATTTTAATTTTTTAATAATATTTATATTTTAGAATTTTGATAAATTTTTTTTAAAATATTATATATATATATATATAATTATAATTTAAATTAGTTAATATAATTGATAAAGTAAAAAATAATGTATATTAGTCAATGTAATCTTTTATCATTTTATTAGTTTTTATATTTATAAAAAATATTATTTATATTATCTTTAAAAATTTTAAAATTAATTATATTTTTATTTAATATATATAACATATTAATATTAAATATATATATATTAAAAATATTCAGCATACATATTATAAATGGTCAATACATATGCTGAAATTTTTTTTTTTAATATATTTTTTGTTGAAGACGTTTTAAACAGTCTAACGCAGGTTTAGAGTTTTGAACAAGTATCCTGCCACACAACACGGGCGCACATTGTTTTAGAAGTTTCCGTGTAACATAGCTGTCATGTTATCTGTTTTTCCTTTATCTGGGATCGCCTCTTCTTTTTTGTGCTTTTTGGGTTTGGCTTTTTTGTTTTTATTGGGCCTGTTATATTTAAATTCAAAAAGTCCTCCCGTTAGGATCAGGACTCGTGATCACGGGTAAAAACAGAAAAAATAGAAAAGAAAAAAAAACGAAAGGAAACAATTACATATAAAATAATTTCAGATGGCTGTCATTGTGAATTTGCATTCTTCTAAACAAATCACCAGTATCAATTGCAGTTCTTCATTTGAACAAGTAACTACTGTGCTGTCCAATTTGACAATACCTACCAAAAATGTCTAAATGCAACGTCTTGCTGTCATTATTTTGTAATAAATTATGAAGATTTGGAATTTACTTTGACGCCATTAATGACATTTCTTTTTTAAACTAATGAAGATAATGCGATTTCGACCATCTTGTCCTTCTTTACATTTATATTTTTATTTATTGAAATTTGATGATTGAGACGAAAGAGAAAAAGAGCCGTGGTTCTAGGCTCAGGAATATACATGTGAGTAGAAAACATGTTTCCTTTTTTTCTTTCAGGATAGAAAGAAAACATGTTTTCTTTATTTTTTCGGTAGAAAGAAAACATGTTTTCTTGTTGTAGGCAACATTTCCCAAGTCAAAAATGTCTGCATCATGCAAACTAAATCAATGGGTTGAATTTTGCTAAAATTTAAGGCAGCTTTTTACACGACCTGGTTCCCTTTCATCATCCGTTCTCCCTACACATAAGTATATATAACCCTGCCTAATGCATTTGGTGAGGATGGCACTGACGTGAGTGCAAAATGAAACAATCGTGGAACTGGATGTCTGGACACATATGATGTGGCAATGAGTAATTTCTTCTTTCTTCCTGGCACGTGTCAGGGACCCCATAATGTGCATGATGTTGAGTGCGTCAATTTGTTCATTTAGGGATTACTTTTAAGTGTAAACTGGAACTTGTTGGTTGTAAGTCCAAGACTTTTACCACACAACTAGACAAATAACCCCATGTTTTTAATAAATAAATCGTAGAGCAGAGGGAGATACCTTCATTAAAAGTTAGAAAATGACTAATTTGAGACGTCTAACTGAATTACAGCTGAATTTTGACAGTACTGATGCACTAAGAATCTAGTAGATGCACATCACATATACACACATATAGCATGACTGTGAATAGGAGATAGGAGTGTATGGCCAGTTGAATCTGTCACCTCAGAAGTAAGGGTTCACTTAACCAGGAGCCTGTTAGTGGGGTTAAAATGCCATCTTAGCTGGTCACTATATTAAGCAATGGGGTTGATGGCCCCGCGGTTGGCAGATAGTGTGTTCTAGTAGGCCAAATGCCAGCCTGAGTATTGTGGCATCATTATAACATTTACATGTTTGGTAGATATCTTTTTTAGTGGTTTTGGAATAAAATAGTTGCAGCGAAAGCTTTTTTGGGGCCTACAATGCATCTTGGTTTTTCGGGATTGAAAAGCATTGAACTGTTGCTGACTTATAATTTAAATTGCTTCCAGGAGCCTTTTGTAAACATCCCAGATGATACAATTCGTGAAGCACTAAAAGTTGTACTTGGTAATATAATCATATTAGATTGACTTTTTTAATTCTGGCTGGATAAATATGTTATTCTCTGAGAGTTATTGATGTACTCAACTCCTGCACCTTTCTCTGGCAGATGTGAGGAATCACCCTGTTCTGGTTCATTGTAAACGAGGGAAGGTATGTGGGCCATTGACCCTAAAATCCTATACTCCTTTCATGTTCAGTTGCTCACACGTGTTTGCATCCTTTTCTTTTCTCCAGCACCGAACTGGTTGTCTTGTAGGTTGCCTGAGAAAATCACAAAGATGGTGCCTATCATCCATCTTTGACGAGTACCAGCATTTTGCAGCTGCTAAGGCCAGAGTTTCAGACCAAAGGTTTATGGAGTTGTTTGATGTTTCTTCCTTAAAGCACATCCCGGTGTCCCTTTCATGCTCCAAGAGGTGAACTTGTTGACCGAAGCCCATCCTAGGTCCTGCTATGAAATAATAGGAAAAGCGGATGAATTCCTGGATGGATGTCTTCGGCAAAAGGAAATTCTTTTTTCCTTTTTGGGGATAATAAGCAACATCTGTGTAGTTATATCCTACATAATCAACGAGCATTGCTACATGACAATCCAATCCTGATTTCTCCTTGATTGTACGCTTAGCATGTATTGGGGTTTCAAAAGACCGAAATTGACAACAGGAACTAGAGCAGGTTACCCTTTTCCTCCCTGCAAGTTATACCCCACCTGACCAGCATTAAAAAGGGCAAGCAACTAGAAACGATTTGTGTACTTTTTAATCTTGATTGGTTTAGTGAAATACAGAGGAAAAAAAAAAAAAAAAAGCATTGAGCAAGAGCTATAATGGAATCGTATTATGCATTTCAGCAATACAAGAGTCCTTGAAGAGTGGGCTTCTATGATGATTAGGGGTTACCCTTTCCAATGATTCTGTGGTTCTGCACCCCTAAGTTATGCACGGGATGAACCGCTTGGAATCAGTCAGTGGTGTGAAGAGTTACCATGGTGGAAAAAAAAAACTGGTAGTTCGCGTCGATTATTGACTGAATGTCAACTAAGTTGTAAGCGTTATAAATAAGAACAGATTTGATTTGGGTGATTTACCTAAAAGAGGTTTGTGCTTATGGTTTCTATCACATGGAAAACAAATTCCCAACGGTCTCAGGCTCTTAATTAAGCAATATCCAATTATACCATGATATGAGGTGCAAGGAACCATGCCCTCCTGCTGAGTTTGATGTTTACTGAATTGCTCCTTTGAGAACAAATGAAGTCTATACCTATCTCCCTTTTTCATTATTTTGTGTTGTCTATTAAGAGGTTTATTATATGATTCATGATGCAATTTAAAATAACTTTCTTCATTCATATAAATTTTATACCTCTTCTCAAAGTTAAAATTTAGAATTTCTAAATAAAAATCTACGTTAAATTATTGTTGTGTTCCCGCTTCGAGACTCAGCAGCGCGACAACACAATAACTTTTCTGTTGAAATTTCATATAACTCATATACAAGTCTATTGAGCGGCGAGTACACGACATCGAATTGTCAAATTTTCCATGATATCTTAAACAACGGGACTGATACCATTCAAAAAATCACAATAACAAATACATCCTCCCTCATAGATATCCCCTGATACGAATCTTTTGTATCGCATACGTCATTACGTCTTAATTAAGTAACCTCAGTCCCAACTGGTTTCCAGCATTCATAAATTTTCAGGTTAAGACACGGACAGATTACCTCATGCAATTTCTATAGGTTGGCTTTTCAAAGATGGCCGTCTGCAATGATATCATCCACTGGAAGGAATAGTACTCTTATCGTGTAGCTTGTGGATAAATCTTCAATGGACCAAGTGCCAATAATTGCTTTTCAAGGTTACAAAGACTTGGCCATGTTGTTTCAATCTCCGTTTTCTTTAAAAGTTATTTTTTGTTGGCTCAACATTGTAAGACGGTGGATTCTACAAAAGCAGAGTAAATTTTCCTATGCCTCAAAGATGCTCTCTCTCTGTCACTTTTGCTTTTTTTTTTTTTTGGATAAGCCTTAAAGATGCTGTTTGATCCATCAAGAGAGGATTCTACTTATGTATTAAGTGCAAAAAAAGAAAAGTAGTTCTTTATTCACATAAAGAAGACTTGGACAAGTGGGATTTCTTACGTGGGTTGCAACCTCCTATGCACATAAAGAATCTTTTCTTTGGCTAGCACCGAAATCACTTCCTTGAGATAGAGACAATGGTATTGTCCCTGGAAATGGTTGCAAGAATTAAGTGGCGCATGTGATGCAGACGGCATCATCATTTGGAGAAGCACGTCCTACGGAATTAATTAATGAAAGAAAGATTGCCCCCTAGTTAGTTTGATGTAGAGTACAATGTATTTGAAACAGAGATCTTAGTGGAACTTGAGCTGCTGCCATCGCATAATCTTCTTTACTACTATGAGAAGATTGGGTTACAACAGTGTGTAAACAAGAACATGGTTTGATTTAGATGATTTCCATGTTTTATGATCGTGGTTTCTAATACCCATTGGAATTTGACCAGTGAAATGTTTCTGCAGTCCTTCAATCTTCTGCAATTCATAGACTCTGAATAATACTTCCTACATAGTTTGATCAGTTACTTGTTCACCGTTAAATGTTTTTCCACAAGGCATCAAGCAGGAAACATATGTTCCACCAGACACCTTCCATCTCCGGTTATATATATCACTTGCCCTCCGCTCCTTCAGTTTTGTGCAGGGGACACGCGTACCTGTAACCTTATATTATTTGTGTACATGGTAATCAGTACTATTCTGTCCACCGGACTTGAAGCAGAAGTTGACCTTAAATGAATCAATAGTTACTTTAAGGCTTTCTTTTTAAGCAATTGTAGTGATTTTGAAGTAATTAATTTGCTTCCATCTCCATTCATGGAAGGAGTTTAAGACTTGCACATGATTGCGAGGGGATTAGTTATTGCATATGAGAAAAGAAACAGACAGAAAGAGTAAAAACAAAGATATTTCTATAAAACAATATATAATGTAATTGAGCACTTTCTATGGAAAACAACTCTTTATAGAAGAGACTAACGACATTAGAATAGCCAACACAGTTATATTAATTAACTGGACATTTATCCTTAAACAAACAAACCCCCCAGTCCTTATTCCACTGAAATGCTTAAAGCTCTTAAGCTGTTGCAATCGGGACATTAGTTTCCACGGCTTTCATGGCTTCAAACCTTGGCTCCTTGGGCTCGAATTTCTGTCCAGCATACAGTTTCATGTAGTCCTGGAACACGAATTTTGGGTACACTTGTTTTTCCTTCTCTGCTTCTTTCTCGACCAGAGCTGGTGCTGGGTAGATCATTGCATCACTTCCAGGGTTGTAGAAAGAAGCTATTGACATCCTGGTACCATCTGTCTGAGAGATCACTCTGTGCTCCACACTCTTGTACTTGCCATTGGTAATTACCTATAATTTCAACAGGGTCAAAGAGTTCAGAATATTTGAATAATAGTATATCCGGTAAATTGGATGCTTCAATGTTGCATTTAAGATAAAGTCAAGGAGTATACCTCAAGTTGGTCACCAAGGTTGATTACTATGGAATGGCGCATTGGTGGCACATCAATCCACTGGCCGTCTTTAAGGAGCTGAAGGCCGCTGACCTTGTCATCCTGGAATAGCAAGATGATGCCACCAGCATCGGTGTGGGCTCGGAGTCCCTTGATCAGGTCGGGCTTTGGGCATGGTGGGTAGTTAGCAACCTTGGTGCCAAAGGTTGGTCCCCTTGACCCAGAGAAGGCCCTCTTAATGTAACCCTTTTCAAGCCCAAGGTTCTCACATAACAGGTCCAGCAGCAGCTCCGCCAGTTTCTCCAATTTTAACGCGAACTCCTTCATCACCGTCCTGCACCAATTATTTGATCATTATTAATACGTGCAACAATATTCTGGGCCCAGATCATCCAGGTCAGTGAAAAATGCGGGGTTAAAACAAGGGGTATATTATGATTTAATCTTTAGAGTAGCATATTTTATGAACCCGAAGGGGCACTCGGGACTAGCCAGGAACCCAAAACCTGAAATAGTGGTCCAAACGCACATGAAAATCCAAATTTCAAGGCGAATTCAAAACCCATGCATATATTTTATTCCTGATATATACTTACATTGAAACTGAAAAAACTGAAAAACATATATTTTATACCTGTGTTCATCATCCAGATCAGGGATCTCAGCGATGTTTGACTCAGGGAGGTGGCGCAAGAAATAGGTAATTTCCCAATCCAAATCTTTAACCTCTTTTTGGTCTTCCTTGAGAGCCTTGCTTGCCATAAGTTCCTTGAATCTCTGTTCCAAGCATTTCTTGTAGTTCCCTTTTGTCAATCTCTCCACAGTGTCCAAAAACTCAGTGGGTATCCCATGGTTGAGCAGCTAAAGTAAGCCCATGCGGGGAAAAAAATAAAAGCCTTAGATTAGAATAATTAGAGTAACATTATAGAAGAATGTTGATGGACAACCAGCTGAGAGCGATAGAAAAAAATAGTAGCCTGCAAAATTATAATGATATAGACGTACCTCAAAGAAGCCCCAGTTCTCGCAGGCATCTTTGATCTTTAACATGGTGGCCGGCCTCTCTCCTCGCCATTTAGTTTCTCCATGTTAATCACTGGGAACTCCATCTCTCCAATGATATATATCTCTCTCTCACACTCACTGGCTTTCTGCCCTTCTCTCTATATCTCTAGCACTGCTGTTCTGCACCTTATAATGTGCTGGTCTCTCGTATGGTATTTATAGGCGTCTCAAGGAAAACATGGTCAGGTTCGGAGGCGCCAATAAACGAGAACGAGGAAAAAAAAATAGGCCGAAGGGAAACTTCTCTACAGATTTCTCAGATGGAAAGATATTGTTATTTATTTTAATTGGACACGTGTTATTCGATTTATAGCAAGAACATACTTTCTGGCGTGCACCAATATCCAATTGCGTATTCCATTTACATTACAATTCAATTTAAGCATTATAAATAAATAAATATATATATAAATAGATAATAGCTACATGTATTTTGAGATTCTAATTTACTAGGTAGCGAGCGAGTTTAAATTTTGGGGTTGGTTGGTTGGTTTGGTGAGAGGCGCATGCAAAGCGATTGTTAGTGAGAGACATAAAGTCTTTGAGAATGAAATCAAATCGAAAATCAAGTTGACTAAAACCAGGAAATATTAAATTACATAAAGAAGACCAAAATCGTTGACACCCGAGGACCCATTACCCACATATGGCCCAACGCGTGGCTAAGGTATCTTGACGCTGTTGAGCCATCAATCCAGTTGGAGTTGAACAAAATTCGATGCCCGATTCATTGCTTTCCATTGGTTTACCTTCAGAGATGAAGTTCCAATGCCCATGTGGCGATATGTACCTGTACAATGTCACAAAAATTTTCCAAAGCAATGCCTTAATGTTAGTATAATGGTAATTATTATTATTATTATTAAGTTAACGATTCTCAATTAACGATTTTCCTGGTATAAGATACTATTCAGAAATCGGAGAACAATAATTAATGAAAATGGTGGAATCTTTAATATTAGGCGAGAATAATGGCAGTGTAGTAGTAATTTTTTTATTATTATAAAATATGTTGTATTTATCCAAAAAAAAAAAAAGAAAAAAATCATCGATAAATTAGAAAGTAACCCTAGCCATTCAATCATGCGTTCACTTATTCAATTATATGTGCATAGAGTAGACATCATATGATGGCCAACGCAACTGAAAAGGGGAATTGTTCTTGTCCCCGAGAAGTGTCTATTTTCCCTCGGAATTAAAGAGCTTGCAATTACCATGGAGAAAAATACAAAGAGAGAGAGAGAGAGAGAGAGAGAGAGAGCTTGGAATTACTTGGTACCCTTAACCAATAATGCACAGAGTCCAGGGGTCCAGGCAACATGATGATTATGACAATGTAACATGTTAGGCACCACCCCAAGGATCCTGAAGTTAATCTATTATGATCTAGTTTTTATGAGACCCCAAATCAAATAGAACTCTACCTGAAAAGTTAAATTAATCGAAATTAAAAGAAATCATCGTTTTAAAACCAATATAGAGTATTAAATCACGCAATAAACTTCCAATGGATCAGTTCATATATGTACATTTGTTTTTGCACTGGAATACGCAATCAGTATTCACTTATCTAGCTAAAACTTAAAATCGCTGGATGATAAAAAAAAAATGCATTTTGTGCGGCCTTCTGATTAACGTTACACTAAATTTGAATTTAATTATTTTTTAATCAAGAAAAAAGGAGCATCTAATTTAATTGTTTTTTAGTTTTTAGATCACTTTGCAGAAGACTATTTATTTGCGGTGGGCTCGCTCTGCATTGTTGGACTGTTATCAAAGGAATATGACGGTACAACATTAATTGAATTTTGAATGGAAAAATCGTTTTCTTTTGGTTGGGCAGCATGTTTCATTTGCACCCAATTAATTCCATCCGTTGATCATTCCGAGTGGTGGGCCTCCACTTATGAGAAACCTCTGCCGACGGCAGAAGTGTCGAGGGCAATTTAGTAAACTCAGTTGTTTTGGTGCATCGGTTTGGTCGCCATTTTGGGGGGGGACTACCCAACTTCTATTGGTCGAGCCATCCGGAAAACAAAATTGGGTCAGAGAAGTGACTGTCAATGTCTTTCTTTTCCGTACCTACCCCTTCTTTTTTCCCCCCTTCGAGTGGCTCATGCGGTCGCCGAAGTGCCCTATAATAATGATCAACAGTGGAACACATTTTTGGTAGTGGAATGGTAAAAGGAATGTTTGCTTTATCTTTTAATTAAAAAAAAAAAAGTTTGCTTTTTGTCTTGCATCTTGTAAAGTAATTCTAATTGCCTGCCAATATTATATTTTGACGTGAGTTTGACAACATTATAAATGCGTTGTTTGCCACTTATGTATGCCGTCTCCGGGACTCCCACAACAACTCCGCCTCCTTTACACATATAGCTATAGATTTAATAAATAAAATTGCAACAAATTTAATTCTAATCTCAAAAAAAATATTTATATATTGCCCTGTAGTTAGGCTCCTGTCACATCCTACTTTGGTTATCCTTTCAAAGTAAGACCCTGTTGCGGGCAACATCGCTGCATGAAGGTCGGCAGCAGGTGGATAGCTCTACGCAGAAAGTGCTGAAGAAAAATCCCATCTGCGAGCTAGTTCTGGGAAGCATTTGCAGATGCCACCTGTTGCGCTCATCCAGTCTCCAGCTGGGGCAACTGCATCTCTCCTATCCGAATGACCCATTTCAGACCTGCATTTATTTATTTATTTTTGTGGTCAAGAGTTCCTATACCTTTATTGTAATGGTGCCAGCAGTCTCCTTTCTGAGCCAAGTCTGGAGAATTCATATACTTAAAAAAGAAATTAACTTCACTAAGAGTTACAAAATTGTTAGGTCTTTGATTATGACTTCAAATAACATAAGGGTAATTAATCAAAGATGTTTTCTTGTTACACTGTATATTTTTAGGTAAATTGAGGGACTCAACCCTTTAACAATGTTCTTAGAGATTGCGTAGGGATTTCCGCAACTTTTCCATTTTGTCGTGCCCAGCAAAAATAATAATAAATGCATGTTATTGGTATGTTTTATTAATCGGGCGCAGACATGCTACTCGCAGTGAATTATTTTTTCGTGAACAAATATTCTGTGTAAATATTAAGGCGAGCATTGGATTTCAGGATCCAGTTTGACAAAACGGTCAGGAAGGGATCAAATTAAACTTAACCTAAATGCTCGATTGGGTTAATTCTAATGTTTAAGTTATTTACAGTGTAACTAACGAATTGGGGTGTGTCTTTTTATGTTAATTAGAGAGGACGCGGTTTGTTAATCAAAACATCGTACGATGAAGAGAATAGAAACAAAAAGCAGTTTCTTTTCTAAGTCAATATTTGTTAATATACATATATATCATGTTTCTCAATGTTGATTGGTTGAGCGTGCTGCGATATGGGGTCCATTCCACGCAAAGATAACTCGTTGTCATGGGCCCAATGGCATTGAAGACTTGGAGACAAATTAGGATTCAAAAAATTGGGGAACAAAGTGTAGCCAAGGAAAAGCTTAAGGAGAATGTTAAACGGAGTAGTTAATGTCTTCATGGCTGCTGCATAGGGTCCTTCTCGGGATGAAGACGGGGAACTGTGGTGGAAGCCAAATCGCTATCCACATTTCGGACCCAGTTGTAAAGGAACATGCATAACCACATATTTCCTTGTCTGAGAAAGTTTTGCTTTTATGATTTGTTGAATTATAGAGGTTAATTGTAAAAGTCGTTTCATCGTATGAAGGACCACTTGAGCACACCGGTGACACTCATTCATTATATTGCAACGTCAAAACCATCCGGGTAATGTTCATGGTTGACAACTTGTTCGTGGGATGGCCTTACCCTGGCATTGGTTTTATTTATTTATTTATTTAAGGATAAGTTAAAAGAAGAAAGAAAGAAAAGCTGAAATTGCTCAGTAAAAATTAAGATTCTCTTCAGCACATGCAAGGCGTGGATCTTTGAATCAGCGCAGCCTGGGAAAGCTCCTATGGCGTCTCTGACACCAACATGTTGTTCAAAGCTTATATGTCCATTACTTGTCAAACATGGCATCACGTAGGGTCCAGATTTGTGGTCCAACTTCAATCACTTTACTTCTCTGATTTCACTGTCACGTCACAAATTGCAGTCTTGAAGAAAATGCGGAATCCATCCTCGTGGAAGTGTGTTTTTTTGTGGGCAGCCTCGTTGGTTTCTGAAACCGGTGACCTATTCAATTGTGTTTCTCGTTGCAAATGTGTCTGCAGTCTTTTTGATTTACTTTTTTGAAATTGTTCTCCCACCCATCACGGCCACTTCATTGTCTATATAATACGATCTTTCTACGACTAACGTGAGGTTTTTAGCGCATGAGCCTTTATACCTTGTGATAATTTTTTGGTTTGGTATCTCTTGTTTTATTGACTTTTCTTTTTGGGGTAGAAGTTGAACCAGAAAACTGTATTCGAGGCTTGGCTCGTCCAGTTCTTCTCCTTCTTATTCCACACCCAGGAAACGAGATTTCAATTTAACCATTGAAATTATAGAATGAACAAAATTGGAAAAAGTGGGGAATAAAAGCTGGCCGATGTAATTACCGCGTTTTTTCTTAAGATCCTTATATTTTTCCCTTCGGTCTAAGCCGAAGAAGGAGTATTCAAAAGCCTGGCTTCCTCCCAGAATTCAGTTTGAATTGTCGATCTTTTAGAACCAAGATTTTAGCCTCGCCCCGGTCCACAAGGCAAAAACCAAAACCTCAAAAGTTGGTAAGATGCAAAGTCAAAACTTCATACCGACGCCGGCTCAAATTTGTCATTTTTTATAATCATCGTCTCAAAATCAAGCTTCTATTGAGTTTGTTAAGTATTTCGTGGCTACAGAATGAGTTGTTCCTTTCCTTGTGTTTGTTCAATTTTGCATTAGAAATTTCATCCATAGCAGGGAGCCGCAGTTATTTACTAACATTTTACCTTTACACCTTCAGCGGACATAAGTGTTATGTCTAGGCAGTAGTTGAATTAAACATCTTTAAGACGTGGCAGTTAGGCAACCTTTACCAGTTGCCGCAGCCTGTCGGCATTCCCGTAATCGTGGAAAGAGCCGAAGGGGGAGCAAACAACATTCCAAGGGCTCAGGCCCGCATCACCGAATTGGGCTTATTTTTAACTAGAACACATCCAGTTTTCATTGAGCTCGGGCTACCCAAAAAAGATGTGATTTGAGGTCTCCTAGATTTTCCCAGTTGCGAATTATGTACAATCAACGGTCAGAGATAAAGGTGGGACAGGACTCACTCAGGCACTCACAAATCACGATTCCCCTTGCCGCGGACCCCACCCTCGTTGTGCGTCCAATTTGTGCCGTCCGTTTCAGCAATCGATCTCATCAATGTCTGGTCATAGAAACTAGGGCTCCTGCAGGAATCTGGACTAGAAAAGAAGGATAGGAGGAAAAATAAGAGTCGATCCGTCAGCGTGGCCTGCCATACAAACAAAGAATTTGCATTCGACCAACCGACTCGTCGCCATCCGAGATACCTGGGGAGACCGAAAGGTCGGTCATCCGAGATTTGTCCCGCCAACCTTAAACACCCGAGCATTTGATTCCAATGAGTATTCAAATTTCAAACATCAACAGGAAAATTGGGATTCGATTTTCAAATGGAGCCACGTAAGGGAAAAACAAAAAAAAAAAACAGAATCTTTAAAATATATCAAGGATCTGGATGATCGAACGGTTGCAGATAGGACAAAACCCTCGATTCACCCACAAGTCCCTGGAACAAACCCTGCAGTAGGCGTGTCCGCAGGGAATGAAAGCTGCGCCTTTATTTCTCTCCATGCACACGCAGCACAGCCAGTCATTCGCATTTCCTCCATCTCTATTCCTGTCCCCGTCGTTGACCGCACTCATAGTCTTCCTCATATCCACAGAGTCCGTTTCCGCAATCAATCTCAGCAAGGTCTTCACTTGCCTCCCAGTATTCTTTCTGGGACCCACATTTGCGTCCCGCGAATTGCGCTCTGCTGCCAGGGCCATTGCCAGATTCATTCCAGATGCCGTCAAGTTTGCACTGTTCTGTGCCGGGACGTGACCCACCACATTAGCGACTGAGGCTTCAGGTTGTTCGGCCAGTGGGTCTCGTTGGATCATGATGGGCTCTTCTTCTGTTTCATCGAGGATCGTTCGGGGGCTCCAAGTGGCCCCACAGCAAACCAGGCCCTTGAATGACAACCGCCCTTTTCTATTCTTCCAGTCTGTGACTCCATCTAAGCCGTTCATCTCTCTCTTTTTTTAATCCCTCCAAAGGATACCCACTTGCGCCTTTTTCTTCTATGCTTAAAGCACAATGGTTTGTCTTTAGTAAATCAAAGGGGACAAAGATTACAACAATAAATAAATAAATAAATAAATATGAGGAGAATGATGAACGCAATTTCCCTAATTCTTTTTTTCTTTTCTTTTCTGTTCTTCTTATTTCCTTCCGTCCATTGTCATTTGTAAAATCATTGAATGAGTGACACGTAGAAGAACAAATATATGGTGGTCAAATCTCAAAAATTTTAAAAAAAAAAATTGAGAAAGTGTTTAAAAATAGCCGTGCGATATGAAGCTTCCAATTCGGGAAAGAATGCGAAGATGAGAGTGTGAATGAATGTAGCCATTGGAGAAAAACGTAATCGTTTACTTACTGAGAAACAACCGATAGGCAGGGAAGGAGGCTTCTTACTGTAGAGAATCCCTTACCTTGAAACGGAGTTAGCCAGAGAGTAACAATTCAAGTCATTGTTGGGAGGAATGACTTGATGGAGCCTTTTCCATTGTTGCCAGCAGAAGAAGACCGAGTCTTACAGGCTATTGAGAGAGGAGAACTTTGCACTAGGCAGCTCTGCTTAGCGAAGTGAAGGCTGATGCGGGAATTAAAAGAACCCGAGACGGCCGAAACATTGCGATTCACGCACCAAGAAAAGAAATCGCGTGGGACCCTTTGCTCTTTCTTTTTCCTAGGAACACCTCTTCTGTTTCTTCATTGAGACAATTGTCACACTTTGACTTTCTCCCTCCAGTCCACAGATGCCACGTCTCTCTTGCCTTTTAGGCTGGCTACAACTACTAATCCTCGGGCCTTATTGTCATAACACTGACTGATTCTTCTCTTGATGAAAGGTCCACCAGTGATCATGGGCTTGCTGGAGTTGAATTATGAGGCGGAAATAAAGCCATTAAAACCGGCAATTTTTAGAGTTGTTCGATATGACCCTCACGTTCTAAATTCATTGTATACTCAAGGCTTCTTTTAATCACCCGTTTACATGATCGCCGGGAGTGGAAGGTTTCCCCTAAAAGCGACCATTTTTCCATTGCGTAGACCAGACCCCCATAGGCCTACCCTATCTGCGATCATCTGTTAAATACAGAACCCTACCATTTGATTATTTTCCGAAAAGTTTTGTTTTTTTTTCTTTTTTTTTTTTGAAAAAAGAAAAATTCTATTTAATTTCCAGGTCTTTTCAGTTTTCCTCCAATGCGCAGCATCGCATAAGATTGAACCCATGAGATCGACCGACTATGGCTACGCGATCGCAATTTCCGGTATCGAAGTGGGAGGAATAAACACCTGATGCAAATGATGATCGATAACATGGGTAAATGGACTCTGGGCACTCGGGTACCACATGCCAGGTGTCTCGGTTTAAAAGTCAGGATGCTTGAGGCCGCAAAAGACCTTGGTGACGGATTAAAAATAAAACCCAGATGAGATGGGAGTCTTAACTCCACGTCTCCACGTATTTCTACATAAATGAGGAGAGGGATGGCCCCTTTCGCACGTTCAATGGACCCAAATTTCCTAAATCTTTATGAAAAAGTTGCATTTATACATACGAGAAACATGCCTTTACACATTGTTTATCCAACTGTTCCGTCAAAAACCAATAAAAAAAAGGTGTATATAAAGGCAGTAGTGCCAGAGAAAGCACCTAAAATAGACCCCTAGGCAGAGTATACTTCAACAATAATGATTCAAGTCAAAGAATGCTTTTTTTTCTAGACTATATGTCCTTGGATGTTCAATTTGATCAACCGAGTGATTAATATCCTCGATCACAAGATGGTACTAAAGACGAGTGACATACCTCATTATACATTGCAAGGTCATCAACTCATCTCGAACTCAATCATCCACTTCTGGAACTTCAATACAGTTTAAAAGCCAAAGGATTGCGCCAAAGCAACCTACAGAGAAATGCTTTAATAAAAAAACCCTTTTTTATTTTTTTTTCAGAGGGAAGGGATAACAAAGATTAAGCTGTAATGCTCAATACATTAACTCCCAAATCATATCATAAAATGCAGCACTTGCACAGATTCAAGAAATGCAATTGTTGAAGAAGGCTGGAAGTGAGAATAGGATCTTACAGCAGTCAGAATTTTTCTCTGGCCACTATTTGCCCACTTGATGAACAAATTGGACACTGTGAACACTGCCAAAATGAGGTTTTAGTAACTCTACATACTCTCAAGGCACTGAAAAGGCCGTACATAGTTCTTTGGGAATTCAAACAGCAAGGCTCTGAATACCAGAGATTGCCTCAAAGACTAAAAAGAATACTTGAATTGAAGATGAACTTGCAGCATGAATGACTGTGTATAGCAAGCAAATGAACTTTCATAAGCAATCCTGGAAGAGAACCCTGCATTGAGAATTCACATTCCTCAAAATGATATCCTAGGAAAATCAAAAGGAATAATGTTAATAACTTCATGCAATGATGTAAATGCAAGCAGAAATTGACAATCACTTGGAACCCAATAAGCCATAGTTGAACTAAACATCTCTATAATTTGGGCCAAAAGATGATGCCATCTGGGCAGATAGAATGTCCATATATAGTTTTTCTTTTCCCTTTTTCCCATGAGACGGCACCATAATGCAGGGGCATTTACTACCCTGCTATTGCAGTCAATCTAACCTCTAGCAACTCATGTTAGCAGCAAACCATAAAAAGCTAGTGCTTCCTGTAAATACTTGTAACTGATCTATATGCTAAACAAACAGCGATGCCTGTGTCATCTACATTGTGATAATTTTCACAACTCAAAATTTACTGAACCAAATGAAAATTTGAAAATTTAACTGTAAGACATACTCTTTTTCTCTCTAATTTATTTATAGCCCACTTGTTGCATCAAATGCCGATAGCCACGGCCACGTATAATCCGCTGCCACATAAACTGGAGCAAGTTCCAAAAACTCATCTGCAATCGCTCACGGACAAGCCTGTGACCCAACATCAGCATAATTTTGAATTTAAGCATTTCATGCCTTTCTAAACTAAATAAGTGACATTATTAAAAATAAGAATTAAAGAAACACAAGGACAAAAAAACAAAACTCCCATTGAAAAGGTTAAAATGATCCAAAAATGTTAAATTAAATTTTATAAGACACCAAAAATATGGAAGATTGCTTACCATCTGACAAGGCATCTTTCTATGCCTTTAGATACTGGACGAATGAAGGATGGATCACGTTGAGCATAAAGCAAACCAACCTAAGAAAGTATGTGGACTGAACAGATTATAGAAAGATGTGGAACAGATAATAGATCAAGAGAAACACTAATGAATTTATCAAATTTTGGACATCTATAGATTTAAGGGATGAACACAATTGAACATCCCAGCCCATCCACCCAGAAGAAAAGGAGAACATGTGTCATCAACAATTCATAAAATGCAAAATAAAAACAGAAAGTACCTCTAACAATGCAGTGGTGCAAGGATCTTCTAGGATTTCAAGACTAAAATCAGATATATAGTTAACCTGTACCATGTATGATGAAGAAGCAATATAAAGATTAAATGGAATACCAACACATAAAAATTGGAATCATAAGCTCGTTGCAGCAGAAGCCCACTAATTCAGGCATCATGATACCCATATTTGCCACTGGCATTGATAATTTATAAAATTATCTGTCTATCTTCCTATTTTTGTGCTAATTGAGTATAGGAGAAGTAACAAGGATTGAAAACAGCATAGCCACAAAGAAGCATGTATCACATTGCATTGGCAGAACTCTGAGAATAGGCAGAAGATAGAAGGGAGAACTTGTTACCCCAAACTCTGTATTTACAAGGGACTGAACAAAATCCAAGAGTTGAAGCTTAGCCCATTCAGCGTTCAGCACAGGGTCATCTGTTTTTGGGGGATGCCTCCAAGGAGAACCAAAAAATAACTTTTCTTTTGGAAATTTTCCCCTTCGTGCATCATCAGCAAACTTTAGCATGATTGCATGTGCTTTGTCCATGGCAGGATTCACCACGGTGATCTACAAGTAGTAAAATTTATAAGATCACATATGAGAACATGGTAGAAATAAACAAAAGAGTAGCCAAATAAAATATAGTTTTGATGGATTTTACAAATTATTAACATTCAGTGCATGTTCCTCCGAAAATTAAGGGAAGGTAACAAATGGAATTGAAAGCCAAACATGAGTGATCAACAGGGAAGCGAATAGCATTCAAAGTTGGAATCATAAGAAAAATCACCTGCAAATATGCTAAATATGCATCTACAATATCCTCAAATGTACTAGTCTTGTCATCCAGTATCCTACATCAGAAAATGGTAGCCAAGTAATAACAACAATGCAGCCTTATTTGTTGCTAAGTTGGCCATACTATGATAATTTATTGTGCATTTAGTGAAAAATTGGTGCTCCCTAATTACATGTGGATAAAGAGGCACATCTTTATGTCAAGAAGTGCAGAGAGGAAGAATCCCAAAGAATGTAGTGATGCTGTTGAAAACACAAATGAGGGAATGAAAAGGCAATGACCAAGGAAATTTGATTGCCCAAATACAATCCCTTAAACTCATTATCTGAAAATGAAAAAGGAATCTGACCAATTTTAATCCAACAATCAATGATAGCATCCAGCAATTGTTTCATGGGATTTATAGAAATACAATGGCAACTATCCTTACTTTTGATAATGGTTGGCTTGTTTTAGAGCATAAAGCTCAAAAAGATGTCGAGGGTTTGACCCAAGCACCTCAACAACCACTGTCCACTGCAATCAGAAACGAGGATAACATTTCATTCCGCCAAAAAACATCCATCAGGAAAGAGAATAGACAGAATTTTCTCACTTCTGAGTTACTGAAGTAATCGGTAACCATATGCAGTTTAGCTTCTTGTGGAGTCCATCCAAAAACCTGAAGAGGAAGAAAATTGAAATGAGTGAAAAAAAAACCAGAATCATTAATACATGAGCATGTATATAAATTCTTGGCATTTGTCACATTATGCATGTCTATCAACAAAAACAAAATAGTGTTTGCCCACAAAACCACAGTGAAGCCACAAATATAAAACATCAGATTTTCAAGAAGGCATGAAACAACAGAATAGAACATTTTTACAAGTTTGTGTGTGTTGCAGTACATCAAGACTTGACGTGTAAGCATAAAAGTGGTAAAACTCCAAGCAACATAGATTATTTTAGCTGAAGCAGTTTACTCCCATCAGGAGACAATTAAAAGGAAAGACAATTGAATCATTATTTTGGATTTCATTATTTTGAATTCTTCCTATTGTACTCGCCATAGTAAAAGCATAGCTTTAAAATATGAATTTTTCCCAAAACCATTGAGAAGGTAGCAAGCATGCATGTGTACTCATGCAGAGTCCAGAGAAACTGTAATGGTTGAACTGATGGTATTTACAGTTTGAGTACCTCGCGTGAGATAAAAATGTCTGGAAATCCAAAATCCGCAGCAAATTGATATGAATAGTAGCTGCAACAAACACATAAAACTGTGAGAAATTCACAGAAACAAATATTATGCTTAAATGATTAGCTTGAAAATTTTGTGAAAAGTTTGAAAGCAACATGAAACATTGCCTCTGCAGTTCAATTATACATCTCTTCTATAAATTCCACACAAACATTGACTAACTTGGGGTAGACAGGAGTTCACATTTGGAGTCATTTAGTAAATATACAAAGCCAGTTTTGGAAACAACTTTATCATAATCAAATTCAAGGATAAGCAGGATGTGAACTGATGAAGCTAAAAAACAAGCCCAAAAAGATCGACTCCTTCAAATATAGATGCGTCCGTGCAATTGGGTACAATGAGAACAATAAAAAAAAGTCACCACTGCAGAGAAACAGTATCCACCTATCAGATGTGAGAAGCATGACAGGCAGGCACCTCTCATTTGCGCCCAAAGCAATCATTCTCCATAACAGAGAGTCATGAAACATGGATGGAGATACCAATGAATCATCTGTTAAAGTTGCAATTTTAAGAACTTCAATATTGTTTATAACCAGCTTCGGCTGCCCGGTTCACATCAAGAAAAAATCAGCACAAGCAGATATATACATGTAGAGAAGAAAAAAAATTTCCAAAACCCAATTCAACCATTACCATAAAGCGATCAATCTCGGCAGCTTGTGACAGCACCTCAAGCAACAGGTAAGGCCAATCAACACAAGAATTTGCCAACGACCTCGAAAACCCTCCAGTCCTATTCAAATGAGCAATGGCATTAGCTCTCCAACCTTGCTGCATTTTAACCACTTCCTTAGCCAATCTCAACGCCACAACTGCTTCTCTGAAATACGAAGCCTCCTCTAAGGACAAACTCTTCTCCTTATTTCCCAATCCCAGAAACTCATCAATCTCTTTGACATTTGATCGACCAGATAGCGCGAAAATCGCCCGGTCCCATAGAACCGAAGTCGAAACCTTTCTGCTGATCGCATCTCGGGATTTTGAGCCAAAGTTAGGATTACCCCGTAGGATAATCCGATGAAGGGCGGTGTCGAGGCGGTGCCATTTGTTGAGAGTGGAGAATATTTGGTTGGAAGTAATGGCGCCGAGTTGGATTCCCTTTTGGGCCATCGATTCAAGGCAGGATTCCAGCTGGGTTTTGCAACTGACCAGAGTTGGCGGTGACTCGCAGGTGGACCAAGACGCCCACGGAAACGAACTGTTGTGTTGCGGGTGGTGGTCTTTGAACGACTGAGCAAAGTCCACGTAGCCTGTAACATGTGCACCTTTGGTCCAATCATTGAGAAGACCTGTAGAACGAAAGAGAAACCAAAGCCAAAAAATAAAAAGTTAGAGATCTGCTCTAATCTCAAGATTTTCTTTGCTTTCCTTTTCTTTCTTTTTTTTCAAATAAAGAAATGATGATAGAGAGCCAAAAAGATTCTTGTACGTTCGAGTACGAGGGTGGTTTTGCCGACGCCACGGGGCCCGTGAAGGACGAGAAGCTGATGGACGCGGTGGTGGAAAGCGTGGTTGTTTAAAACGGTCTCTAGTAATGGCCTCGGTATTATTTTCCATGGTTTGCTCCCCATTTCCTTCCCAATAAACTGACAAGAAAGCCTCCCTCTTTCTCCGATGCCGGTGGGGAGGGTTTTAGCAGTCTGAGGTGTGCTGTCAAGGGACTCAAAAAGGGTTTAGAGATTAATGGTAAATAGTGCGTCATGGGAGAGTCGGCCCAATGGGCCCGGCTCAAATTAATATTCTTATAATGTCCATGCCCGCCGCAAGTGAAACCCGAATCCTTCGATGGATCTAGTTCTGATCTCGTCGGCCTCATGTTCCCAGTTTACTCTTTAATCCTTATTGGGCGCAACGATATATCCAAGCAATGTTCACCCCAATTCATCGAGGATGGAAAAAACAAGGCCGACCCCTTACCTAAAGTACGATAAACGAATGGTCCTCGCTTCCCCTTTCTAAGAGGTTTTGGTGTATCGATACTTCAGCTAAAGTTGAGGTGACGTTATTCCCATTTCTGCCGCAAGCTTCCATGAGCCACAAATAAAAACCTTTTGCTAATTTCTATTTAGTAATAATTTTTTGTTTTTTCCTTTTGAATTTTAGTCCTTCGAGATTAAAAGTAACATGTCCATTTTATATTGAGTTTATCTATATATTAATTTTAAATTCAAAATTTAAATACTATTTTCTTCACAATAAGTACTTGCGTCGAGATAATTACTTCTGAATTTTCATTACAATATTAATGTTAATTTGAGATGAGGACAGCCCATGTTGAAGCTCATCACAATTCTAGTTATTGTCTCCCACAGGTTTTTAGCAAATGCTCCTTCTTGGCAGTGACGAGCGGAAATTTCCTCGTTCAAAACGCGGAACGGTGGAATACTTTTTGCATAAGTTGCGGCAGTAATGAAAGACTTTTGGCCAATTTGACTTAAGATTGTTTATTCATTTTCTCTGTCAAATAAGTAAATAAAATTCGCCGACATAAAGACTTGGCTTAAAGTCCTAAAGAATTGGTGGAGGTTAACCAGATCAGAGCTTGGGCGCCCGAAACTCCGTTTCCCTTCCTTCAGCTTCCACGATTTTTTCTTTTTTTTTTTTTTTTTTTTTAATTATTATTAGCACGCCCATTCTTTATTTTTATCAATTTTATACAAATTTTTTAGATTCAAAATTTAAGATTTTAAAAATATAAAATTTAAATTTTTATTTATTGTGGTGATGCCTGGAGTGTACGTTGAACCAAGGATCCTCCTCTTTTATCCTTCTTCCTTTGCACGAAGAATTATTTTTACTCGACACTGAAGCTCTCTTCCGTCTCTCTCTCTCTCTCTGCCCCTTCAATTTTCCCTCCAAGCTACGGCGTTCTACGTCTTTGTGTCAGAACCCCGTTTTCTCTTTTCATCGCTTTCCTTTCCTTTCCTTTCCTTCGAAGCAAAACCATTCCCCTTCGTTGTTTCTCTTTCACACGTTCATGTATTCAAACAATTGACCTTGACGCAATTCATCCTCGGTCCTAACCTCGGACCAAAACCTAGATGCATCCCTCGGCAACCGCCGCCGCCACCACCGCAACAACGCCGGACCGACCACCACCATCGGAGCAACCGCCACAAACACTCCTCGACCTAATCACCAACGTCCTCTCCGGGCTTCTCCTCTCTTCCCTCGCCGTCCGATACTTTGTCGGGCGGTGGCAAGCCATCCGCGCAAAGCTTACCTCTCTCCAGTACTCGCTTTCTACTCTCTCTGAATCCCCTCACTGGTCTCAAAACTCACTCCTTCACACGCTCCTCCCTACCCTCCTCTCTACTCTTCAGCGCCTCCACTTTCTGTCCAACCAATGCAGCCTCTCCTCTCTCCCGGGCGGCAAGCTCCTCCTTCAGAGCGACCTCGACATGGCCTCCGCTGCCTTATCTAACCACCTCCACGACCTCGATTTGCTTCTCAGATCCGGAGTTCTCCACCAATCAAACGCCCTCGTCCTCTCGCAGCCCGGTCCCGGTTCCGACAAAGAGGAATTGATCTTTTTTATTAGGGACCTCTTTACTAGGTTACAAATCGGAGGAGGCGAGTTTAAAAATAAGGCATTAGAGTCTCTTCTTCAGTTTCTAAACGAGGAGGAAAAATACGCCGGTTTGGTTGCTAAGGAGGGGAATGTTGGGTGTTTGATTTGCTTGCTAGATTTTAACAACCAGCAGCCTGTGATTCGGGAGCAAGCGGTTTTGGCAGTGTCGATACTGGCTTCAGCCAACGATGAATCGAGAAGGATTGTATTTGAGGCGGGAGGATTGGGGCCTCTGTTGAGAATCCTCGACACTGGTTCCATGCCCTTGAGAGAAAAGGCAGCCATTGCAATCGAGGCAATCACCGCCGATCCAGAAAACGGGTGGGCAGTTTCAGCCTATAGCGGCGTTTCGGTGTTGATTGAAGCGTGCAGATCTGGTTCCCAACCAACGCAGACCCACGCAGTGGGCGCTATTAGAAACGTTGCGGCCGTGGAAGATATCAAGATGGCTTTGGCAGAGGAAGAGGCCATACCAGTTCTACTTCATTTACTCGTTTCCAGTACCAGCGCGGCGCAAGAAAAGGCGGCAAATTGTATTGCTATACTGGCATCCTCCGGGGAGTACTTTCGCGCGCTGATAATAAAAGAAAGGGGATTGCAGAGACTAATGCAATTCATTCAAGAATCCTCTTGTTCAGATACCATAGAACACGTTTTACGCGCACTAAGTTCTCTCTCGGCTATTGATTCCACAGCGAGAATTCTATCATCGTCAACAGGGTTTCTCATCCACCTCGGCGAAGTCATCAAGCATGGAAACTTATTCTTGCAACAAATTTCTGCGTCCCTTCTTGCTAATTTATGTATAAGCGACGGCAACAAGCGAGCGATTGCTAGTTGTATGGGCTCATTGGTGAAGCTATTGGAGTCGCCGAAGCCGGTGGGTGTACAGGACGCCGCGGCGGTTGCTTTGGTGTCTATGTTGACCGTCAGATCGAACCGGAAAGAGTTGGCGAGGGATGAGAAGAGCTTGACGAAATTGGTCCAGTTACTGGATCCCAAACATGAGCTGGTGCCCAAGAAGATTCCGGTTATGGTAGTGACGGCTTTGCTGACCGGAGGGAGCGATGGTTGTCGGAAGAGACTTGTGGCCGCCGGAGCTGGCCAGCATTTACAAAAGCTGGTGCAAATGGACGTGGCCGGTGCTAAAAAGGCGTCGCAGAGACTCGCCGGGAATAAGCTCAAGAATATCTTCTCTAGGACTTGGAGGGAATAATGACGTAACTAACCCCGCGCCAAAACAGGTACCTTTCTCGAGGATAACAATGGAATTTAGTAAAAACGCTCCAAGTCGGCCATTTGTTTTCTTTTTTTTTTTTTTTTTGTTTTCTTTAAGAACTAGGCGTACTTGGCCGCATGTGAAAGCTTCGTTGTTGGTAAAGTACAATGCTGCCCTTAGTTTAAACAGAGATTTGCATTAGTAAATCCTAAAAAAGGCTGAAACTGATACTAAAACTGTATCTGGTATAGATTTTTGGCAATCTAATAAAAATTTGTAAGGCCCCATATTCCGTGGGACTAACCAGGAATGATGCCGACTTGTCGCATGATTCTCTAGATCATAGTGCAGTAGCTTAATTCCATCAAATTTCAATTAGGTTAACCCGTAGAAAAGCTTGGTTTTGATCCTGCTTTTACTTTTTTCTTAACATTGTTATATTTGTACTAAAATGCAGGTTGAGCTCGTTTGGATTTTGTAACCGTCCAAGAATGATGTCCCGTTACGTCATTTCGTGGACAGGCAACAAACAAACATAAACTGCTTATACTCCGACCCCTTTTCACTTTTAATGTTATAAATATTATGAAATTATTATTTATATTGACAAAACCAACCATGGATGCGGTTTTTGGGAGTATCCTCGTTTGCCTTTTTCTTTTTCATGTCTTAATCTTGTTAATTGATCCATTCACGACGATGTAAGAGGAGTTATGATCACGGTCTTCATGCTCTTCCCTTTTTATCTTTTGTATTTTTTTTGTTTCCCTGTTTTAACATGTATTTCATTATGTACATCCTTAGAGTCTCGTTTTATCTGTAATTGCCACGGATTTTGATAGAAATGTGTGCTAATGGATTGTTACGATGTTATTTAATTTCTTTGATTAATTCTGGGCACTTTACTGCAATCTGGGGCTGAGCTGGGGGAATAAGTGAACTCTATTACATGATGGGCGTTGATGAGTCTTGATTGGGATAGACCTGGTTGGTGCGTATAAAGGTTATACAAATAATAGATTATGTGTAACCCAGATCAGACACCATGGCCCCCAGAAGCTTTTTAGGAGCCAAGATTTAACTTTTCTTGCTTTCTTTCCAATTGAGTTATGCAAATCAATAGTAATGATTAAGTCATACTAGCCTCTAGTATGCAGTATGAGCTGGCTCCTTCGTCTGATTTGGTGATGGGTGGACGGCTCCGTGGTCCCTGCACTCGATGCTACTTGATGTTCTTTTGAACACATGATCAAAATGAGATCGAATAAAGCAAAAGCCCTGTGAATCTGTGGATTGTAATCTTTGATTTTAACTAATATAGTCGGATGTGTCCGCTTGACTGGCTGGTTAGTGGGCGGCTTTCCAACATAAATTATCGTGCTGTGTATAGTTTTGGTATTAGACAGGTCAACCCGAGTCCCAACGGACCCTCTTTTTATCATATACGGGATTGTGGCGCGGTGGGCCCTTGTGCTTTGTGAATCTGGAAAAGGCTGAAGAGAATTAGGACGAGCAAGCATTAACGAGTTGAATAGGAAAAGAGGAAGTCTCGGCGTAGATGGAGGGAAGAAAGGGACTAGTAAGAGAGGAAGGCAACAAATTGCAGGTCCCTAGCAAGAAGCTGACCAGCGAACTCACATGGGATGGGAAGGATACAAAGAATGTATAAAGTATGATAAACTATGATGCGTCGTCCATTTCTTCACTCAGTCACATGCTATTGTTTGCCTCCCTCGTTTAGCAAATGGCATCTACCGCAGAGGGGCAGCGTGACAAATGCTGCTGATGAAAAGCATTTATCTTTTCAACCATGTCATACCTCCCGTGAACCCCTTTTTAAAAGCAACGGATTAGACGTACTGCAAAAGCCTTCACACGACATCTTTATGTCATATATTATACTAGCTATCACAGTTATGCTCAACTTTCCTTGCTAATTTTCCCGCCAAAATTTTAACGGCTAGGATGATAACTGTATTCCGGGAAATGTTACTTTGTGGTTAGTGGCTGAAAGTGGGACTTACTTTTTGCCATTTAGATTTCACCACCCGTGAGGTTGTGCGCCGACAATTGTGTTGTGGGGCGGTGCAAGGGAGGTTCGCCGTAATTCCTTTGTATATACTTTATTCCCTCTTGTGCCATTTTTCAGGCCTACGTTTGCTCCAAATTGTTGCGCTTCAGAGAGACCTTGGGCCCGAAATTGGGCTTCAGCCGATGCCTTGGATCGCCCGTGAAGCAGCTTATTAAGATTAACAGAAGAAAGGTTTTATCGGTTGGACTTGCCCATTAACGTGTCCTTAAAGCAAGCGAACCACGAACTACACACTCATATTTGGTAGCTAGACTCTAGAGTGAAAAGAGATGAATTGACATTAAGGTTTCTTAGGAAAACTCTGTAAAGAAATGAAAAAAAATAAAGTAAAATAGACATACATCACGCTAATTTATCTTGTTTATGCCTTTTTATTTTTTTCTAACGCAGGGTACACAATACATGTTTTGGACTAATCCCCTGTATTGAAAATATGTGCATCATGCTAAGCATCTCTAACTATGGCTCTTATGGACAACGAAAAAGCAGAGTTGATAAAATATCCTGGCACTGGCAGCATACCACACGAAAGTGCATGCTTCAACCGTCTGCAGTGGATGCTTCAATTTGCTCAGTTTAATTTAACGACACTTGCGTTGGCTGGTTGGTAGCGTCTGCAAGCACCATCTCCCAAGAATCGGGTGGGCCTGTTGTTGAATCTAATGCTAATGTTCTTTGTCCTTGATCTTGGTCCAGCATGTAATCTTCTGGAGGCCAATCTTCCAACTAAACAAGGTCTAAGTAGCTATTAGTTGCACTTATTGTTCCTTGATCAAATGGCATTGATTGAATCGAGCATGTGTCAGCACCACTAATGGTATCTTCTGTCTGAGATCGTCTCTCAAACTGCTCCCAGTATTGATCCATAGAAATGGAGGGGCTGGTTCCCATATCTGTTAGCACTCAGAAATTCCTCTAACGAGGTAGAATGTGAGTCAATTTCTAATCCTTTCTCTGAAAACCTCTCTGTTGTCTCTGAATAATCAACAGGTTTGAATCTTTCTGATTTTGAAGAGCAATTCTCGGTCTGTGCTACTGATAGAAGCAGAAGCGGTGGTGATTTGCCAAATGTTGGGAAAGCAGCCTGGTCTTGTAATGATTCTATAAGCTCCTTTGATATCTTCTGCACATTTGGATACTCAGAAGTTCTTCCAACTCCAATTCTTAAGCATAAATCACGAGAGGCAAAAAGTTCTTCAAATTGATTTCAGGCCTTAACGCAAGTTTGGAAGGCACTGACGCAAGATTGGTAAGCTAGGTAAAAGAAACTATCTAGAAGAAGTGTGAGTCCATCGGATATGTCTCGGTAGAGTTCGAAACTCTCTTGTACAACTGCATACAAAGAGATTTGCACTAGGTTGTACCAATTGGTCAGGTTGCAACCGCCCTATCAAGCAATTTGTGCCAATAAGAGACTTTATCTGGCAGCATTGTCGGTTTCATGTCACTAACAGGTTCATTGGCACGCTGGCTTCTTGGATGGTAACTTTCCCCCTTTTTGCCAGTTGAAGCTTCCCTGTAAGAAAGCAATCTAAGCGCTCGCCAAGGTAGAGAGTCCTGACAAAGGCAGTGAAGTCCCACGGGCTTGAATTTGAGTCGCCCCGAAATGTTGAAAGGTTCAGAATTCTTGCACCACGTTTCATTGCATGAAGCACTTATCTAGGGAAGTAGGGATTACCATCCTGGAAAATTTTTAAAACAAGCATAAGGGACTTGAACCACAATCCAATTCCTTGTCTTCCCAATTCTCTTGCCAATGGCTTGGGCAGAGCCCACGGCAAAAATTTTGTTGGAGGAGATGAGGCCGAGCAGTTCCTTCTCATAACGTTCGTCGATGGGGACTTCATCCTGTCTTGTGGCCTAAAGGATCAAGACTTCAAGGTTTGACGCATTGGTGCTAGATACCTTGGCGAGGCTAATGCTGGCTTGGTCTTTCACGGCCCCAAGTGCCTTCCTCAACTTGCGGGGCATATCTTAAACACAACGATGCATTGAACTAACAAAATGTTCTGTTGTTTTCTTTTGCTTTTGCCTTTGCAAATAAACATTTTTTCTTTCTTTCTTTTTCTGTTCTTCTTGAAAATTTCCTTTTCTGTTTTGGGTTTGGAATACTTCAACGACATAGGTGAGGTGATTATTCAAGTGGACCATAAGAGGTCGATAATGTCCCAGGGAATTTTGGTTCCAAAAGCGAATCTAAATTTTAACGGTGCATTTTAAATTGATGCCGGAGACCGTGGCAAACACCTAGATGTCCTCTTAACCTGTTAGATGTGATAGATCATGTCAAACTTTTGTTGACCGGGTCCTCCAGGCTTCTGCAGCTGGGATTCTCACCTCTACAAAAGCCTTTTTTTCTCCTTGTTTATTTGGGTTTACCAGAGTCTTTCAATCCAGGATACATTGCAATTGCAAAATGACTACTCAGAATAAATCATTGCTCTTTATAAAATCTCCCAGTTAGGCCCATTTGGGCTTCGGGATGCTGGGCTTTCAGTTGCCGTTGACTGAATACCCATTTTGAGCTCAATTTGCCACAGTCGAAAATTTGAAATTTCCCAGTATCTTTTAAAGAACATATGATATCTTGAAATAGCTACTAATTAAAGAGCGAGTTAATAGTTCAGGGGGAATAAATGAGATAAGGTTGGATTATAATTATAGGAAACGTAGGCAAAATAATTATCTACTACCAACCCCATCTGCTCCAAAATAAATACAATGAGACCACAAATAAATACAGTAAGCCCCCGCCCAATACAACGAGCATGCTTTAGTTTTAGTCAACAAAAACACAACCTTTCGCAGTTTCCTTTCTTCAGTATCCTGTTGGAAGCTCACATTGCCCAAATTCTGCAAGACAAAACACTCTTTTTTAGCGTAAACCCCAAAAAGAAACTCAAATATATTAAAACACTCCTTGTGCCATGTGAATTTTACTATTGACAGCATTCCTAAACCTTTTGTGAATTTAAAGTCAAGAATTAGATAAATATGTCTTGGTGATTTAACCAAGGCCACCCCAAATCTAGTGAGAGAGAAAAGGGGCTATTTGAATCCAATCAGTGCACGGCACGTCAACGGGGTAAAAGATTCTCCCAACACATCCTGACGCAGACACATGGTCTACCTCTGATCTGGCGGAGACCATGGACCACATACCCCGTGCATAAATAAATTAGTTTCAACTTTCGAAGAAAAAAGAAATCACAAGCGCACGTCAGCACGCTAGAGAAGGAAAGAAGGCTAGAATACGCACTGGGTGGCCGACTGACGACGTACGCTGCTCCTCCAAAGTAACAGGTGCCCATCGCGCGCCCTTTCTTCTGGTAATAGCTGTTGAACGCAAACGATGCGTGCGCCTCGAGTGTGTTAGGATCGTAACAGGTGGCGCCCGGCTGGATCGCACGGCAATCAGCTCCTCCTTCTCCACACGCGTATCTATACCAGCCTGCAGCCTCTTCTTCCCCGCGTCAGCAATCGCCACGCACCACGTGTTCCCTGTCTTGCTCTTCGACACGCCGCCGCCAACCGGAGTAGTAACGTGATGACCACCGGCGACGGGCGACCGTGCACCCGTGTAATTCTTCAACTCCTCCACGGTGAATGGGATATTGTAGACTTTTTCTTCGTTGGGATAAAAGAGCCCGTAATTTCTCTCGGACGTGGGTCCGTTCTTGTTGTTCTCGTTGAAGAGAGCGAAGATGTAGACCGTTAGATCTGCTTTTGGTCTCAAGGGGGTCCCAGTACCAGTGAGAATCCTACGGACAAGATTGCCGTTGTAGGCAGCTGCATTTTCCACGCTAGCGCCGACCTCGTTCTCGTCACCTTTAGAGGGCCAGCCGGTCTCAGTTACGACAATGTTGATGTCGTCGTATTTCAAGGCGGACATCGCGGCAAAGACGGCGTCGATTTGGGCATCAAAGAGATTTAAGTATCGTAACCCGTTACCCGAATCCACCAAACCCGGGTTCTCTTTAAATAAAGCATAATCCAGAGAGATCACATCAGAGTTGGACTCGTACGCGAAGAAGGGGTAGGCATTGACCATGAGGTATGACCCAGTTTGATGCAGGAAGTCCAACATGGGCCTGAAAACGGGTTCTACTAATTCGGACCGGAATGAACCGGCTGATGACGGATACGAAGATTGGAGAGCGCTTAAAGCGATTGGAGAGGAGACTCTGATGGAGGAGAGTTTAAGCTTGACAAGAGCTTGGTGGACATTTTTCATGGCCGGTACGAGGAACTTGGTGGTGTTGTGGGGGTCGACGAATACTTCGTTACCGACAGCAATGGCTTCAATGTGGGTTGATGGGTGATAAGCGGCGACGTTTCTTTCGACCCATGAGCGGGCAAGGGAAGGGTATTTGGCCATAGAGTAGAGAAGCTCATTGGGTAGGTCCACGGTGACCTTGACACCGGATCCGGATAAAGCTCTGAGCACTGCGGGGTCGGTATCATATATCTTGACCCGCTCCAGACCCTGAGACTTGACGAGCTCCACCACTTTCACTGCAGAGGGCAGGTTGTTTGCGATTCTTCCATAGTTCACCCCGATTGAGCCCGCATCTGCAAAAATGTAAAACACAATTTGTCAAAGGTTCCCACATTTTACTTCAACAATCTCATTTTCCATAGAACCAAACAGAAAGTTCAATTTATAGCGTTGTTACCTGCAAGAGTGAAAGCGTATAAAAGTAAGAGGCAACAGGAAATAAAGCCATGCTCCATGATGGTCTGGTTGTCAAACAAAGAAGCAAGGCCACGCACGAGAGTAACGGAACGAGACTTTTGGGTTCTACTAAGAAGAGAAAGACGAAACACGGAGTGAGGGTTTTTCTCCATATAAAAAAGACAGTAGAGATGGCTTCCAACGCAGAGTGTGCGCAGATCGAGATGATGAAGTGGGACCACGATTCCCTTTTACGGTGTTACCAACCACGTGGCCCCCCACTCCGGGCTTGGCGCCACTAAAACTCGACCGTTGTAGGGGAAGCTTTTTAATCTGATGCTTCTAAGACCCAACATTTACGATGGGCTCTTTCCCTCGATTGTTTACACGTGTCGAGCAACATGTTGAACTGAAATCGTGTTCAAAGATCTTCCATCGAAATTAATTATAAAATAAAAGATTCAATCCATTGACGAGGGTGTTGTGGTCATCGCGTCAACACTATAATAACGAATTAAATGGTGCAGGTGAAGTTTAGGTGATACCAAAACGTCCTTTTTTTTTCTCTTTCTTTAACTCAAGTTGTGAACGTTAGCCTTAGGACAAGAAGTAGCTGTGCTTAGCTGGAACCCAAAGGGAAAAAATAAAAGAAAATATGTGAGACAATGACACGTTAACGGGCAAGTCTGGCCACTCCAACGGAACTGAAGTCCACATCTGGTAAGAACCCAAAAAAAAAAAAGATAATTAGAAGTAGCTGAATTGATGGGCAAATCTTACCTTAAAGATGATTTCCACGCTTGTTAATGTTCATATTCCTGTGGTTGACGGGCTTGGAAAGCTAATTGTGGATCTCAGCTATCAGACAAAATTGCAACCATAATTGCCGGCCCGGGGGGGGGGGGGGTCCTGAGAAATCAACTCCAGCCATAAAAGAGCCGCAGCTCTTGAATCTTGTTTGCTATTGCCAATAGGGGCCTGAAACTTCGACGTCCAAATGTTTGGGCCGCGATCAGGTGTATTCCTGATTCCCGGATGGGCCGAAAAAGAATTTAAGCTAAGCCAATAGAAACAAGACACGTTTTTATAGAGGCAATTGACGAACCTATCCACATTCCGTTCATTACTTATCAGTAGTTATGACCAATTACCCATACGAGGTATCAATAAAATAAGTAAATATAAATATAAAAGTGGAGGTGAAAATTGAAGAACCCATCTTTGTTCCATCAAAATACGAATAATCGCATACATACACGGAAGGAAGAAAGAAGAGAAGCGGAAGGAGAGAGAGAAAGCGAGGAAAATGTCGGGTGTGACAGGTCAGACGAATGAGGAGGAAAAGAAGCCAAGCGATCAAGCTGCTCACATCAACCTTAAAGTCAAGGGTCAGGTCTGTGTTCAAGTTTCCTCCCCTTAAAATAGGAAAAAAAAAAAAATGAAAGGGGGAAAAAGATACTTCTTTTATTAGGTTTATTGTTTTTTGGCTTGTGGGTGTTGGGTTTTTTTCGTTCTTGAGAAGTGTGATTTGGGTTAATTTCTTGTTTATTAGGTTTTTCACCAGCTAATAAGGAAAGGGGTTTAAGGTTTTAATGGTTCTGTGTGGAGCTTGGAAAGAGAATTTAAAATTTGATTGTTTACATGTGTTTCATATGAGTGTTTATTTGGTGGGTTTTTTCTCTCCTTGACTGCGTGATTTATGGATTAGCAAGAGCAGGAAGGGCAGATCACACAGAATGTGGGTTATTTGTTGTTGTATCTTCTTTGTATTCTACCTTGGTTGCCGATAATAACTAGTTATAGCTATAGATCATCAGTTTAAGGTTGTTTTATTGAACAATTTACTGTGTAATTAGTGTTTGTGCCTTTTGGTTAAATATTATGCGTGTGAGTTTCCTGCAATTTCTAATGCATTAAAAGGTACAGTCTAGCTCCCCTTCGTTGATGGTGGCTCCTGTTTTCAACCTACCTGTGAGGGATTCAGGTTGAGGCTTTCTCTGGTAATAGCTCATATTTCACATCCTTGTTCATCCGGTGGTTTACTAGAGTTGCAGACTTCAAAATGTGCCAAATCATTGGTTACAAATACCAAAACAATCCATTTCATTTAGTTTCGTACCAGAGCTGATATTCTAACTTTTATGGCAGATACTAGGTTTTTATTGTTATTATGACATTTGACTTTTGAGAGTGCCTTCTGGACAATACCCCAAGTATGAAGACAATTAATTTGATTCCATTTATAGGATGGAAATGAAGTCTTTTTCAGGATCAAAAGAAGCACTCAACTGAAGAAGTTAATGAATGCATATTGCGATCGACAATCTGTCGAGCTCAACTCCATTGCTTTCTTGTTTGATGGCCGCCGTCTTCGAGCAGAGCAAACTCCTGATGAGGTCTCTCTCTCTCTCTCTCTCTCTCTCTCTCAAGCACACACATACAGACACAAATCACATGCTTATAATGATCTTGTGCTTAATGCTTTTCTTCTTTTTCAGCTGGAAATGGAGGATGGAGATGAGATTGATGCAATGCTGCACCAAACTGGTGGCACTCTGTGAAATCAAGCAGCAAGCTCTAAATGGAATGCTAATTTATCTATTGTAATTAGGGATGCAATGTTGTTGAAACTGCAATGGATGTTTAACTCTTATTTTAATAGGTTTCCAAACCTAAAAGTTAGCTTTGTTGGACAACGATTTTATAATCTTTGCCCTTATCTTTATTTTATGTTTCTGTTGCAAAGGTTTGAGTTTTCCTGTTGAAATTGCCGGTGTTAACACTTTTCCCTGTTTTAAGTTTAGGTGATGCATGAAGCAGATTGTTGCCTGTGAAATGATAGTAAGCAGTTGCTCTATTGTCACAGGGCATAGTTGTTGACTGATGGGTATGTAGTCCGCGAACTTAATGCTTCTCACAGGCTTATATTCTTCGAGGCTGAATTGCCGAAGTTCCCTACTTAGATTCAATGTAGGCTTCGTTTGGGATAATATATACTTTTCAAGCTCGAAATGCTTGTTATAACGCCTGTGGTACCAAATGTTATAGATACGGCATTATGATCGGTAAACCCGTAAGGAGATGTAAAAATTTGAAGGCTTTTTTCACTTATTTGATACAATACTGGACAAATTCTCTATTTACATCCTGTTGACTACGGTAACAGATCAGAGATATCCGAGAAGAAGAAAAGAGGAAAGAATAAAGGAGAAAATAACAGGTAGAAAAGATGGTAGGTGGGACTAGACATATGAAAGGAAAACCCAAAATGACAACGTAAAAAAAAGAACAAAAGAATGAAGTCTATCCAGCTCGTCCCATGCTCACCTAAGAGCAATCCAAGGACAATTGAAAGATGCACTGTTACTTCCATTTTTTGTTGGTACATTTCTGCTGCTAACTCGCTGTAAAATGTTTCTACTGTAAAAAAAAGGGCTTTTCTGTCCAAAGTCGCCCTCTTTGCACAACCTCTAAATTGTGTTCTTTCCCCAATCTGTTCCATTATCATTTTTCAGAGATAAGATAATAAGATAAATATTTTATTGTTTTCGTGAAAAAATATTGGAGAGGACCATAATAATGGATTTGATTGCAAGAAATAATCGTGGGGAAATACAATCTAAATGAAACAGATTAAAGGAATATGAATAACACGCTATATTCTTTGTATATGACTCTTTTTAAATGATGGAGGCCAAGACTACCTCCTATGATGTGTGCCGTCCAATTGATGTAAATCAGTGACTTCACTGCTTCCATCCTTTGCTTCTTGTTGTTCATGTTTTTGTCTCCACAGGGTCTTGACTGCTAAATCATCAAAACTTGATTCAGTTCTCCAAAGTAGGTGGAATCCACTCAAATCTGAATCCCGTGGTACACTTTGTGAATCCTTCAATGGTGTTGTAGGCACGTAGGAAGCTGAATGACCAACTCTCAGATTTTGAAGGATTGCAAATGATTCTCTCATGGCAGACATGGCTTCAAAGAATTGAGTGCAAAACACTAAAGCAACAGGAATGGAATGCAGTATTCCTGCATGAACATGACAAAGAGATTTTATTGCATGATTCAACGTTCTCCAAATAAGACCTGAGAATGGCATGAAAACATGCTTAAAGCACGTACAAACAACAATTAAAATCAAGGGACACAAAATGCTCAACATTTTCTTAACATACCCCCACACTGAAGGAGAATCCTTAAAGTTCTGACTCCACTGAAAATCAGCTACAGAGATGCAGTCAAGGCACCATAATCACTAGCAGCTTTCATCAATAATTCTGAAAATTGTTTCTGCAAAACCGAAGCAGCACCATAAACAGCCCAAATAGTCATTACCACACAAAAGTGCATCATAATCATTAGATGACCAACCTGATATTCAGCTTCTACCAGTATGCAATCCAGTGAATATGGTTGTTGAAGATGAGCTATGATACGATCCTGCAAATTTTTTGAGAGACAGAAATGAAGTAAAAAATAAAAGAGGTATCCAGTGGAGAAAACCACTATGATGTCTCGAAGAAATGCCACAAACATAGACAAGCCTCAAGCATGTCTAGACAAGCAGTGACACAAAAACCATCAAAACTCTAAGGTAACATAAGCCCTGCATTTTTGTTGACAGAAGCAAAAATGATTGAAAGAAACATTGAAGCTCAGGAGAGTGTACAGTATAAGCATGTGTAAGCCCACATCGTCCCATCTTACTCTTGATGATAGAGGAATACACTACAAAAGTAGGTAAGTGGAACTGACGCAAGAGTTTGTTAGCCTTGCGAATCTACACAATGCAAGACTTTAAAACTTGAGAATCTTTTACCAAGTTGACTCCTTGCTAAAAAAGGCACAAGTCCATCTCCAGACTCCGAGGATAAAAATTGTGTTAACAGTAAAAATTGGTACAGTGTAAAAACATTGAGTCATCAATCAAATATTTAGGAAAGCTAGTTTGTATGATCAGCTTAATACACATTGCTTAGGAAATTGTGATGAAGGAAAAATTCATGACATCATGCAAAGATTTTGCATGACATGAATTCAAATATCATGTCAATTGTACAAAAAAGGATATGATGTGTGCCGTCCAATTGATGTAAATCAGTGACTTCACTGCTTCCATCCTTTGCTTCTTGTTGTTCATGTTTTTGTCTCCACAGGGTCTTGACTGCTAAATCATCAAAACTTGATTCAGTTCTCCAAAGTAGGTGGAATCCACTCAAATCTGAATCCCGTGGTACACTTTGTGAATCCTTCAATGGTGTTGTAGGCACGTAGGAAGCTGAATGACCAACTCTCAGATTTTGAAGGATTGCAAATGATTCTCTCATGGCAGACATGGCTTCAAAGAATTGAGTGCAAAACACTAAAGCAACAGGAATGGAATGCAGTATTCCTGCATGAACATGACAAAGAGATTTTATTGCATGATTCAACGTTCTCCAAATAAGACCTGAGAATGGCATGAAAACATGCTTAAAGCACGTACAAACAACTATTAAAATCAAGGGACACAAAATGCTCAACATTTTCTTAACATACCCCCACACTGAAGGAGAATCCTTAAAGTTCTGACTCCACTGAAAATCAGCTACAGAGATGCAGTCAAGGCACCATAATCACTAGCAGCTTTCATCAATAATTCTGAAAATTGTTTCTGCAAAACCGAAGCAGCACCATAAACAGCCCAAATAGTCATTACCACACAAAAGTGCATCATAATCATTAGATGACCAACCTGATATTCAGCTTCTACCAGTATGCAATCCAGTGAATATGGTTGTTGAAGATGAGCTATGATACGATCCTGCAAATTTTTTGAGAGACAGAAATGAAGTAAAAAATAAAAGAGGTATCCAGTGGAGAAAACCACTATGATGTCTCGAAGAAATGCCACAAACATAGACAAGCCTCAAGCATGTCTAGACAAGCAGTGACACAAAAACCATCAAAACTCTAAGGTAACATAAGCCCTGCATTTTTGTTGACAGAAGCAAAAATGATTGAAAGAAACATTGAAGCTCAGGAGAGTGTACAGTATAAGCATGTGTAAGCCCACATCGTCCCATCTTACTCTTGATGATAGAGGAATACACTACAAAAGTAGGTAAGTGGAACTGACGCAAGAGTTTGTTAGCCTTGCGAATCTACACAATGCAAGACTTTAAAACTTGAGAATCTTTTACCAAGTTGACTCCTTGCTAAAAAAGGCACAAGTCCATCTCCAGACTCCGAGGATAAAAATTGTGTTAACAGTAAAAATTGGTACAGTGTAAAAACATTGAGTCATCAATCAAATATTTAGGAAAGCTAGTTTGTATGATCAGCTTAATACACATTGCTTAGGAAATTGTGATGAAGGAAAAATTCATGACATCATGCAAAGATTTTGCATGACATGAATTCAAATATCATGTCAATTGTACAAAAAAGGATATGTCACAGCATAGTTCGCTCTTCAGGAATGGATTTCTATCATAAAGATATCAAAAGCCTCAACATATTCACATTGGTAATGAATAGACCTCGCAATGAATTACCTTATTCTGAATGACATCTCTCAATATAGTTGCAATCCTCGCTAAAGTCTCAGTCTTCTTTTCCATTTCACTCCCGTGAGTCAAATGCGCCACATTTTTATCATCCTGAAGCACAATTCAGCGGAATGAATACTATGTGATGAACAGATTAGCAATGACGCAGTGCATTCAATTTTTAACTTGACCTCCAACTTGTCATAGACTTAAATGGACAAGAATACTTTACCTTTCGACCTTGGAATTGCACCTGTAGATCTGGTATTTTCCTTCGCACATTAGTTAATTCTCTTAGAACCCTAATCAAGTCATCATCCTTTTCCCCAGTTGCAGTAGACAATTTCTGGAGTTCTTCCCATGAAAGAGAAGCAGTAAAAAGAGTAAGAATGTCAACTCACCTAAGAGTGCAGAAAGCAGCAAAAAGTTGACACCGTGACAGAGAATGAGAGAGGGAGATACCTGTGAAGGGGGAGCAGCGACGGAGAGGGCATCGGACATACCCCCAATGCGCCGGAGTGGCTTCTTGCCGACCCAGGTAGTGTCGCTACCTGCCGACCCAGGTAGTGTCGATTCTCTCCCCCAAACACGGCCTTTACAATTTGTCTGAAAAGCCCTCTACACGCAGTGCGGTGGCACGGCAGCCTGAATTTTTAAATTTGATTTTACTGTTAAACAGTCGACGGACGCAAAACGGGTGAAGTTTTGCATTTTTCTGTTTAGAAGCGCCAAAAAGCCAGTGCCGGGATGCCATTACCTGCTCTGCTTTTCACGGATTTTGGATTTACCCACGCCCAGAGGTCCACTGGAATGAGCCGAAGAGGTCCTGGCGTTAGCAGTTTTTTGTTCCGTACTTCTTATAAGCCCAATTATGCTAAGTAGCAAAAAGCGGCCCAGCAGTCCAAAACACTTATATCTCGATTTGTTCTCTGCCCATTTTCCCCTGACTTCCAACTATCTAATGGGCCTCATACAGTCCTGTTACCTTTGATGGGCCTAAAATTTGGGCCATGTACAGTAACACCGGCCCATCAGATGACATGATCGTAGCCGCTGACTGTAAAAGTCTACGATTCGGGTCCAATTTTCTTAGAAAAGGCATACAAGCTAGGGTTTGTTATTCACTTCTCTATAAATAAAAGCTATTGTCTTGAAGCCTTTTACTCTGCTTCTGGCTTCATATTCAGGGGTTTTGCGTAATCTTCAGGGTATTATGTAAGAAAGAATTTTAGATTCATTAAGGTTTTAGACTTAGTGTTTTTCAACGAACTGTGATTTTCCCGATGAGGAAGAAAGCCCAAAAGATAGGAAGTGCCGTATGACACTTACAATCAGCAGCGGCTTCACTCACGAACCCACTTTTCCCAATCCACCAATCGGCAATCAGCTTGTTCGCATTGGTCGGGATCGTGCGGGCAATGGTGTACCGCTGTGCGGGTGATTTGAAACGGGTCTCTGAGGGGTATTAAAACTTGTATTTTGCTTGATTTATTTTGTGCTATTATTTTTTTTAAACCCTTTGTTTCGATATTGGAAAGGTCCAATGCCACGTCGCCGGTAGCCGTTTGGGCTCTGACCGGCGATGCTATGATTGGACGAATATCGATTTCATGTTTCGCTTGCTGATAGGAACCTGTGGATCTGACTATCAGGTGGTCCATGGAGCCGATTTCGGCGATTACATGTTTTTCAAAGTCAAAATTCTTATTATTGTTGTTGCGTTGAATAGTGATTTTCAATTAGAATGAAGCCAATGAGGATCTTATTTTTATTTAGTTGGAATTACCGGCTGAATTTTTAACTTTGATGTCACTTAGACTGGCTTATCTGAGGCTTCCAAGACATTGTTTTGGGTTTTTTTTTTTTTTTTCCCGTTTTGAAGCTTGTAGTTAGTGTTTTTTTGTTGGTCGGATGGATGTGTTAAATGTCATTTGCCGCTTGGCTTAGAGTGCTTAAATTAAACATCTAAACGGCCTGAAGTTTGGGGATGAACTACATTTATACTTGAACTTGGGACAATATCATATGAAGTTTTATCACAAAATTATAAAAATATTCCTAAAATATTTGAGAGCTATTACATTTAAATGCAGAAGTTGTTGACCCAACGACCGAAAATGGAAAGAGTAATATTTGAGGCTACTTTGCTTTACAATCCCTGGCCTAATTCCACGGAACATAACTGTGACATACGAAGAAGATGTAAGAAGCTTGGATTCGACTTATGCTTTGAATATGCATTTGATTGTCAAGGCTGAAGCCGCATTATGATCTGAATTTTGAAAATGAAAAAGCTTGAACATTCCTTAATCAAGCTCTATCGAGTCATTGTGTAGAGAACTTTGGATACACAGAGAGGCAGGCCCGAGCGAAGTTCTATTATTAATGCTCTACAAAATAGAAGCAAGCATGAAATGCTTACAATCATATGCTGGACCTTGTGGTCCACAAAAAATTGATTAATAAAATTGAAGAGAGATCAGCGTTTGGTTAAGGCGCTTGTCAAATGTTGTCGGATATACAATTCTACCGAGGGCATGGATCCTTCGTGTTAATTCAATTTGGCCGTAGAATTACTCGGTCACTAAGTAGGTGGAAAGAACCTGTTCAGATTGAATGGTAAAGTGTAGAACTCTTCATTTCTATTGTCTCCTCGAAACGTTCTGAATTTCACCCACCATGGCATTCCGCGATCTTTCTTCGACTTTTCTACCTCCAGCGTGTTGTCAAGAAACACCGCAACAATCAAACCCACGGTGGGTGGGGACGAGAATAAGGTGTTCAGAAGAGCATTAAACTGCAGGATGAGGCCCAAACCGTCAAATATAACATGGCAACTGGGAGTCCCCAAAGGCACTGAAAAATATTCCAAATTGTTTTTGCTGCACATGGACAGAGAACTGCACCAAAAGGCATGGCCAACAGGGCTATATAATTTTTTCTTTCATTGCTATTAGTTTGACAAAATGTTAGTTTTAAATAGAACAAAATGACCTGAAAGTAAATTTGGTGTTAATTGCAGTTTGACAAAATTTTCTAATATACAGTACTCACCCATCCAGCCCGGGTATGAACAAGACCACGGCGTGTAGGGTTCCAATACTCATCGAAGAACTGGGGCACAGAAATACCAAGGAAAAGTGAAAGCCCAGTAATCATGAGGTTTCTCATTGAGTTCATGTTTGTGAACTGAAGAAATGATAGTCCAACGGAAGCTGAGAACAGAAAGGATTTGTTAGAGGATGTCATTAAGATATTGAAACAAGACATTGTATTCAGTTAAACTTGATGACATACTGACGAGGCCAAAGAGAATGCAGTACAATGCTGCAAATATTGGGAAAGGTATTGATGCAAACACGGCTCCAAATTTTCCTGGAAGAACATAAAACTAAGAATTAACAGTGTATAAAGAGTTGAGATTTGATACTAATCAAAAAACCATTGGAAAAAATAAACTGGAATGACTGCAGCATGCAACACTATCCTGTTTTGTCAAAAGAGCTTGTGGCAAATCATGATTAGGAGGGTGAGAGGGGTTTAAACAGTGAACAAAATAACTTTGGACTGTCCTTTTCAGAAGAATTTCAAAATGATTTATAAAATCAGTTGGCTCAATATCTTGAATCAGGTGACAGGTCCTGGTAAGCGAAATTTTATGGATCCTGCCTGTACTTCAATGCTTCCTCCTTGGCTCATGCCCAAAGTTCCCCATTTCTTAGGAAGGTAGCATGATCATTATATACCAACCTAATGTAGAGAAGAATATCATGAAACCAGCAGACAATTGAACAACTCTGCGACTTCCAACTCGGGTTAGTCCAAGTAGTCCCACATTTTCCCTGAAAAACAAAGCCAAGCTCTCTATCAAGGGCAAATAGCATAATAAAACAACGTGGTTATGGAAGATGCAGCTGCAGATGACTAAGTAGGTGCCCTACACAGAAACAGTAGAACCGGTGCCTGTCCCAAAAAGACCATCAAGCAATACTCCAATGCCCTACAAAGACAGAAAATTTACCCCACAATGACTATAAGAGTGTAAAGGCATGCATGTGAACAAACTGATTTGAGTTCAATTTCTCCTGAATATAATCTGATGGTGTTGGCAATCTCTTAGATGTGTGTTGGAGCACTGCCAACACATGCCAAAGTGGATACACAGAAAGAGTGACAACTGCAACAGCTTACCTGCCAGCCAATGCCTCTGCTTAACACATAAGCAGGAGGTGGGGTGGCAATAGCTAACCGAGATGCTGCCTGGTATGCACCTGTGGACTGAAACATTACATTAAAGGCACAAAGTCATCCAATGATCACACTTTTTCCTCATACAAGGCTAAAAATATTTATCACTATCCAGGGAACTGAATAATCAACATGTTGTCAGAAACAAGATGACAGGCTGATGGCAGGTCACTGAAGTTATACCTCAACCATGGACACAAGAACTGCTGACATCATGGCAAATGAATGAGCTGCTGAAAATGTGGGTGGTCCCCACTGCAAGGGGTATGGAAATTTGAACCTAAAGACAATTGCAATCAGAATGCGACAGCCAGCAAAACTAAAGTTCAGTGGAGAAGAGCCAATTCTTTAACTTACCATGGGGCCGTAGATATAAGGTCCGCTTTGTCTGTACGGCAACTGATTTGAGTTAGAAGTGGCTTATTGCGGTAAGCCCCACTAGCAGTTAAAATAGCGGAATAAATCCACACTATTGAGATGCTGATCAACACTGGAAATCGTTCAAATATCGGAAGGTCTCTAAATGGTCTCACATGCTTTAGATACTGAAGTTCCAAGATCAACAATGTGTGAGAAAAAGAGAAAATTACTGTAACAGTGCCACCTCCATTATAAAAGACGACACTTACTTGTGAGAATCCAATAACCACCAGCAGCATTGGTAACCCAATTTCCACGCAATTGCCCAACTGAACACAATATTGCAAAGCAAACTTATTAACTTTTCGAAAAGAAGAGACAACAAAGCACAGCACAAGGAATATTAAGATGTTCATCGATCGAAGTAATTGCCATGGAAATGCTGCAAAAAGATTTTTCAATAATATTTTGAAAACAGAAACAAGAACAAAATTTTATGGCACAAAAAAATCTTTGATAATTACCATTAAATAAAAAAAGGAAAAGGAAAAAAAAAAACAAAAGATGGTATTCCATTGATATAAGCATTATTTAGGAGGAGGAGATCCAGGGTAAGAAGCATGTAGGTTTCCTTCGCTTTAGTAGAGAACTTATTACTAGAATATTACAAGTATTTGAATTTAATTGATGGAAGAAGTTCATGGCAACACATACTGCAGGAAATCCTCGCTGAAACAATCCCAAACCAACCAATCCAACCACAGGTGCCATACCCAGAGGACTGAAAAACCTGCCAATATGTTAGAAAGCAACCTTGCATGTCAGATGAAGTTAAAATAAATGTTAATCACTCTGTTAAGTTTTACTTGCCTCGAAAAGAGACCCCAAAGTTGGCTGTAACCTAGGATGATTTGTATGCTTGATGCCACAATCAAAGCTCCCTGGATAGCTTGCATTGTTTGTATAAATCTCTGCAAACGAATCACATTGGAAGATCTCTTTCAATTAACCTAGCACATAAGAGAGTTATTAAGTACAACTTTTGATAAGGGATACGTTCCTGATATCTATTGGGATCTGATTGGCAACATCAAGGTGACATATTTGTAGGCTTGGGTATACATGACAATAACTTCCTTGCACTTTCCAATTCAAACCGTATGGTAATGGCATGAAGTTTACCTTTCCATACATTTAAACATGAAAGAGATCTCTTGGTGTGCTATTGTTACAAACACATCCATTATACTAAACATTAAATTTTGCATTTTTGGTCACTCAATTTGACAAGGAAACTCAAAATTAGGTCCCAGGCCCACATTTGTAACTTGTCAGTCGGAAAATTTCTCTTAGGAATGCCTGACATCAAAAAATTGAATCTCTAATTTATTACTACATATTTTCTTAGTTTTCCACACTCAAATGCCACAGGTGATAAGGTTTTCTCCCGCTGTTCTCTTAAAGGGTCCCAAAAAGTGTATGATATAAACAGAGAGAAAGACAAAGAACAGGGAACTTACTTCATGATGGTCAGTTATCTGTTGCAATGAGGAGTCACTTATTATATAAGCTATTGGGATAACATACGCATAGGATCCTCCCACAACTGCTGGCAACCTGGTTCCAAAAAGTGCTTGAAGAAGTGTCTTTATACCAGCTACAAAGAGCAGAGTCTGTATTACCCTTGATTTGTCACCCTGGTTGAATGAAAAATGATATTGTCAAGGAGAGAATGAAAGAAGAAACTAGGTAAGTTGAAAGAAAAAAAACACAGGTAAGTTTGGATAAGAAAAAAAAACTATAGACTTATAACAGTTACAACTTACAAATATCTCTAAGTAATTTTTAGTCTAAACTAGTCATATTCAATCACCACAAGTACCCAATCCACAAAAAATTTTGGAAGGGGAAAAGAAAAACAAAATGATCCAGAAGGAATAACCATTCCTAGCAAATGAAATTTCAACTTGAAAGTGTCATTAGGTGGGACTAATAAATTGGGGTTGAAGGATTTTCAGGTCCCAGCAAGCTAATAATATAAAGAAAAACATTTCTAGAGAGCAATTTACTCTACTGAAACAGGTAACTCAAAGGGCATCAGGAAGTAGAGGCAGGTTAAGAAATAAGAATCTTACGTCACTGCCACCCATTGCGGGAACTAGTAATGAGGGGATCATAACGCTTGTACCCAGCATCAGGATGTAGTTTTGAAATGCTAATATGATTGTTTCAACTGCAAGATAAAAAGAGATGTAATCATAAAACCTGGGACTAAATAAGACACTTCAGATACATGAAATTTGAAATTTGCAATTCATAAAAAAGGAAGGTTTAATACAAAAAAATTCAACATCAATCCTATCCAGGCATCTTAAATCACATTTAACGCAAACTTTCCATGTCATTCTAAGCTTTTTTTCATTTCTGGATGTTCTTACTGATATTTGATACTCAAGGTATAAATGTAGTAGAGAAATGGATGGTATTCAACCTTGGTACATGAATTCAATAATCTATATTTGCACAAGATGTGTTCCATCGATACTCCATGAATAGATCCTAAATTCCAAGCCTTCTTGATAGGTGAGTTATTGGAACCATGCTAATCTCCTAATTAATAAGGATTTTATTTAACTGCACTCACCCCTGATCATATTCATTTTTGTTCTAATAATTTTGAACATCAAGTTGGGTTTAATTGAAAAAGCATAAAAAAACGATCATGTCCTTACATATTCCAATTTTAGATCAACATAATCCAAATCAATGAATATTTACAATGCATAACTTCTAGGTTATTGGAAAAAAAAAAAAAAAAAACGGAAATAACAAAGAAATGAGGATTTGATGCATCAAAGCTGCTAGCATTCTCAACGAGAAACGTAATCGATGCATAATAAGTGCAGTCTTCGAACGGTCTTTCATTATTGACACGGAGGCAAGTAAATATACAATAATCTCATAAATAAAAACGATAAAATGCAAAAGATAATTAGAAAGAAAAACAAACAAAAACAGAATGCCTAAGTTCCTCAGAGTTTGTTTCGCTTGTCATGTTCTGAAGTACATTGTCTCTAACTGTGTCCGCCAAAAACTTCTCAAGTCATGAATAAGACAAAGTTGAACCTTAAAATACATGCATTAAGTTCAGTTTCTGCAATGCTACAGTTCGGTAATCTCATACTTGCGGGTATACCAAAGATTTTCGCCATATCCCCGCCAGCGGTTCGGCGAGACAGATGAAAATAACAAAGGAGATTTTGATTTTTCTTTTTTTTAAAAAAAAGTGTTAGCTCAAATGTTTTGTTTTTTCCGAAAAAAAGAAAAGAACAAAGAGAGAGAGATAGAGAGAGCACGTACTCCAAGGAGGGTTAGAGTCTATGCAGTACTCGAGGTCTTGAAGTTGCTCCATGGGAGGATGGCTGATATCCGCCATTTCTACGACTTCTTGTTTAACACAGAGGGAGAATATGGAGAAGAAAAAGAACCGAAGAAACGAAGAACAAGAAGGAAGGAAGGAAGGAAGGAGAAACTAGAAACAAAGTTAAGGCACAGATATAAAGTGGGAAAAAAAAGTAAGCAAAAGAAGAAAAAATAAAACAATTTTTTAAAAAGAAAAGAGGAGAATATTTTCCAGTGCCTCAAAACCAGCTAAAAAAGCGCCTCCATGACGCCACCTTTCTGCCTCCTATAAGCTTGTTTCTTTAGAAATCAGTCTCGTACATTTCGAGTTACTCCTGGTTTTCTGTTTAATTACCAAATAGCCATCCCGGGCCCACGTTTCTAAACAGACAAAATGAACCATGCATGTCTATATATATATATTTCACTCATGTCTGGTCTTCCCCGACGTTTGTTACCATATTATAGCTCCGTGGTCGACGGCGTCGTATTGCAGAGGGAAGGACTATTTCTCATGTCCTTACCGTTCTTGTTATTTGTAGTTGGGGTCCCATCACGTGACCAGTCGCAATTGCTTATCAAGTGATTTAATGGGGAATTGATGGAAGGCTGACCCACCTTCCTGTAAGGTAACTTTTGCAACAGCATTGAAAAATCAGCATTTGAGAACCAACCTGGAACCCCTTTGATTCATATGGGGTGGAGGTGGACCCACCTGGTAAAACGCTGCAAATATTGCTGTGCCTGTAGGAGAATGGCAGAGTTGGGCAGGGTTGGTGAAGTATTCAAAATGAAAGCTCATCTTGAATTGCCACCAGATGTGTGATTAATCACAGCCGCAGTGTCTTAATGGCCTTAATAAACCACTCTGTAATTTGTGGACAAGAAAAAAATATGATATATTTCACAATATAACTTATTAAATTGGATAATTAATGTATTTAATAAAACGATTTTTAATGAATAAATTAAACTAATTTAATTATTTAAAATACCGTACAATTAAAAATTGGGAAGGATAGTGGCAAAATGGTGAATAGCGAAAAGTAGAGGGGGGAGAATACTGGAAGGACACAAGGTAAAAAGTCAAGGGAGTGGGATTTGGGGCGACGTCCCACGGGCGGGTAGGCTTCGGCTTGGCGGGGTTTGAGTTTGGTCCGAGCTAGGCTTGAGATCTTAGATGACATTAGCTTTGTTTCAGTTGTTACCCTAACAGTCTCTCGCTCTCACGATTTCGACGCATCCCTAAATATCTGATTCCCCAATTTTTATGCGAACCACGAAGCAAACCAAATCAAACCAAACCCATCCCTAAAGATACTCCTGCCCGTTTTCCCCTTTCGTTTTCAAACTTTCGAGATAAGATTACCGGAATCTCTTTCCCTTTGCATTATCACTGTCCATTATCCAGCAACATTTTTAGGGACTAACCTCGCTGCTTCGTTTCGGTTTGGGTATCCGGTAGCTTCGGCCTTTCTGTTTTTTTTTTTTTTTTTTTTTTTTTTTTTTTTTTTTCCAAGAAGCAATGAGAAATTTTGGGGGCTTGGGCTTGGGCTTGGGCTTGGGGCTTGGGCTTGGGCTTGGCGGAGTAAGGGATCATTCGACATTTTGCTGTCGTGGAATCTAGTTTTGGTCTCTTAATTCTTGGCGTCCTCCGAAACACACCACAACCGATTTTTTGGTGCGAAGGTGGAAGAAAACCTTTGGCTTCAAGAAACCGACACAATCTATATTTTGCTTACCGAAGTAGATATGGAAGGAAATTGTGCGTAATCCTTATTTAAAACCCACCATCGTAAATAGCATAAAAATCTAGCCACCTTTATGGGCACAACAGACATAAAGAACGAACAATCTCAGCATTTATTGAACCAAATACGAGAAAATGACAACGCAGTCGGGGGAGATGTCTTGATTTCCATATGTTCAAGTTTGACCAATTTGGGATGCATTCGAATCTGGTTAATGACAATGCGGTTATATTATAACCCTAACCCACCTTAATTAAAAGTAATAAAAAAAAAAACAGAGAGAGATACAATATATTTTTTCCGAGATTGACAACGAGTAAGATTACAATAGACAAAAATATTGGATTAACAAATGGAAAAGAGACCCTTGGGCTTCCATTTTAACTATACTATCACCAAGTTTTTTTCCATTAATTTTATTTCAATAATATTTTTAATTTGTATATCTATGGCTAGACTGGAGTATTTAGTTGATAAAGAATTGTTTAAAGGGGATATCCAAAATGCGAATCCTATAAGCATTCCTGAGTCACTTGAAACACAGGCATTACATTAAGTAAAACTACGATTACTGTCCTTATGTCTCACGGACAAAGGATTCTAATTGGTTCCAAAGTCCAACTGCGTATCATCGTTTTGCTGCTTCTGTACCCCACGCCTTCTTAGGGGAATAAGGCCTTACGGCTCTTCCAAGACAAAGAGGCAGAAAGGTGGAAACAGAGGGCCATTGATGTTGTCAATTGGTCAAATCTTCCGGGAGAACTTTACGAGCATATTTTGGGACGATTAAAATATGCAAAAGAAGTTACTCGATTTGGTGTCGTAATGCAAATCATGGCAATCAGTTGCTCCTGAGGCTCGGCGCCGACCTGTCACCGCACTTTGTCCAATGTTGTCGTTAAATTCACGCGGGTGGGACAATCATTATGGAAAGCAAAAAGTAAGCCGGTTCTTCGATCTTTACATACATTAAGCTTCTTCCCATCAAACTAGCCATCCCCAGTAACGGTCTTATCACCAGCACGTTACTCGAGGTTGGCTGGGAATAATACCAGGTTATGATATTGACCATGGAGAGGAATACCTTTTAAATTCATTGTCAGGATTAAAAATCCAACTTCCTCCGCTTCCGTTGCTAGTCCACGAGCTTGTTCTTGTCGGCTAAAAACAGGCCGGGGAAGAACCTTGGACAGCATTAACAATGGGGCCTAGGAACAGGCAACATTTATTGGACCCTTGACACCACTTATTACCCAAAATAAGTTGCTACGTGGAGAGGGGAGCCCTTTTTCAGCCCGAGTCGGGCCAGGCACTGTGAGAGATTACGGGGGAGGGAGCCCTTCATTGGAGCCCGCAGCTGCCCGGAGTTACACTCGGGGCAGATACTCTTGCTATTTCTCAATTGATTCACTTTTTGAAGCAAGTTAACTTGAGTGAAAGACAAAATTGAAACCCGGTCAACGGTGCAACAATCTCGCCCGTCCTTATTTGCACATGTTTTTGTGTGCATTTTAAATTTTTTGTACTCTTAATATTTATAGTTGGTAGTTTTAGTAAAATACAATTTAACAAAACATCCTATTTTGAATGAAAAAAATATCAAGTGAACTATATGGAAAATCAAAGGAAAATTTTACCAGAGGGCAAAAACTGATTGAATTCAGCTCTAATTTCTGATATTTGTATTTTTCTTTTTCCCCAAGCGCACATCGAAACAACATTCTCTCTTTGCAAGCAATATTGCCTAATCTGACCCATCAACTCTCTTTTCCCATGCCATGTTATCCGCTAAAAAAATACAATGAAAGCCTAAGAAGCAAATAATTTTTAACGGTAGATCATATGCTTGATCGACGCACCTCCTCTCCTAGTAGATTTATTTAGACCTAATTGCATCTACTCCTCTCCAAATTTGGATTACAGCAAGTGGGAGTTACGAACCATTGAGTTTGACTTGAGGACTGGCCAAGAGGTGTAAGGAACAATTTTGATAGAGCTCGTTGGGAAATTTTTTGCTTCATGGTTTACAGCGGATATTTCATACTTACCCCGCATCACTACAGGTTGAGATCGATATTATAAAGATGAAATGGAATGTACACTCCTACTGTAAGGGGAATGCTGCAACAGGTCTTAGTCTAAGCTTGGAATTAAAGTCCTCATCATGTGCCATCATGCATACTGTTTGCTTATTTTATTACTACTTTCTTGTTTTCCCCCACTAGGTCAAGAGGTTAGCTCTGATCGAGACGGAAGATATGTCTAATACTCGGAAACGGAATGAGACAAACCACCGAGCTCTCCGCCCCCATTTGGTCATAAATCACACAGCTGCCAGTGCAAACAGCTTTTCTTCGGATGAATTTTGTTTGTGACTCTCAGGAGGACTTCTCCATGATTCTTAAAGGAGCATTTCTGCTTGAGGTATTCGTCGTCGTGCACTTTCTATAATGGCATTGCGCACATTTGTTTTCTTCGGTTTACATAAAGGATTTAGATGTTGTATTCTGGTTTTAGCCCAAAATATCTCTGAGCTTTCTCCTCTAGTGTCAATATTGCCCATTTGGAATATAACTAATAAACCTAAGATCTTAAATTCCAGAATTTAGAATGGACCTGGAAATGGAACAATTTAATTGCCACCAGCAAGCCACGAGTGTTACAGGAATCTGGGTAATTTGTGTCTGATGAAAATATGACCCGCAAGAGCCAAAATTGAAAACCGTAAATATGACTACATTGGATTTTCTCAGGGTTCTTTCCTCTTAATTTCATTGTATTCATTCTCTTTCATTGAAACCAAATATGGTGTAAATTACCAAACAAGAAGGAATCAAACGACTTTCAAGCCTTTTTCCAAGTCGCAATGAAATTGATGTACTCTTTCACCACTTCCCCGGACTGAACCGAATTGTGACTCAGATTGAAATTCCAAAATCAGCACGCACATTCTAAATCAACCAATTCAAGATCACCATCGCTGCTCTGCTCGTAATAACGTTGGTCGGCATGAATGTGAACGGCACTTTCCTTTTGCTTCTTTTCTTTTCTCTTCTTCTTTGCATTTCTTTTTGTAGGGAAAAATTAACGTTTCCAAGGTTTGCCAGGTGACCGGTTAGGATTGGATTTGTATTTTCTTGCCCAACCCATTTGCTTGCTTTGGTTGAATCTTGCTTGGTTCCATGTAAGAACACGTCGAAATCTTCTAATACGGTTCAGTAATGCCAATCCCATACACGACACACATCAAGAAGACGCGTCGCCGGCAAGAAGTTTTACCGAATGAAACCTTGGATGCGATTTAGCGAGTGGGCCCAACCTCGAAGGCCTAGAGCTAGTCTTGGACCCATTCCCATAGCCCGGTGCTTGAATCTAAAGAATTGCTCAAGCCTCAATCGAAGAAGAATCCAAACTAATGGACAGGCCGGGCCGCCGAGGAATCGCGACCGTGCCGCTGCAATGTACAAAGGTGCAATTTTTTGGGAGCCACCACTAGGCCATGCACTTACTTTACAAGTTAAAAGGGCTAAACCTACCGGAGGCCCAATAGGGTAAACGGAAAAAAATCGAGTTGGATGACGTTTTTGTGGACCGGCTAACCTTGTGAGTTGTTAGCTTGGATTCAGGAGGTTGCTATGTGTGTGGTGCCAATAGAATGTTACCATTTGTGCCCCAAAAACAAATATTGCAAATTATATCGATTTCAAGAAGGTGAAAATGTTGGCAATACACCTTTACAACTTGAATTTTAACTTTACACAAAAACAAGGAGCAGCAAAATGAGGTCACTTTTTGCCTTTTCCGCCGAGAAACCAATGGGGCTTGAGCACTACTGTTCGGCCCACGGAAAATGTAAATTGAGGAAAATTTCCACCCACTACTCATGGGTTGTAATTATTTCTAAAAAGAAGCAACCAAAGGCTGATTATGAAGGTGGTCACCCTTTTGGTCCTCCTCGATATGTAACAACTTCGCAAAAATTCCAACCAGCGGCGCCGTATTATATGTGCATGCCTCTGTTTGCATAAAATTCCCCCTTCTGTCCGCAAAATTGTCTTGATTATCAGGTCCTCCGACCAGTGCTCCGACTAAGACATTCGGGTTCGGCTCCGGCCGGTCATACCAATTATCGTACCCCTGGGTGCACCCAATGAACCCCTTGCTCTTTCTATACGCCACAATGGAGGCTCCTCTATGGTGCACTCTTGTTGGGTAGTTAGGACCATACCCCACTAAATAACTCATATTCATTGGGTTAGACCCTATTATATAATCAGCTTGAGATTTAGCAAAATTGAGCACCTCTTCGTGACCCACCAATCCTCCATGGCACTTGAGCTTTTGATCCGAGTTTTGAAGGAAATCAGAGTATATGGTGAGAAGGAACGCCGCCGTTGAAACGTATTGCATATTGTTCCATTGCCGGATGTACAAGAGGCCTCCAGGAGTGCGATCCACATTGCTACCATTGTTTTTGTTCAAGCATGAGCAAATGTAGTATTCGGCCTTCGCTTGGTATTGCTTGAGTATGTGACTATGCTCTGTGTGGTTTCCTTCTACAAGCAACTGCAGGTATAAATCTCTGTCAGGAAAAAAGACAACTGAAATCTGAATCCAACAGGGACATAACTAGAACCCCCTTCAATGGTATGTCAGTAAATATCTATCCACATATATATATATATATATATATATATATGGCAGACAGTGATTTCAAGATTGGACAATTTATGCATGTGCATCATGTGCAGTCACCAGTCACATTTCACCTTCAACCCAGGTTTAAAGACTTAAACTCCTCAACAAACATCCGATGCTGTCCACTTAAGGAGAGAATTATTGCAACGATTGGTCTAACCACATCTAGACCTACCCTGATAAACAAGCTTGTAGAATTGTGTCGTATCTAAAAGACTTAACAGATGGATCATATACAAAAGAATTGTGTCCTTTCACGTCTTTTTGTTAATGGGGACCCACAGTCTGTGAAGCAGACAATCTCTGCTACCTGCATATGGTCATGGTGTCCATTTCCTTTCCTGTTTCTCGCTACCCTTTCATTGAAATAACTTTATTCCATGCTGTATCACAGGATGAGCCATTGAGGTGCTCCCCCAGCAAGCATAATTAAGTGGCACGTTTGTATTAGAACCACTCTAAGTCTAAACTCTAAAGTACTGTCATTCAACGCATCACTGCACATGGTTTCATGCTCCTGAACCCTTTTTCTTTTATTTACCCCTTTTCAGTTTTCATCTCAGATTTGAGAAAGATATTAGCACACGATACCATAAGTCGGGCTCACTCAACCTATTATCTTTATTAAAAAGTAAAAGTGGGGATATAATTAAAGTTCAGCATGCCATATTTCATATTTCAACTATGGGCAGGAAAAAGTAAATCCTATAAAGATGGGGATTTGAGAAGTCACAATCCCTACACAGTAACAGGCGGCACCATTTTTCAAGCAGAACCATTGGCCAGAGAGAGAGAGAAGAAAATTTTACCTTTGAGGCCATAACTTGCAGGCCAGCGTACTTGACATCCCAACTGAACTCCGTGATGGCCCAACAAATCCCACCAAAACTGTGAGCCTTGTTAATAACGTATTTCAAATACTCCTCATTGTCGGTGGCCTTGTACAGCCACATGGCTGCCCACAACAACTCATCCATGTACCCACTGACCGACGCATAGTATCCCTTCACCACCCCAATGCTTTCATCATACTTCCCTCGATACTTGTCTCCAAACTCGAATAACTACACCCAAACAAACAAACACCTTTATTAGTTAAACTAAATCCATTAGAGCCAAAAATATACCAAAATTTAGTAAAAAATAAAAAAGTATACACCCATATTAGTTTCACCCGAGAGTAGTGAGTGGACTAAGTAGAATTCCAGTTATGGATTATTTTTCCCTATCTATTACTCAAATTAAATAATTTCACATTGGTTGACCTGCTGAGCGTGGTGCAATAGTAGGTGAGAGTAATGTGGATTAGTTTTCTTGAACACTATTGATGCTGCAGCCATTGCCGCTGCAGTTTCTCCCGCGATATCCGAGCCGGGATTGTTCTCATCAATCTTGTAGGCTTGCCGTGATGTGGTCATGTCCTCGGGCCGCTGCCAGCAATAGTGGTCAGTGTCACCATCACCCACCTGTTGCCACGAGAATTAATGTAGGCATGGAATGACTAAAATTCGAGCACTAAACGTGATCAAAAGACAAATTAGGCGTTTGAATTTAAGAATTGTTCTGTAGTGCACCTGAGCCCACAGGACATTTGGGCTGGTGTGTGCCTTGATGAAATAATCAGTACCCCATTTGATAGATTCCAGTGCGTGCTCCAATTCTCCAGCATTGGCGATCTGATCACGGAATTCTATGACACCCCACGAGAGCATTGTCACTGTGAATGATGTCGGCAGCCCGAATTTCACATGGTCGCCTGCGTCGTAGTAGCCTCCCACCAAGTCCACCTAATGCGTCAGCGCCATAAATCACGCTATTTTATTAACAGGTGTTCACTCTTTATGACGCAAATAACACACGCATAATCAATTTGGAACGAATTCGAAAATTTGTTTGGTAAATATTCCACTTTCATACAAACCCCTTGTTCTAAGCCGTCGGTGAGGCCGGAATGGTCACGCCAAGAAACACGCTGGTTGTAGGGTAAGCGGCCGGAGCGTTGGGATTCGAAGTAGAGTAGGCTCTTTGTCAATGCGTCGGCGTAATCAAATGCAAGGCTGCTCCTGGTGAAACTGATGAAAAGGAAAAACAAAGCACACCAATAATGTAGGGTAAGCCTGGGGATTTTTGAAGTCCCATACAGAGATAGCCTCTGTTTCATCTTCTTCTCCATTCCCTTTTGCCTCCTACGAAGGAGCTTTCTAGGAGCAAAGGGAAGGAGTGGATGGGAAAAGAGTAAGAGCAGAGTCACAAGACAAGAGACACACTAGTCTTTATTTTTTGGGATGTGTCCTTCTTGCCCTTTTGTGTACGCTTCAATACGTCTCTCATTGGCATTTTGACTTTCACATGACAACGTGAAATGCCTTTACTTTTGCTTCTCTCTGCATAGTTACAACCGTGATTTGTGCAATGAGTTATTTCTTTGTTGCTCCTTTCGTTGCTTGTTTCTGGAGCGAAATATGGAAAAACGGCGTGAACCGTGGCAGGGTGGAATTTATGTAAAGGCTAAGTGGGTTTTTGTTCCTTTCTTTTTTTCTAAAACAAAAATAAATATATTTAAGTGTCTCAAATTAAGCGTTATGATGCCTTTCAAATTTCCTTGTTTTCATTTTTCTATTTGGGCATTTTACTGGGTAAATATTTGGTTCCGGTCCAGGAAAAATTCCAAGTGTTGCGTACACTTAAAGCTTGTTCACGTGGTCGTGATTTCGATACTATTTTCTGCCTTATTATTGGACGATCTTTCCCCTAGGAGAGGAAGATGGAATACACTAATGGTTTAGAGGTTTTTCTGATGGTCTTGGAGCAAGGAAGTGGAATCATCCCATTGCCTCCGCTCCAGAGGTCCCGTCCATCCTTGTCTAACAGATGGGTCATGGGAAGCTCGTGGACAAATGTTGAAAGGTTGATTGGAACGGTATAATGTATTTTCAATCTGGTGGGCCCTATCAACAGAATAATGGCTGTTCTTGATGACGCCAATTATTCCAAGATTGCCGCTTCCGCATTACCTCGAATCAGTAAAAAGTATCATAATTTCATAATTATGTCTAAGCGAGGCACATTGCCAATGACTTGGATAAATTCGAAAAGTAACCACTCATGCCCCCGCGGACAGTGCTTTGTTTGTCTTTGAGCAGTATATTTTTTTATTTTTTCAATTTTTAAAGCCAGCAACCTCTAAAACCCGGTGGTGGGCTCTTCTAAGTAGACGTCATGGACTTGACATGCACCGTACAAAATGTTTTTGTTTTTTCTTTTTTCGATACATAAATGCTAAAATCTTTGAAATCTAACCGGGTCACACTGACACTGTCGGTGCAACTCCCACCTCCACGTGTAAGAGACTCAACAGTACGGCCGCTCAACTCTGCTCCTCTATTAGCGGAAAACGGGTCCTCTAAAAGCGACACCGGTTTGGCAGGTCAAGTTGAAGCACCGCCTAGTCGTGGACCCGCCTTGTTCCTCGGCCGACATTTCGTTTAAAAAAATTCACTTAATTTATTAGAGACGTGCCTCCAATTTGGAAGTTGGTATTTGGAACAAGCTCTCCGAGGCCAATTATCTACGAATATATATATATATATATATATATTTTTTTTTTTTTTTAATAAATAATGGGAAGATTTTGATGGCTGGGGGTCGCAAGAAATTGCATTATAATTGGAGATTCCAAATGTTTTCAAGCTCACCCAATTGTCGGTGAGGTTAATGTCAAAATGGCAGACCAAGAACTTCAAGGTTGGCTGTCGAGACACTCTTCACTGGCACAAAGTGATTAGTAGTGAGCTAGGCCATGGGTCCCCAGTCGTGCTTTTCCCCATTTTCTGGGGTAAAATGTGCAGTGTTATAGATAAACGTGCATTTTATCTTCGTACATTTAAAAATATAAAAGATAAATAAAAGACCAGGCTTGACTTCCTCCTTGGGAAGTCTGCGACTCAATTCATGCCAGGTTAAGCTCACGGTAACTCAGCAGAAAAAGGTCAATTCGACTTCTTTCTTTAGCTTTAATTTTCCCACAAGATCCATTTTATACCGCGAAGGACCTTCTAAATTGTCTTCATTACCGTTCCAACTCCCAAGTGTGTGAGCCAGCTGGCTCCTTGTCCTGCAAGTACAAGAAGAACCCGTCATGTCGTAAAATCCGACAGGAATAAATACCTACGAATGTACCAAATCTATTATTAATCGTCAATATACTAGCCACATTTACTATAGAAAATTTAGAGCAAAGGACTGGGTCTTGGAGATTTTATGGACCAAGGTCAAAACGCGGTGCTCATAGGATTTTATACGGATCCTGGTCCTTTCTATTCGTCATAAATGTGCTCCTCCTTTGTGGGGCCGGTGGGCCGGAAGCCATCGCATGTATTTCCTTCTGGTATAGACTTAACAATTGCCAGGATGCAATCTGTCTCACATGTATAACCGGAATTGGCCTTTTTTTTTTCGGTTTAAGGGGAGAGTTTGATGCTCTACAAATATATAAAAGAAATATTGAATTTTTAGGTATGAATGCATAAAAATATATTAAAAATTTATGTAAAAAATTTTAAAAGTAAATAATAAATTTATAAATTTAATGTCCTGATATTTTAAATTAAAATATCATGTCTAATTTATAAATCATTATTTATTTTGTCTTTATTTAAAATTTTCCCTAAGTGGGAATTTTGCGGCGTCCGGCACATTTACGTTGAGAATAGTAATTGAAGGGATCCTCCGGGCTGTGTAAATGACAAGAATTTAAAATCCGTTACCTCTTTGGAAATCTCAGTTTGCAATCCAATTAGTACTTAGCATCTATTGCGCAAGGGGATTGGCCATGTTTCGAACCAATCCATCGGTACTGGCATCTTTTGGCAATTTGTCGCACATTATAAGCTAAACAATAAAAGTTGGGGAGCCCCTTCTTTAGAAGAAAAGAGATGAAAACGAAAAAAAAAAATCCCCTTTAAAAGGGAATCTGGTCCCCTCCGTCCAAAGGATCAGTCCTCTTAATGAAATCTAAGCTAAAATAACAATACCCTGCTAAAAAAATGACAGAAGTGTTTTTTTCTTTTATCCATATTTTATTTGGGACATGAGAAAATATAAATATTATGTGTTATTTCAGTAGACTGCTCGCATTGATTCAGTTTTTTAATTTTTAATTTTGTATACAAGCAAGAAATTTAAGTAAAAATGATATTAAATGTTAAGTATTAATAACAAATTTAATTAATATGATATTATTAAATTTTGTGGATAAATTTTGTAATAAGATAATCAGAATGCATTTTTTTGAATAAAAAATATTTTTTAAAAATATAAATTTACAAATTTAACTATCTTATTTGTAATCCCCAATAAGAGATAACATCCAACAAACAACATTAATCTTAAAAAAAAAAAAAATAGTCATATACATCCGACTACTAATAAGTGTCAAGTGATACCATTCAAGTCCACACAAAACCGGATCCTCTAACTCACAGGCCGCCCGACTTGGTGACGGTCCTGAAATATTGTGGGCCCTCTTTTATCAATTCTCATGTGGACACGTGGCATCCCGCCATCTCCACTCGAGCAAAATCGTTTAAAATTCGAAGGGACTCAGAGGTCCCACTTAAGACAGTTCCCGACGTTACCGTCTGAAACACGTGTATACCACGTGATCTCCCTCCCTCTCTCTCTCTCTCTCTCTCTCTCTCTCTCTCTCTATCCACGGACATTACACTACATTACCTTCTCAACCGGTTCGTCCGGTTCTTTATTGATGACAAGTAGCTGGTTGATAAAGTAATGCGTATCTGAAGCTGTTCCACTGTCTCGATGAGTGATGTGATTTATTGATTTTATCTATTGACCTTTTTATTCTCTACCTAAAACCAATATTGTAGATGGGAACTTGATATTGTGAAAATTAACTTTATTTATTTGTGGTCTTTTTTCAGGTGTTCTTCGTGCAGCATACTTAACGGATAAAGAAGGAAGACAGAAACTTCTAATTGCTAGTCACTTGGAAATGGTGAGTCTGCATGTAATTGCCAAACAAGGGAGTACTTAATTATTTGAGGGAAATGTGCCATCAGAGCTTTGACCTCTGTTTTCCTTTGAGTTTCAAGATTTGACCCGTGGTATAATCACTAATTACACTTGTTGCCCCCTGGATTGCAATGCTAAATCATTAATTGTCTGTGTGTGCAGGCAGTTTGAATGTTTCTTATGGTGTGTGCTATCAGCTTCATAATTGTTGAGGAGCTCAGTCACAACTTATCTGTAGTGGGAACTCTTAAGTCAGCAAGCTTATTGATTTACTGATCAAACTAACGTTCACTTATGCACATGTGAATACGGATAAGAGAGACCCTTCTCATAGACTACTATTATGCGGAGGCTCCCTACTCCTCGCATTTTGCTTCTTTTTCGCATTACATATTTCTCATCAAAAGATTATGTTAAAAGATCATTGTAGTTAGTAGCGCCTGACCAGAGAAATGCTCTCAACTAGCTTATGCTTGTTTCTTTGCTCTTTCTCTCTCTGTGTGAGTAGATAAGCTAGGGAAATTAGCTTGTGCCCAAAGCCTGAACATATAAGATATTAGTCTATATTTGGCCGGTAATGCTAGTTGGGATGTATTCCAAGTCTCTTCCCCTGTGGGCTGCCACAAAGATGGGAAGATAAAAAAAACTTTCTTGCCTAAACTTGGTCGCCATGTTATTCAATACAACTTCTTGTTGAACTTGCCCGACTGCATTCTCGTGTTGGTTGTTCATAAACTGGAAGCGCGAGTTCCTTTCCTGGATTGCTTAGAATGCTCATTCCTTTATGTCCCCACGAACCGCTGGAATTCAAAGCATTTGGTTTTTGCTATCCATTGAATTATACAATGAACTTGAGAGATCTCCATTGCTAACCCTTCTGCTTTCATAAACGCAGGTACATTTTCACATTTGAACTTGGAGCTCGCCCAGTTACTGATTTGATCATGCAGCAACCAAGACACGTGGGATAATTATGGGATTTAGATTTTTTAGTTCATTGGGGTAGGTATCACTGCCCTGTCTCGATGGTTTTCTTAGACATAACTAAATTCCTCCTATGCCAATTCTTGATGGAACAGGAGGAAGAGGTTGACTACTTGACTTGAACTTCTCGGACCTATTCAGATTTGTGTTGCTATCTTGTTCACTTCTTTGTCCTAAAATCCTATATCCCATGGCGCTTCTACTGAACCTACCTTTATATATTTAATCTACCTTGGATTCAGGTCGGCCATTTCCTGGTTGGTCTATTCTTTCTTGGCCTAGTGGAGAAATTGGGAGTCGCTCCAGTTTATAATGGCTTTGGCAGTTTTTTTTAATCCTTGGATATTTAGCGATGATTCTAATTGCTGCAATCTCTGAACCATGTAATTAAAATAAATTTCATTTTTTGTGTTCAATTTTTCGCCTCAACTTCTTTGCGTAAGAAATTATTAAAACACCTTGCAAGTCTCCATCAATCTCTAAAGGTTTCCCACATTTGCCATCTTCGAAAACGCCTCTCGCCAAGTCGCCATTTAACCAAAAAACCAGAGAGGCAAGTTCTACAAGGAGAAGGCTAGTTGCCAAACAGCGCATTAAGTAGCTAAAGGCACACGAATCATTATACAACGCCTTAACGACCTTTCACTAACTCCGTGCTCGTGGGCTTCCGAGAAATTGCCACGTGTACAAGCCAACTCGATCGCTTACAGATCGCTCTCAGTCAACCAAGTTCGATTCTTCTCTCCCCAAACATGTACGTACAGCTCGTCTTCTCGACGACCTCAATGTTACGTTAGCAATCTCACTGGTTGCGCTCAAAGCTCTAGGGTTTCGTTTTCCCCTCCTTCTGAAGTCCTATAATGGCGGCTTCTACTGAGATTGGCGGTGAAGATCGGGTGGTGGAGATGGTCGTGCAAGACTTGTCGGAATCCGCATCCGACGGTGGCGGGACAAGCTTCGACGAAATAACTCCTCTCATGAAGCCAAAATTCAATATTTTCTCCGTCTCTCACTCTCATAGAAGATATAGAGTAATCGAGCCCTAATCCCTTATTTCAAATTTGTTTTGCCTTTTCTTTGAACTCTTTTTCTATTCCGATCGATAACATTTGTTGTTAAGATTCTTTGCACAAGCAAAATCTAGTGATTTTCATCCGTCTTTTTGGTCTTTTTGGGGGTATTTATTTGCAGGAGGAAGCAAAAAGAGTGTCTGATACAGAGGCGTCTTCTGTAGTGGCTCCATTTATTTTGTGGGTTTGGAGCGGATCCAGATACTCGGGCCTAGTTTGTGTTGCCCTATCATCAACCATCTACTTCTCAATGGAAGTTCTTTCTAGTCTTTTCACTGGTAAGCATATTAACCCTACCTCTATGTACTGGGATGCTGAAATTAGTCATTAAGATAATCATCTGGCATCATTTTCTCATCCTAAAACTAAAAGCATGTTTTTTGCATTGAAAATTTCCCAAAAATTCCCAGAAGTCAGTTAGTTTCCCAGCATCTCGGGTACCGCGTATCCAAATTTGAGTCTCACAAGACCTTCTAAAACCTAAATGTTTTGGTTTTTTATGGTTGTTTTGGACCTTTGTGTATACCATCTGTCTCATTGTATCAAAGTCGATCAATGAACAGGGCATGAAGTATCCTTTGAATATTCTGAAGGATATGTGCTTCAACATGATGGTTGATGGTTGGCGGTTTGCATAAATTGCCAAAACATGCTAATCACGATCACTTATCAATGTAATCATCCTTGTTTACTTTCAAGTATTTTACTTGCAGGAGTCTTCTGGCCACCGTGCCATATATATAAACGCATTTGTTGTTGTTATGTTATTAGTTCTAATTGTTGCTTCTACCCAAATTCTAATCACTCATGTTAATTTTCTTTTGTTTTCCTTTTCTCTTTGCTTTCTAAATTACATTTTGTAATGACAGTTCAGTCTATTCCTTTGTTTGAGACTTCATTTACAAGATGCGCAATAGTCTTGGTATTGTCATATTTGTGGTTGAGAATAAGTGGACAGCCAATATTTGGACCACCTCATGCAAGGAAACTTCTGTTTTTGAGAGCATTAACCGGATTTCTCTCATTGTTCAGCTTTATTTATTGGTAAGTTTCACTTTACAGACTAGGTATTTTGTATTCACTAAGAGGTAGTTTTTGTATCACGTATGTAACTTATATCTTGTTGGCTTTCATCACTAATTTGCACAGAATTTTCACTCTTGTGAAAGATGTTTGCGAGTTTGGTTGCTAGAATCAAGTAATAATAAAATTTTCATTCCCTAAATTACCTTCCTATGGAGCACGCTAGGTGGATTGGGTATATTAAGCCTAATGAGACCACTGGAGGCACTAATTAGTTGTTGTTGGCCGTATGGATGCAGTTTTCATGATTTTGTATGAGCTGCTCAATTTAAGTTCACATCTTACAACTAAACTTTGCAGCACAGCAGAACAGAGAGAGATAAAATTATGCAGGAAGTTACATTCCTGTAGTGCCTAATGTTGATCATTCTATTGTGAAAAGTCACACACATTTGATAGTATTTTCAATCTGGTCAATATCTTTTCTTGTTCATAATTTTTACAGTCACTTTATTTGACTTCAAGACTTCGTTATTATTCTAGTGGAATATTTTTAGGGCTTGCTCTACCTTACTTAAGAACCTTGAGTTTTTTCTTTTCTTTTATAAACTTTCATCCTCAGGAAATTGGAGGAACTGACATAATGCTGTTATGACTACCAGTTGACTCATTCTTTTCTTTCAGCATTCAAAGATTACCTTTGTCTCAGGCTATTGTATTAAGTTTCACAACTCCAATCATGGCATCAATCATGGCAAGAATCATGTTGCGTGAGCTGAAAATTGCAGATGTTGGAGGTATAGATGCACTTTCATGTCTTGTTATGCATTTGATTTGAAAATTGAGGCATTTTGATATATGCAAAGTGATTGTTTTGCTAACTGCCAGTCCTTTTCCAGGCCTTGCTTGCAGCTTCTTTGGTGTGCTATTTATTTTCAAACAGATGCTTACTTCAAAAGGTAGAGAAGTGAGTTGACAAAACCTCCTAGGCTGTTCTAAAATTGTTGCATTATCTGTGGTGGAAAATGAGAAAATTCCATTATAATTCTGCTGTTGTAAATTGGACCTATTCATACCTGCTTGTCTGTGTGAATGCTGCCAATTGTCTTTGTGCACGAAAGGAAGTGTACTAGCATAGGCAAGCAGATCACTGAAATATTTTCAGGATGGTATATTAAGTTGCCGTGTAATTATTGTTTCTTTGCTCATGGGAAACTATGATTTTGTTGATGAAATGACAGTCCATGTCATTATTTATTTTCCCAGTTGCAGTATGCTTTTGCAGTGTGTTGACTGCTGGTTGTTAACCGATGCCTGTTTTATTTGCTTTGTTGTGCCAGTGGGTTTGATTAGATCTGGGGGACTAGACAATACAGTCCGGGGAAGTTACCATATATATGCTGTGTTGGTTGGTTTGTTCTCATCGGTAACTGGTGGAATCAGTTACTGCCTTATAAAGGCTGGAGCAAAGGCTTCTGATCAACCTGTGTAAGATGATTAACTCTGCATGTAGGTCAGAAAGACAGTTCTGACCAGAGCTTCATTCTTGGCTTTCTAAAATGCTTTTGCATATCCTTTGCATATTTTGCCATTTTTTGGACATTGCAATTGGTTGCCATACATTTAGTTTTTTGCTTTTGTCTCACATTACACACCTTGATATTTTTTCCAGGGCTACTGTTTTCTCTTTTGGCATACTAGCTAGCACTGCTGCAGCCATTTGTACATTTTCCTTTGAAGTAAGTTCCACTAGATTCTATTTCTCTACATGTAGGTTTGGCACTGTCTCAATATAAAAAGTAGCAATTGATTGTGTCAGTGTGCATTTTTTTTGAGCATTTTGTTTTTAGCCTTTCATGGCAAACATATTTCCTAATAAAAAATGTCAATTGATGCCATATCACCATCAATTGAGCTTTATTTTATATTGCAGGATTTTGTGCGGCCAGATATTTATTCACTTTTTCTCTTGCTAGCACTTGGTGTTCTGGCATTCTTTGCAGAGGTACTACTTCAAACTGTATTTTTTTCTGCTTCAGTTGTGCATCCAGCAGTTTTACATGAAAGCACAGTTTTGCCTTTTCTCGAAGCATTGTAGATTTATGAGCGTGCAGCAACTTTTGGACATTTAAGCTTCTGTCTGTATTGTAGGTGTTTTTAGCACGTGGGCTTCAGCTTGAGAAGACCAGTAAAGCAGCAAATGTCATGTACATTGAGGTCTCTCTCTCTCTCTCTCTCTCTGACATGCACATGCATGGCATATCAATCAAACTGCCATTTGTAAATATTCTTTCAGAGTTAACACAATTCGATGGAGCCCGTGAGCTGTGATTCATGCTTACTGATCCAGGAATTGTTGTCTCAGGATTTTGCATTGTTGACCTTTTGTTATCAAACTTTCATAAAGACCTACAGAGCTTACATGAAGAATTCATGTCAATTTTTGTGCAAAACTGTGAAAATTGTTAAGGCTTCATCCTAACACTAGTTTCTTTTCTCAGGCTACCATGTCACAGGTATGGGGAATTTGTTTATCAAGGATGGCACCATCTTTTGGTGGACTAGTTGGATGTTTACTAATCATAATATCAGTATGTTGTACCATGTACTTTGGACCGGAAAAGGAAATGGAGTGAGTGGCTACATTCTTGTTTAGTTAAAGGCAATTTTCCCTTTTTTCCCCTTCATTTGTTGTAATCAGCTTGTTTATTTTCAAAAGCCTAAACTTTGTATCTGGTGATGTGCTGTGCAGCATTATTCTCTCTATACATCGATGCATTTATTGGTATGAGATGCGGGAATCATTCACATTATTAGGCTGGTGATTTCGCAAAAATGTTAATATCATTAATATTTGGAAAACACTCAACCTTACCCAGCGGAACAATTGCCGAAATTTCTATCGTTATTGTCCAAGTGAACGGTGGATAACCCTGTGCATCTGATCGTTGTAAAATAGGGGTCGGCTGCTCTCTGCGGCTCAGCGCGAGCACTGAACCTGTGTGAAGGGAGCACTAGAGAGGAGAGGAAGGAATAAAGTTCGGGTTTTACAAAGATGTTCAGGAAATTGTCAACACTCAATTAAGGTTTTTAAATTGAATCGAATTAATGAGTTAGAATGATAAAATTAAAAATTTAATTATAATTTTATTTAATTTATTTTAATTAAATTGATAAATAAAAAATATTATAATATTTTTTTTTTATTTAATTTTACATCTTTTTAAAAAAAATTAAAAAATATATATTTATTTTAATATTTTATTTTTTAAAAAAAAAAATATCATTTATAATTTTTTTAAAAAAAATGAATTATAAAAAATTTTTAAAAAATATTTAGTGTATTTATTTATATTTTAATAAAAATATATAAAATGAAATATTATATTATATTATATTTTTAAATTTTTATATTATTTTATTTATATTAAATTATTTTTATTTTTTAATAAAAATTATTATATAAATAAAATAAAAAATATTATAAATTATAATATATTTTATATTAAATTTATTTGATTTAAATTATTTATATTTATGAATATTTTATATTAATTATTTTTTAAATTTTTTATTATATATGTATATTAAAAAAATTTTTTATATATTTAATATTAATTTTTATTAATTTTATTTTAATTATAATATTTAAATTAATTAAATTTTAAATATTTAAATTTTTTAAAATTTATGTTAGATAATTGCTTTTTTTTTTTTTTTTATAACAAGCTGCCTTGTTTGATAATTTCACCTCATGGTGCCCAACATAGACTAATTCTTGATCTTTAACAACTAACAATTCTAATTTAAATGATTTGATCAATTAACCGACAATTCCAAGGAGATTGACGGAACGGAAAGATACCCCGTGCACGGTGAGGAGGTGAAGGGCAGCAGCGACGCCGTGGGGCCTCCGGATTAGGTAGTGATGGAGGCGCATGATTTGCTGGGTTTTGGATTGTAACGTGTCGTCTTGAGAATGAGCGTGACCCTGGAATGAGAAGTGGGACCCAGTAAAGTCCGGCCATGTGCTATAGGCCCATGCGGTCTGGACCTGCCCGACCCAAATATGATTTTCCATTTTCTCTCTATTTATCTTCCTTCTTTTATTTGTTTCTTTATTGAGTTTTCTTCCTTGTTAGCAGATGAAAGGTTTCTTTCTCAAATCCCAATAGTTTTCTCTCATCTTTTCTCTCCATTCTCCTTTTTTGTTTTTTTGGTTTTTACGTTTTCTCTATTTTATTTAAAGGAAGTAGGTGAAAGTATGTACTTGTACTCTTTTTTTTTTTTCCTGGATCAAATGTACTTGTACTTATTGACTCTTTAGAAGATATGCAAATTCTTGTTAAAAAAAAAAAGTGCAAGCTCAGAATTTTGAGTCGCATAGTAGAAGATGCCCTTTGATAAAATAGAATGAATTAAATGGGAGAGATGTGGGCTCCTAACTGTCTGCGCGGAATTATTTTTCAATTTGATATATGATGAAGAAATTTACTATTTATATGAATTATTTTCCATAATTTTTTTTCAAAAAAAAAAAAAAAAAAAACTCACTTTTTCGCCAATATTTGTTAATTTGTTAATTTGGGCTCGTTCGACGGATTCCGGAAATGAAAGGCAAATATCGTCGGATTTGATTTTCATTTTTCACTGTTTCCTTTCTTTCATTCTTTTCTTCGATTTCTTTCGGCAGAGACCACTCGGCGGGCCCGGCCCGAGGAAAATCTCTATAAACTGGACCCATAAAAAAAAAGTCTCTACTCGATCCTCCCAATAGACGGGTGTCCGCAAGCTATACACTCCGCGCAACACCACCCAGCTGTACGACACTTGGTGGTACCTCGGCCGATTTGTACAAGCCGGAAAAAATGGAATCCAAAGGGGTCCCCTATGCTACGCAGAATTTCTAACGCTACTAATTTACAATCAGCCCTCTATCAAAACAAATAAATCATAGGGTATATGTATCCGTACCCTTTCTAATAATTTATGATAAAATAATTTAAAATTATATTTATATATATACAACGAAGTAATTTAATATATATTTCCCAACTCTCTCTAATCCATATTTATAAATAAAATATTTATTTATTTTTTTAAGCTCATTTATAAAAAAATTAATTCTTTAAATATTATTAAATTTATATAATTTTTTTTTATATTTAATTTCAATATTAATGAATATAAAATTTTATCATTAATATTAAAATTTAAAATTTATTTTTATCTTAAAAATTTAATATAAAAACTCAAAATTAAATTAATAAAAAATATAAAAAAATTGATTAGACTAACACTTTCAATGTTAAATATTTGCATCCTTGAAATTGATATATTAAATGCACCGTTTCCCCGTTTGGCTGTTTAAAATTTTGGACTTAGTACACTTTTTTCTTTTCAGAAGCATTTCTTGAAGTAAAAAAGAAAAATAAAAATAAAAATCTAAGGTTGCACATAGATGCAAACAAAAATAACAAAAAAAAAAAAAAAAAACTAAATCTGTTCACATTTTGAATCTAGTTGTCTGCATATGTTTACCGATATATCACTTCCACTGTAAGTGTGCTAAAAATTTTATCCATTTGCCATAATATAAACTTAATAATTTAAGATTTTACATTAAATTCTAGATAGGTTTCTTTTTGACCCTTTGATTGGGTTAATTTCTAACTCAAGCTTTTAATCTGATGAATCAACATTTTTTACAGAACATCCAACTACAAATCGTACGGTCGAAAATTTTCCTTAATCATTAACTAGGATCAATATCTGGGACAATCAACGATGTGATTTACCAACAACGAACGTTGATTGCCATTATGATTGTATCCAAAACTATCCCCCACACCCAGTTGTTTATCTTTAACCTAGTTGCTGCCGATTTAAGAAAACATACGTGCAAAATTAAGGAGATAGATATCCGATTTAGCAAGTAGTTCTTATAATTGTGCTCTGAAGAAGGTCATAATACCTTAATACTTATAACAGCATAAAATAAAATGGGTTAAAAAATAAAAATAAAATAATTCGATATTTATTAAGTGCTCTCCTTTTATAATTAATAATTAATAATTAATAATTAAGTGTTGTAATCATAAATAAGGCATTAATTACTTTATAAAATCTTGTACTTCTCTTGTGTCAATTATTCAAACAATTCCCGCACCAAGTTTAGCATTGGATTTTATTCGGAACCTATCCCAAAAAAAAAATGTCGACAGTAAATAAAGAGAAGATAAATGGAAGGGCTGAGAAGCCAAAATCACAGAAGGAATATTTACACGTGAATAGACGGGTGGATGGATGGATGGATGAGATTGGGGTACGACCATCAATCAAAAGCTAGGGGAATATTATATATATCGACGGCTGAGATTAATACCCACCATCAATCGAGGGCCAGGGTGCCAAGGCGTGACATTTTATGTTTTGAATGAGAATAATTCACGTAACAAGAAAAAATATTAAGTGAAATAAATTTAATTTAATTTAATATGTAAATCAATAATATAATTTTTTTAGTAATTTCTTTAGTGGGTGTACCCAACGCGCTGTTCGACTAAAGTAGAAAATAAAATAAAAAATAAAAGAAACTTTTCCTTTCCTTGCCGTCATTTCCACTCGCTGGCGCATTATCCATTTTGATACCCTCTACAAACCCATCATTAAGCGCTCTCTCTCTCTCTCTCTCTCTCTCTCTCTCGCTCGGCCTCTCTCCAATCTGAGCCAGTAATAGTAGGAGTGCGTCAGTGGCAGTGCGACAAACGAGGTGAAAGTGCTGTCATTGGGAAGGAAAAAGCTCAGTGCTGTTTTGTTTTTCTTTTTTGTTTTTGTATTTTTTCTTACAGGCACACGTTACGTTATCACCGCGTGCACACACAAAGCCTCCCCCATGTCTCTCGCTCTGTGTCTGTGTGTGTAATCATATACGTGAGTAAATAAACCAGACGATGCGAGAGGGCTACATGTCTAGTTTTACACGAAGCGAGAGAAACTGTGGATGTGTATAAGAAACAGTGGGAAACTGTTGATGTACAGAGAATGGTGAAATGAGAACTCATTTTCCGAGAATCTGAATCTAAAAATTTCATAGACCCAGCCAAGAGGAAAGAAAAAGGAAAAGGAAGAAAACCCTTCTCTCATCTGGGACTCCTGACTAGGATTTTCTGCTTCTGAATTCTGATAAAGAGACCGCTACAAAAAATTATTAACTGTTAAGCACAAATGCCGGAAGTGCTTTTGGAAAGAGAGTGATAAAGATTGTTCTCCTTTTTTTCGTTCTCCAAGTATTTCACTACACATTCTCAGACACTCTCACTTGAGGAGACACACCGACGCGGGGAGACAGAGAATGGCGGGAGGACCCAGTACTGGTACGTGTTCTATGATGGATTTTGCAGATAGCGATAGTGGATTTTCTTCCATGGTCGTGATGAATTCTGGTGCAGGCGCAGGTAGAAGAGTGTTTCCCTTCTTTTTTTTTTTTTTTTTCCTTTTACCTAATTTACTTTGAGCAACAGCCCTATATATCATGGGAAAAGTTGGTGTCCTCATTGTAAGTTTTTCTGCTTTGATGTTGCTTAAAGAGCTGAACTTCCACAACATTGCGCAGGTTCTTATGTCATGGAGACCAACAATATGTCGGATCATAGCAACAACAATCATTCTATGCGGGCTAAGATCATGGCTCACCCTTACTTCCCTCGCCTTTTAGCTGCCTATGCTAATTGCCAAAAGGTGGAAATTTGACGCCCCACCTTCCATGATCCAATTACCTGGCTCTTACGTTAAACCTACTAAATTTCAAGTTGCTATCTTAGAGAGGCAACTTAACTGTAGATTTTTTATATAAAAATATTGTCCCTTTTTTTTTTTTTCAAGTTAATTAGTTTTACTAATATATAAATCATCTTTCTTGGTTTTCTCGATCACTCCATGTTGCATCTTCACACAACAAAAGATTTGATGTGGAGCCTTTTCTTTTTCTTTGCATGTACTTGCGATAATGGCCGATGAAAAATCAACAGATTGGGGCACCTCCCGAAGTTGTGGCTAGGTTAGACGAAGCTTGTGCATCTGGGGTTGGAAGGTCTGTTGGAGGTTGCATAGGCGAAGACCCAGCGCTAGACCAGTTCATGGAGGCTTACTGCGAGATGTTGACAAAGTATGAGCAAGAGCTTACGAAACCCTTCAAAGAAGCCATGCTTTTCCTCTCAAGTATCGAGTGCCAATTGAATGCCCTAACGGTTGCCTCGTCTAGTTCTGGTGATATGCTTTTCTCTCACTTGTCTCTCGCTTCTTTGCTACCCTACCCCCACCCCCTACCTTGTCTGTGTCTGGCAGGAGCCTTTTGATCTATGAATTTCTGCACGGATAAAGTGACAAGTGACAACTCCTTGCTATTTTGCATGTAGCTTTCCATGAAAATGAACGACATAGGGGTATCATCTAACAGTCGGAGAAGTGTGTACTTATCCTTGCTTAAGCTTTTTATGGTTGAACATAGATGGTTGTTTTTATACGTCCGTGCAACTCTGATTCGCATCTTTGCATCTGCATCCTTCGTATTTTCACAATCCAATGGCTTGAATGCTTTCTAGGTTTTCATTTTTGGTGGAGAAAATTTCTAGGTTTCGTGTCTCTTTGCAAACTGTTAAAAGAGATCTGAACTGTGAACTCTGACCTATTGATGGGAGTAGAAATTGGTTTTTGTATTTGACAAGGGAAATATAAAGAAGCTGTAGTCCACTTCACTCTTAAAGCACTTCCTCTGCTCTCTTTAGTAATCTGAGTTCTGAGAAGTGTTGCAAATTTCTGCATGGTCTCCGCACTTGTTACATGTCCAAAAACGATTGCAGATTACTGATGGAGACAGAGACGAAGCACAATTGTATTACGAGGTTGTCATTGATATATGGATGGCAGATGCACTCTTTTGTGTGCCAAAAATCGTAATTTAGCTGAAAGTGAATTTTGTGAAGATGCTGCGGGGGATTTGTAAGTTGTGTTTTTGTAGAAGAGATAAAATAAATTAAAGATTTTCAGGTCAACGGTCATAGTGTGTTATCAGCTAGTAATTAAACACCGGCAAAGGCTCAAGTTTGGTAATTTTTATCATCTAAGATTGACAAATATCTAGATTTTTATTTTTTGTTTGGTATATCAATATTAATAATGTTATTAATTAGTAGACTACCTTGAATTGCGCATGAAGTCAAATCTAATGGGTTTCAAATTCCAGCTAGCAATTCTGAAATTTTCTCTTGAAAAAGAGATATGTTTCTTCTGCCTTTTCCAGCCTCTTACAATAGGTCCTTATATATCTCTCCAGTATTAATTGGCATGTTTTTACCTTAGCTCTTTTAAGTTTGTTAATTATAAAATTTGGTGATGCAATCAATTTTTTGGACTCTACAAATGTGAAATTGATATTATTGTGCTAAGATTGCTGCATACAACCAACTCAATCAACAAAAATATAAAGCTTGGATCTTTCCTTTTGTTTTATTTTCTGAGGGCTTTTTAGTGGGGGACTCAAATCAAATAATTTTATGCAAGGGCTCTCACACCCTTAAATGAGAGATTTATTTTAATTTTAGCAACCACTTATGATGTGACTCTATAGTTTTGTAAAGACAAGCATTCTAATAAACCTGTTTGTTCAGATCTTTGTTGCTAATTTGAGGTTGGCAGCACTAATCTAGGTCTTCTTTCTGCTTCTTCCAACGCCTCTCTTTCTTGTAGAGGTCATTTCTGATAAAAATTTATGTAGGTGTGAATATGTGAAAAAAATGAATCATCCATGTTTCTTTTGTGATTAATGGGTGTTGCATGCAGAAGAATCGTGTATGTAGTTAAAATGATGAAATGTTTTAAGTAATTATTTGGAGTCAAGGAAGACACAACAATGAAATCAGTAAGGAATTCATTTAGTTAGACTAAAACATTAATATCTGTTTCAATTTTCTGTTCCAATGAGTAAATATTGAATAAGCTGCCATGTATATAGATACATTGGAAATGAATCAGATTTCACGGTATTCAATGCAACCAATATTGTCTGGAATCCTTTGTGTTCTCTACTTCAAATGTTGTGTCTCTCTCTACTATGTTTTCTTCAAAAGGTTATAAGAAGTTACCGAATATTCTTCGTTGAACAATGTTATTCAATTTCTTGAATATTTTGAAAGGATATGAAAGATGCAATTGAATGTTTTTTTTTGTCTGTTTGCATTTAAAAGACACATTTTGTTGTTTGATTGATTCAGATTCTTCTAATTTCATATCTAGAATGTCATTGTCAGATTGATACACATGCATGCATACTCTTTAATTCTACCTTATCATCCTATTTTCTGTGATTTGATAATTGTCTGAACTTTCTGCGCCAGTTTGTGGTGATTTTGGAGGTCGAAATGGATCCTCCGAGGAAGAGGTTGAAGCAAATAAAAATTACATAGATCCACAAGCAGAGGACAAGGACTTGAAGGGTCAGCTTTTAAGGCGGTACAGTGGATATCTGGGCAATCTCAAACAGGTATTTTTAAAGAAGAAAAAGAATGGAAAATTGCCAAAGGAGGCTCGACAGCAGTTACTAGACTGGTGGAGCAGACACTACAAGTGGCCTTATCCATCGGTATCTTATGCTTGCTTAATTTCTGATAATTATTTTTTAGACTCTGAGTTGATTATCACTTTCTGTCTTTGTTGTTATGTTAACATATATCCTGCATGCAGAGATTGCAATCCTCTGGGTGTTGCCACATACAATGGAAGAATTCCAAGAAATTTCTCAATAAGGATTAAAAGATTTGAGAGTAAAAAACTAGTAGTGGGCTGTAGAAAATCCCTCTTTCATTGGGCAACCATAAACAAATTTGCAGCTAATAGATTAGAGGACTGGTTCTTTTTTGCCTGTAATAGGCAAAGATTGACATTAACAAACTAATTAGTTACTGATTGTAATTAATTGTTGGTCTGATGCCGTGAATATTTGAACTCATAGGGGAATGGAGTTAAAATTTTTAAAAAAAGTTTGAACTCATAGGGGAAAAATTTGCTCGTAAGTCATTGCATCTATTTTTTCGAAGTCTCTTGGTCTGCCTACTCAAAATGGATCCAAATGCCAAACACGCAACTCATGGGATTGCATTCATTTTTTTCCTTGTCCTTTGCACCTGCTACTACTGTACATGCATCATGGTAACGAATTTTCTCTGAATTGTCTGTCATCTGTAAAATGGAAAACGTGGACTAACAGTCATTTTGGACCAACTCACGGGTTCCTTGAAATGCTAGTTCCTCCATTTGTGTGTAACAAGCTAACAACCATTATCATGTTATATGATGTCTTACGCAGGAGTCTCAGAAGCTGGCACTTGCAGAGTCTACAGGTCTAGACCAGAAACAGATAAACAACTGGTTCATCAACCAGAGAAAGCGCCACTGGAAGCCATCCGAGGATATGCAATTTGTTGTCATGGATGCTGCATATCCCCATTACTATCTTGAGAATGTCATGGGCAACCCCTTTTCCCTGGAACACGCTCCCGCAGGACTTTGATGCAAAATTTGCACCCTGTATTCTTTTGCATCATGGTTCTCCAAATTTCACTAGAATTTGCAGCTGCATGTGGCGTATATGTATTATGGCCTATGAACTGACATTAGCAATTAAGCATTAAAGTGATTATTGGCAAGAATGTTTATGGAAAACTTAGATAGCATTCCTAGTTACGGAAGCCCGAAATTGAGTGTCCTGTAAGGGTGTCTTGGTTTTTGGTTGGCAGGAGCATCTGCATATATGGTCACTGGTTGTGTTTGCTAACATCTAACTACAGTGGCCCCTGCCTACCAATTTCTATTGTGAACTAGCGAAATAGTTATCCAGATTGGAATGGAAAGAAACGGTGGTGTGCTTTTGCCAATTAAATTAAATTTTCTCATTAATCGTATGTCATCATCAGTGTCTCGTATGATGATACGTAAATAGAGTTAATAATATGTTAAAATTCAGAGGTACGTAAGAGTTTAATTATCTTCTTCAAAAGTGGGGTTTTTTTAAGATAAATTATTACGTAATAATAAAATATTTAAATTTATTTATTTATATAGTTAAATAAAATACAATTGATTTTTATTTTTAATTATTATCATATTAATTTTTAGTTTTACTTTTTTTTTCTCGATTTTTTTTTTTAAATCAAGGAGCATTAGGGTTTTCTGATTTTTTTTTTTTTTTAAAAAATGAGAACAGAGAACCTTTGAGTTGGTCCCATAAAATTTTTTTTAAAAAAAAATATCATGACTTGTACGGCACGATGGTTGTTAAGGATTGTGGCTAAGATTTATTTATTTATTGAAAAAGGATTTTGATTAAAGGATAAAACAATTAGATACGTTCAAAAATAAAGAAAAAAAACTTAAACAGAAGCAAAACAAAATTTAATGTGACGTCTCCACTTCACAATTCATTTTTGTTTCACTTTCTTATTTTTGCATCTTTTATTGTATTTACCTTCCGAGTCTGGATTCAAGATCATCTTTCATTGCTTCGAGTCCAAGGAATAAGGGGACCTCCGGTTGATCAATATCATGGTTTATTAACACTTGTTCAATGGAGAAACGTACACTTTCCCCAGAGCACAAAAGGGAAAAATCTTGATGAATCAACACGCAATCATTCTTTCATTAACCCATTAAACAGTTCTAAATGATGCTAATTGCGGCTGAAATTATTACAGGAAGAGGATCAGCACGACCAATTATATAACTACGGGACAAAGCATCTCGTCTTTGAAATAATGGCATCTCTTGTAAATAATAGAAAATTTATGGGCAAATGAACGTAGGATCCTGTCCGCTAGATTGCCGGGTGAGTTTTGTTTTGTCTTTTTTTAATTTTTGTCGATAACAATAATATTATATTTTCTCTCTCTCCCTGTTTCAGGAAAATTTCTAGCAGTCCTTGCCAAACAAACAGAACCAGGCGCTGAGAAAGAAAAAGCAGTATCAACCAACTGGACAATGCAAAAGATAAAACTTGCATTCGATTTTGTCTTGAAGTATTCTGGCTTTAGAATATCCCTGTTTCCAATATAAATAAATGTATTTGTGTGCTTCTCGGTCTTCTAGGTCAACATGTATTGACCACCCAAGTGAAAACTGGATTGACGATGTATTGTATATTTTTTTATTTATTGATTTGATATTTGAGCCTTATATTCTCGTTTACCTTAAAAAATTAATAAATTCAAATATTTTGACAAATGGTTGCGAAATGTTATATTAATTAATATTAAAATTAAATATAAATATTTATTTAAATTTAATATTTAAATAATATTTTTTATAAAAATTAAATAAAAATAATAATAAATAACTTTTAATTTTAATATGGTTGATATATTTAATATGTATATTTTTTTTTCAAAAAAATATTAAATATGGGTTATTAATTCAACATAGTAAATAAAGGTTAGATGGAAATTACACGATTGATGTCAGTGATGACGTGTCCTCCAGTCTGTCAGTTCTCGCATTCTCTCTCTGCTGGAGCTGTTTGTCTCCTGATTCCGTTGACGCCTCCCCTCGGCCAGCTCCAGGATATCTTTTCTTTAATTTTCTTGCCTTTTCCTTTTTTTTTTTTTTTTTCCTCTTTCCTACCAGACTAAAATTTCCCTCCGAAGCAACTCCTTCAATACATCATCGCTGTCAGTTCTGACAAAAGTACAATCAAAAAGAGAACGACGAAAGAAAAGCAGAGAGCCATATCCAGGAAAAACAGAGAGCGGCTCGAAGGACTCTCTCATTCACGAAAAAACAGGGCAAGCAAATTGATGGCCAAAACAAAACCGGGGAAAAAAGACGTCGATTCTTACACTATCAAAGGCACCAACAAAGTTGTTTGATGTATCCCCACTTTCCTTTCTCCTCCCTTTAAGCTGTTATCTTTATTAATATTGGTTTTTCCCTTGAAAAATCCGGTATAATTTGCATATTGATCGTTGACTTTCTATAAACAATCTCTCTTTTTTTTTTTTGTTGGCACATTTCTTCTTTTTACAATTTTGAAACACCTAAAAATACAATCTTTTAACGCCTTGCTTTCGGAAGCTCAGTTCTATGGAAGATTTGCTTGCTGGGTTTTGCCTCAATCGTCTGATTTTGTTTCGTGTTATTGCTATTTGCAGCGGGCGATTGTGTTTTGATGAGCCCATCGGACTCCAACAAGCCTCCCTACGTGGCGCGCGCGGAGATAATTGAGGCCGATCATCGTAACAACGTTAAAGTCCGTGTGCGGTGGTACTATCGGCCTGAAGAATCCTGTTCTTGTCTGACCACGTGCATGTGCAGAGTGCACACACCATCGAAGGAAAGTGCATTGTGCACTCTTTCAAGAACCAGCGCTAAGCTTCAAAACGTTGGATCTGAGGATTACTTCTGTAGGTTCGAGTACAAGGCCGTCAATGGTGGATTCAGTCCAGACCGTGTAGCTGTGTGAGTCCCTTTATTATCCTCCACGCCCTTCAAAAGTTCTGGATTTGAAGTTCGAGTCCATTTTTGCGCGCTCTGCTTTTTGAAGGTATTGTAAATATCAGATGCCGTACAACCCGGATGACCTAATAGTTCATTGCAAGGAGTGCAAAGATTGGTAAATTTGTTAGTGTTTTTGTTCTTTTCCTAACTGGAATTTTACATTGAAAATTGCAAGGATTGGATTCTCTTTTGTCAGTTATCTTTGCTTATTGGAGCTACACGAGTTCTTATCAACATGGCATGGCATCGTTGCAATCATGTAACTTTTTCTGCACTGTTAGATGGCTTTCAGTTAGAGGAATCTAATGAGTCCTTTTGCAGTATACCTAATGCCATGCGGAAACACTTGATAGTGACCAAATCTGAGTTAGTTGAATGGCAATATCTTAACTAAAACTGTAATTTGTGCAAGATAATTGCGTTTTTGGATGCATTAGCTGTTAATCTGTTGCAGAGAATGTGCTGAATATTTACTTGTTAAGACTTGTCACTAACATGGATCACGAGGCAACAAAATCTCTTAAACTGGGGTAGACTTCAAAATTATAAGCGTTGGCATTATTACCAATTACCTATATATTTGCAGGTTTCATCCTTCTTGTATGAGTATGACTATTTTGGGTGTGGAAGGGAAATCGAGGTCTTTTTCCTTATGTTGTTTTATATTCTGGCATGCAATTAAAAAATATACGTGCATGATCTCTTTTCGGTAGGGTACCCAACCATCCCAATCTTTTCAGCCATTGTTATTCTGGATGTACACTATTCAAGTCATTATCTTCCTTTCATTTATGGTCACCCTTGCCTTTTTGGCTTGGAATAAATCCCATATATTTTCACCATTCTGCTCTTTTTTCTCAGAGAATGAAATGGAAGTTGCTAGATAGTCCCTATAGAGCTATCTGATATGGCTTGGGAGCAAACTTATATTTTCTTCAGGAAGTTCTAGCCTTGTTACAATAGTCTTCTCCAACAATTATACTGTTTGATAAGATCTCTTGAAAACAAGGAATGGAGGCTAATTCACATTTCTTGTCCTCGTGTTGTGAAATGAGTGATAGTGACCTGCAATATTTCATCATTTTTCTGTTATAAGTCTTTACATTTCTCGCCCTTACTCATTGCATAGGAAGCATTGGTGTTGCATATCAAATAATTGCAAGATGCTTACTTATAAATCCTGAAGAGGTATAGGAAAACAGAATGAAAAAAATTTTTATAGGTGTTGCACTTTTTATTCGTTATGCTTTTAAGGCCTTATGATTACAAGTGAGTTTGATAAGCATCTCCTGGATGGGATGATATCCAATTTTCAACTTCTTTTTAGGCTTGATTGGGTTATTTTGAATGGAAAACAGCTCACCCTGTACTGACCTTAGGGCTTAAGAGCAGCTCATGTTGGTTGTTTTAACTTGGATTGTTGCCTTGGTCTTCAAGTAGCAATTGGTCTTCCTTTATAAGTTTGAACAATTACCGGAATTTTTGGTCTATTATTTTGTGATTTCATAAAAAGTCTCTCTAGGTTGCTGAATAGTGGTAGAGATGAACATGTGGTTAAATCTGTATCTTTTATCAGTTGAGGTTAGAATTAGGAACGGCATACTTGGGTCAGGAGAGATTCCATTAATGAGTGTAAATTGTGTATCTCAACCTGAAGGTCCTAAATTGTGCATCTTTGATCTGGAGGTTCTTCTGAAGCTTTTCTACCAGACCACTTGTATTAAATGCAAAATGGTCCTTGATGAAAGTCCATTGTGCCATGTGAAAACTGGAAGTTAAATTGTCTGCTATTAGTTGAATAAATAATTTGGTATTATTGACACTGATACTTGCTTAAATTTCCTTTTCAATGTCTAAATACGATAACAACTATTAGTGGATAAGAATATTTAATCTGTTGCTTCATTCGTCTTCAAGGAAAAGTAGAGAATTTTGATGTGACAAATAAAGACTAGCGGATAATATTGGTGTGCTTTTGTGTGTGTGTGTGTGTGTGGGGGGGGTGTGAGAGAGAGAGAGAGAGAGAGGTGTTTGACTTTTTTGCCCATTTTAGATTCAGGATGAAATGGATTTATTAGGATAGACATTGGGGAAAGTTAGAATATGAAAAGATGCTCGCGTGGTACAGATGTATGGGGCCAAAATTTAGCTGACTTCCTTGAGGCAGCTTTTGCATCAATAAGTTATATATACCTGCTGCACTGTGGAGGCTTACCGTCATGTCTATTCGTATCCTCTTTCAGTATTTGTGTCAATATCAATAGGAGCTTATTCCGTTGATCTTTGCTGAAAGAGCTAATATTGTATCCATTACGGTTGTATAAGCATGCTGCATTACAAGTAAATATTTGTTTTTAAGATTGTGTTTGGAGGGTCCTTGCGTACATTGAATCAATTTGCAATAGGTCGGAGTCGGAACCAATAAATGAGCAGAAGCTGTAGCTGATGCATGGCAACTTGTGTATGATATTTGGCTGACACACGTTGGCTACCCTAGAAGCTACTGATCACTTTGTCAACGCTCTGAAATAAAAAGGAATCGTTTTGTTAATGTCAGTGACTTCTTAGTGGCAATTTCTCTGGGTAGAACATTGGTGACTCTCTCTGGTTAGAACATTGCTTGTTCACTTTTTTTCCCTTATTTTTATTCTTTCCAGTGTAACAGTCTTCTTGATCTTAATGGTAGATGGAGAAAAAGCGTGGGAAGAGTTGACGGGAAATTGTGATGCATTACAGGGAGGAACTGGTTTCTGACTCTTCGAGTCCAGTTTTCTTCTTGTCACTGTGTCACAGAATTCTATAGTGCACAGAATATATTGTTCTTGCACAAGCAACAGGCTTTTGGTTATTTGCCTTGTGCGAGTGATGATTGCGCGGATGAACAGTAAAAAATAATAAAATAATATAATATCATAATAAAAATAAATAAATTAAAAATATATTTAAAATATATTATATTTAATTGTAATTTTATTTTTAAATAAATTATTATAATATAATAAATTATGAAAATTATTTTCTCATAATATAATATAATAGATTTTTTATAGGTGTATTTTAAATAATAAAATAATAAAAAATATTTTATTTTTTTAATTAATTAAAAAATAAATTATAAATTATTTTAAGTAATATTTATTATTTAAAAAGTTATTTATAATAATTTTAATTTAATAAATTATAAAATAATATAATATTAAATATAAATTGTAATGATAATAATTAATTAATATATTAATAATAAACATGTAATAAATAGTTTTTTTTTTTTTTTTTTTTACAATGTAAATTAAATTTTTTAAAATATATTAATTTTCAACATAGGTTGGAGGAATGATCTCAGTGACATTCTTGATATCCTCGGCTACCAGCGATGTTCCCTTCGTTCCTGCTGCCCATTATCTTGTTTAAACATCCATGACAACTAGTCAATCTGAAAGCCAAGCAAACTTTCCAACTTCTTGTTATATTGCGGCAACTGTCTGCCACGTTTGCCATTTTTGTTCTTCACTTTTGTGCTTGTTTCTTCGAGGATGGGGATCAAACCTGTCAAGGTGCGTGCAATAGCTAGAAATTGTTCTAGGGACTCGGTTTACACCTTAACACGTTAAGATAACTAATCCTGACATGAAGTTAAATTCAATATTAAAATGTCGGGTAAGCACATTCCACAACTTAAGCGAAGTATTTAAATTTGAAGCATGTTGGTGGGTTCTCGGGGGGCAGGCTGGTAGAACATTGCTTGGAATCGCTCCCCGGGGGAAACAAGAGAATGAGTGGCAATGCCAAGCCATTGTGCCACGTTACCTTTTCTCCCATGTTTGATGCCCCCTCGTTTTGCCCTATCGATAAATTGCGTTGCTCATATGGATGGAATTCCTTCTTTCCTTCACATCTTCGTCAAGAGCGAGGATTGTGTTGGTCAAAAAAATTATAATTGGTTACGCTATAGAATATGGATCAAGGGGGAACGATCAGCTCGTTAGCAACTCAGCATGGCTATGCTTTTTGGCGACAGCAACAAACATGTAATCAAGATCACTCTAAGAATACGAATTAAAAACAGTGTTGCGATTTACAAAATCAAAATTATTAATTTCCTTGATGCTCCCTTATGAATGATCCCGAAATATTAATCAAGACAATTTCATGAGATGTGACTCTTTCAATGGCAAAAGAAACACCAACAAAATTTTATTAGGATCATCATTTATACATATAAAAGTTAGATAGTAGGTTGTTTGAAAGTAAATTATGTAATAAAATATATATTTTTTATTTTTATTTTTTTAAAATAAAAAATTTAAAATTTTCAATTATTAAAATAGTTAGAGGGATAAAAATACTTTTTTTTTTTTTTTTAAATTTTAAGCAGAAAGAAAGGAATTGGGCTTTAACTATATAAAAGGAGCAAATGACAAAAGGAGTGGGTCAATGGTCAAGTGAACCACATCCACATGCCAGGTCCACAACCACCACAATCATTTCACGACATCGAGTCCATTTGCATCACTCCCACTGGTCATTAATTAAAAAAAAACAACTAAAATCCTCATTGGTCACGAAAATTAACTCCCAAGTCCCAAAACTCTCAAAAAAAGAAAAAAAAACAAAATCCACCCAAAACAATCTAAAAATAGAGATTCACTATATAGAATACAAAGCTACGCGTAATTAGTCCTTTTCTCAAAAAAAAAAAAAAAAAGTGCCTGTATATATATATATATATATATTGAATAATGTGTATATTTTAATTGAATGAAAAAATAACACAATAATATAAATAGGTATTGTTCAAATAGTGTAGAAAGCGATTATGACAGTTTTAAACGGACAAAAGAAGATCCAACCTACGAGTTTGGTTGTGAACGATTCAGTCCGAAGCCTTGTTTTGCTTGCTGGGCCACATGGTTCCGATAATTGTGGTTATAAACCCCATATTTATTTATTTACTTGTGCAATGACCGGAATTTCATAAAACACGTATCAAATGCACGTGTATCCACGGTAATAACAAAGGATCATTTGAACAGTAATCTTGCCTGAAAACACATATGCCGTATACTTACTCATAATATATTTAGAGAAATATGGACATCAAAGTAATATAAATGTCTAGGCATTCCCACTTCCAATGTCTTTGCTCCTTTTTTTTTTTTTTTTTTTTTTTTTTTTTCTGTCTCCTTAATTTCTTCATCTCAAAACAGACAAAACGAGGTTGAGAAAAAAAAAAAAAAATTCATAGTATCTTCGCATTATTATTATTATTATTATTACATCCCTAGATTTCATTTTATTAAGATTTTAAATTTATCCTGTTTATTTTTCTCTTTTTTTGATTTGTTTCTCCCTCCCTCCCTCTTTCTCTCTGTCTCTCGAATTTAGGGCTAGAAATTTGAAATTAGGGTTAACTTGGATGAAATTCATAATAGAAGCTTAGATTTCTAGTCTTTTCTTCGATTTTGGCTCACATTCACGCAATTCTTCAGATTCCCTGTTCCTCTGTGCGACTAACGTGAGTCCTTTTTCTCTTTTGCTTCTCCTTTGAATTCAAAATCCTAGGTGATTTCGACAACCTTGGACTGTGTAGAGCATAATCTGTATAGACCAGTTTGAGGATTTTAGATGTTGTTGAGGAAATGTACAATGTTGATTAGGCGTCCGTCTTCTAAATTACGGGAATGCTTTTTTGAGGTGTTTCAAGGTGGAATCTTGGATATCTTTTTTGATGAGTTAAAGTGAGATTGGTAGTTTAGCTTCGGGTTCGGGTGCTGGGTTACGGTTTTTCTAGTAGATATGATCAGACAGATATTGGGGAAGCTGCCTAAGAAACCCTCAAAATCATTGAACAGTGAGTCGAACAATGACGGGGGTATCAATGCCTATGCGTCTGTAAACTCATCTCTTGTTTCATCTCATGCACCCAATTCGTTGAACTCATTAAAATCCTCATCAATTTCTTCCAAATCTTCAAATTCGGGTTCGGGTTTTTCGCGTTTGAATAATGGGACTCATGCCCTGCAAAGTAAATCCAATCAGGGGAAAAAGTCGGCTCCCATTGCAGCCCAAGTGGGCCCTGTGTTGGTGTTGGGAAGTTATGAGGTATTGCCGAGTTTCCGGGATGTTCCTAGTTCAGAAAAGCATAATCTGTTTATTAGGAAGTTGAACATGTGTTGTGTGGTGTTTGATTTTAATGATCCATCCAAGAATCTTAAAGAGAAGGATGTTAAGAGGCAGACTTTGCTTGAGCTTGTTGATTACATTTCAATGGTGACATCAAAGTTCAATGAAGCAGCAATGCAAGAGATTACAAAGATGGTGGCTGCTAATCTTTTTCGAGCACTTCCATCTGCAAATTACGATAACAAGAGTCTAGAACTCTATGACCAAGAGGAGGAGGAGCCAACTCTGGAGCCAGCCTGGCCTCATCTTCAGATTGTGTACGAGTTTCTCCTAAGATTTGTGGCTTCATCAGAGACTGATGCCAAGCTTGCTAAGAGATACATTGATCATTCATTTGTGTTGAGATTGCTGGACTTGTTTGATTCTGAGGACCAAAGGGAGAGGGAGTACTTGAAGACAATACTACATCGAATTTATGGGAAGTTCATGGTACATCGGCCATTCATTCGGAAAGCAATTAATAATATCTTCTGCCAATTTATTTTTGAGATGGAGAGACATAATGGGATTGCAGAATTGCTGGAGATATTGGGCAGCATAATTAATGGGTTTGCTTTGCCATTGAAAGAAGAGCACAAGCTCTTTCTTGTCCGTGCATTGATTCCTCTTCACAAGCTGAAGTGTGTATCTATGTACCATCAGCAGCTTTCATACTGTATCACACAGTTTGTAGAGAAAGATTTCAAGCTGGCTGATACTGTAATTCGAGGCCTCTTAAAGTATTGGCCTGTAACTAATAGTTCCAAGGAGGTCATGTTCCTTGGTGAATTGGAGGAAGTTCTAGAAGCCACTCAGGCAGCAGAATTTCAGCACAGCATGGTTCCTTTGTTCCGTCAAATTGGTCACTGTCTTAATAGTTCCCATTTCCAGGTACTATTTTCAATGGTTATTCTTTAACTTTTATTTACTTTGTTGTTTTAACTGTCCTGTAATTGGATTTAACATCATTAGTAACATGTTACTGGTTAACTCCTGATCAATTAGTTTTGTTAGTTAACCATACATGCCACCTAACATTACACAAGATCTTAATTGTTATCAGAATGATACTTCAATTCAAAATTGAATTTGTTGCCTTTTGATGTTAAGAATTTCATGTTTTGTGGTTATGTTCTAGTATTAGCAAATGTGGAACACTCACAAGCATATTCACTTTGGTTGGAAGTGGTTATGGCCAAGTGTTGCATCTATCCACTTACCCTCATAGAATTTACATCAGCAATTTGAACATAAGACTATAAATTTAACAGCAAGAAGCTTTTGCTTCTCACATTTTCTTCCTGACACACCTCCTCCCGCTAAAGTACATGTTACAGCTCAATTCAGTAAATATGGGACTTTAGCTATAAGAATTGCAAAAGGCTAAACATGCGCATGAATCCAAGGGCATCCACACAGAAAATTTAGGTAAATATGGTAGGAAATTGGTTGGAAGCTGGAATGAAAGGAATTCAGGATTTGCCTGGTAAAATTTATTGATTATCTCAAAAATTTTTATATGAAATGTTCTTGTGATTGTGTAGCAGCACAGGGCCAATTTCTTGCAAGACATATAGGTCCATATAACACATTGACAGGTTGAAGATTTGATATGCAATTCTATATTTCCAAAAACCCAACATGTGAATTCATATGTGGATTCAACATTCAGAAATATGTAATGAGCATTTATACGGTGTTGTTTTATAGGAAGTTCTAGGATCAATAAAAGCCATATGCATTTTGTACATGGTTGCCTATTTTTTGACCTAATTTGCTGCATATCGTTCATATCTGCCCAAAAGAGTTAGGAATTTTGGAAATTGCCTGTCATATGTTGATTTTGTTAGAAGTATTATTTTGGCAGGTAGCTGAGCGGGCATTATTTTTATGGAACAATGATCACATAAGAAATTTGATCACACAGAATCGTAGAGTAATATTGCCAATTATCTTTCCAGCTTTGGAGAGAAGCATTAGGGGTCATTGGAGCCAAGCTGTTCAGAGTCTGACCCTAAATGTGCAGAAGATATTCTCAGATGCTGATCAAGAGCTTTTTGATGAGTGCTTTGTCAGATTCCAACAAGATGAAATCAGGGAGAGAGACATACATGAGAAGCGAGAATCAACATGGAAACGCTTAGAAGAGGTGGCAGAATCTAAGTTTGTAAGGAATGAGCCTATGCTTGCATCAAGTTTTGCCTCCTCTGTTGCCATTGCCACTGGGACAAGCCCACAAGCTGCTGCAAGTAGTTGAAAACTTGGCAGATATGAAACCATAGGAGCTTACCCTTGTTTGTAGGTGAGGGATAGAGGTTAACTCATTGATTCAATGTAGTGATTGTTTAGGCTCCCTTCATATGGATTTCTGTGGCATGATAATTGATCTCGGAGCTGGTAGTGAAAGTACAGTTTTTTGGTGCTGAGCTTAGGCTATCGCTGGGTACTTGATCTATCCATTTTCCTTTTGGCTTCGGCCATGAAAGTGTAAGCATGTGTATTATAGAAGGGTTTGATTTACAGAGGTACTGCTGCTTCAGATTTTTTTAGCCGATAATATTTAGTCTGTAACAATTCAAAGAATATTGCTTCTTCCATACTACCTAATTTTAAGCCAGTTATCTAGGCTTGTTGATTATCATGCTTCATTGTACTACCTTCCATTGTTTAGTAATGCAATTAGTAAGTAGCCTTTTTGAAATATTTGGGAGAAGTGAGACCATGGCGTCTGCTTGGAGGATTTTAGACCCCAAGAAGTCTGCTAGCTTGCCGAACGTGGAAACTATCATGAATAAGTTAAAGCTATTATGATGAGATGTTCTAAAAATATTACATATGAACGAGTTACAGCTATCGAGTGAAACTCAGAATGCAGGAATTAGGGGAGTTTAAGAGAGAATGATCACAAGGTGGTTCATGATATGTTCATGAATGTGCCCAATCACTTCCATGGAAAGTGCTTCGGACGAATTTTTAAGATACATTCAAAAATGCAGACACAGTAATTGCATGCTGCTTTGGAGACATGCATCTCTGGCTAAAAGGGTAAGAATCCATTGGGGGTTTACTGGCCCAGGAGCAGTCAGGCATGCCCTGGATGAGAGCCAATCATGGAATATGATCAACAATCATCACCATATGCCCGGAAACTGTAACGCTCTTGGTATGGACCATTGAAGAAGAGGTCAGCCTCAAACCACTTAGGGTAACGAACCAAGTCTCCAGCCACAAAACTCATGTAACGTTGGCTCCCTTCAGGAACCACTCTCACTTCCCCTTCCTCTATGTAAACGAGCTGATCAACCTGCCAGTCCCATGGCAATTTGCATTTGCCAGTCTTCCACACTGACCATCTTGAAACCCCAAGCTGTGCCAGTCTCTCTGGGGATACTTTCCTTTCCACCCTTATGTTGTACAATTCCTCCAAAGGTTTCTCTACATGCATTGCCTTTATACCCTGACATCGTCGAATACCCCATTCTAAATTTTTACCATCTCGAGTGCTCCTGTTGGCAGAGAAGAAGGTAAAGACTGGCTGTGCAATCATGCCTGCCAAAGCCATGTTCAATATATACCCTTTTCACCTCCTTAAGATGCCCAATATCGCCTGCAAAGACACAAAAGTTTAAACATTGCCAGAGGCAATCACCAGAAACTAACTAGTTCGATAAATGTTTGACCACTAGGCGATATTTGGATGAATCATTTTTATTAAATAATTGGCCCATATGCTATGCCTAACCTACATAAAGATTAAAACCCAAAAAATAATAATAAATTAAAATCAAAGCCCACTTTAGCAATTTCTACACACTCGAGCAAGAAACCTCCCGTTGTCTCTCCCACCCTCTCTCTGTGGTTCTCTCACAAGATTCTACAATTTCAACCACTGCACGCAAGGAAAGAACATATGAAGGAAAAGCACATAAATTCGGACCAATAGATAAAAGCCCCAACATTTTTAATTATTTCACACCCACTAAGACAGAACCACATTCAAGCAAGAGAGAGCCTGATGCAAGCACTCAAGATTTTCATGGGTTGGGTTTTTTCAAATTCTAAGATTCAAATATACTACTCGTTATGGGGGCTTTCGCATTCCTGTTCAATTCCCTGATTTTCTAGGAAACAAACAGAAAGCACGTTGAGACGATGAAAACTTTTGCTAACCAGAAACCAGAAATTTTTTTTTTTTTGATAAAAAAGGAAAGAAAGAAAAAGGAATAGCAAGCAGTTACCTGATAATCATAAATTTGCAAAGCCAAAGCACAAGGGAAAGAGTCAAGATTGAAGCTTTTTGTCCTAAACCCAGACGAGGCTCAGGGTTTTGCCATTATCATGGGCTCCCAGTAAAGTCACACGTAGGTAAGCCTTACATGTCACCCGTGGGATCGACTCAGGACACGTGGCTATATCTTATGGCTACCTTTTAGGATGACGAGATAGGAAAGCGAGTGCAATCCAGAAACCATGGAGACTTCTCCAGGCGTTAAGTGTCAGCATATTTCGAATATTATAGTGAGAAATAAAATTTTGCATTATTTTATTATTAAAAATTTTAATTTAAATATTAATAATTTAAGTTATAAATATTTGTATAAATATATATAATCACTTTTCTTTTCCATTGAGAAAAAAAAAAAATCCTAATTAGAACAGAGAAATCAATTATATTTTAAAACAAGCTCTCTACGCATGTTGTTATTTAAGAAGTCTAGCTTTAAGTTGTTAACGTGTGCAGTTCTCTTCCGCATAGAGTGAGTTGCTAACGTTAAAGATTGATTCTGGGAAATAACGTTGTAGATTGATTGTATAATTACAAGAGAAAGAAGAGACAGAAAGGGAAGGCAAAGAATATGGTACTGGTTCAGATTGGACAATCTTGTGGGGTGTGTTGTCGGTATCCAAAAGCGAGACCTTTTGTCAAAAGAAGAAAGGAGACGTCTTATAGAAGAATCTCCTTGCAAGCACAAACCCTTCCCACTAGAACTCAGGTATGTTTTTTTTAAGTTCTTCTACTTGTTCTACATTCACAAGGAAAACAAAAAAAAAAAAAAATCCTTATGTTTGGAAGACTCCCTTTTGTTCAGAAAGAGGCTGGTGGTCTTTGCAAATGTCTATTTTTCATAGGAATTTTCATATGGCTTTTCAGATTGTTGGATTATACTGCTCCCTACAAAAAAAAAAAACAGAATTTCCTTGTACGAGTGTTGTACTTGTATTATTTCTGTCTGGTTTTAGTTTGTAGACTAGTCTGTCATGTTTTATTCTATCATGCTATGTACCAAACACAAGAGATCATGTGATTATACTTTTGGTGAGCTGCTTGATTGCACGCTTTGCATGTCATTTTAAAACCAATATGGTGCTCGGTAAGGTTTCATTTTCCTTAGGATGAAAAATGAACAAAATGTGAGTAATTTTTCGTGCAGAATATTTTGGTTCTAAAACACCGACTCACAGTCACTGAAATCCCCAAAACCATGGCGTCCAAGTGGCAAGTGGTCTTTGGAGGAGAAGAAAAAAGAGAAAACGTTCTATATGCAACTTTTTCACATGCTGAAGGACTTTAACTGATGCTTTTGAATCGGATTCTTCTTGTTCTGATTTTGTAGAGGATAATGGAGAGCATTGCAATTAGTAGTGAAGTTGGAGGTGCTGGTGGGGCATATTCATATGGTGGCCTAAAAAGGTTGGACAACATCTGGTCTAGTATATGTTCTGCTCAAAAAGGTCAAATTCTTGTTACTCATGGGATGGTTATACTGTCTAGTTTGGATCTTTTAAATGTTTGGTGATCTTGATAACCATTTTCACAGTTTATCAAGAACCTCAGAAAGTAGTGTCAAGTTTTCCAGGGACGTCAATCCAGTCTGAGCTGACTGACAAAGCAGTGGATAAATATGATGTGGTAGTTTGTGGAGGTACTTTGGGAATTTTCATTGCTACTGCCTTGAGTGCCAAAGGTCTTCAAGTAGCCATTGTGGAAAAAAATATACTAAAAGGGGTAAAAACAATTGTGAGTTCATTCTATAGACACAAGCTACAAATTATGCTTTTAAAACATAAATTGTTCTGATTATTAGAGGGAGCAAGAATGGAATATCTCAAGGAAAGAGCTCTTGGAGCTTGTGGAAGCAGGGGTTCTAATAGAGGATGACATTGAACAAGCTACAGCTGTGAATTTCAATCCCGTGAGTTCTTTTACTGAGTTACTGTCTTTTGTAATGTAAAGAGAATATTATATCCTGGTGTTTGGAGTGGTATTAGTACCTTATCTGGCTCAGATTATGGCTATGAGGTCCAGATGATCACTATAGTGCTCTTCTGGAAGTATGAGCAAGACAATTTATCGAGTAAGAACATTCAGAGAATTCAAAATTGAAGTGGTCATGAAGAATAGTCACATTCAAAATTATATTTTTAGGGATAAAAGTGATTTTGGACCTTGCTAAAATATGACCTATGACTTTTATTCACCAAAGGGGCACCTTGACATGTTACCAAATTAAGTTTTTCAATTTCACACTTGGGTAATCCATTTTTATGTTGCATGCTTTTATCAGATTTTATCTTGCTGTCAGCGCTGCCTTGAGTCACCCATTATCAAATTTTATCAACGTGCAGAACAGATGTGGATTTGAGGGTAAAGGGGAAATCTGGGTTGATGACATTCTCAATCTCGGTATTTTGTAAGTTATCACCACTTATAGAAGGTACTTTGAAATAACATGTAGCATAGATATCACAGTTATGTAGAGAACAAAAATCATGAATTTTCCAATAACGGCTAGCAAATTTTTATATATCCCATGGTTTCAAGCTTTATTGAACTAGATTGTATACAAATTATGTTCTTGGATATGTTATGTGATTAGACATCATAAATGAGCACGCCTATAGCTTAGCCTGCTTTTATTGGCAAACTGAGCTTGAAGACACTACCTATAGTTTATAGTGTGTGCATGATCACCAATGAGTTAGCTCAATGGTATTGGAGTCATCTTTATAGCTGAAGGTCTCTAGTTTAATCAAAGCTAACTATCCAAAAAAAAAAGTGTATGTACAATCAGTCTAGTGTGAACATACATGTATGAAGATATATTGGTTCTTGCTCTATCTTTTTTATGGCTTGTCAATGAATTGGAAATTTAATCTCTCCAACAAGGTGATTGATGGTGCTGTTTCATTAGGGAATGACCTTGTGCAACAGATTGTGTGATCATCATAAACATTATTATATTATTGCAGACCTGTAAAGCTCATAGATACAATGAAGAAACGTTTTATTTCCTTTGGTGGAGTCATCTTTGAGGGCTGCAGTGCCACCAGCATTTCTGTATATCGGGATGCAGCAGTATGTCTACTAACACATGGAATTGCAGAGAACTGCTTAATGCAGTATTCAAAATACTATATTTATAAATAATAGCCATTTCTGTGGTTCCTTTCTGTAGGCATTGCAACTTGAGGATGGTAAGATTCTTTCATCCCATATCATTATTGATGCAATGGGGAACTTTTCTCCTATTGTAAGACAGGTGAGCTCTTATCCTTTGTTCTAGTCATTTGCGTGGGGTTAGAACGTCCTTAAATTCTTTTTTTCATGTTTTTCCTTGACGTTGACCTGGTACCACTTGTAGACATAACATGAGTAGCAACTTATGCTTCTAGTGCATCTCTGCAATCTGGGCTCATGTGGCCTCTAAACTATATGCTTTACAGATAAGAAAGGGAAAGAAGCCTGATGGTGTTTGCCTTGTTGTTGGATGCTGCAGTCGTGGTTTTAAAGATAATTATACAGGTGATGTCATATACAGTAGTTCATCTGTGAGGAAGGTTGGTGGCTCAAAAGTGCAGTACTTTTGGGAGGTAAATACCATTTGAATTCAATCACAGATTTTGTTTTGCTTTTGGGAATTAAGCCAATTAGAAGCTTTCACAGGCATTTCCTGCTGGTTCTGGTCCTATGGATCGTACTACGTATATGTTCACCTATGTGAATCCCCAACCAGGATCACCTAAGCTGGAACAGTTATTAGAAGACTATTGGGACTTGATGCAAGAATATCAGGTTGATTTTTATTTTAATCTTCAATATTATGCAACACACCAGATGCTCTTTTATAATTTTAGAGGATATACTTTGGTTTTAACTAATTGTCAGTTCAAATAATTTAAGACAGTGTGTACTTTTTTTTTTTTACTTATAATTTGTTTGTATCTCAGTTTCTTAAAGCAATAGTGCATTACTTGGATTATCCTTTAAAATGTATTTCTAAATTTTTCTAAGAAATTCCAGTTATCTTGCTTCTGGAATTGAGTGTTTAGTGTTTGTAGTGTGCCTCTTTCTTTTGTTTAATGTGTCTCATATATTGGCAATGTCGTTCCTTTTTCTTGCTTTGTAGGGTGTTTCTCTTGACAATTTAAAGATATTGAGAGTTATATATGGCATCTTTCCTACATACCGTGAAAGGTAAATAGTGTAACTAGCATTAAGAGAATTCATGAGTTATTCATCCTTAGTCCTTATTACATGATATTGTCTTAGGATGATCAATTTGATTTATTTAAGTATTCATGCTCAATGTGATGATACCCTTACACTTCTCATGAGTTGAATATATTTGGTAACTTTGGCTCTCAAATCTGACTTCAAATCTCTAATGGGGGAGGATCAATTTTTCAGTCCATTGCCAGCGGCATTTAATCGTATTTTACAGGTGGATTATACATGCTCTTGATACTCATTTTAGTTTTAGTTACTTTACAAATGTGACTGGCATTCTCAAATGTATCTTTATGCAGTTTGGTGACGCCAGTGGCATACAATCACCTGTTTCGTTTGGTGGTTTTGGAAGCTTGACTAGGCACCTTGGGAGACTGGCAAATGGTATATCCTTGATGTGTAATCTGCACAGTCATTTATATTTGCTACTTTACAATTTCCAGCTGTATAATTGCATTGTCTCACAAGTTAGATAATTACATTGCATGATAGGCATTTGGCATCAAACATTTGTGCAAAAATAAACAAAACTGTAGTTTTTATATCAGTAAAAATGGAAATAATGTTGACTACCTTTTGTTTGACAATAAAGGAATATATGAGGCAATCCGTGGAGATTTTCTTGATGCATACAGCTTATCTCTGCTAAATCCTTACATGGTTGGTATTTTGTGCTTTCTGACTATATGGTTTTACAGCCTCTCTTGTGTTAGTCTGACTGAATAAATTCCTGTGATGCAGCCTAACCTAAGTGCTTCATGGCTATTTCAAAGAGCAATGTCAGCTCAACAAAACTCTAATGTTTCTCCAGAATTTATTAATGAGCTTCTTCATGTCAATTTCCTGTGCATGCAGGTATGCTTTATTTTCTGTTTAGTGGAGCCATGACCACCTTCTTCTACTTCATGTGCTTGTATTGGTTTTCTTGCATTGCCTAAATACTATATGTTTCTTCCTCAGAGGCTTGGGGATCCTATTTTAAGACCATTCCTTCAGGTTTTTTCCCTTCTGCAAAAGGTGCCTGCACCCAATTCACTTGTCAATATCATGCCAAATGGCACTCATGTTTATCTGGTTTCACTTCTGATGACAGGATGTTATACAGTTTGGGCCACTTACCAAGACATTGGGGCTTGTGATACTAACTAAGCCCCAAATTATCCCATCAATATTCAAGCAGGTAGTGAATGTTCTCTTGAGTGCAAGAAATGGATGCCCAACTCAAACAACATAAATAATGCATTTCTTCTGCCAGTTGGTTCTCTTAATTGTTCTTTTTGTTGATTAAAAACATGTTAATTCCCCATCATCATGGCTTGGGAGTTGGGACTTCCCAGCATGGGATATCAATAATGCATAGAGAAATGTAAAATTAGCTTTAGTGATACAAGCGTATGTACTGGGCACCAATAGTGTACACACATAGGTTGGCAAGAACAAATGGATCTTGGAAAGCATATGTTAAACTACTCAATTTGTTTGCATCTATATTTTTTACACGATCAAGTGAATGACTCTGTCTGTCTCCAGGTTGGCATTCCTGTCCTTCTTGAATGGTCTGGCCATTTTTTCATGCTGGGTTGCTATACTTTTCTCTCCACCTTTGTGGGTCCTGCCTTAAGGTATTACAGAGTAATCCTCTCCTCTTCTATATCTATGGTAACTAATCATCTTGCTATGACATTTTAGGCATGTTAGAACATGTTCTTTTGCGTGCTCATTTTCACTGATAATTATCTCAATCTTTTGCAAGACCATTGCTAAATTCATTTCCAGCCAAGGTCAAGTATGAGTGGAAGAGGCGTCTTGAGGCTTGGAAATATGGCTCTGGTTTAGATTACAAGCTATGACGAATTTTTTAAAGATTTCTAAATGGAACAATGGAAAATTTGAACTCATATACCTGATATGCGTATGAGATCGTCAGGTAATTGAAGCATTTGTACTCAGCCAATATCAGAACAGAATTTATTCTATTTTTTTTCAGGCATGCAAGCCTCTATATAAATGTCCAATTTTCTGCACATTCACCCTTTTGTATAATTTATTTAACATCTCTCAACAGTACATGTTGTCCAAGACATTTTGAAGGCAAACTTTTGTTGTTGGAACTAACATCTTACCTGCATAATTCGCGTTTGATGCACTTTAACAGACATAATTTCAGGTTTCCAGCATGTCTAACTTTTGGCCCGAGGTTCTGGATCTATTGTTCTCTATTTTCCTTTCTGGTCCTTTTTCTCCTGTAGTGCTCTGGAAATTAGAGAAAAAGGGGACCCATAGGATGAGACTGAGATGCATTCCGAGACAAACAGAAATGATAACCCTGGATATATCAAGTGATTTTTTGTCTTAAAAAAATTAATTAAATTAAATTATTTTAATAAAAGGATGTCATCTCCAGCCGAACTTTATTCTAGTCTACATCTTGGGGTGCACTCAAGAATGGCGCCCCGAGATAAAATGTTGCCACCTTTGATTAACTTCAACCTTTCAAGGCCAACTAAATCAGGCTCATTTTCGTACTAAAGGGAGCCAAAAGGAAGAATATGCCTTCTAACGTGCAAAACTGGGTACCTGACGTTAAACCAACTAATATAGAGAATTCTATGCATTACAGAGATCTTCCAACATATACACACAAAACATTTCTCCATTGTACAGTTTATCATGCGTATCCTTCTACCTGCATAGAGTGCGAAGGAAATTGGAGTCATGAGATCAATTGGAGTTTTTTGCGCCCAAAATTTTTGAAAGCTCCTTGACGATGGGCTTTTCTTTAATATCTTCTTCCTTATCAAGATGCCATTTCTTCGATCTTTCTTCAGCCTGAAATCACAATGTGGAGAATTAGTGAAAGCAAATGAAGTTAACAGCAATCAATCCTCAACAACCTTGCAAAACTAGCATACCCATGATCTTAAAGGTGCCAAATTCCTCTTGATCACCTCAGATTTTGGCTGGAGAAGGATCTTCCCTTTTGTTCGAATATCATCACTCTGTCAGGAATCAAGAAATATGTGAACTCTGAGAGACAAACTGATCAACCATGCTCGTGCTTGTTCCAAGATCAATTTCAAGATTCGTAAGAGAAAAGGTCCAAAAATCAACAACAGAAAGTATTTCATCCCGTCTAATGCCTTTTTTTTTTTATAAAAAAAAAAAAAAAATTGAATTGATCACACAAAAGCCAAACAGGTACACATAACATAAAGAGAACAAAAAGTATTTACCACTTACATTCTGAAGCTCTAGCTTGGAGGCTGCCCAACAGAAGATCACAGCGGCTCCACCAAATACAATCACTGTTGCAATCCCAAATGCCTTCCCAACTGCCAAAGAAAAAAAAACAAATGGGGATGCTTTCTTTTCTGATTCAGTAATGTTATCCAAACCCAAATGAATTACACACAAAAGAACCCACGTTGAGTGAGCCCTTCAGCTGCGGCCTTGAGTTTCTCGGGATTGATAGGGGTATATTTGTCTTTTCGATTCTCATTCGCCGTCGATGCCAAAATAGCGTGCTCTTGATTCGGCAACTGCCATCTGCACATCTCTCACCATCAGAAAATGAAAAGGAAAAAGAAAAAAAACGAGGAGAAACATAGATAGTTGAAAAGAGCAGTGAATTTACCTTCTACGGCCGAAGGTAACCTGAGGCAGAGACATGTAAGCACGGAGGGGATTCAGTGCATCAGGGGACACAGACGAGGGGCTATTGGGATCGGAGTGTAGGGCCCACTTGGAGCCCAAGGAGAGGGAAGATGTTGAATCGTACGGCTTTCCGAAGACCTGGGAAGGGAGTGAGTGTCTTAAGACCTCTGGAAGGACGTCGGCTTGGGACTCGCGCTCGTTTAGGTGAGAAGCATGGGGAGAAGAAGGTGAAGGAAGGCTTTTCGCAGCGGCGGCGGCGGTGGCGGCTTTTGAATTGGCGGCAGATTTCTCGGCGAGGCGGTTCACGGCGTGTTTGGTTTCCTGGAAAAAGTAGGCTCCTTCTTTTCCAGCTAATCTGCCCGCGAGAAAACTCATTTCAGGTTATGTGTGAGATTTCTTGAAATTGGTTAGCAGTGGATGGGATTGAATGCAATTGATCCGCTCGTCCCGATTTGGCATTTATAATTTTTAGGTTTTGGTTTCAATTTGACTATTGTTTGCAAAGATAGAATTATAATGGATTATTCTTCCATTGCAATTAAAAAATTAACCCGTTTAAATTCTCATAAAAATGAGTTTTAATTTTAATGTAAAAAATTAGGTAAATTTGTTTAATCATATAACCGTCATAATTTCCGAGTTACTAGAGGAGAGAGCAGATTGAAATCAAAATGGCCCAACCCAATTCAAAAAAAAAAAAAAATAAAAAAAAAAAAATATTCACAGCATGGTGAAGGGTCGAGTCTTTTAAAACGACACCGTCTCAAAGCCTCTACTCTGCATTTTTGCCGCGACGGCACCTGGTTAATTTGGTAGAAAAGAGGAATAAAATATTCCATCTCTGTTAATATTTTATTTGTTTTTGAATGAATGCATCATAACGGTCACATATGCCGTGGCGGCCCGCGTGAAACAGAAGGCCGCGTCAATCTAACGGATCCCCAGCCCCTCTATTAATACCCATTCTCCTTCCCTCTATTTCCATCCTCTCTATATTCACAAATTGACAAAATGTACGAGCGCCTATTCCCCAGAGCCTTGGGTACGGAATCTCTGTTTGTTTAAGCTTTCTTTTAGTCGATGCCGTTATTCCCTCTTTCTTCTTCTCCTTTCTTCAAATGTTTCTTTCTTTTTTTCTCTAAACCTCTATATCTACTGTACAATTGGCCCAAGTGGAAAAGATGAATTACTGGTTATGCCGTTTTTTTGTCTGATAACAATTGCGTTGGGTTTTCTTGTCTAGTTCTTTGTGATATTTATGTCAGTGATCTCCCCGGTTGTGCGTGTTCTTGTGCTTTTCTTGTCCAGTTCCTCTTGATATCTTGCATTTGTTCTTGATCTTTTTGATTATATATAAATTCCTGTTTGATGATTCTCTTTTCTTTTGTTCCTCTTTTTATGTGTCCTCTTCATCTTCTTGATTTTATTATTTTGCTCGTTTTTCTTTTAATTAATCTTCGTTTTTCTTTTAATTCCTTAATAATCTTCTTGATTTTTTTTTTTGGTCCGATTTTAGAACTGACGATTTTATTTTCTTCTGTTTCTCTGGTGCTGATTTCGTTATTATTATTATTATTATTATTATTATTGCTTAATAAATCTTGATTTAATGTTAAAGGTTCATCTCACTTTCAGTTTGAGTCACCCCTTTTTATCCTCCTTTTTTTTAATTGTTTTGTTTCTAAAATTGAAAAGTTGTTATCAGTCGCACTGCGATTAAGTTTTGTTTTGATTTCCTAGTATTAGTGCGGTGATTTCTTTGTGGGTATCAGTCTTTTTACCGAATATGAAAGATAATAAACTAAAAATCTTGTTCCTGTTGGAATGGACTGGAAACGGAAACGTCTTCGGGCTCATCCGGAGTTCCTCAAATTATCCAGCAGGGCTCGGCTTCACCTTATCAGGCAAACCGCTCGCATTCCTGCTTCTGCTGCTACGGGCGAGGAACGACGATGCGTTTGAAAGGAAAAGACACCTGAATTTTGATGAAAACGGCGAACCGCCGGCGGCATTGCAAGGGCGTCTCAGACCACGGCTCAGCGTCTTATCCCTTCACAAAAAAAAAAATAAAAATAAAAATAAAGCTCACTAGATCGCCAAAAGTTAAAATACATCCATAGTTTCTTCCTTTTTGAATTTAAATATATTAACGATTCAGGCTGGGAGGCCTACTTCTTGAATGTCGAGATCCGAGTCTGTCGATGCCTCTCTCTGGTGGGACTCTCTCTTCCCCTCTCTGTGTGGAATAGAGCAAGTACGAGTTCTTATGTGATTCTGTGCGTCGTTTTTCCCTTTTTTTTTTTTTTTTCTCCCAGGCGAAAGAAGTGGAAGACAACCAGTTCGATTTTCGCATCTGCCTTCTAGCAGCCAAATGCGAACTCGAGAGAGGCACTGAGCTCGCCGCAAGTCAAAATTCGTCATTACACATCAGGTCGTATTTGGTGATCTTTTTTTGCCATTTTTTTATTCCTGCTTTCCCTTTTTTCGGGAAATTAATATTGGACTGAATTCTTTTAATTTCTGAGTTAATATAGCTTTGACTAAACGTATTATGTCGTCCCCTAGATGCATTTGATTTGCCTTCTTGTTTGTTTCAGTGCTTAGAGGAGGTGCAATAGTATATCCTTGTAGAGATGTCTCCATCCGTCTAATTTTTGAGCCTGGTCTCAACTGTTGCTAATTGGTCAGGAAACCTTACTTTTCTTTTGGCTTTAAGCCTAATTAACGCATTGAATGATTTTTGAGTATTTAATTTAGGGGTTTCTGAGAGAATTTGTACCTGTAATTAATTCATTCGCTTATGGGGATGAAAGATTAATCTCTTCATGGTGTATGCTTAGGAACTTTTCTGACCCTTCTCACTTTTCCCATTTTCCTGTTGTCATGTAGATACCACTTAATTACTACATTGAGTGGCATTGCTTGTCAGAAGTGTACCCGGTAGATTCTTGCACATAATTGTAAGCCTGTCATGATTTTTGTAATGATTATTAATGCCCTTCTCATTTTGGTATTCTTGCTTTTTCTGTTCGTTTTCTTTTTCCTGTCATGGAATACCTGGAGCATGGAACTGATTTGCTTTTGGTTGATAAGCTTTTTTGTGAATTCTTATCACTCTAATGCCTGATCAACAATATCGGTTCAGTATACATCGGAATTGACAAAACACTGAAGAAAAAGAAGTAAAGTTGATCTGATGGTTTGGAAAACAAATTAATCCCTGTACCGAAGTATCTTCTCATCTCCATTCCAGCCTGAGTAGACGGTATGTTTGTCAGAATTTTTCCAAGTAGTTGTACACATAACAAAAATGTAAAACAGGGGACTTGAGACTTCTGATAGCAGATGTTCAGAAGTATTACTAGCTATATATATCACAAATAATAGCTTCATCATCTTTTCTACATATTGCCTGTTCCCTTCTGACCTTACTCTGTAGAGTCATATACCAACTTTTGTCTTTCGTAGCATGTTGATCTTTTCACTCAGTGTGCCTGGGAGGTTCTAGTTGATGACAATATGGTTCTGTACATTCTCTTCCTGGCTTTTTACGAGTCCCCGTGTACTTGTAATGAGAAAACATGCAAGAAGTTTTCCTGTCTACAAGGTATTGCCATTCTTTGGATAACAATTTTCAGGTTAATTTCTTCTCCTAATTCTCTTTAGAAAAATCATGCCACAGGGGATCTTATTGGGTTCTTATAGCTTTGGGAAGCTGGCAATATCAGTAGAAGCGTTAAAATGTTGGTATCGTGCGGGAATCCAGTTGCTGCTCACTCCTCATAGAAACCTTGGAACCTTTTCAGGTTTTCTCTCCCTTGCCATCAGTCTCATTTCGTTGACATTTGGATGTAGCATAGTTCATTTTGGCCCTTTTGGTGGCTGGCAGGAATGTTGCAAGCATCTCGTTAGGGTAATCTCTGCACTTGGTGTCTGTCAAACCACTAAGTATACAGTTTCATCAGTTTTGGAGAATTTCTTGGGTAGTATAATCTTTTATTGTTGCTTAGTGGTTCTAACATCAGCTATGCTATTTTTCTTTTGTTTCTTTATGTGCCCATCTAACTTTAAAACTTTTGTTTTTGTTATTTCTCAGGCCTGGCGTTTCCATTTTTTTCTTGCGCGATATCCAGCAGATTGATGCATTGATGTCTATTTTTAATATTTCTGAGATGACAGAAGCAGACCCAATTATTCTCACATGTGCGGTACATCTGTCTAATTTCGTCACTTCCTGGAAAAGAGCAAATTAATTACAAAAGATAGGTGGTCTTCTCTAACTATGCTTTCGTCTCTGGGATATGTGCATACTTGTTATTCTTACTGTGTTTTGTCTCTCTATTTTCAGGAGATGGATCATGTTGGTTATAATTATCAAACCTTTCATGGGGCAATGCTGAGTTATTTCGTTGAAATTTTTAAAAGTGGCACGTTATAGTATGACTGGGTTTCAGTTACCACTCATTCTCAGTGCTTGCACCCTTGGATACACTAAAATCATATATTTTTTTTTTTGCCATTAAAATTAGTACTGATGCTTTTTTTTTTTTTTGTTTTTTTTGGCGGGTTTTAGATTCACAGGCTTACCCTATTGATATTTGTTACTTGTTACGTGGATATGCTTTCTTTTTCTCAATGGGTCCATTGCTTGATGTCGAAGTGTCTTGAGAACACATGTTTCTGCATTTATTGTCTCTTACGGGATCAATCTCCAGGTAGCTGCCTATGTTTTTTAAGAGTTCCTCGCATATTATCGGTTGCCCAACATCTTACTTTTTCTGTTCTCTCATTGCCCCAGGTACCCGTCCTCCCAGTCTATAAATAAACGTTCTCCACTCGGGGTATTTAAATATAAAATATTTGACGCTTGGAGGGGCTACTTCTTGAATGTCAAGGTCGGAGACCATCAATGCCTCTCTCTGGTGGGACTCTCTCTTCCCCTCTTAGTTTGGAAGCGTGGGTCAGTTACTCAACACTGCATCTCCTTTTAAGCAGCCAAATGCGAGCTCGAGAGTGGCATCGAGCTCGCCGCAAGTCAAAATCGAATCACGTCAATTGACCATAAATACCAAATTCATATATAAAGTTATTTTGGTAATCTCCTTTTTTTTTTTTGCTTTCGTTTTTCTTTGGGATATTAATATTGGTTTCTTTTAATTTTTGAGTAAATATATCTTTGACTAATGGTGTTATACCGTCCCCTACATGTATTTGATTTGCGTTCTTGCTTGTTTCAGTGATTAGATGGGGCGCAAATGTAATGTAGAGAGGTCTCTTGAGATTCTATAGGTTAAGAATACCTACTCTCTCTCTCTCTCTCTCTCTCTCTCTCTCTCTCTCTATGTTTCCATCCATCGACTTTTTGAGCCTGGTCTCAACTGTTGCAGATTGGTGAGGGCACGATGCTTTTCTTTTGGCTTTATGGATTTCGAGTATTTAGTTCAGGGCTTTATGAGCCGATTTATATCTGTAATTTATTCACTTATGGAGGGGAAGGATTAATCTTTCTCTTCATTTTGTCTTTGTTTAGGAACATTTCTGACCTTCACACTCTTCCATTTTCCTATTGTCATGTAGATATACTGCTTAATTATTGCATTGACTGACAGTGCTTGTTGAAATCCACCCAGTAGATTCTCTCCCTTGTTATGATGACACTCCTTTCAGGTCTTCTCTCCCCTGTTATTAGTTCCATTTCATTGACATTTGGATGAAGCACAGTTCCTTTTAGCCCTTTTGGTGGTAGCAGGAATGTTGCAAACATCTCAGTAAACTAATCTCTGGTTGACATATTTAGTTGCACTTGGCATCTACCAAGCCACTACATATACTGTTTCATTGTTTTTGGAGAATTTCTTGGGTAGTCTGATAATCTTTTAGTGTGGTTCTAACATCAGTTATTTTTCTTTTTGTATTTATCTTTGCGTACCCATCTGATTTTTAGAACTTCTGCTTTTGTTATTTTTCAGGCTAGATGTATATTCTTGCCCAATTTCTGGCAGATTGATGCATTGACGTCAGTTTTTGATATTTTTGAGATGAAAGAAGGAGGCTCATTTATTCTCACATGGGCAGCATGTCTCTGTCTACTTTTGTCGCTTACTGGAAAAGAGGAAATTAATTCACTAAAGGTAGGTGGTTTTGTCTAGTGATGCTTTCTTCTCTGGGATAAATGCTGCTTGCTATCTTTACTGTGTTTTGTCCCTCTGATTTTCAGTAGATTGATCATGATGGTTATGTTTGTCAAGCCTTTCATGGTTCAATGCTGAGTTATTTCATTGAAATTTTTAGAAGTGGCATGTTGAAGGAACCAGAGGTGGGTTTTTCCTTGTCTGCTGGTGGTGTGACTGTGTTTTAGTTACCACTTATTCTGAATGCTTGCACACTTGGATACACTAAACCATTTTTTTTGCCATTATGATTAGCACTGTTGCTTCCTTTTCTTGGGTTATAGATTAACAATGCTGCTGACACTCTTGATATTTGTTACTTGTTATGTGAATATGCTTTCTTGCTCTCAAGGGTTCCATTGCTTGATGTCAAAGTGTCTTAAGAATTTATGTTTCTGCATCTATTGCAACTTATGGCATCAATCTCCAGGTAGCTGCATATGTTCTTTTAAAGTTTCTTGCATCAGTTGCCCAACATCTTCCTTTTTCTGCTTTCTCACTGCTGCAGTTGGAGAACACTACCTATTGACATTCTTTCCAAGAACTAATGAGGAGAGTGTGTACATAGCAATGATTTTGTTATTTTAGGAGTTATTGTTTATCATTTATAATTGGTGAGAGCTGTCCATAGACTTTGCAGTACTCCCTTTGTGTTCAGTTTTGGGAAAAGGAAAGTTTTACTGATGATGATCCTATTTGATACCTTATTTGCAACTTAGAGAGTGAATTTTCTTAAGGACGGCAGAACTTTTTCACTTTTTGTCATCTCTTTTGTGGAAGAAGCTGGCCTGCTGAGTATGTGTACATGAAATTTTTTGCAATTTTCTTTGTGATTGCCTGTATTTATTTTCTGCCACTACAAATTGTAATGTTTTCTACATAGAGAGATGGCTTTTTTTTTGGTTTTTTTTTTTTTTTTTTCTGGGGGGGGGGGGGGGCAGTTGTAAGGGAAGGGGAATACTAAAGGCACTCTTGTGGAATATCATTTATTGCTGTACTTTTATGTGTCAACGGATATCCCCTTCTTCCTGTTTTAGTTTTTGGACTATCATGTAGACTGTGCATGAATTGAAACTTCTCTCTTGTATTGTGTGAAGTCAACTTCAGGCAAAATGTTCCAACGGGAAAGCTGATATTTTTTGTACAGTTCCAGAGAGGTTTCACTGGTGGTAGAATGTTTCTGCAAATTGAAGTGAAACTTGAAATATTCCTTACCACACATCATATATTCCTGATAAGTCGCTTGGGTTTGTGCTTGTTTTAATATATCTTTTGTATTGCCATCTTCTTGTCATTGACAATATGGCCTCAGTGAGATAAGGTCCATCCTTTAATGACATTTCAGACTTTTGCGTGATATAAGCTTGTTCAAATTGATCGGTTAGGTGAGAAGTAATTTACTGTTTTAGGATGTAAGGTTTGCTACCTTTTGGTAATCAGTGTATGTGGCAGTTAATATCTGTGATATGCAAGGGAATGCTGTTTTGGTGTTGCGGAAACAAAAAGGCCCAGGCCTTGCCGATTGATTAGGAAATGCTGAGGGTACTTTAACAGGCTTTCTTAGGTTGCATGTGCCTGGTTTCTAGACCGATTAAATGAAAAGAAATGCTATTTGGTATATTGACTTTCAACATGGATGAATTGGAACCAGTTCTACAAAGTTAACCATAACCATTTTACCCCATATACTGATTGAAATTAATGCCACCCTTAATTGGAACTTTTATATTTATTCCTCAAATGAATTTGGCAGTTGTAATAGATATTAAACTAGCTTGACATAGTAATATTGTAGTTGTCAACATTAAAGGAACTGATTCCTTGTTGAATAGATTTTCTGTTATCATTTAGACCTTCATGCATCTGTTTTTGTATGTGGATGTGCTCTTCTGATCCCTTCAACTGTTACCAGGAGTTACCTGAAATGAGTTGTTTGATTTCCATTGCAGGATACCATTCAGAAATAAGCTACTAATTTGGTATATTGTGTGCTCATATGCTGTCTCTTCATGTAATCATGTTGCAAATAGACATAACTTTCTCGATAAATCTGTTGGTATATCATCCTTGTTTGAAATTACTAATGATTCATTGGTTGATGAAATCTCTTAGATTGTCAAGAGTCGTTAGTCTCTTTATGTTCCCAAGGTTGAGGGTTTCCTTATACCATATAACACTTCTGGATATTCTGAAAGTTATAGGTGGCAATACTGCTCTGTTGAGAATTCTTGCTTATTGCACTCGATGTCGGTATCTGATCTGTCTCCATGCAAGTTTTTTACTCTCTTTTGTGGAGTAAAAACGCATTAGCTGGCAATGCTCCAGTGAAAATTATATATAACAGAAGTATATTTGATCCTGGATTATGCTGCAATTGTGCATTACGAATAAGTTATTTATCTTAAAAAGATTTTATTATGACATTATTGGGGCAACATGAATGATATATGTCCAAGTAATGCTTCCAGAGTCCTCTGTAAGAGGCAGTCTAACTTTGAGCTAATCCTTTTCATTACATCACCATCAGGGTCATTATATGGGACAATGAATGATGCTATAACTTCCTGTCAAAGATTATCCTTGTTTTGGCAATTATCTTATTATACTTCTTTTCACTGGTTTATTCTAATGTCTGACAATTGCTGTAACTTGTGTCCTTATTTCAGATTCTGTCCCGGGGCTTTTGCTCTATAGATTTAACACATTTCTGTGGGAGTCCCTCTGCCCCTTTTTTTTCGGGGGGGAGGAGGGGAGAGGGGTGTTATGGTTGGTGTTTGATTAACTCCCTTGCAATGCATGCATTTCTTTTGTAGTACACACAATCAGGGGTGTGCATCTTGCTCCTGCAGTTGGCCCAACTGTTTGTGGACAGCAATAAGGAAAGTCTTCTACTCTTGATCTCCTTGTCTTTTCTATGATGGGCATTGGCAATCCGATCTATGTTGAAGCCCAAGCAATGTGGGAAATAGAATAAAATTTGTGGTAATCAACGTCAATAATTTTACATTTCCTTTTTAATATATGTTTTGACCCTTAATGCATTCTTTTGTTGATCTTTCTTTTTTTCTAATTTCTCATTTTCCTGACTGCAGCGTGGATGAGATAATTTGCACAGTGGTGAAAAATTTGCCCCCAATTCCATGAGTGACATGATGTCTGTGTGTCGGCTTGTTGCAATGGTAACTTGACTCATGTTTCTGTTGGCTTATTTTGGGTTTATTCTTTTTTCTTCTAGTCAGTTCATTTCTATGTTGTTGCACTCACTCTGCGTAGGTTATTTGGAGTTTTTTAATAAACTATTGACATAGCTCATGTTTTATTTATTTTTTTTTTTTTTAATTTTCATTTTTGGAAGTTCTCCATCCCATTAGCTGCTGTACCTTTAGCTTTAACGGCTGGGAACGTTGGCATGTGCTATGATGGCTCATTAAGGTAAATCCAGGGAGTCAAAGTTTAGCTTTTAATCTGACATATAAGCACATGGCTTTGGTAGGGTAGAAGCGTGTTTACCTAGGAGGGACTTGAATTTTAGGTTCTAGGATGTGGCCATCTCGATTACATAGTTTAGGCTATGATTGTGCCTGATTTCTCTTATATGCTTTACATACATTAATAATTGTCATGTTGCAATCTGTATACCGTTGTGTACATTGCTCTGCATTGCTCTATTTCCAATTCTACCCATGGCTTCTAATGGGTAATGATACAGCACAAATTACACTTCAGAAACTTTGTTTCAAATTTTTTGTTTTGTTTACGGGACTTGCTCAAATAATTCAAACAAAAAGCAAACAGAAGAAAAAAACACAAAAGTATGAGAAATGGCGGCTTCCTCTCCCTGGCCTTTTTTCTTTTCTTATTTGTCCTGTTTTTAGATTGTTTTGGGTTGGGAAGTAGGAAAGTTTGACCACCGTAACCTTTACGGTCGGCTTTGTCTTTTGTCTGTTTGTGTTTTTTTCTTCCACAGTGGATCGTGGTTGATGTCTGCAAAACTTGAAAAAAAGGGTCTTCGGAGTAAGATTGGTTGCGATAACCCATTAGCTATATCAGGTAACTTGGTCATGTTATATAGTGCGTTTCTTTATTATAATTGTTGTCTTAACGTTTGTATCATTTGTGGCTTTGCAACGTGCTTTTACGGCTCTCTGCTTTTTGCAGTTGAGCTTTTGATAATTGTGTTATCGCATGTATAATTTTTTTTTTTTTTTTCATTTATTATTTTTCTTCTCTTCAGATTTCAGTCCTTGTCTCTAGGAAATACTATTGTCCGAGCTCCTTTTATAGTGATTTTATCTTTCAAATAAGAATAATATAAGTTTATCCCACCATTAATAAAGATAAAATATACATATATTGTAACGCGTTCATAACATAACAGACTAATCCGTCGACTCCAATTTAGGAAGAAGCCAGCTCCATTAGGATTGTCTTTTCCACCCTGCGTAGATATTTGACACTAACGGACAAAGAACATGTGGTTTTTAAAGGGTCTTCAATATGGGCCACCTGTGTAGGATTTCTTGTGGAAATGGATGAAAAGGCTTACGAGTTTCTATTTGTAGATGAAACCATTCAATTATACGATACCTCTCTTGCACCCCTCGCAAGTTCGTAAGGATCATCGATTTCGCTAAGCCCGAGCTCTTTATTTTTATTTTTTTGTACAAGAGATATCCGATGGATGCTTACCATTATGGGTTTAATAACGCAATGATGCGACCCTGACAGTTCAATCTCATACCGTTTCATTAGAGATGCAAGTCTTTCATCTTGTTATCATTCATTTTTCAAACTAAATTGATCTATCTTCAGCTTCAGCTAGCTATACCCGTCAGCGGTGCTGGGGATTAGCTTTTCTAAAATCTACTTTAGAATTAGCCAAGAAAATTTTCAACTACGCAATAATTTGTCCGACTAAGTTCAAAATATAGCATGCGCGCATACGCAAAAAGGCCTTGGTGGGGTGTGATAGCCGGTGTATGCACTCACGAAACATTATGGACCACACCCACCTGGCCGCCTCCACAGAGTCACTCACAAGCCTATAGCTGCTAGCTCATGTTTCCATTGATTTCCCCTGCATTAAAGTGCTTGATATGGAGAACAGATATCTCCTCTTCATGTATTGTACCCCTTGGTGCATAACATAATCACAACCCCTCCCCTTTCTGGACATTTGCTCAGTTGCACTTAAATATCTCTGGACCTAGTGCACGTATATGAAAAGGATGTAATTGATATGGGGCGTTGCCCCTGTTGTGTGTGGTTTTTGTGGCGAAACTGGTAGCTGGCAAACATATATTCCCTTTTCCAATGTACCAAAATAAAAAAAAAAAAAAAAAAATAAAAATAAAGAAAGAAAATGGCAAACATATATTCCCCATCTGTACAATCGGACTCTGCCGCTCTCTTAATGGCATGGCATGGTTGTTGTAAGAAATAATGGAGTATTTACACCTTCAATTAAGAACGGGGACTATGGGTCAGGTCCGGAGATGACTGGCGAGTGGACTCGAGTGGTTAACCCACTTCATCTGTCCATTTATCTAACTCAGTACGACTCTCCATGTTTCAATCGGAAAAAAATTGAAACTTAACGGCACGCACACAGTTTGCAAGTTGCAACCTACGATGTTGATTTTTCATCTAGCTGTTACACTTGGTGGCCATCCTTTATAGTTGCGAGCAACATATTATACCGTTCAATGTCAAGAAAGACGATTTATGGAAGCCGCAACGCCCCTCGCGGAGCAGTTGCCAAAAAGCCAAGAAACTATCTCTAAAATATATTTGTTTAAACTACTTGGAAAAAGGATTTTGACAATATGGTAACCATTAGGACTTTTTATTGTTCTCCGGGTTACCTATGTCAGAAAATGGGACACCGGATAGAGCCATAGACTAGGTGCAAGCTTTTGCTTGAATCATAATCAAGCACCTAAGATCGAAATCACAACCCAGACTCCAGACTACTAAGCATAAACAACAACATAAATGAAACAATAATCTCTGTGCTTGTTTCACACGCAATCTATAATACGAGTGAGATATCAATACAAATATAACGACGAACAAAATCCTAACTAGTGCTGGACCAGTAGATGATACCAAGTAGAGCTATATGATTCCAAAACTCGTGCATCGTTCTTTACCTTCTGTACAACATCTCCACAAGCAGAAGTTGGTATTCCAGTGGTGTAACATAATTAAGTGATCATGGAAATGAAAGTGCCACCTAATTCAGCTACGATGCTATGCTAGAAGTTCATAGTTAACTTAAAGTACCAGGTAACATTAATTTGGTACTGGGAGAGATAGAGGAGTACGTGGGCAATCTTCCAAGAAATCGAACATCATCGCTTGTTGTGCAATGGGTTCGAGCCGGTAGGAATCCTTCGCTTCTGTGACTCGAATTCCTTTGCTCGGTGGGAAAAGGAAGCACTATGGCTGGAACCAAGAACTTGTTGGCTTGTGGTGGAGGGGGCAGAGTAGCCCCTCCTAATCGTTTGGCTCTGGTAAGGAGCATTAAAAAGAAGAAGAATAGCAAGGAAAAGGCAGGAGCGGAAGCAACCCATTTTGGGAGAATGTTCTTGAAAGAGATCCCAGTATGGGTGGAAAAGGCCTAACTTTCATAGATTTTGTCAATATATACATGAGCCTGCGGTTGGTCCATTTCTCAAGTTTTGTAAATATGCTAATGCGAAGGCCTAAAGTTAGCATCCCTTTGACTTTCGGGTAGCGTTAGTGAGTAAATTATTTGGTAGATCCTTAGTTTATCAATATTTGTTATATTAATTGAGATATCAATTTTTGACTCTATATTTCATTATTTTGTGTCATCTATCATATTGGTGTGGATTATTAATTGCGTACGATGTTGATGGATGTGACTTAATAATTTTTCTTTCTATAGTACTGAGAGGTGAATGTAGACTTAATCATAGCCATCCGATCTTGATCCTATGGCTTCCGTAACCATGGTCAAAATGACCATGGCGTGGCGGTGGAGCAAATGGTGGCCATAATTTATTACGGGTCGTGATGACAAGGACACGTATGTGAACCTGGGGGATAAAGTGGAGACAATGCCATAACTGCTTTGAATTTAAGCGGTTAAAAGACCAAACGCAGACATGTCTAATCGTAACTTTTCCTTCATGGAAATATGGGCATGGTAGTCACAAAAAAAGTCGAAGGCCCAATAGCGACCCACATGAGTAGTGTCGTAGAAACGAGAATTAAAACAGTTGAGAATCGCGTGGGTGGCCATTCAGATGTGGGTCTGATCATCTGATGCAAGAACGTGTAGAGGGGGCAGCACACACACGATACCTCAGAGAATAACGGTGTGGACACGCATTGGAAGAAAGTCGGCGGTTGAGATTGAAGAAGGGAACAATTTTAGTGGACATGCAATGCATTGCAAGGCTGAAACAAGCCAAAAGAGAGTCAACGTAAGATGATGTGGAGAAGAAATTACTAAAGCTGGAAATTGAGACAACAATCAAAGCATTCGGATTGCTTATAGAGGGAAAGTGTTGACAGTAATATCCACCAACACGGAGGCTAACTCGACCGTGGTTTAGTGTCGGTCTCTTGTCGGTTTAGATTTACGTTCTTACACTATTATTACTTGTCCTAAATATAAAATAAAAATAACACTGAGAACTTTTTATAAATTTTATACACATTAATAATATTTAAGAGAAAAAAGTTTGAAATAATTAACCTTAATTTGTAAATTATTTTTTTATCTGAAAAAAATAAATAAATGTTTATCCCAATCTCACAAGAAAAAAAGAAAAGAAAAAAGACTTTGAAAACCTTTTGTAATAATCGTCGGGGAACTTGTGACATAAAGACAACGAGAGGTCAATCTGTTAAGAGATCACTTTTCCTGTTGTACGGCGCTCGCTCGAAATTTCAGGGCCACCGGGGCGCAGATTTTCTCTGGTCCACGCGCCAAAATGTTCGATCTCAAGGCTGTTTAATTGGTTAATTATGACAGAAACAGTAGCACCCGTCAACTCATATTTGATGGGTGTGGGAGTATTTAAAAAAAAAAAAAAAGCAAAAATTATTAAAATACAATCCATTTTAACTTTCCTCCCCTCCTCTCTCTCTCTCTCTCTCTCTCTCTCTCTCTCTCTCTCTCTCTCTCTCTCACTAGGTCTCTCCCCAATTAACGACCCATTGATAACAACTATGGTGTAGTTGTCTCCACAAAATTCTTTATTAACATCAAGTGGATGTATAATTGGATGTCAAAGTTCTAAACAATATGATAAAGAACATTGAAAAGCATGTTACTTTCACAGTATAATGCAATAATTGATCCATCGAGGGGCTCGCCGTTCCGTTGGCATGCTTACGCATAATTGACGTTGGAACTACCATGCACGTGTCCGAAAGAAAATGTTTAGGGTGTACAGTTCTCGGCTTGCTGTGCAATATATATGTGGGCAATTCTGGATTACTTTGAACTTGGCTTCGAATTGTCCATAAAAACATCCTTACCTCGTACAAATAACTTGGAAATATTCAATGATTTTTACGAGATTTGTTAGTGACTAATGGTAATCAATTACCATATACGAGCAACAAGCTTTGTGGAGTTTTATGTAACATTTTTCATTCTAGCTAACTGAGGTAGATCGCTTCATCAACAGCTCTAATAAAAGACCCCCTCCCACTGTTCAACATCTCCATATGTGAAGTTATGGATTTACACTTGACTGTCAACATGAGAAAACAAAAGTAACCAGCAGCCTAACGAAGACGAAAGGCGCGCATCGATTTCTGAATGAAGAAGGTCTGTATTTTCGAGTCCATTTCATTCTTACTCGCAGTAGCACTGAGTCCTTCATCCATTGTCATATTTAATTCGCTCTTCATCTTTAGACGATGAATTCGCTTTCTATAGCCCATTGCCACGGACTTTGATTTGAAGTTTGAGCAATTGTCCAGTAATATTGAGAGTAATGGCACACAGTAACAATGGTGACCTAAATCATAGTAGCTGTCTAATCATCCAAGCGCCAACTTCTTTTATATATGTGTGTGACGTTGAAGTTTGACATTATTTATATTTTTGTAATCCAACAAATTGACAATTTTTCTTTCAACCAATCAAACCTTTTACTTCCAGTCACTTGCAACTAACTGCCCCAGATACACAACAAATCTCGTATGGGGCCTTTGTCTCTTAACTGTTGCTACAACTGGCCCGCATTATTCTGATAAATTTTAAATTACTATTATTATTATTTGTTATAACCAGGTAGTATCTTGAATTGTTTTTTTTTTTTTTTTTTAAGACTAGGTTTAACTTCTAATTTTGTAATTTAATGGCGAAGAAAGGTGAAAAAAAAAACTTAAGATAGGAATGAAGAAAAAAATTTTCAAAATAAGTGTAACATTTTGGGAGGATATCAAGTCCACTAAATTGAAAAAGCAAAAATTCTTACCTCTTTTTTCAATGGTTAGTCCATAAATCAATTGAGAATGAATTTGAAAAAAAAAATGCAATTTCTTGTTACAGAAAATATTTCCACACAACAGCAGGTCATATTTTGTATATAAGTTACGAGAAGCATGCACCGTCTCCAAGGGGCTCATAGTCAAAAAGCCTTTTTTGAGGCAGCCTTCCTACAAGATTTTCAATCATTTATTTTAATTGTGACAACGATTTTGTCATTGTCTGCTTGGTTTAGAAATTGTGGGTCAGCACCGTTTCGAAGGCCCAGATACGGTTTGTGCAGGTCCATTTGATACATTGGTCTAACAAACAGTAAATGCTATTTTTGTAGCGAGCAATGGAGGAGGGTGGTGAGGTTTGGTCCAAGGAAGTCTTTGGTCGGGTTAACTAAGTCTATGAAAATTCGGTCCGGTCAAGCCAATTTTTCGATCCACTTGCCCGATTGAGTTTCTTTTTTTTTTTTTTTTAAACCAATTCAGCCCGGTCCATTGGATGGATCACGGGCAGCGGTTTGACTAACGAGATTGAGCTGGATTTAATAACAACAACGAATGACTTGGGCCGCCATTGCTTCAATTTTCAATCAAGTTGAATTGAGATGAGGGTATTAATTTATTTGGATGCGAGTATGAATTTCCCCTACACATATCTAAGATTTAATCTCATTTTCTGTAAGAAAATAAAATTATTAAATACTACTACCATTCATACAAAATAACATAATTTCACACTAATTTTGACAAATATCTAGTAAATAGTTGTTTAGTCATCTGACGAAGTCATTGCGTTTGGCTTTGGATATTCCTCGGTACGGGTCAAAACATGTCTGCAACTTTAACGGTTTTTTTTATTGGATGTACTGGTTAAACGTGTCCGACCAAGTCATTTTGTTTTCCACCGAATAGTTGTCTGTAAAGTCGATTAGTAGTTTGTAGACCAAAATCAACTCCGATTGCTCCGCCACAATTCCACACTACTGAGGAAAATTCTATCTCCCTCTGATGCTCCCCAGGACCAGAATCCCTGTTCACAGCTCTTACGTATGACTTTATTCTGGTTTCCTTAATCCTTCTAGGTTCTGTCATAATGAAAAATGAAAAATCCTCATAGATACCTTCAAATTCGATTTATATATAAAAAAAAAATGAAAAAAGAAAAAAAGGCTAATAGTTGAGAAAACATTGTTGGTGAAGTTCTGTCCATGTTCAGCTCTTCCAGGTGGAGTTAAGGCTCGGGATAATGATCTCCGGCTCAATTTCGTTGAACCGGGCGCCCGGGCTTGTGCTCCGCTACCCGCAGTCCCCTTGAGCCCACGGAAGCCGCGGGAAAGTTACCCTTTAAATACTTACTACACTTATTTATTTATTTTTATACATACAACAAATTTATTATTTTTAAATATTTATTTTTAAAATTTTAATTATATGAATTATATATTTTTTATTAATTAATTTTTTTAATGAGTCAAAAATTAAAATTAGCTGGCCCTTTCGAAAGGATGAGAACCGGAACAGTCAAAACACGAGAAGGTCAAACATGTCGTCGTCTTCTTGCGGCAAAAACATTGCGTTCAACAACCATAATCATCAACTAGTTCACCTCCACATCCTCAGCAGCCCCCAGTTTTTAATTTTTAATTTTAAAAAAATGGGTTCTTCTTTTCTCAACTCTAACAGTCGACAAGACCAAAACAAGACTTCCATTTCCAGATATCTTCTGCTCCTTCCTTGGCCGACTCTCCAAATTCCCCGATGAGGTGGAAATTAGGGTTAGAGTTAGTGATTGTGGCCATTCTCTCCGTCTGCTACTACGCCGGATCCCGATGCACGCGCGGCTGCGACCTGGCTTTGGCCTCCTACTACGTCTGGCAAGGGTCTACCCTGACCTTTATCTTAAGCGTTATGCAATCCCGCATCTTGCAATCTACGGACTTCGATGCAATCCTCAGTTACAACCCGCAGGTGCCTAACAAGGACAGCCTGCCCCAGGACATCAGGATCAACATCCCCTTCCCGTGCGACTGCATCAACGGCGAATTCCTCGCCCACGTGTTCAACTACTCCGTTAGTAGGAATGATACCTACGACATCGTCGCCACCCGATACTACGCAAACCTGACAACCGTCCGGTGGCTGCAGCAGTTCAATTCCTATAATGCCAACCGGATACCCGACACCGCCGTGCTTAACGTCACCGTGAATTGCTCGTGCGGAGACAGTGCGATTAGCAAGGATTACGGGTTGTTTACCACGTACCCGCTCCGACCCGGGGAGACCGTGGAGTCGGTTGCGAGTGACAACAATGTAACCGTGGATGTGCTGAGGAGTTATAATGTTGGTGTCAATTTCAGCCAAGGGAGTGGGCTGGTATATATTCCAAGCAAAGGTAATTCTTTTTTAATTTTTCATTTTGATATGTAATCTTCGGTGAGATTTTAATGAAGTATATAAGCAAGATCAGAGATAAATTAAATAATAAAGATTGAATAACTTGTTGAAAACTTTTGCCTGTAGATCTAAGTTAGACAAGTTGTTTGGTTAGTTGGTCAACGCGCAGCTCAGATACTCTGTTATTTTGTAAATTTTGAGATTATTAAGTTCCTCCTTATCATGGGGAAAATTGGGGTTTTTTGATATGAGCCAAAGATGCAATATAAATTGGCATAGTGGATTTGGACTAGTTAACACTTTTCCCCTTCAATTTCAGTGGGATTCCGCTTCTAGCAAGCAAAATCATTGTCAAGGACTGGAGAATAACAGCGAAAGTTACTGAAAATTGGCACAATTTTAAGTGGAAGGACTAGCTTGTTTGGGTAGACTAAAAGAGTAACAGTTGTCTGCAAAATCCATCAGTTTTAAGATTAGCGCAACATTTATTTCCGCTGGGGACAAAGAATTCGGACACCTCAGAAATGGAAAAGTTTCTTCTCCCAATGACTTTGATAGTAAGAGCAGAATTGTGAATAATTTTAATTTTCTTGAAGCTATAGGAATTTTCATTTTTGTACAGATAGAGACATCTTGTCCCCAATTCTTGTCACAATCAACTGCCATCCTGCTGTTGGAAGTTTTGGAATGAAAATTTACTAATTCATACAGAAACAAAAGGAGTTATTATTGATGCCGTAATTTCTGCCAATAATAGTTAGTTTCATAAGGTGGTGGGAGGTGTAATGGTGTTGCTTAGGTGATGGAACCTCCCTTCCTTTTGAGCTTACTGGATTGAAGTACTGAAGCAAACAATAAGCTCAATGTCTTGAAATTAGTAATTCTTACTCAAATAAATGACAGACTATGACAAACAGCTGTTCTAGTTCTTCATTTTATAGCAGTTTTGCATCAATTTGAGTATCCTGGATGGCTGCATCATGTAAGCCAAGCAAAACAAAAGAGTAATCATGTTTCTCCTTTTAAATTTAACTTAGTTATTTTGGCAGTGAATCCTTTATCTGGTTTCCTTCAGAAAATTACTAGTTTAATAGCTGTTTGCAAGCTTCCATGAGGTCGTGTTGAGAAAAGACAAGTGAACAATAGCTTTCAATAACCATCAAATGGTATCAGTGGCACTGATTGAAGCTCTTTTTTTTTTTTTTTTGTATTACACAGATACAAATGGTAGCTACCGACCATTAAATTCAAGGTAACTTTGTTTATTCTCCTCATACTAACTATTCTATCTTGTCACCATTTGTCTCTCCCTCGGCATTTTAAAAATTGTTACATGTTTTAATTTATATTCATTTTATTTTTCTCCTTTGCAGCACAGGTGGCTTTGCTAGTTTCCTTGCCTGGCTCTGATTCTAGCCATCATTGATGTGAGACACCAAATGCAAATTCCATACTTCCTTAGGCTTATTTCATGCTTTCTTATGAGCAGGACTGGGAGGAGGAGTTATTGCTGGCATATCTATAGCTGCTGTGGCAGTGGTGCTGTTGTTTGCAGTCTGTATATATCTTGGATATTACTGGAAGAGGAAGGTGAAGGGGGCAATATTGCTGGCTTCAGCATCTCAAGACGACTCTACTCAACGTATAATTTTACTCCTGCGTCCATCATTGTTTATTAGGGAGTAACACTTAATGAATTCACTGTTCTCATCAAGTTCTGACTTATTTTTTCGGTGTGTGTAATTGAATACTGGAATTTGATTCCTCTTGAACTGTTTATATCTTACCTGGGCAAATCTCAATTAGAGTTTTATTATATAGCATTTTGATAAGTCTTTACTGTATATTTACTGTGGCATATTTCTCGCATAACTCTGTTCCTTAAAAGAATTTTCAAACTTATAATAGTTATATCTGAGCTGTTAATGTGATTTATATTTTCCCTGTTCATATGATTCCTTAAACTTTTTGATGACATCTTTGTGCTAGTATTGTTGCATGCTATATGAACTATCTTTTACAGAATATTGATGGCAAATTCTCTTGAAGGGAAGCTGTATCCTTGTTTAACTTGATTCATTTAACAAGTCTCCAAACCATTTCTTTTCTACCATTATGTGACTTTCATGTTTCTCTATTAGTTGTCTTTTTCTTCTCCATCTTCTCCTTCTAGTATTATCTGAGGACACAGAGATTCTTGTTTTTTCTTGAGATTTTTATCTCTTGTCAAAAACAAACACTATGTAATATCAGATACTCTCTTTAAGTGACCTTTTCCTCTTTGTTTGCTCAGCTAATGTAAATAGTGCCGATAAACCTACCGAACTGATTGGCGCAGCACAGTCTACTGGTCATTCAGAAATTACTGTTGTCAAATCAGTGAAATTCTCATATGAAGAACTTGCTAAGGCTACAAATGACTTCAATATGGCTAATAAGATTGGACAAGGTGGTTTTGGGTCTGTTTACTATGCAGAACTTAGAGGCGAGGTCTGTAATGCACAATTCTTCATGCTACATTCTGCCACACATGATGGGCTTCAGGGAATCAATTAGATTCAAGAGTTAAAGAGTGTTGTGTGCTTCTGTTGATAACACTAACTTTTTCAGGACAATTCATGCAGAAAGCTGCAATCAAGAAGATGGACATGCAAGCTTCAAAAGAATTTTATGCTGAGCTGAAGGTTCTGACACATGTTCATCACCTGAACCTGGTAATGCAACACATCTGGCACTGCTTTTACCCATAAAAGAGAATCCATGGAGTCCACACTGCTGTATATTTTTTGTAGTAGTACAATTGTTTGCTTTAGTAAACAAAATAAAGTTTTATTTAGCATAGCATCTGTCAGCATTAGATGGATAAGTCTTTGATAACTCTTAATTTCATATGTTATTAACTGGACATGACATTGTTGGTGTCTTTTTTTCGGTTCTTGGCAAATTTGCGACACATAGTGCAAGCAAACAACCAATAACACTTGTCTATTTCCCTTTTCTACTTTTTTGCTTCCCATTCAATAAGTCAAAATGGTTCAAGTTTATTGCTGGAAGGTGCTTTGATCGGCCAATTAATTTGGCTGTGGCCACAACTAACATTTCTTTGTAACATTTTGCATGAGTTGCATGCCTAGATAATGAGAGATACTATATTATTATGACATAGTAGTTGATTGTGTATATCAGAGTGGTCATACATGTGTCCTTAGATGGCATGGATGTTCTTGCAAAATCTGTGGTTTTGCATTAGGGAGTCATTTTGTCTTTGTTAGCCTTTTTAGCACCGCACAATTTGAACTCTTTTCTGCAGGTTCAATTGATTGGGTATTGTGTTGAGGATTATCTTTTCCTGGTTTATGAGTACATTGAAAATGGAAACTTAAGCCAACATTTGCGTGGATCTGGTAAGATTGCATTTGCATTTTGAAGGTTATTTCTGGCAGTGGTAGAAAACTGAACAACACTACTGATAACACTGTTGCTTGTTTCCAGGAAGAGATCCATTGCCATGGTCTACTAGGGTGCAAATTGCCCTTGATTCGGCTAGAGGTCTTGAGTATATCCATGAGCATACTGTTCCTGTTTATATTCATCGTGATATTAAATCAGCGAACATTTTGATTGACAAGAACTTCCGTGGAAAGGTTGCATTCGCATCTCTCATGTGATGTTGACCTATTCTAAAGCCTTTTCACATCATTGAACAAATTCATTTGTGAGACAGGTTGCTGACTTTGGATTAACAAAACTAACTGAGGCTGGAAGCAAATCAACCCTCTCACGCCTCGTGGGTACATTTGGATACATGCCACCAGAGTAAGAGAACTTTTGCTTGTTTATTCTGCAGTCAGATAAAATATCAGGGATGGTGTGGGATTAAGCATGCTGGTGGACAGGGATGGTATTCTTCTGAAACTAAAGTTCGTATGCTTGCCTGTAGATATGCTCGGTTTGGCGATGTTTCTCCAAAAGTAGATGTATATGCTTTTGGGGTTGTCCTTTATGAACTCATTTCTGCTAAGGAAGCTATTGTCAAGGAAAAAGATTCTGGTGCCGAATCAAAGGGGCTTGTCGCTTTGGTTAATTTTCTGGCATCCCTCTCAATTAGTTTATTGCTTGAAGTTGAATTTGATGTTCTTTTTCTAGTCGATTTATGGTCAGGTTTAGAGTTCAGGCAACTTGATTTTCAAGTTTGAGATATTAATTTTTTTACCCATTTCTCAGGGAACACCCATAACCTGGTAGTTTGATTCAATTTGTTTTACAGTTTGAGGATGCTCTTAATCAGCTTGATCCCGAAGAAGAACTTCGCAAGTTGATTGACCCAAGGCTTGGAGATGATTATCCACTAGAGTCAGTTCGTAAGGTGAAAAAGATAGCATATAAATTGAGGTCCCGATTTTAGTTAGCATTCTTATTCTAAACTTAAGGGGCTATTTGGTTGCAGATGGCCCGTCTTGCCAAGGCATGCACCCATGAAAACGCTCAACTGCGTCCTAGTATGAGATCCGTTGTGGTTGCCTTGACGACCCTTTCATCGAAAACGGAAGATTGGGATGTTGGCTCCTTCTACGAACATCAAGCTCTTGTCAATCTAATGTCAGGGAGGTAGAGTTTTTTAAATTTAATTTAAATATAATTACTAAAAAAAGATGTAATTTTTAAAAATTTAAAATTTTATTATAATTTTTATAAACATTTAAATATGTTTTTTGAAAGTGAATTATATAAAAACTCAAATTTAAGAGGCTATCGTTGGTGCTTCTTTTTCCTTCTTGCATAATAGTTCCAATATTCCATTGTAAGATGCATATAGAGTATGTGCATCATTAATTCAAACTTATAAGAAAAGAAAGTAGAATCTGATTTTTGAAGGCTTAATATCTTCTTTTTCTTTTTTAAGAAATCAATGATGAATTTAAACAATGGAGAATTGAAACCTGAAATTCCTTTCACTCGTCCCATCGTTCCTAAATTGACACAGCGGTTCTACCGTAATAGGGAGCACCTTTATAATGGCACGGCACTTAATCGGAATTCTCTATTTAGACCGATTCAGCCGTAGGACCATTAATTCTTGCGGTTTCCCTATACTTCAAGTTTGGTGTAGGAGTGAAAGTAAGGGAGCCAAATGTTAATTACAATTTCACGTGTATAAAAATTTTAGATTAGTGAGTTAGGGTCTAAATAAAATATGGAGTAGGGTTATATGCTAATTACTACTTGCTTCCCAACGTTTTCGCTTCTCTCGAGAGCTTCTTACCAGGGTAACGGTCTCTCGTCACAAAACAAACAGCCCAATTTCTTTGTTCTTGCGCCCCGGGATTGCATGATCCTGGTACGGCCATAGCCATCATTATTTACGGCTGCTGGCTTATTCTATTATTATATACATCCTGGAACGGGAAATTTCACTGATGCCTTACCAGGAGCCTGCTTTGTCCAGATTCAATGAAGGGTTTTTTTAATATGTAGGAGACAACCTTGTGCTCAAACCACATAACGAGTCTCGCATTGCAGCGTGCAGAACTCACCGCCATGATCATTTGAAAAAAACAAAAAAAAAAAAAAATCGATGGCAGAGCAAGATCATTCGGCTACGGGCCTACCCGAACGACTCTGTCATTGCCTGCTTGGTCTAGAAATTGTGGGTCAGCACCGTCCCAAAGGCCCAGATACGGTTTGTGCAGGTCCATTTGATATATTGGTCTAACAAACAGTAAATGCTATTTTTGTAGCAAGTGATGGACTAGCGTGGTGAGGTTTGCTCCAAGGAAGTATTTGATCGGGTTGACTAAGTCTATGAAAATTCGGTCCGGTCGAGCCCGATTGAGTTTTTTAATTTTTAAACCATTTAAGCCCGGTCCATTGGATGGATCACCGGGCAGCGGTTTGACTAACAAGATTGAGCTGGATTTAACACCAACGACGAATGACTTACTCCGCCATTACTTCAATTTTCAATCAAGTTGAATTGAGATGAGGGTATTAATACACATATTTAAGATTTAATATTCATTTATATGTTTTATATTTTACATATGGTATTTCTGTTAGATCCATTTTGACGAATAAAACCCCATAAAATTATATAACCGTATGTTTCTCATTTTCTATAAAAAAAAAATAAAATTATTCAATACTGTCACCATCCATACATAATCAGATAATTTCATTCACACACTAATTTTGATCCCTTTACACGGTTTATTCAAATATCTAATAAATATTTGTTTAGTCATCTGACCAAGTCATAGTATTCGGCTTGAATATTCCTTAGTGCCGGTCAAAACAGGTCTGGAACCGATGTCATAACAGTAAACTTGAAAAAAAAAATCCTTTTTTCGGGTAACCCAAATGGGAAAAGGATGGTTGATAGTTGAGAAAACATGATTGGTTTCCAGGTGGAGTTAAGGCTCGGGATAATAATCTCCGGCTCAATTTCGTTGAACCGGCCGCCCGCAGTCCCCTTAAACCCACGGGAGCCGCGGGAAAGTTACCATTTAAATATTTACTACACTTATTTATTTATTTTTTATCATTAAAACAAATTTATTATTTTTTAATATATATTTTTAAAAATTTAATTATATAAATTTCATATTTTATTTTTTTATTAATTAAATTTTTTAATGAGTCAAATTAAAATTAGCTGGCCATTTCGAAAAGATGAGAACCGAAACAGTCAAAACACGACGAGTACAAAACTGTCGTCGTCTTCTACTCTCTATTATTCCCGTGGAAACATCGCTTTCAACAACCTTAATCATCAACTAGTTCACCTCCACATCCTCGGCAGCCCCCGTTTTGTAATTTTTATTTTTTTTTTTAAATGGGTTCTTCTTTCCTCAAGTCAACAGTCGACAAAACCAAAACAAGACTTCCATTTCTTGATGTCCTCTGCTCCTTCCAAGGCCGACTCTCCAAATTCCCCGATGAGGTGGAAATTAGGGTTAGAGTTAGCGATTGTGGCCATTCTCTCCGTCTGCCATTCCGCTGAATCCCAATGTACGCGCGGCTGCGACCTGGCTTTGGCCTCCTACTACGTCTGGAAGGGTCAAACCTGACCTTTATCTTAAGGGTTATGCAATCCAGCATCTTGCAATCTACGGACTTCGATAAAATCCTCAGTTACAATCCGCAGGTGCCTAACAAGGACAGTGTGTCCCAGGGCATCAGGATCAAAGTCCCCTTCCCGTGCGGCTGCATCAACGGCGAATTCGCCCACGTGTTCAACTACTCCGTTACTACGGGTGATACCTACGACATCGTCGCCACCCGATACTACGCCAACCTGACAACCGTCCGGTGGCTGCAGCAGTTCAATTCCTATAATGCGAACAGGATACCCGACACCGCCGTGCTTAACGTCACCGTGAATTGCTCGTGCGGAGACAGTGCGATTAGCAAGGATTACGGGTTGTTTACCACATACCCGCTCCGACCCGGGGAGACCGTGGAGTCGGTTGCGAGGACCAACAATGTAACCGTGGATGTGCTGAGGAGTTATAATGTTGGTGTCAATTTCAGCCAAGGGAGTGGGCTGGTATATATTCCAAGCAAAGGTAATTCTTTTTTAATTTTTCATTTTGATATGTAATCTTCGGTCAGATTTTAATGAAGTATATAAGCAAGATCCGGGATAAATTAAATAATAAAGATTGAATAACTTGTTGAAAGCTTTTGCGTGTAGATCTAAGTTAGACAAGTTGTTTGGTTAATTGGTCAACGCGCAGAAGATGCAATACAAATGGAAATTAGGGTTTTTTGATATTAGCCTGAAATGAGTAGAAGATGCAATACAAATTGGAAGAGTGGATTTGGCCTAGGTAATACTTTTCCCTTCAATTCCATTGGGATTCCGATTCTAGCTAGCAAAATCATAGTCAAGGACTCGAGAATAACAGTGAAAGTTACTTAAAATTGGCACAATTTTAAGTGGAAGTACTAGCTTGTTTGGGTAGGCTAACAGAGTAACAGTTGTCTGTAAAATCCATCAGTTTTAAGATTACTGCAACATTTATTTCAATTGGGGACAGAGAATTCTGACACTCACAAATGAAAAAGTTTCTTCTCCCAATGACTTTGATAGTAAGAGCAGAATTGTGAATAATTTTAATTTTCTTGAAGCTATAGGAATTTTCATTTTTGTACAGATAGAGACATCTTGTCCCCAATTCTTGTCACAATCAACTGCCATCCTGCTGTTGGAAGTTTTGGAATGAAAATTTACTAACTCATACAGAAACAAAAGGGGTTATGATTGATGCTATAATTTCTGCAGATAATATTTAGTTTCATAAGGTGGTGGGAGGTGTAATGGTGTTGCTTGGATGATGGAACCTCCCTTCCTTTTGAGCTTGCTGGATTGAAGTACTGAAGCAAACAATAAGCTCAATGTCTTGAAATTAGTAATTCTTACTCAAATAAATGACAGACTATGACAAACAGCTGTTCTAGTTCTTCATTTTACAGCAGTTTTGCATCAATTTGAGTATCCTGGATGGCTGCATCATGTAAGCCAAGCAAAACAAAAGAGTAATCATGTTTCTCCTTTTAAATTTAACTTAGTTATTTTGGCAGTGAGTCCTTTATCTGGTTTCCTTCAGAAAGAATTACTAGTTTAATAGCTGTTTGCAAGCTTCCATGAGGTCATGTAGAGAAAAGACAAGTGAACAATAGCTTTCAATAACCATCAAATGGTATCAGTGACGCTGATTGAAGCTCTTTGTTTTTTGTTTGTATTCCACAGATACAAATGGTAGCTACCGACCATTAAATTCAAGGTAACTTTGTTTATTCTCCTCATACTAACTATTCTATCTTGTCACCATTTGTCTCTCCCTCGGCATTTTAAAAATTGTTACATGTTTTAATTTATATTCATTTTATTTTTCTCCTTTGCAGCACAGGTGGCTTTGCTAGTTTCCTTGCCTGGTTCTGATTCTAGCCATCATTGATGTGAGACACCAAATGCAAATTCCATGCTTCCTTAGGCTTATTTCATGCTTTCTTATGAGCAGGACTGGGAGGAGGAGTTATTTGCTGGCTGGCATATCTATAGCTGCTGTGGCAGTGGTGCTGTTGTTTGCAGTCTGTATATATCTTGGATATTACCGGAAGAGGAAGGTGAAGGGGACAATATTGCTGTCTTCAGCATCTCAAGACAACTCTACTCAATGTATAATTTTACTCCTGCGTCCATCTTTGTTTATTAGGGAGTAACACTTAATGAATTCACTGTTCTCATCAAGTTCTGACTTATTTTTTTGGTGTGTGTAATTGAATACTGGAAATTTAGTCCTCTTGAACTGTTTATATCTTACCTGGGAAAATCTCAATTAGAGTTTTATTATATAGCATTTTGATAAGTCTTTACTGTATATTTACTGTGGCATATTTCTGGCATAACTCTGTTCCTTAAAAAAATTTTCAAACTTATAATAGTTATATCTGAGCTGTTAATGTGATTTATATTTTCCCTGTTCATATGATTCCTTAAACTTTTTGATGACATCTTTGTGCTAGTATTGTTGCATGCCACATGAACTATCTTCTACAGAATGTTGATGGCAAATTCACTTGAAGGGAAGCTGTATTCTTGCTTAACTTGATTCATTTAACAAGTCTCCAAACCTTTTTTTTTCTACCATTATGTGACTATCATGTTTCTCTATAAGTTGTCTTTTTCTGCTCCATCTTCTCCTTCTCGTATTATATAAGGACACAGAGATTCTTGTTTTTTTTTTTTATTTTTGGTCAAAAATAAACACAACGTAATATCAGATACTCTCTTTAAGTGACCTTTTCCTCTTTGTTTGCTCAGCTAATGTAAATAGTGCCGATAAACCTGCCGAGCCAATTGGTGCAGCACTGTCTACTGGTCGTTCAGAAATCACTGTTGTCAAATCAGTGGAATTCTCATATGAAGAACTTGCTAAGGCTACAAATGACTTCAATTTGGCTAATAAGATTGGACAAGGTGGTTTTGGGTCTGTTTACTATGCAGAACTTAGAGGCGAGGTCTGAATGCACAACTGTTCATGCTACATTCTGCCACACATTATGGACTTGAGGGAATCAATTAGATTCAAGAGTTAAAAGAGTGTTGTGTGCTTCTGTTGATAACACTAACTTCTTCTGGACAATTCATGCAGAAAGCTGCAATCAAGAAGATGGACATGCAAGCTTCAAAAGAATTTTTTGCTGAGCTGAAGGTTCTGACACATGTTCATCATCTGAACCTGGTAATGCAACACATTTGGCACTGCTTTTACCCGTAAAAGAGAATCCATGGAGTCCACACTGCTGTATATTTTTTGTAGTAGTACAATTGTTTGCTTTAGTAAACAAAATAAAGTTTTATTTTGCATAGCATCTGTCAGAATTGGATGGCTAAGTCTTTGACAACCATTAATTTCATATGTTACTAACTGGACACGACATCATTGGTGTCTTTTTCTTTGTACTTGGCAAATTTGCGACACATAGCGCAAGCAAGCAACCTCTAACACTTGTCTTTTTCCCTTTTCTTTTTTTTTCTTGCCCATTCAATAAATCAAAATGGTTCAATTTTATTGCTGGAAGGTTCTTTGATTGGCCAATTAATTTGGCCATGGCCACAACTAATATTTCTTTGTAACATTTTGTGTGAGTTGCATACCTAGGTAATGAGAGTGGTCATACATGTGTCCTTTGATGGCATGGATGTTCTTGCAAAATCTGTGGTTTTTGCTTTAGGGAGTCTTTTTGTCTTTCTTAGTCTTTTTACCGCTGCACAATTTGAACTCTTTTCTGCAGGTTCGATTGATTGGGTATTGTGTTGAGGATTCTCTTTTCCTGGTTTATGAGTACATTGAAAATGGAAACTTAAGCCAACACTTGCGTGGATCTGGTAAGATTGCATTTGCATTTTGAAGGTTATTTCTGGCAGTGGTAGAAAACTGAACAACACTACTGATAACACTGTTGCTTGTTTCCAGGAAGAGATCCATTGCCATGGTCTACTAGGGTGCAAATTGCCCTTGATTCAGCTAGAGGTCTTGAGTATATCCATGAGCATACTGTTCCTGTTTATATTCATCGTGATATTAAATCAGCAAACATTTTGATTGACAAGAACTTCCGTGGAAAGGTTGCATTCACATCTCTCATGTGATGTTGACCTATTCTAAAGCCTTTTCAGATCATTGAACAAATTCATTTGTGAGACAGGTTGCTGACTTTGGATTAACAAAACTAACTGAGGCTGGAAGCAAATCAACCCCCACACGCCTCGTGGGTACATTTGGATACATGCCGCCAGAGTAAGAGAACTTTTGCTTGTTTATTCTGCAGTAGGATAAAATATCAGGGATGGTGTGGGATTAAGTGTGCTGGTGGACAGGGATGGTATTCTTCTGAAACTAAAGTTCTTATGCTTGCCTGCAGGTATGCCCGGTTTGGCGATGTTTCTCCAAAAGTAGATGTATATGCTTTTGGGGTTGTCCTTTATGAACTCATTTCTGCTAAGGAAGCTATTGTCAAGGAAAAAGATTCTGGTGCCGAATCAAAGGGGCTTGTCGCTTTGGTTAATTTTCTGGCATCCCTCTCAATTAGTTTATTGCTTGAAGTTGAATTTGATGTTCTTTTTCTAGTCGATTTATGGTCAGGTTTAGAGTTCAGGCGACTTGATTTTCAAGTTTGAGATATTAATTTTTTTACCCATTTCTCAGGGAACACCCATAACCTGGTAGTTTGATTCAATTTGTTTTACAGTTTGAGGATGCTCTTAATCAGCTTGATCCCGAAGAAGAACTTCGCAAGTTGATTGACCCAAGGCTTGGAGACGATTATCCACTAGAGTCGGTTCGTAAGGTGAAAAAGATAGCATAAAAATTGAGGTCCCGATTTTAGTTAGCGTTCTTATTCTAAACTTAAGGGGCTATTTGGTTGCAGATGGCCCGTCTTGCCAAGGCATGCACCCATGAAAGCGCTCAACTGCGTCCTAGTATGAGATCCGTTGTGGTTGCCTTAATGACCCTTTCATCTAAAACGGAAGATTGGGATGTTGGCTCCTTCTACGAAAATCAAGCTCTTGTCAATCTAATGTCAGCGAGGTAGAGTTAGAGGCTATCGTTGGTGCTTATTTTTCCTACCTTTTATTTTTCCTTCTTGCATAATAATTGCAATATTCCAGTGTAAGATGTATGCAGTGTATGTACATCATTAATTCAAACTTAGTAGAAAAGAGAGGAGAATCTGAATTTTGAAGGCTTAATACCTTTTTTTTTTTATAGGAAATCAATGATGAATTTAAACAATTGAGAATTAAAAGCGGAAATTCCTCAGTGGATCCTAATCCAAGGGTTTACCGTAATAGGTAGCACCTTTATAATTTTATTGTTAATTGTATTTATGCATTGAATGTTGATAAGTATATAATTAATGATTGTGATAATAGCAGGAAATTTTTGGACGAATTCTCGTGAATTACACCGTATCCCCTAAATTAAATCTGAGGTGGTATCACTTCCATAAAATTAAATGTCAAATGGCGCGGCACTTAATCGGAATTACCTATACAACACGTTTGGTGTGTAAGAGTAAAAGTAGGGGAGCCAAATGTCGGCTTCCCAACGACAAACCGCCAAATTTCTTTGTTCATGCGCCCCAGGATTGCACGATCCCCATAGCCATTATTATAGGCGGCTGATGGCTTATGATATTATTATATACATCCTGAAATGGGAAATTTCACTTTCACCTTACTGGGGGGCCTGCTTTGTCCAGATTCAATGGAGGTTTTTTTAATAGGTAGGAGACAATCTAGTGCTAAAACCACGTAACGAGTCTCGGATTGCAGCGTGCGGCACCCACCGCCATGATCTTTTTTTTTTTAAAAAAAAAAAAAGAAAAAAGAAAATCGATTGCAGTGTGAGATCTCGAAGATGGGACATTTGGGTGAATTTCTATTAGTTGAATAACTACTGAGCAGTTTTCTGACATCTTGCCGTCCCTTTGCAAGTGGGTCCATCCTTGTTTTAACTTGGGTATCAAGAAATAGAAGAGGCCCGCACAACGTGAGTTGCGAACTCGGCATTGTTGTTCTAGATAAAGTCAGCGCCAAGTCATCTCCTCATCCTCAATGGCACGTCGATACACATAACACCGTCGTATGCAAGTTATAGCATGTATTCAATCTCGCAACCATCTATATGCATAGACAACAGTGCAAACTGTAAGCATCAAAGGCCTTTAGTACCAGCAAGGTTCGCCTACTTAATTGGGTTTACATTAGAAAAGCGTCATACAAATAGCGAGCACATTGTGTTTGGTCGAACGAAAGGACCTCGGCTTCAATTTGTTTGATTCGGTAAAATACCAAGGAAAATTAAGTCATTCAATTCCGTGGATGAACGACAATGTTATTTTTTTAAAAGTTTTAATTTTGATTCCAAATTCAGTTCTGAAGTCCAATTAAGCCAATAGAATTTCCCTCTGAATTAGAGTATTGGTGGTATGAGGGGGTGCCACTTAGCACGACACATTCGCCATTGATGTACTTATGGCCGGAAGGCTTGACTGTATAATATATTGTTATTAGGGCGTCGGCGCCAAACCCCTTCATTTTAAGGGTTGCCCCTCTTTTTCCATCTTCACAAAAATGGCTTCCTTCTGGTAGGCTACCGACTTTTATCGTAGTTATTATATCCCACCAAACCGTAGACGAACTTGCACCAGCATTAATTAAAGAAAATTCATTGAAACCAACATTAGCATTCATTTTATATGTATGATCAATCAGAAAGACTTTATTAATAAGAAAAACCAGCAAACTAGGAAAATAGTAAAATGAGCAGTAAAAGACAGATTACCCTGGAAACTGGGAAGTTTCAAGCGTTCGATGAAGACGGGTCTGGTCCACTTATAAATAAATAAAAAAAAGAGGTTCCAGCGAAGAGAGTAAAACCCAGATAAGATATATTGTTAGAAATGAAAAAAAAAAAAAATACAATAAGGCAAAGATAAACGCGAAATTAATGACTACTTTCCAGGTCAGTTTTGCAGTTCGTTTTAAACACGTCGAGGCAGATCTATGGCTACCTTTCAAACTGGAAAATCACAAGCGCAATCCTTTAAAGGTTATGGCCCATCAAGATTCAAAGTCATTTTTCAATTATAGTCTTCTGGGTTCTTCTAGTCGTCTTGTTATATATATATATATATATATATATATATATATTCCCAATTTTTTATATCCTAATCCTAACCATTATGTTGACCCTACATATATGCCTGGCAACCTGCATATATATTCAATTCTTCTCAACCTGTCCAACCTCACACAAAAACTGTAGCATTCTGCAATGACCAACATGGAAGAAAGCCAACAACAACAACAACAACAACCGCAGAAACAACAAACACAAGAAGCCCAGATGGAGGAGGAGCCGTTGGCACTGCCCAGCCTAGATGGTCTAGAGGAAATTCTGGGCTACAAATTCAGCAACAAAGGCCTATTAGAGGAGGCTTTTACTCACGCTTCCTTTCCAGATACGGACTTCTCCTACGATCGCTTGGAATATGTAGGAGACTCCGTGCTGAACCTGCTTTTCACTAAGGAGCAGTACTTCAAGTACCCGGATTTGTCACCCGGGGATCTGACCCGACTCCGAGCTGCTAATGTTGACCGCGAAAAGCTCGCACGCGTAGCTATCAAACACGGGTTGCATCGCTTTTTGCGTCACAGGAAGCCTCTTCTTGAGGAGCAAGTAAGTGACATTCGATTTACATCCTTGATAGAAGTCAATGATCATACGTCATCGATTAAAAGGAAGCAAAAAAAAAAAAAAAAAAACAAAACAAAACAAAAAAGACTCCCGTAAACTAAGGGATTTTGACCTTTTCTTCAATACAAAGTACCTGGTCATGTGCCACCGCCCGTTGACCTTTTCTATGCGCTTTTGCTTTGTCTGGCTATCTGTACTTTGTGATTTTTTCGTATCTGAAGGGATTAGGTGTTTTTGTCCGCGGCGTTGGTCTTGCCAAATAACGCGGCGATCCCCTTACAAAATATATTCCCTTTTTTTTTTTTTTTTTCTTAACCGCCTTAATAAAAAGGAGTCCAAGTACCAAAATTTCTATTCAATGTTCGCAGGCGCGCCACGGATAGGTGGATATTACAGAAGAAATAGTTTGGAAGAATCATTAAAAGGAATCAAATGACCATGCCAATGACAGAGCTTTTCTGCATCTGACACCATTGGTTATGCAATAATGATCACCAAATGAGACTCAATCATTGTGTCAAAGTACAATTCTACTGTCTGACTTGACTTGTCTCCAACGTTCTAGCTTCAACTCTGATTTGCTCGTCCTAATCATCATTAATTGGCTGCTAATTACTATAAAGGGCTTTTTCATGTAATCCTTTTGCAAAAGGGGTGATTGATTTTGCTGATTTGTTTTTACATGGGCATGAAACAGATAAAGAAATTCTCACAAGATATCCTGGACTTTCCCTTGCATTCTCATGGATTAATTGACGTACCCAAGGCTCTTGCTGACGTTGTTGAATCGACAGTGGGAGCTGTTTTCATGGACAGTAATTGTTCAACCGATACTGTCTGGAAGGTATATATTCTACGCCTCTTTCAGTTTCATTCCTCATGATTTATTCTTTGAGATTATCATAGACCAGTTTCAAAATGTCCAACTTTGAACACAAAAGACTTACTAAAAAGGACAATCAATTACCAGGGACTGTCCGCCTGGAGATTTTTATGGCAGCCGTAACCATTGACCGTAGTATGTGTAATTGGTATTTGTCTTTAACACTTGCAAATGTGGGTCCTTTGCCTTAGGTATTCAAGGACCTCTTAGCTCCCATTATTACTCAGGAAACGCTTACGAAACATCCAGTAAGCCAGCTGTACGAAGTATGCCAGAAGAGAAACTTAAAGCTAAAATTTGAGGACTTGTGGGAGGACCACAAGGCTTTCAATGTCTTCGTAGATGACCGGAAGGCGGGCACAGGAACGTACACTTTGAAGAAGGAAATTGCCCATAATAGGGCCGCTAAAGACGCGTTAAACAACATTTTGAGAGTAGTACAGGAGAAAGATAAAGAGAGTGACTTACAAATGGAAGAAGACAGTCTGAGAAAGATCAGTGCTTAGCATTCATGAGTGATACCACTCGACAATACATCACTAATGCATTTACACTAAGCAGCTGATGGAATCCCTTTATTTTCCGGATTACAGTGAAATCAATTGTATGTCCAATTGCTGACCATTGTTGGCATCACAATTTACAGATTAAATGAAATGCTTTTTCATTGTAGAACTGTTTCATTGTCTAAAACTATCGTGAAGTGTATTTGTATTTGTATTTGTATTTGTATTTTCTCTATACACAAAAGTGAATTTTGTGGTCTAATAATGGGGTTGAAAGGGTTAAGATCAAGTATTTGATGGGTACATCCCAATTATATATTTTTACGAAAATAACTAGTTCTCATGGAATGTATTTAAATAAGTTTATCAAAAGAGTTAAACTACCTATCTCTATTTGTTCATCTTTGTTACTCCCCCCAAAAGGAAGAATTTTCAAAAAACTTCAAGCACTAACCAGAAAAAAAAAATAATTATTCTTAAGTTAACTATTATTGAAAGCTGTATTGAACAAAATAAAAATAAAAATTATTGAACCAGTTTACACGAGCAGAGTCTTATTTTCGTTTTATCTTTGGGGCATCGGAAAGTCGTGCATATCAAAATGGGGGATTTACTCACTCTTTTTTTTTTTTTTTTTTTTTTTTGGGGTTAAACGGGAAAGTTGAAGCCTGTAGGATTTGCTCACTTCTTTTGAGCATGAAATTGAATTGGGCCAAACGGGCCTTTCACTGGACCAATCGACCCAATACAAGGCGGGGTCAGGACCCAGAACAGGACATCCTCACGAAGGAAAAGAAAGGCCCAGATCCTTCTCCAAGCTAGAGAACCCAAACTACTTAAGATGCAGCCTGCCTGCGGCACGCGGTCAAAAATCAAGAAAGCCTACATTCCGACTCCGGGAAATCTTCGTCGTCGTCGTCCTTACGCTCCAATTCTGCAAATTGGACAGTTTCCGGCCATCGGGAAACTCACCGACAGCACCTTAAGGTTAGATTCATATAAATAATAAAGAATAAAGAAGAAATGGATTTCGAGCTGAGGAGGGCGAGAGAAAAACTGGAGAGAGAACAAAGGGAGAGAAAAGAGAGAGCGAGATTGAAACTTGTGAAAGAGAGAAAGGCGAAAGACGAGGCCAGAAAGCAAAGAGAGGCTATCGAAGCTGTTCAAAGATCCAGAAGGCTCGATGCCATTGAAGCCCAGCACAAGGTTTGCCTCGCTTGCTTCTATCTACCTTTATCTCTCTCTCTCTCTCTCTCTCGCTATATATATATATATATATATATTTTTCGATTGCTTTTTTTGGGGAGGGGGGCAGAAAATGAATTTTTTTTTTTTTGTAATGGACTTCTTTCTCTTACCTTTTTTTTTTTTTTTTGGTTCTTCTCTTGAATAATAAGATTCTGAATTTTGATTGCTCGTCATTTCTTTTTGCCTAATTTAGGGTTTGGTTTTTGACTTTTTTGTCATGATCGAGTTCTAGGGTTTTGTTAATTTTCCGATTTGTTATTATTATTGGGCATAATTACTGTGGAGAGAGGAATATTGTCAACCTAAGCAGGCCTATTCAAATTACAAATATCTGATTAATTTTTGTGCATATTGATAGTTTAAGTGGCCGCATGAGCAATTAATCACTTATTATTAGAAGGAATATCCCTTTCTCTGTTGATCAAGTTAATTTTGATGTAGAATTCATGTTTACATGACAGCAAATTCTTAAAGGCAGAAATCAGCGTCATTTATACTAAAAAAACAACTTGGGCCATTTCATGAGCGTTGGTAGGACTGTAAACCTTTTTTTTGCATAATTATACGTGGGTGTTTAGCATGGTAAAAATCAAACATTTAGGATCAGTGTACCCCATTTCCTCTATCAACCGATTTACTCTGTGAATGTATCCTTTAGTTGTTGAATTTTAGATGAACTAATCCTTGGTACATGTATATCTTATATATGTCTGAAGTCCAGTATAATACTTAATTTGTTGTATTTTAGGTGTAGAGTCAAGTGGTGTTTACCGCTTCCATTATTAATGATTTGAATGATATGTATTTTCTTGTTCTTCATATTGCTCACAAGAACTTAGATTTTTTTGGCAGGCTGATGAGCAAATGCAAGAAAATTTATTTGCTGGAAGAGGAATTATGTTTACCCGCATCTTGGAGGCTTTATCTTTCCAGGGTAATGGAGACAAGATTAAGTTACCGGCTTCCTGCTTTACGGAATTGTCTGATCAAGGAGCTTTTGACAAAGGACCATTATATTTCCAACTGTCAGTTGTGCATCAAGAAGGTTCATCAGAGACGAAGACAACTGATGCAAAGCAGAAGACAACTTACTCAGGTGTTCTTGAGTTCACTGCACAGGAGGGTTCTGTTGAACTTCCTCCCCACGTGTGGAGTAACCTGTTTTCTTTAGATGCAAAGACTCCTTTGATTGAGGTTCGTTATGTCTGGCTGCCCAAAGGAACTTATGCAAAGCTTCAACCAGATGTTGGCTTTTCAGACATACCAAACCACAAGGCTGTCCTTGAGACAAGTCTTCGGCAGCATGCCACTCTTTCTGAAGGTGATGTGATAACGGTCAACCATGGGATTCTGAAATACAAGTTACTGGTTCTTGAGTTGAAACCTTCATCAAGTGTCTCTGTCCTAGAAACAGATATTGAGGTTGACATAGTTGGTTCAGATTCAGCCATGGAGAGCGCAAATCAACATGTACTGAAGCCACTTACATTGGGAAATTTGGAGACAGGAATGGTTGAAGAAGGAAATTATAAATACTATAAATTCTCTGTTGATAATGATACTTGGGGGAAAATTGCTGCCGAAGAGGTTAGAGTGGAAGTGAAGTTAGAGGCAGAGGCTGGCAGTGGTGATACTGATCTTTACATATCCAAGCATCCTCACCTCTTTCCAACCCGGCACCAGCATGAATGGTCTTCCCATGATCTGGGGTCAAAAATCTTGTTGCTTAATTCCAAGGATAAGAACTTTGGAGCAGGGGCTTACAGCATTGGTGTTTATGGATTCAAAGGGACAACAAAGTACAAGCTATCAGTCAGTATTCAGGATAGTAGCAACCTTAAGGTAGGTCAACCAGCTGGGTCTTCATCATTGGTGGGAGCTGACACAGTTGAGTGTAGGAATTGCAAACATTTTATACCGAGCAGGAGTATAGCACTGCATGAAGCCTATTGTAGCAGGCATAACATCGCATGTCAGCATTCTGGCTGTGGAATTGTTCTTAGGATCGAGGAGGCAAAAAATCATTTACACTGTGACAAATGTGGGCAAGCTTTTCATCGAGAAGAAATGGAAAAGCACATGAAGGTGTACCATGAGCCCCTTCAATGCCCTTGTGGTGTATTTCTAGAGAAGGACCAGATGGTAAGCAATGGAAACTTTCTCTTCTTTCTTCTTCTTCTGTTTCTAGAGACAGATCTGAGAAGTGTTATAGTTACTCTTTATGAAACACAGTGTCTGATGTTCTTGCGGGGATCTTGATGCCGTACATTAAAAAATTGGACCATTTGGTCAATTGTTGCTCGTGCAACTTTCCTTTCCCAAAGAATGGAGTACTTTAATTTCACGTCCAGTTTGTCAGGAGACAGATAAAACCATGAACCAATCATTCAAGTGATCCAGTCTTTCAGTCATTTAGTTTGGTTTCTTGGTTTCAGTTAAAGTTGCATATTGATAAAAAATGTTGTTTTTAGAAATGTGTTTGACATTTTGTGAATGCTTATGACAGGTGCAACACCAAGCCTCAGTCTGTCCCCTTCGTCTTATTACATGTCGATTTTGTGGTGATATGGTTCCAGCCGGGAATTCGGCAATGAATCATCGAGACAGATTGAGAGGTCTATGTGAGCACGAGAGTGTTTGTGGGTCAAGAACTGCTCCATGTGATTCTTGTGGACGATCTGTCATGTTGAAAGAGATGGACATCCACCATGTTGCTGTGCATCAAAAGAGTTGATACAATAAGGGGTGGCCGCCATGTCGTCGTGCATTGTCCAGGCATGATATCTGAATCTGCTTGTGCTCTGCTTGCTCTCCACACGAAGGGGGGCAGTGCTTATGTATGAAATATCGTGTTCCCTTTCATCTTCACTTGGGAGAATTTGGTTTGTCTTTTATAAAATTTGTTAAAATTATTGTTAAAGAAAATGAAAAGAAAAACGGTTCCCTGCTGTATACATATCTCTAGTGTATGTTTGCATTTTTATCTGATATTTTTTTGCCATTGTCTTCAAGGCAGCAGTAAAATATGCATTAGAAAAAGGGAACGGCTGCATAGTATCACTCGTGTGTGCTGCCGAAAGACTGAAGAAAAGTTTTGGTAAAGCAGAAGCTCTGTCTCCACCCTCATCATTGTACAAGGAGGAAAAAGATTAAAGTGAAAAAAAAAAAAAAAAAGCTATAAGATGAAATATCTCATGAAGGATCTTGTTTATATAGTTGAACATCCTATCTATCTAGGCTACCAACCCTATCTTATCAACTAATGTGGTATGCCTAACAGATCAATATCTTTTAAGTTATATCTCATGTCAAAAGTTTCGCAAGTAAAATATTTATGTGAAAGATAATAAGTTAAAGTAAATAATAATAATAATAATAATAATAATAATAATAATAATTCTTAATAGATACAAATTTTGTACACATGAATGATATAAAAATAATTTATATTACATATAAAATCTATTATATTAAATAGATCATATTTTATAAAATATAAAAAATTTAAAATAATATATTAAATAATTTTTTATTTTGTCTAAAATAATATTTATATAATATAAATTATTTTACATATAATTTAACTTATTTTTATTGGGCATTTATGTTCACCAATATCTGTGGTTATGGAATAACGCTGCGAGAATATCAGAAATATTGATTTCAACGCCGGTCCTACGTGGCAAACAAGACAGCTGTCCACCCGTTAAACGCACACAAAGAAACGAGTCCGTATTAACCTTCACAAACAAGGCGGTTGTGATCCCCGAGGGCCTCGGAATAAATGTGCACATCCAACGGTGATAACCACGAACTTTACAGTGCACCTACCACACCCAAACTTTCCAACCCCAGATTCAAAACAACAAATTGGGAGGGAAAATAAAATAAAATAAAAATAGGCAGAGATAACGGTACAGAGACAAGCAAGAAGGAATTGAAAGGCAGAAATTACACTAGTTTTTCTTTTCTTAGTCCATTTTTTCCCAGAATCTTGCAATAATGAATCTCCAATCTTTTATACTTCAGTCTTACACTTCGCCCACTGTTTCTATATGAATGAAAACTATCTGTCTATCTATCAAAAGATTTGCAAAAATGGCAGACACAGATATCCTGAGCCCTAACCAATCCCAAAAGCAGCGACTCCCCAGGATCCAATCACCGACCAGCCCTTTCTTCTTGGCCTCCAATGATGACCAGATAGAGCGGGCCCAGGCTCGCGCCGCCCGAGCCGCGGCCATCCGCCGAAAATCAGTCGCCACAGCCCATGCTCCGCCGCCTCGAGAGAACCCCGATTCCTGCCTCGACAAGCAGTATATCCTTGACCTCTTCCATAATTGTATCAAACTCGCCAGTGAAAATGTCAGTCCTGTCCTTCTCGCTCGTAAATTATTCTGTTTTTTCTTTTTCTCGGTTTTCTCGGGGAGTTTTGTAGCGAGATTTGCTTTATTCTTGGCAGAAAATCAATCAAAGGAATACGTGGGAGCTGAATTTGATAGACCATCTCTGCGAGATTGTCAAGGTCGAAGAGGACGACACGGAGACTAATTTTCAAAAGGTACATTTTTCTTCCAGTTGATTTTGGCGGAGGGCCATTGGGTTTCGATTGAACTCTTAACTTTTTAGAGATGTCACGGGATTCTCATAAATTTGATTTTTAGTCCGTCAATATTGACTCTCATGGAATTGCATCGCTCATGCAATGTGAATGTAAATTTTTGGCTTTTTGGGTTTTGCATCTGAATTTTGGCAGGCTAGTTGCACCTTGGAAGCTGGTGTTAAGATTTACTCGTTGAGAGTGGATTCTGTGCATTCCGAGGCATACAAAGTCCTTGGTGGGATTAACAGAGCAGGTCAAGGGAATGAACAAGGTTTGGTTCTTTAGTTTCCCAAATGTGGACGTTTTGTTTTTGCTTTTGTTCATTTTTTCACCAAGTTTCAGGGAGTTCTTCATCTTTTATTGGGAAAATACATGAGATAATAAGTGGAGATTTTCTGTCATTTTTCCACTAAGTTTCTGTCATATCTGATGCTGTTGTAGAGGATCCAAATGTTGACATTGAACAGGATGAAATTCATCCCAAGAAAGAGAAACAGAGAGAGGTATACTCTTCTGACCTAAAGGATAGATGATAGTCCAAAGATACAAAATTACCAGAACTCTATGCATGCAGATATCACCCTTGTCCACGCTGGAATCTTCTTTTGAGGCTCTTAATTCAAAGAAGTTTGATGGTGATCACACATCATATGCTATCCCTTTTCTATGTTGAGACCCCAAACATAGTTTCTAATGGAATTTTGTTGCTTTTTAGTTGCATTTGCAGTGGATCCTTTGTATCATCAAACATCTGCACAATTTGATGAAGGTGGAGCTAAGGGTCTTTTGTTGAACAATCTTGGAGTGTATGGTGGTTGTCGAGTGCTATTTGATTCACTTGAAGCTCCAGGGAAATTCATGTTATGTGAAAAACAACCTGAAGTATCAGATACAATTGATCTTTATTTTGCCAGAGGTCTGGCATTTTATTTTTATCAGTATTTGGCATTTCTGAAAGTTTTTACATAGTTCTCTCCCTCACTCAGGATTCAAAATTTTTTTCTATGATTATCGGTCCTTACTTCCTTGCAGATTACGTTGAGCAGATGGTAGTGAACGTGCGAACAGTAGATGAAATTTCACCTACCCTCACGGACATAATTAATAAATTTGATGATGATAATAGAAGACCGTTAGATACTTTTACCTCTCACCATAAACTAGCTGACCCATTTGACGAAGATAACGCAGCATATGATAATGAAGTTGAGATTGATGCTGATGTAGCCGGGAATTTTGGAACCTGGAGCTTTGATCATGAAGACCAAAGAAGTGTTGTTGATGAGGACCTGGAAATCCTGAATAATAGTTTCCCAAGTTGTCATGAGGTTTGTGGCATGGACTACTTCAAATGGCTTTTCTTTCTACATTCATAGCTCTGCCGTTTCTCTTCATTTTGTCAACAATTTGTAGTTGCTTACAAGAAGTGGTTAACTCTTGCAGGAAAATGAGTCATTTGCTTTACAAAACCTTGATATGGGAGACAGATTTGACAAAGTGGAAACGTACTTGTTCTTAAATTTGGGATTTTTGTCAAACCAAAATGCTTGGGCAGGCCCCGACCATTGGAAATATCGCAAAACCAAAGGTAGGATTTATGATGAATGCATGATATTATAAACACTCTCCATTAGCATTTAATTCACATGGAAATTTAGTGTGAAAGTTGTTCTATAGGTACCGAGGAACATTTTGCTGCAGACAAGGGATCAGCAATAGCAACTAGGAAAGCGAAGACTAAGAAGAAAATAGAAGTTGACATTGATTTCATAAAAGCCTTAGAGGGCAAAATGCCAGATGTCTTTGCTCCACCTAAAAATCCTAGATCGTTGTTGCTACCTGCAAATAGAGCAACATGTAATAATAGGTTACCAGAAGATTGTCACTATCAGCCAGAGGATCTTGTTAAACTATTTTTGCTGCCTAATGTAATGGTAACGTTCTGTTCTGATTTTGTAACAATGGGATCTTCTGCTAGTGGTATGCTAATAAAAATCTTGTGCCATTTGTAGTGCACTCGGAAGAGAGGAAAGAAGTCCTCGGGTACGTACCTTTTTCCCTTCGTCTCCATGAAAATGTCATCTGTCGATTGTAGCACACATCCATAGGTTTCAGCAAGTCAACCCAATGCTTTGCTGCATTCAGAATTGTCAAAAATGTAAATTAGATTGCTTCATTTGCAGTCTTTACAGGGCACTTTTAATATTTCATGCTCTAAGTTTCTCGTTCATAGTACGAGAACTCTCTCATTATGGTTGGTGTTTAGTATAATGTGTGGTGCAGGAGAAAACTTTTGGTCCTCCTAGTCAATTAGCACAGGTTCTTGACCTTGTTAGCAATGTTTTACTCTTCATAACATTGTCATTTACTGTCTGATAAGTGGCAGATTAGGATTAATTTGTCATTATCTTCTCCACTGCCTTGGCTGCTGTATTTCAGTAAAACATACACGTGACAATAGAGCATACTTACATAAGGTTTGTAACCACTCCGCTCTGTTACCAGATGAGTTGAGGCAGCAGTCTGATGATTGTGGACCAGTTCCTTCCTGGGACGATGGAAATGATTTCAGGGGCCAATTTGATGACGATAATGATTCTATTGATATGGAGGAATCAAACACACTTGTTTCTAATCATCGCCAGGTTGGTTTCTAGTAAGAATTCTGGTCTCCCTTTGGTAGGAAAACACTTCCTCTCAAGCCTCGTAACCTTTATATTAACTATTCAGGTAAAGAAAATCGAAGTCAACTATGACAGGACCGCTAAACAAGTTGATGTCCAAGCACTGAAAAAAACTCTTTGGCATCATATACAAGGGTCTCCGCAAGTTTCTGTTCAGGTTTGCTAATTACTTGAATATTTTAATATGAAAATTTTATGTCTTATACGTTGATTTGAAGTGTTTAATTTGGCTACATCACCATCAATAATTGCTCCTAAAAGCTATTTCTTTTACCATATAGCTAAGGCCATCAATCAAATTAGTCCCTTTGGAAGATGACTTAATCAATAATGGCATCTGACCTTGCTTAAAGGATCTTCATTTTTTCAGAAAAACATCCTACGAGGTTCCCAGGATTTTTTTTTTTTTTAATTTACTCATTTAAACCATCAACAAATTTCGTTTGGACATTTCAATTACCTGATGATGACTAGTCTCTGAAAGAAAAACAGGTTGGGTAATGGGGCTATCTCTTGTACAAACCCGCAAGAACCAATTGGGATTTAAAATTTCTCTTCAGCTGAGAACATGATTCGTGAAGTTTAGAACAGAACGAGCTACGTGTGACATCGGAAAATTTTTAGTTGTCGCCTTATGCACAGAACAATATAGAAATGATTCTGTGGTGTACCCTTTTGCAGACCATTCTGAATGACTCAGATTTTGTCGTATATGTTGGCTGTTAATGGTTGTGAAGATGATCTTAATTTTGGACTTTTGTCTTCTTTCTTTCTTTTTTCCTTTTTCTTTTTCTTTTTCGGAGAAGGATCAAGAGGAGACGCTATCTTTCAGGAATCTGTTGGCCAGCTTTCCGAGTGAATCCCGAGCCGCTGCAACTATCAAGGATATATCTCCTCATCTATGTTTCATATGTCTTTTACATTTAGCCAATGAGCACGGGTTTAGTATACACGGTCGTGCCCTCTTAGATGATCTCTGCATAAAGCTTCCTTCCAATGACTTCCGGGGGGAGTGAATTGTAATAAAATTTAACGTCTTTGTTGCATTTTTGTATAATATTATGGAAGTCCTGCCTCACGCTTATCTTGTCTCTATCTATCTACATCAGGCAATACCAGAAATCCTCTAAATTGGTTGATTTTGTTGTACTCTTCAGATTGCTTTATGGAGAGCAAAATTTACAATTAGATTAAGAGTGTATCGGTTTAGAGCATTAATCTCATTTTAAACCGTCATTTGTGCCATGGCCACTTTGACCTCTGGGGATTGTTAAGTAAATCTAATTCGGTGTTCAAGTTCAGCCACTCTGGCAGCAAGGGTTATCATTGTACCTCAAAAATTCAGCAGCGAAGCATATTCGTTGGATACATTCATTTACTAATCATAGCTTGATGTAGCTAACGAGGGTCATCCACGCGCAATTACAATTGGTTTTGGGTTTTGGCACTTGAATTATTATTGAGTGCAGATTGAATATATAAATAAATTTTTCGATGGGTGGCCCCCAATTGGAATCTTCGAATTAAGTTATGATGATATCAATTAACCTGAATAATGTCATTCTAATTAAATAAAAGAGATGACAAAAAAGTTAATTAGTGATATTATTTAAATTAAGTGTGAGAAAAACTCATTAGGCTTTTTTGTAAAAAAAAAAAAAAAAAATAGATGAGACTCAATAAATATAATGTCCAACTTATCTTAAAAATGAAAGCAGTGTTCACCGAATATTTTTCGATCATAACTTCCACCTAGGTATCCCCAAACATGTGACTCACTCTGTCTTGTTTTGAACAAAGGAAATAGGCCGACAAACGTGCCTGTCGGTGCGAACATGTGACTCACGTTTTGTGCAAGAGACAATTAGATGCCGCTGTACTTGTGCTTTTGCCTTCAATCAAATACAGGTAAAAGGCCGTGCAAAGCCATCTTCTAAAGGAAAAGCCATGGCCCATGGATGTGAAGTTCACTTCTTTTACCGCGTAATTTCATGGATAATTAAACATAAAACGTTTTATAATAAAGATTAGAGTTTTTTTTTATTTATATATTAAATTATGTATATGAGACCATCTACAACTATCACTTGCCCCAAGCGTGCATTTGGTTTACTCGTTAATCAAGTCATTAGACATTTAATTTAAAGATTTATCAAACATAAATCATGATAAAATTATTAAGCCATTAATTTATGCCATGTTGAGGTTAGAGTGGATCGGCCGGTACTCCATCTCTAAAAGTTGAATTTCCCTTTTCTCACAGGCCATATGTACAATTAATAACATTTTGATAATTAATTGATAAATGATTCATGGTTCTATCAAGAAGCTCCAATTGCCTTACATTTTGCATTATTTGATGAGGGGAGAAGGGCGATCCTGCCTAAGGCTTGATGGGATTTTGAAAATTAAGCTTAAACGTGTCAACATGTCGACATCCATAACTTGGCATGCTTTCTTTTGCTTCGATCATACGGTAAAGAGAAATCCAGTGTAGACGTTACAGAGAGTGGTCCCCATAATAAATGGACCTCATGGATTGCCTCACACTCATAGGGTCCAAAACAAGATAGAGGTCAGGTCAACTTCCATGTATAATTTGAGTAGCACCAATCTTTAGAACAAAAAAAAATAAGAGAGAGAGAGAGAGAGAGTTTTAGAGATCTAGAGCATTTTGCTACAAGGTGTTGAACCAATTCAGAGAGCTAGGAGCTTGCTGAACCGATTATAAAAGCCACACTTCCAACAAAAGTAGGAAAAAAGGAAAAAGGCATCCATGGGCACCAAGGGAATGACCAAAATGAAGTTCACAACCCCATCATCATCATCCTCTCCACAATCACTCCCCACTCAATTTCCACCGTCCAATTCGCTCCCCGTCCGCTCCATCCCGGGTTCCCACGGCTGGCCGTTGTTGGGACCCATCTCAGACCGGCTGGACTACTTCTGGTTCCAGGGTCCGGAGACCTTCTTCAAGAAACGCATTGACAAGTACAAGTCCACTGTTTTCCGTACCAATGTGCCGCCTACTTTCCCTTTCTTTGCGGGGGTCAATCCAAAAGTTGTGGCCGTCCTTGATTGCAAGTCTTTTGCGCATCTTTTCGACATGGAAGTAGTCGAGAAGAATAATGTTCTTGTCGGTGACTTCATGCCCAGTGTTAAGTTCACTGGAAATGTTCGGACCTGTGCTTATCTCGATCCCACTGAACCACAACATGCTAAGGTATGGATCCCTTCCATTATCATTTTCATTATGTCCCCATTTTTCACTTGTTTGATGTCCATCAGTCCCTTGACCTTCAGTGGGTTAGATCAATAATTACTACAAGTTACACGTTAATCCCTTCCATGTTAATCGCAGAATATATATGACCAGAAGGGACAAATAATCTAGAGTTTCTTTTCCAACTTTTCTTCCTTTTTTTTTTTTTTTCGTTTTTTAATTATTTTGGGAGGTGTGAGGATTACATTTTATATCAGATCCCCTTAATCATTAAAGAATTAATTATTACAATATTCCGTGATTTAATAGTTTAGTGCGTAAAACAATGTAGCTAGCTAGTGGCGACAACACCGTCCGCATTTTGTTATCATTATCAACAGCTATCGTCCTTTTATTGGCCTTTAACCGTGGAGGAAGAGCCCAAATTGTGGCTAGATCCAACCAGAACTTTCCAAAGCCTGTGTAATTTCCAAGGCCTTGCATACATTTTCCGCATCATATGAAGTTATTTTCCAACATCTACATATGGAGTTAAAACTCTTTTTTTTTTTTTCCAACATCTACAATGAAGTTTAATCTATGAATATTGGTTGGGGTGGGGAAGGGGGCACGTGCTGTTGTCTCTTTAATTAATAATCCCACAATTGCGAATTTGTGTGTATGTCACTGTTCTGATGTAGACCAACTTGGGTATGGTAAAATGGTTAACGACGAGAAAACGATGGATCACCGGCCCTCGAAGGCTGGTGAGAGACGAAGAGAGACATAAAGATGAAAACGATGGTTTTGATGGCCCATAGTATCCTCGGGGAAACTAGTATGAAATGATCCATAACTAGATTCTCCGTGTCAAAATTCTATAAAAAAATCCAGATTTGGAGTACCATAGCTGCCAATTGGTTGTTTTTCACAGCTCAAAGGCTTTGCCCTGGAAATCCTGAAACGGAGCTCCAAGGTCTGGCTAACGGAGCTTCTCGCCAGCCTCGGCACATTGTGGGATACGATCGACACCAACATTTCAGAAAAGGGAAGCGCAAGCTATCTAGTACCTCCAGCAATGCATCTTCAAGTTCCTGTCCAAGGCCCTCGTTGGGGCCGACCCGGCCAGCTCCCCGAAGATAGCGGAGTCCGGATACGCCATGCTGGACCGCTGGCTATTTTTCCAGCTCCTCCCCACCGTTAAAATCGGATTCCTCCAGCCCCTTGAAGAAATCTTCCTTCACTCTTTTGCCTACCCTGCTTTCCTTGTTAGTGGTGACTACAACAAGCTTTACGAATTCGTCAAAAAAGAAGGTAATTGAACAACTCCAATTTATTTCTCACAAGAATTTTGAGCCAACTCCTTACAATTACATTTGCAAAATTCTATTCTTCATTATTACGAGTCAGTACTTACTAATTTACTAAATGGACGGTTTGTAATTGTGCCAATAGGTCAAGAAGTATTACAACTGGGACAGACCGAGTTTGGACTGAGTCAAGAAGAAACCATACACAACCTTCTCTTCGTGCTCGGCTTCAATGCATTTGGCGGGTTCTCCATATTTGTACCTACCCTAATAAACACCATAGCAAGTGACACCACCGGGTTACAAGAAAAGCTGCGCCAAGACGCCCGACAAAATGGCGGCCCGAGTTTAACATTTGAGTCGGTCAAAAGCATGACACTGGTTCAATCGGTAGTTTATGAGACCCTTCGGCTCAACCCGCCGGTTCCACTCCAATACGCCCGAGCCAGGAAAGACTTCCAACTCAGTTCACATGAGTCGGTGTTTGACGTTAAAAAGGGTGAGTTGCTTTGTGGGTATCAGCCTCTGGTCATGAGAGACCCCAAAATTTTTGACGAACCGGAGAGTTTTAAGCCGGACCGGTTCGTGGGTCAGGGAAGTGAGTTACTGAGTTACTTGTACTGGTCAAATGGGCCACAGACCGGGTCACCAAGCGAGTCAAATAAACAGTGTGCAGCAAAGGACTATGTGACTCTGACAGCATCGTTGATTGTGGCACATATGTTCAGGAGATATGATTCCGTCACCGGGAGTGCTACTTCAATCACAGCCGTTGAAAAGGCCAAGTAATTAACATACGTGTGAAAATCTTGGTCCTATGATGG